>JAEIGD010000052.1:0-689130 GCA_018903425.1 Zaprionus nigranus | reverse complement strand
ACACTTTCATCGCGGGTCAGGCCTCAATAGAATTTCCGAAGTCAATTTGCGTGTTTACCATAAGAATGAGACGCGCTCAACTGACTGAGAGCAATATGACAAAATAGAGATTGAAAATTCCCTCTATATACCTTTCTATATCTATGGATAATTAGCATATAAACGAGTCGAGCTTAGGAACTTGGTATATTATAACTCAGCGCATTACAATCACAATAAGAAGGTGTCTCAAGCACAGTTAGAGAGAGATAAGATGAGAACGGAGACAACAAAGAAGCTCCCCCTCTTTAGCTGACTCTTCTTTAGCCAAGCTTGTTCTTTTGCCTCTTCTTCTTCTTGTTCTTTGGGTCACTGTCGTAGTGCTTGACACCTTTATGCGACGCATAACTGTGCGTTGAAGTTGACCCCGAGTTGAACTGGAGCAAACCTGAAACTGCATCGAATACTCGCTTTACATAACCGAATACTGAAAGTATTCATGAGTATGAGTGTCTGAGTGTTACGGCGACTCACAGTAAAAACAAAGTTGACCCAACGCCAGCTGTGTAACCGCTTGACGATGGTTTAACTGTGCGTATGCGCAATGCAGGGCGTAAATGAGCACAACAGAATGAGGCAGTGGAGTGCACTGTGGGAAAAGGGGGAGTGTGATGTGAAGAGCAGGGAAATGGAAGTAGGTGTGAGTTTAATAAAAGTGTAGCACAATTGAGAAGAATTGTAGGATATTTTGAAATGTTTACAAGTCTTTTTTGGGCAGTATGAAAGTTGAAAAAGTTAAGATATATGGAAAAATAATAAATTTAAGCTTATTTTGATTGTAATTGAAGTGTAGCCCAAATTGAAAGTTTTTAAGAGAACTTATTATAAATATTAAAAGGTTTTAGTCTTTCTTTTTGTGCAGTGTATTAGTACCAAATGCACAGAGATGCTGAGAATCAAAACATATCATTAAATTATTGATAAACTAAAATAAAAATATATTTTTTAGCTTCTTAAGTCTTTTTCTTTTTCGCAGTGTAAGAGATGAGAGTAAAAAAACTTTCTTGGAATTCAATTATATTGACTAATTAACGCTGTCTGTCTGCCTCTGCTGCCTGTTCTATTGCCTGTCCCACTGTATGTTATTCACCTCTCTGCTCGCCTCTTCAACTGCATGCCCCACTGTACCTTCTGTTTTTAACTAATTAAGCGCAGAATTGTAGTGTAGTGAGACTTAGAAGAATTCTAAGAAATTCTAAAATAATTATACATTTGCCATCATTCATTTCGCGCAGTGTACGAGTTGAAGGTTCGTCATGGTTGCACATTGTGGTTGATAACAGCAATTGGCAATGCCAAGAACCGCCAACAAAGGCCAACAACTTTATTGCGGTGCAGCCAGAGAGAGAGAGACAATCAGAGAAGGAGGAAGACACAAAGAGAGAGAGAGGGGGGAGAGAGACAGACAAAGAGAGTGGCAGAGCCAAAGGGAATCTGTCCAAGAGTGAGAGACAGAGGGAACAGCAGTTGCAGCTCAGAACAACAGCTAGAAAATGCGTGTAATCTTCTAGCGGTTTCTGGCCGAAAATTTCAGCTCATTTGCGCTGTCACGAGGCAAGGCAAGACAGGGGTGAGTGAGAGAGAGAGAGAAGGTTGAGGGGGAGTGACTGAGACTGGTGAGGTGATAACTTTCAACGGTTTCACGTTAGAAAATTAGCTTGGCGCTGGCGCGACCCTGCTTGCTGCCATTGCTGCCACTGCCACTGCTGCTGCAGCTGCAACTCTGTGGGAAATTAATGAATTAAGTTGACTCTGGCGGCAAGAAAACAAGAAATGAGAAGAGGAAGCAGAAGGTAGCTGGCAACATCAACAAAAAATGGAAATAAGTAATGCTCACATTACATTAGCGGCAGCCTCCGCAGTTGATGTTGCTGCTGCTGCCTCCGTCACTGCCTCTGCCTCCGTCAGTCTGGCAACGTTAACTAATTTCCACGACCCTCAAATGAGCAAAATTATTGCGGTTAAGTACGCGAAAGAAGTAAAGATTTTGCCCCCTTCCCCTTGCTTCTACTGCAGACGAAATCGGAAAGTAAGCAAAAGAAAAGTTCGCTTGTTAGAAGAGAGCAGCAAGCAGAAGGAGAAGGAGAAGAAGAAGAAGCAGCTGGAGTCTGGAGCTGCAGCAGCAGGAGAAGATTGCAGCCTCGCGTCGAGGGAATCACGCCTTTTGTTCGACTCGTCACTCAGTCAGGGAGATCGTGAATTAAATTCAAACAGCAAAAATACAAAATAAATAAATGGGACAAGTGAGTGCAGCAGTTACTCCAGCTAGTATAGCTTGCTCTCTCTCTCCTTTCTTCTCCTCCCCTCTCCCTCAGTGCCCTCGCCATTTCCCGCTGTGTAAATTACAACGCTACCCACCAAGTGCGGTCGCCACATCTCACCTCAACTCGCTGCTTGTCTCGCATTCCCGTCGTGTCATTGATAGGCCGCAAAAGAAAGATCAACATGATGATCACCATCAACATCGACCCGACTAGCATCGTTAGCAACTTCAAGCTGAAGAGCTTGAGCTGCAACCAAATTGGCACATTAGACAAATTGCGGGGCAAACAAGACGAACTAGAAATACATCTCAATAACCCAAAGCGAAATGCAAAGCGAGTGCGATGAAAGCAAAAAAGAAAGAAACCCGAACTGGATAAACAAACTGTAACTGAAGATCATCATAAGTTGAGTGTACAAAACCGCGGAGGTAACCAAACAAGCAAGCTAGACGAGCTAGCTCTGATGGCAATCTATCCGAGCACCCTCAACAAGCAACCTAACCAAGCAAACAACCTATTCGAGTAAAGGCAGGCTAACCAAGTTTACTATACAGCAAAGCAAGCCAGACAGCTATTGAAGGCAGCTCTCGCATCAAGCAACCCTTACAAAGTAACCAACTAGGCAACATAGACGAGCAACCTCTACAAGCAACCTCACCAAACAAAGAACCTTTTCAAATTAGCTGGCAGAAATACCTTTACTAACCCATCCGTACAACCCATTGAAGACATCTCTCTAACAGAGCAACCTAACCACGCAAACAACCTATGCGGATAACCCAACAGTCCAGGCAGCCTTACTAAGAAGTCTAGCTAGTCAACTAACCTATGCGAGCAACCCTATTCAAACTACCTCCTTAGCTAAGCTAACCAACATACTATCTGTAGAGCTAAGCTATCTCTGTCTACCTCTTACAGTCAGACTCTGCCAGTCGAGCTAGCCCAGCTAACTCATTCAGTCAAGCTATTCTCAAATCCGTCAATGCTCATCATCAGCGAGTCATCATCGGGCAAGTCAAAAGGTGCGATCAGATGTCAGCGGCGTAGCTGAATTAAAGCCATCAATGACCCATTTACACTGCCACGGCCACTTGGGGAAGGCTGTCATTGATGATGCTCTGGCCAAGATGAGCAGCTCTGCCCCTGGCTGAGCTTACTCTACCCTGGTGCTCCTACATGCTTTAGCTGCTACCCTGCTCTACCCTGTTCCTCCTACTTCAGCTGCTAAGTCTGCTGTCTCTGCTCCAGTCGGCTCTCTCTTCTCCTGAACTTTGTGCTTCATCTTGGCACACTACTTCTACTGACACCGCCTGCTCTCCAGCTTGTTCTACTCTCCAGCTTGGTTTGCTCTCCAGCTAGGTCTACTCTCGAGCTTACTCTCCTCCCTCTGTTCTTCTAGCTCTGCTTGTTCTCTCAGTACTCCCCGCTGTCCTCTACTCTGTCTACCCTCCCATCTCTACCATCTTTCCCTACTCTACTTCTACTGCCCCTGCTGTCACTACTTATTCACTGCCAGCTCTCCCAGTTCCCTCTACTCTCTTTACACCTCCTTCTTCCTCTACTCCGCCTACTCCTCCTCCTTCTGCCACTACTCTTCTTTGGGTTCTGCTCTTGTCACCTTCACCAGTTTTAATTGGCTCTTGGCTCACAGTTGAGTTGTGCCGCGGGGCCTTTGCTTCTTCAGCTACTTCATTTTGCCAAATATGTCCCCGCCGCGCATGACTTGGACAACTGTTTTGGGGTCGAAGCATCTGTCGGTGGCATCAGTGTAGCGTAAGCTGCGTAAAGTTCTCTCAGTCATCTTCAGGTTCTATTGTTATTGTTGTGGCTGCTGTAGTTGGAATTTGTCGTCATGCGCTTTAATTAAATTATGTTTGGCTTTTCTTTGTGTCATGATGGACTCGAAGTCGCAGTCGGAATCGGAGTCGGAGTCATGTCACGGCTTAGACGCGTCGCGCCGCCAGTCGCAAGTCACAAGTCGCAAGTCGCCAGTCGCATGTGATGTCACTCACTCACTCGCTCTGTGGAGGCCCAAACCGGCTACGATTGTGGCTCACTTTGAAGTTCATGGCAAGACACACACACGCACGCACGCAGTGTCACTGTCACACACACACACATAATTACAAATTCATTTGGCACAATTATGCGGCACAGTTGCTGGCGTGCAGCAGCAGCAACTGTTGCCAGTGCAGGCTGCAACAGCGACACACATTTAATTGCATTTGGCAAACGAGCGCAACAAGTGCCACGAGAGTGCCACAAGAGACACACAGCGACACAGCAGGCAGTCCCACTTGCCTTGCTCCCTCTCTCTCTCCTCCTTCTCCTCTTCTCTTCTCTCTCTCTTTCTGTCTCACGCAACACGCAACACAGTCCGCGAGACAATTGCAACGCATGAAAATTGCTGCTTGGGCACTAAATTAAAAGCTTAATGCAGGCAGAGGCAGCTCAGCTCATGCCCCACTCTACCCCTCCCTCTTCCCTCTCCCCTCTCTCCCTGTCACCTTCAAGGTGTCTCTGCCACACTTGGCACGATTTTAATTTGCTTTTGCCTGCCGCAATTCATTGCAAGCCAAACTGATAAATGGAAATGAGCACAATTAGTCGTGGGGGCCGGTGCATGCAACTGTTGCAACTGCCTCATCTGCCTCAGCTGCTACTTGCAACTGCAACTCGTTTTATCTGGCTTGAGCATCTTCTATGCGGCTAACTACGCACTCGCTTAATAAATTAAGCAAATCTACAGCGACGCATAATGAATAACTAGCGATATCCAAGCCAGTTAAGCGATTAAGCAAGTGGGAAGAGAGAGAGAGGGAGGGAGAGTGAGAACTGCAGAGAATTTCCCAGCTAAATGGGGGGAACGAATTACAAGCAGCAACAGCAGCTGACAGAGGCTCTAACTAAGAGGCTCTGCTTAGCGCGGCTACAAATGAAGCTCACCCCAAAATTGCCCACTAAATTGAGGAGTTTCAATTGCCAAGCTAAGCAATTACTCAACCAGCTGTCGCGCTGTACAGCCCACTGTGCATCTTTCTCTGCTATAGCCTGTTATATTGCCTGTTCACCTCTCTGCTACTATCTCCGTCTTTAGCAGTGTCCAACTCAGAATAAGTTCTGTTGTATTCTCTGTTCTGTTTCCTGTGATTCCTCTTTCTACTCCTGCCTGTTCCTTTGTGTTTGACTGCTGCGCCCATGCTGTCTCTCCATTCTGCCTGTTTCCTGCTGTCTACCCACTGTACTTTTCTCTATATATTTGCCTATTATGTCTTACAGTATTTTACACTGTCCTATACCACTGTGCATTCCCCTGTTCCTTTTCTTGTGCCACCGTACTTTCTTCAATCAGTTTCCTTCTTGTGTCTGCCTGCCTATTACACTGTCCACAACACAGCCTGTTCCTCCCTCACTGTCTCCCTCTCTATACTCCTAACTCACTTCCCTGTCTATTCCACCACTTATCCCACTGTGCAGCCCGTTGTTCCACTGTACGTTCAGCTCAGCTGTTATGCAATGAAGTTAGGCCATCATCAAATGGCTCAACTTATTGTTCAACTTGATTGTTTCAACAGCTTGGACGAGTCAACGAACCTGTGACAGCTGGGCGCAAGAGTTGCTCATCAAGGAGGTGCAAGAGAGGAGGAGGAGGAGAAAGAGCAGCTAGAAGGAGAAGCTAGTGGTCGCCGTCGCCGTTGCCGTCCCCTTGCAACGGTACTAAAGTATAAACCCCAAATGGAACATTAAAAGCACAGAGACGAAGAAGAAGAACTTCACATGTACTGACGGCCGTTACGAAAGCAGTCCGAAAAACAACGACAACAGCAACAAGAAGAGCAAAAGCAACAACAAGTGGGGAAAGAGCAACAGCAACAACAACAACAACAACAGCAGCAGCAACAATAAGAGCAACAACAGCCGCAAATGAAGTCGAAAAGCGCCGCCAGGCAGCAGCGGCATTTGCCACGTGAGAGAGAACATTCGAAAAAGCAAAGCGCCTTAGAGGCATTTGCAACTTGGGGGCGCCGCTAATGAGTCCAAGCTTACCTACGCTGCCTCTCCCCTTCTCCCCATGCCCCTGGGGGCAGGTCAGCAGACATCATAAACAGCTAATAGACGCGTGCAGCGACAACTTGATTAATTGAAACTAAATGGCCCAAGAGTGGAGGACGCTGCTAGAGTCAGCAACAGTCAACAAGAGCAGCAGCAGCAACTGTTGGTGCGTGCCTTGCCACAATTACAAGCGGCAAAAAACGGCAGTTGCTGCTGCTGAGCTGTGGACTGTTGCTGTTGCTGCTGTGCAGGAAACTTGCAACTTGGTCACAATTAAGCAAATGACAAATGACATCAAATTGCATCAGTGGCGCATGCAAAGAGGATACCTGACTTAATTGTCTGCCAGGTTATCCCCCCCCCCCTTTCTCTGCCTTCACTACATGTGCAGTCACAAGGCCGGCCACGATCGGTCATTGATCGCCAGCAGCGGCGCCGGCAGCAGCAACAACAGCAACAGCAGCCACATTCCTGTCCAGGCGCAGCCCGTTAGAACTTGCGCAGTTTTAATAAATTTAAATGTGGCCACAGCAACAGCAACAACAGCAGCAGCAACAGCAACATAAGCAGCAGCAGCAACAATGCAACAATCATTTAAACGGCAACACCAATTGGTAATTGCAGTCGTACTAGGCAGCAGCAACTGTTGCAGATGTTCGCGTCTTGAGTTTATCACAAAAATTTGTTGCGCTGCTTTTGCATAATGCACAACGGCAGCAGCAACACAGTTGCTGTTGCTGCTGCTAGTAACTGTACTTGCGATGCGCCATCTGGCGGCCACATTACGCAAATAACATTATAATAATACTAATATTTCAAATTAATTTCGCACCCAGCAAAACTATTGCAAATCATTATGTGATAAAGATTGCCAAGCAAGGCAAGCAAGAAGGCAGAGAAGGGAGTTGGGAGGAGGGGAGACAGTGAGGGGAGAGTGCAGAGAGTAAAGGGAGACTGGGCTGGAAGATTCTAAGTGAGATAGAGCAAAGCGTAGAGCAGTAAACGTTGCTGTTGCTGCCGCTGCTGTTCATGTTGCTGCTGTGCTTGCCTCTGCTTCTACTGCTGTTACTCCGTCTGTAGCTGCTACCTCTACTACTGCAGCCTCTTCTACTGTTGCTGCTGCTCCCTCTGTTGCTGCGGCATTTTATCGCAGGCTAAAAAATCAGCAGCAATTTGCAAAAAGAGTGGAATCATTTGCACTATTAAAATAAAAATGAAGACAAAACTTGCAGATAAAGCGCAAAATAGAAATAAGAATTGCAGCAGCAGCGGTCGCGGCAGCAGCAGCAGCAACATTGCTGAGACCATCCAAGCGGCAGCAGCAACAATTGCCGGGGAAAAAGTGCAGACAAAAATTACCGCCAAAGACCAAAAGATCAAACTGCAGGGAAATAAACAACAACAGCAGCAGCAACAGCGCGCAGCAACAACAACAGCAGCAGCAGTGACTGCAGCAGCAGAGGCAGCAGCAATAGCAACAGCAGCAACAACAACAACAGTTGCAGCCAGTAGAAGAAAAAGCAGTTCCAACAACAAAAAAAGCAGATTGCCATTGGCACTTGAGCAGCAGCAGCAGCAGCAGCAGCAGCAACTTCGTGCAGCATCTCTTTTCCACTCACTCTCTACCCCTCTCTCACTCTTTCTTTCTCTGTCTCCTTGTTGCCTATCACCTCACGCCCGCCCTCTCTAAAAGGGCCACTGCGCAGCTTTTCATTGCTAGTAAAGTTCAAGAGTTGCTGCTGCAGTAGATGTTGCTGCCGTAGCCATTGCCGTTGTGCTGCTGGCAGATGATCGCGTCGCGTCGCTCGCATATTTTATGCTGTCTTGCCACAAAAAGAATGCAGACGCCGCCGCCGCGTTGCATATACATAAAGATAAAACGAAGAAAGTTGCCCGGTTGCAACTTTTTGGCCACGCAGCAACAGCAACAGTTGCTGTTACTCCGGCTGCAACTGTTGTTGCCCGTCACCCACTCACTCACCCACGATTTGCATGTGTGTCAATGCGATCAGTAGAACCTCAGTCTAATGAAGCGCCTTAAGACATGTCATCGCTTCTCACTGAGGGCGTTGCTCAATTAGGACAAAAAGCGCCTCTCTCTGCGCTTCTCAAATATAGACAAATTTGTATAGAGGCGAGCGAGCAATGCAAGAGTAGAAAAAGGGGTGCATGGAGGTACTTAGGGGCATCTAGGGGGGCACTACTATCCGCTACTATCAGGTGTATTGATCTATGGCCATTTTTTTTGTTATTTTTTCTACTTTTTTTTAATTAACGCTCAGTTTCTTTTATTGCGCGACTACGTGAAAAATGAGCGCAGTTGAGTCGAGGTCGAGGCTGAGGCTGGGACTGGGCAAGCTGAGGAGGTTCGTTTCGTTTGTAGTTATTGTTTTATTGGCGACGGGTTCCCATGGCGGCCAAGAAAGAAATTTCAATGGCAAAATTATTGTCTGATGAGAAAGGTATGAGAGAGTCTATGATGGTAGGTAGAAAGAAATGGAAATCTATAAAGATCATTTGCATCCGGAGCACGTAGCTGGGGAGCTGAGAAGACTGAGAGGGAGATAGACACGGTGCTGTTGTTGCTAATTGCAGGGTGTGCTATGGAGAGAGTGAAGAGGGACTTGGAGATAAAGGGAAAGGGAGAGAGTCTGAGAGCAAATCTAAGAGAGAAACAAAGATAAGTCTTCGGGACTAGCCAAGAGAGATATTAAGAGAGTAAGAGAACTAAAAGAGAGACTGAGAAAGAAGAAGAGAGCAGGACTGGAGGAAGTGTCTAAGACATATACTCTCCCTGTAGAGAGATACAAAGAGAGATGGAGCTTATGAGAAAAGGCCTAAGTAAGTGTGTAAAGGAAGAGTAAGTAAAATATGAAGCCCAAGTCCACGGAGAGTTTTGAGAAAAAAGGAGACTAAGCAAGCAAGAAGAATCTGTAGTAGAAAGGAAGATTCATCAGGGACCCTAATGGATATTAAGAAACACGTCAAGGAAAGAGACATCTCTCTCTTTCTCTCTGTAAGAACTAAGGAATGAGAGAACTATAAAGAAAGCTAAGCAAGAGAATCTGTTTGAAATAATAAAGAAGAGTAGAGTCAAAACAGAAGAAATGAGAGATATAAACAGGAAGATCTTGTACAGCAAACTGTAAGAGAAAAACAAAACAAGTCTAGGAAAATACGCAAGAGATTAACAGCTAGCTTGCAGAATGTTTACGGGAGAAAGGAACACCAAACAGGAGATTCTACATTAGAGGCAGAGAGAGAGAGAGAGGACACCCCTCAGCCATTAGCTTAGTTTCAGGAACACGCGTCGAAATTATGTTAAATATGATCATTTAGCTAAATTGAAACCAAGCAGTGCAGAGGAAGAGGAAGCAAACGCAGCTGGTGCAGCATTCATGGGGCAACCTGCATGGGGAGCATTTTATGCATGGCGTCTGGGCATGCTGGTTATACCTGTTGCCCGGCTGACCATTTGGTATTTTTTATAGACCATCATCATGCACATCGTCGATGACAGGCGGCTTTGACATTGAAGCGAAAGCCGAGACGAGAATCAGGCCAAAATTGTTGAGAATCTGGTCGAGCAGGCTGAGGTAGGGGCAGGTGGCCTCAACGGGTGCGTGCCATGACTAATTAAACAGGCTAGTTGCGGTGCCTTCTTCCCCCCTTTCTCACACTAGCACACTCTCCTTCTCTCTCCCTCTCTGTCACACTCTCTCTCTATCTCTCTCTCACTATTTGGCGATCGCTTGCACCCACTGTGCACGTTTTGGCTCATTTGCCTGCCAAGCAAAAACAATTTGAACATTTCGCAACAGGTTTGAAGAGGTTCGAACAAGGTTTGAAATTGGTTTGAAGTGTGTTTGCAGTGACTTTGCAGTGTCATTACAGTTGGTTGGAGCATGTTAACAGCGCATTTGCAGTGTGTTTGCAGTATGTTTGCAGCGCCTGCGCAGCTTAACAGTCTTGCGCACTGTCTAACAGTTTAAACCACTGCACAGCGCACTGTCAACAGTCTAACTCACTGTTAGCAGTATAGCCCGCTGCACAGTGCACTGTTAGCAGTCAAAACCACTGTTAACACTCTAACCCGCTGTAAGCTGCTCTTCTGCACTGTTAATATAACAGCGACCGTTTGATTCGTTTGTTATGCAGCAAAAAATCTGTGTTAAGCTTGGCTTTTAGCGGTTTTTAAGCCACATTTATGTTCGCTTTTTTATTATTAATAAATAAAGCAATCAAATCTTAAGAATTTTAGTTTAATTTATGCGAATTCTGAATGCGTTTTGTCTGCTAAATCGAACATATTTTGCAGCTCAGCGCGGCTCGACGCTGGCTGGCGCTGCTCTCTGTCGTGTTCTGCAAACCGGTCTGGGAGAAAAGTCTAAGCTGCGTCGAGGCTGACGGCAACTGCGACGTTAGCAGCGGCAGCGACGTAGGCAGCGTTTTCCGGTTGAAAATTTTTAAAAGACGCTGCCGCAGCGCGCCTCGAAACATTTGTACGAAGACGTTAGAAGACAGCGCAACGTCGTGTTCCGGCCAACAACGACAACGACAGCGACAACAACAACAGCAGCAGCAACAGTAGAAGAAAGAGCAACAAAGTAGCAGCAGAAGAAAGACTGCAAAAAGAGCGCAGAAAACACAAGTGTGCGATAGAGAAAAGTGGCCAAAAAAAAAAAGCGCCAAGACAAGACAAGTTGCTCCTGCTCTCCGCCGACTGCAACTTGGATGTGGACCTGAACTTGGTCTGTGGTGTCTCTGTGTGTCAGTGCCTCGTCTCCTCTACGCTACTCGTCGTCGTGTGTGCAACTCGTACCCGGTTAAAAGACAGTTACAGTTAGTTGACACTAATCCGCGAGAGAAAAAACAGAGAGAGAAAAAGATTTGGAAATAAATAACAAAACTGAAATCAAAAACTGGAAAAGAAAAACGCGAGTGTCCGTAGTGCAATATCGTGTTACATCCTCCTAATCCCCGCGCGTGTGTGTGAGTGGAGTGTCTTCTAGAGATCTTCTCTTGCTCCTTCACTCTACCCTCTTGCTGAAGATGGCGCTAAGTGCAGCCTGGAGCTGCTCGCTGGCGCTTCTAGTGGCGCTCATCAGCCTGGCACTGCCCACACTGATTGAGGCTGAATATCCCGGCGTGATTGAGCTGGTGGGTTACTCCAATCGACGTGCGCGTACCCATTTTGTGGCTGAAGCATCTCCCAATCCCACCTTGACACCACCAGCGGCCAAGACACGCGCTGACATTGAGACAGTGAAGAGGAATATGAAGAAATATGATCGTCTGCTCGAGTTGGACACAAAGAATCTGCCAGAGCCACAGAAGGATATGCTAGCGAGGATTGTGGAGCGTGTGGCAAGGCTCAAGGAAACGCTGGACATTGAGGAGCAACAGCTGATACAACACGAGGCAACCTCGGCCAGAAGCAGCAGCACACAACAGCAACAGCTCTCCACAGAGCAACTGCAGCAGCAGCAGGAGCAGGAGCAGAGCACATTGCCCACCACAGGCTACACAGAGACAGAAACTGATCCCACTTTACTGCTGGATGAGACCACCTTGCTGGAGCTGCAGCACTCCATGAACGAACAGGCTGCTCTACAGGCTGAGGTCACTGCACAGACGACACTGATGAAGGAGTTGCCCACCACAACCGATGCAGGCGTGGATGGAGTGACAGAACTGGAACTGGGTGAGACTACAGCGCCTGCATTGACCACCCTCAATGAGGAGACTGGAGAGGAGGAGGAGGAGCGCACACAACCCACCAGCAGCAGTGGAGAGCAACCATCTACGACCAGTGTGGATGATCTCACTGATGCCACCGACACGGATGATCAGTTTGTTGCTGCCCGTTCCAACAACAACATTGCAGCCATTACTGCCGCCGATGCAGAGCCAAGTAGTGGCAGCACCAGCACCACCAGTGCTGGCAATCAACGCACATTGACCACCATGGGCAAGCTGGGCAAGATACGTGCCACCAAGCGACCCTTTGGCCACAAGGTTACTGCTGCCATTAAACGGACTGGACAACGTCCCAGCAGTGGCAGCGCTGCTGCAGCCAATGCTGCCGCTGCCGCCGCCGCCTCCAAGCCACCCTCTGCCACTTCCTCCGCCTCCTCGAGCACAGCTACCACCATGAAGCAGAAGCTGAGCAGCAGCAATCAGTACCAGCAGCAGCAGCAGAAGTTGGGTGCCACCAAACAGCAGCAACAGAAGGTGACCACATCCTCGCCAGCGCTGCCCATTGAGCAGCTCTACACACGCCTGCCCCAAGCCAACATTCCACTGCCAGCAGCAGCAGCAGCAGCAGGAAGCGCAGCAGCAGCGGCAGGAGGAGCAGCAGCAGCTGGAGGTGCAGCTGTAGGAGGTTCAGGAGCTCCTCCCGCACAGGACTCACTCTACGATGGTCATGTGAATGCCTCAGCGCTCATTGACAGTCTCAATACAAATGCACGCGAGGAATACTATCAGCAGAAGCTTGGCGCCAGCAGCAGCAGCATCGGCAACGGCAACAACAACAAGGATAATAAGGTTAGTTTAATGAGCCTTCTCTCTTTCTCCGACATAACTCGCTTAATTAGACCACAAAGTTGGCCAAAAACTTATGCGCATAACTAGCCAACAGACAAGACAATGCCACCATGAAGGGGGGCTAGCAGAGGGGCAGGGAAAGGGGGAGGCAGAGGGAACTGTCGCTTTAAAAAACCGTTTTGGGCCAAAGTCGAATGTCAAATGCAGAATTATTGGTACAAGCGCAGGCAGGCTAAACAGACAGCGACAACAGCCAACGACGACAGTTGCTGGCAGCCGCACAGCAGCAACAGCAGTCAATACCAACAACAGCAGCAGCAGCAACAGAAAAAACCTCTATAAAGTTATCCAGAGTAGAGAGGCAACTTCTCCACTTGTTATAAATGGAGCGCCTTGAGGCATTTTGCCAGGCTTTCCCATTGCAAATCGATTGTCATAAGTTGCCCGCAACAACACAGCAACAGCAACGACAACCAGCAACAGTTGCTTCGGCAACAGATGTTGCTTGTTGCCAGTTGCCTGTTGCTAGTTGCTTGTTTTGGTAGAGTGGGTCACTTTTCTGGCGATGCACATGTCCGGATTACGGTCATGTCGCAGTCTCAGTCTGAGGGCACCTTCTCACATTCCATCAATAGATTCAGCTTCGGTTTCGGCTTCGGCTTTGGCTTCTCTGCTGCTGCCCACTCTCGAACAATTTGTAGCCACTACTGACCTATAAATTTTGATGTGCACCAAGAGAAGCCGAGACCAAGCCGAGCCTAACTTGACGACGACGTGGATGACGACGATGATGTTGCAGCTGGAAGGAAGAAGGAGGAGGAGAAGGAGAAGGCAGCGAGGTAACGAGACGACATAATTTATGGCTAGGCGATTGGCAATTTCCAATTGGCGTAGAGTCGTAGATGGGAACCGAATCGAATCGAAGTAGAAGGCGCTGGAGATGGAGAAGGAGACGACACACATAGCACACATAGAGTACACATCCCGGACAATTGTCTATATCGGGTCCATCGACAGGTTGAGCGAGTTGCACGTCGCCAAGACGTGACACACAAACAGCGACAGGTAGATGGGATAGCAGAACCTGGCTAAGATGTGCGTTAATCTGGAGACCCCTTTAGACACGCCCTAACTAGGCAGCCTCCTCCACACGCCCGCAGATTACCCACTACTCTCTCCTCTCTCTCTCCTGCCTCGATTACTGCTTGCCCAATTGATTCACCAGCCAAGTGGGCCACCTGCAGTGCGTCTAATGAAGTCTTCAATTGTTTGTAATCTTGGCAGTAACTTGAAAAATGTCTCACGCATCTAACTGGCGCTTTAAGCTCCATAGGCTTCAGCTCTCTCTGCCCAACTTTACCTCTACACATTAACATCTTTACCTCCCTCTCTATAGAAAGTAGTGGGTTGATATAGATCAACCTCTCCTTCTATCTAGATATCTATATATATGTCATACTCTCTCTGCCTTTTCTTCTCTCTCTCTCATCTCTATCCCATCTCTATCCCATATCTATCCCATCTCTATCTCATCTCTATCTCATCTCTCTCTCTTTGTCTCTCTCTTTATAAATCTCCTACTCTTCAATTAATCTCTCTCTCCGTCTCTTCTATTTGTTTCTCAATCACTAGATGCCTCGCAAAGTCAGTACCTTCCTTCCTTCCCATCTCAAAAAACCTTTTTCCCATCTGTAGCTCACTCTTCTCTCCATTCCTTCTCTCTCACGCTCCCCCCCTGCTAATTGATAGCTCTTTCAGTTCTGCCTTTCTCCCATGTGTGTATTTGCCGCATTTCAAGGTCGCCCCAGCGTTATCGTTAATATTAATAGCTGCCCCTAATGGCCCATCAAAGTCCCCCAAGAACTTTACGATCTACCCGCGTACCATAATTGCTCAAGCGCTCAGCCAAGCATCAGACCAGGCCAGCACCAGCAGCAGCATCTGCTGATTATTCCCACTGTCCGAGTGTTCCACTGTCCCCGGCGATTTACCGCTAGAAATATCATAAATTAACGATTAAGCACAGATTTGTTCTACGCTTTTTATTGTTGTTGTTTCTTGTTTGTTGTTACGGCCTGTTATTAACACATTGTTGAACATGGAAAAAGAAATAAACCAAAAATTAATAATTGTCCGTCGTGGAGGGGGAGGGAGGAGAGAAACAATAAAAATAATATATGAGTTATTCTGCTCGGTTCGCCTGCTAATTTGCATAGAAATGGAATGGAATGGAATGAAATGAAATGAAAGAAACAACTTTCGCTCGCATTTCAATTTACACGCTTTCTAAGTCTAAAGAACCCATACAAAATCTATAGATCAAAAGGCGCTAATGACACACAAATCGCACGAGACAAATACGTCGTATTATCTAGTATACATATCCGTCACACAAAGCCCCCTCCATCCGACAACAAATAAGTATCACATAAGCAAATATCATATAAAAAACTAATAAAAACTATTTTAGGTTTAGGTCAGCGACTCGCATACCGACGATCATAATGAGCTTGTGGTACCGTTAGACGAAGGTATTTTACATATAGATACTGACAAGGTACTACCTGCCGCGCCACATGCCACATGCCTAGGTCATGGTATGGCGCATGGCATGACATGAGTTAGCAGTCGCAGTTGCAGTTGCAATTGATGATGCAACATGCGACTTTTTCACGCTCTCAACTCATTTAATTAGCGGCTAGCTGAGAAATGATAAAAGAGAAAGAGACAAAGTCTCGTTTGGCTGTGGGGAGTAACAGACTTGTAATTACTTCGTAGTGCTTGAAGTGCCACTAAAACATATCATTTTGGTGCATAATTTCGATACATTTCCGTTATAACTAATGTATAGAGAGAATTATGCGTAGCCTCATATTCTACTTATAAAGTCTTTGTATTAGAGCATCTACATATCAAATTTCATAGCTCTAAGTTGGTTAGGTACTAAGTTCACATATGTAGTTGCAGAAAATGAGTCAGGTTTTGAGGGGAATGTATAGTGCCAGAAAAGCAGAAGAGCTAGATGGCTTAATTAACTTGATAGGGCTTAAGAATCCCTAATTAAAGCATTGCTATATTTTGATTCGATTCTAAATTAAGTATAATTAAAGTTATGTCTAGTACCATAAGTCAGTTCTAATATCAAGCTACTAAAGCAACTGCATACCAAATTTCATAGCTCTAGCTTGTTTGGGCCTGAGACGAGTGGGGGAATAATACTCGATGAGCATAGGTGCTAAGGTGCTCACGAATTCCGAATTAAGGCATATCTTTGTTTTGATTCGGGCATAACTAAAGTAAAAAGAGAGTTAGACTTTGTCTCATAAATCAGATATAGAGTCTAGCTACTGTAGCAACTGCATACCAAATTTCATAGCTCTAGCTTGCCCACTTGCCGAGTTAGCATAGGGTATTTTTCGCAAAAAAAGAACAGTCAGGCAGGTAGGCAGCCAAGCAGGCAGTCAGTCCGTCAGCCAGCCTTGCGCCAGACACTACTCTCAGCAAGCCACGCCCCAACGCCGTGCCGTGTAGCTGGCAATTAATTACAGCTCTCTTGCATTTGCATTACGCGCCCCGACTGCAAAACAAGAAGAAGTTTCACTGCAAGAGACCCTCCCCCCAACTCGCGACTTGCCGCGTGCCTCTCATAACAATGACACCAACAATTTTACAAGGCATAGAGCAGATAATAATAGCATAGCAAAGAGAGAAGGGGAAGATAATAAAAAACAAAAGCCCGAGAAAAGTGAATTGCAGTTAATGTAATTTCCAGCAAATCAGAAACAGAAGAAACAGTATAGGTAGACTGGGAAAGGTAGAAGAAAGACAGAGGGGCATAGGTTGCTGGGCGGGTGGAGTGTCGCGCAGCCAAAGTTGCCGGAACACAACGTTGAGAAGCATGTGGAAAAGTGTGAAATTTGTAACAGTTTTGCAGCTGCCACAACTGACTGATTGAGACCACAGTTGAGGCAGGTGAAAATGCTGCGTGTGGCAGCAGCGGGACAGCTGGGAAAGTTCAATTCGCTGACCATGAAATAAGTCAAGTCAAGTCAAGTCAAAGGTTATGGCTACCAGGCACAACACAAAAGAGACACCGTTAGGAACGTCGCGGCTTATGCTAATAAAAACCAGCAGCAATTACAAAAAGAGTTGATAGAAAAGAGGGAAGAGTAGAAGCCAAAGAGGAGAGATCGGTTTGGGGAGGCGGCACTTGAAGTGCTTAGACCGTCTGCAGCTTCCGCCAGGCGAATGCAAATGAAAGCATTCAAGCAGAAAGGCCCCACCATTGACGTAGAAGGCCAAGAGAAAGAAAGACTCGACTTTGGTTGTTCATATGATTAGAAGAAGAAGAAAAATCGAACAATGCAACAAGAAGAAAGCGTACAGTCAGAGCCAGAGAGCACTCTCCACTCACACAGAGAGAGATCTTTGCTGATATTGTTGTTGTTGTTGTTGTTGTTTTCTTGCTTTCTTCTTCTTGGGAAAGGGTTTTTCTGCATTTCTCTATTTCAGTTTGATTTATTTACCCAACTTTTACCGCGCGCAATTAAACAACAAACTAATCAAGCAAACCGGCAGAGAACCAACGTGACTTTAATCACTGTAATTTAAATGATATATAATAAATGCGAGAAATGGCAAACAGACGGACAAACAAACAGAAAATGGAGCTCATTAGTGTTCGAAATGGGTAAATGCGAAATGCGAAAACTGCGAAAGTGAAACCGCATTGTAGTTGGACGATTATAGGCCAAGCCACCAGATTCAAAGAGTCCGAAAAACCCTTAAGTGATCATCGCTAAATATAAACAAAGAGACAGAGAAGGAGAGGTAATTGTATCTCTCTTGCTCTCTCTGTGTGTATTTTGTGGCACAAGCAATTCATTTGCGGCAATGACGCGGCTACTACACGATGCATTGCGTGGGTCTGGGACGCTGTCTAGGTCTGCAGATCGTGTCGGAGGGAAGATCATCTACTCGCCTTGCCCTAATGAGAGCATGCTGGGCACTTTCCATTAAACGTGAGAGTGAGAGTTGCCTGTCAAGGAGAGGGGGAGGTAGGAGTAGGAAAAACAAACTAGCCTACCTCACTCCTCTCTCTCTCTCCTGTCTCTCTTCTGCATCTTTCTCGCCTCACGAGTCCACGACCAAATTAAGATCTCACAGCATTTGGCAACTAATTGTAAATGTCTCTCGGGCCAAACTATTTGCATTACAATCCAATGCCGATAGATTCCTGTCTCTTCCCTCTATCTTCTCTCTACCTTCCGCCACTCTCTCATCCTTCCTCCACGACTGCAACTTTGCCTGCAACTTCGTTGCGACTTCGCCTTCGACTGCAACTTCAACTTCGCCACCGACATCGACTTTGTCTTAGTCTTTGGCTTTCTTCTCGTTACTTTCTGCTGCTTTGGCTTTCTAGGTCGTGTAATTGTGCATAGCGCACACACACACACACACCGGGGCACACACACACTGCACAACAACAACAACAAGAAAAACCAATTGCATTTAAATCACAATTCGCTTTGTTGCCAATCGCAAAATCGCCTGCCATTTCTGCGGCTAATTCAATTGCGCTGCTGCGCTGCTTGCTGCGCACAGAATTCTACAAAAAACCAACAACAGCAGCAATAACAACAACAACAATGGAAATCAAATTGATAAATTATTTATAAAGTTTGCCCCGCTATTCTGGCGTTTATGGTCTATAAATTTATTTGTACTTTCTAAAGCACAAACAAAACAACAACAAAAAACTTCATCTAAATTTTGCGATGAGCCGCACGAAACCAACTTTGAACAACAACGACAACAACGTCGACAGTCGGACAGTAATAATCTTTAGAGGCCTAACAAAAATCTTCAGTCACAGTCTTGACCCAAAGATTTGAACACCTTGCCCCCCAGGCTGGCCCCCTTTGGGAGTCCAATCTTAATTCGGCAATTTCTATGCGCAGCTGCAATTAACGTTGGCATTGAAAGAGATCTGCCTCTATGGGACTTTCCTAAGCAAAGAGAGATGAAGATAGGCAGTTAGAGAGAGTAAGATAGAGCGATAGAGAGAAGGAGAGGGAGAAACATGCAACAAGCCGCACTGGCTGCAATTAACTTGCAAATTGTGAAACTAATGCCGCAAATTGCGTTTCAAATTGCCCCAAAATAATAAAAATTTTAAGTTGAAGCTGTAGAAACGATAAAACACCAGTCGATAACAAATACTATCGATAATGTTAGCGTAATGTGTAGTTTGAAAAGCCTTAAATGGGTTAGAGAGGGAAATTTGCTAGTTGAAGAGGCACTTAAGCGATAAACACGCCTATCGATAACGATAAAATCGTTTTTTTTTGGGGGCAGGCGGCAACTTTTACCATTTGCCACTTGTTGCAAGCAAACTCGAAATTGCACTAATAAAGGCGTCGCTACAAACACACACACGGAAGATTTATAGCCCCTTACAAAAGAAAGTGGCGAGTGGGCGTGGCATCAGCAAACATTTGACACAACTATGCCAGCAACAGTTGCTGCTGTGAATGTTGCTGCTGCACAGCATTTTTTTATTGCATTTCTTGTGTCGCATTTTGTTTGCATATTTAAATTGCTAATTTGTTGTTCTGTTTGCTTCGCTTCGCTATGCTTTTATTTATCTTTCGTCTCATCTCGCATGGGAAATTGTAATTCCTTGTCCTGTCCCGGTCTGTCCTGTCCCGGTCTGTCCTGACCTGCCTTGTCCACCTGGCCGGGTCCCATTAAAATGCATAAAAGTTTCCGTCCTGAGTCTGAGGGCGGGGCGCATAATTTGTTGTATCTGCCCGACGACGGACGTTGCTTACATAAATGCATAGATACTTCAGCTACTTCTGCTGCCACTTCTTCTCCATCTTCTTCCACGTCTTCTTCTTTTGATGCTACCTCTTGTGCTGCTTCTTGTGCTTCTCTTCAGCCTTATGACAGCGCATTAAAATGGATTAGTCGAGGCTGTTGCTGCTGCAGCAGGAATGGACAAATGCGGTTGGGCTTGAGTGGAGCGACGTGGTTATTAAGTTTGCATGCCTGCGCGTCATTTTGTGTACTATCGATAACTGCAGCACTATCGATAATAGCTGTATTAGCGTTAATGATGATAGTTTTGATAGCAACATCATAATTAGCAACATCTAAAGTGCCGACGACATCTGCATTATCGACAATTATTCGCATTGAAGAGCTTGTTCCCTTCCCAGCGAAAATTGCTGACTTTTTAGCACATTTATCGCTCTGCATAACATTATCGATAACTGTAATTATCGATAGTTTATGTATTTGTACTTTTTGGCTCCAACGCTTATTAAAGTACCTTTTGTAGATAATCATAGTTAAATTACTAGTATTATCGATATTTGTGTTTATCGGTATCACTATTTTCAGGTTTCAGTACACCTTTTTCTCTACAAACCACCGAAACTGCCTTTTCATCCAATTATGACACATTTTTACTAGCTTATCGATAATCACAGTTATTTTACTGACATTATCGCTATTAATTGTTATCGATAATCAACATTTTTAAGTTTATGTTCCCCATTTATCGCTTTTTCGTATGTATATCCATAACATTGCAATTAAAATACCTATTTTCAATATAAAATATCGATAACACGTGCAAACTGGTAATTACAATTATTTATCAATATTTATTGTTATCGGCAATCACATCTTTCAAGTTTCTATACCCATATTTATCCCTTCCTTCCATGTATATTCGATAACACTGCAATTAAACCACCTGTTTTCTCTACAAACTATCGATAACACTTGCAAACTGCATTTTCATTCCATTATGCCACATTTTCACTAGATTTTCTACCTTGTCTGTCTGCCTCCCGAAAATTTCAATTTCATTTTCACACATGGCGACTGTATCAACTCACTTTAGCACGACTGTGGTCAGTTTTTAGGCCATCCAACTGACACACAGACAACTGATTGCTGTCGTTGCTGCTGCTACTGCTGGTGCTGCTGCTGTTACTGACAACTTGACACAATTTTCGTCAAGCAAAAGTGTCAATTTCCATGCGAGAAAACTCAGATCAGCTCTGGGAGTACTTGGCATAAATGCAAACAAGTTATATAGATTGAGTTGAGGTATGAGGTTAGGGTTGCCCTGCTCTCGAAGGCCTTTACGGATATTACAAGCAGTTAGTGACGGCGGCAGCAGCAGCAGCAACAGCAGCGCCTAATGGCATAGATAAATATTAATATAGGGGGGCAGCATATGAGAGAGAGAGGGAGGGGGAGAAGGAGGTCTGTGTATGCAGAGTGTGCGAGAGGGAAGTCTAAAGAGTATGCGGCATATGGATGATTACAATGCCAGGTCCACTTCAAGTGCTGGCAATAGACAACAACAATCAGCTCATTGTTGCTGACGCTTATGTTGCTGCCTGTGTTGCTGTTGCTGCTTGTGTTGCTGTTGCTGTTGTCAACTACCGTGCTGCACGTCGCCAGCAATTTGTATTGTTGTTGTTCTTCTTGTCTGGCCATTTGTCAGATTTGTCTCTTTGTCTGTGTGGGTATTGTCAGAGAGGCGTGTAAACACTTTAACTTTGACTTTGGTGTTGCATTTGAATGCGGCTTGGCGACTTTCTCGCCAAAACAGAAGTCGACAGCAGCAGCACAGCAACAACAACACCCGCACAGCGCCGTTATGAGTGTAAGGGAGTGAGGTGAAGGGGGGCTAAGGAAGTCTATCTGCAGCGGGCAGATTCCATTGAAATCATTAAAATAACAAATTACACACGAACACAAATGAACAAAGCCACAAAAGCGTGAGAGGAGAAGATAAAGAGACTAAGAAAGGAGGAGGAGTGGAGGTACTGCAGGAGTAGGTGCAGTTGAAGGTGCATGGAAAGTAAAGGTGGCAGGAGGAATAGCAGCAGCAGGAAGAATGAGCAGGAGAAGTAGCTAGACAAGGAGCAAAAGGAGGCACATGAAGAGTAGCAGCAGAAGGAGCAGGACCTTGATGAGCAAGAGTAGCTCAAGGAGGAGCAAAAGAGACATTGAGAAAAGCACTAGGAATCAAAGGTGAAGGAGCAGCAACAGAAGAAGGAACTGCAAGTACAGCTGGTAGAGCAGCAAGAGCAGCAGCCAGAGGAGTAGCCCGTTGACCAGTGCAGGCCAGTAGTAGCATCTCCATTAAACGTCTTTGAAAACCACAGCAAATGCTGCAAAAAGGGTATAAAGACGGAACGGGGCTGGGCAATTATGGCCAGGTTAGAGTCGGCAAAGAATGCGCTTTCTAACCGCAAAACGAGTGAAGGAGGAGGCACCAAAGCAATCCTGGTCCCTCCCCCACTTGCTACTGCTCCACTCAAGCAAAACGTGTATCATAAAGTCATCGAAGTTTATCATTGCTGGCCCCATCAGCATAAACAAAAAGCAAAAGTTACAGTGGGCGTGGCATAAAAACCAACGCCCACAACAAGCTGAAAGCCTGCATTGAAATGGAAATCCTCACGTTCTCTTCAAACTCACTCAATATGTGTCATTTGCCCAAAGGAGTCTCTGCAGCTTCAACTGCAGCAACACTAATTGGGTTCAGGGGGTCAGGTGTGTGTGTTTGTAGTGGTGTGGGGAAAAATGGAAAGCTTCAGTGAACCAAAAATAAACCACAATAGGCTGCCAGTTTTATTAATCTACCATAGCTGCAACTGGAGCTGGAACTGAGTGCAGGCGTCTCTCGTCGTGGTTTAGCTTGATGGTTCCCAGGCCAGAGGCAGGAGCTCTTCAATCAATGTCAGGCCAGACCGCGAAAATTAATGAGCGAATTTTACACTGGACAGCAAAGATAGTAGACGGAACGAATATGTAGATAAAGATACATTCTACAGCCCATAGACAAGCTGCATATGATGGCGCAGCAGAATTGCATGCTGCATTACAAATGGGTGTGGGCAACATATTTGTGGCAGGTTTATGCGTATAGAGATTGCAAGTAACTGCGAAATGTTTTAAGCAATAGATGGACCATAGATCGGGTAAGGAAACCTTTAGAATTGGGCATGTTTTTTGGAAGTACTTTTAAGGGATCATTTGAAGAGAAAGGTACTCTAGGGAACCATTCGATTGTGAGAGGTCTTTTGGGAAATGTGCAGAAGCTTATTAGAAGAGATAGATACTCTTAGAAACCGTTCAATTTGGAAAGGTTTACGGAGGAACTTTCAGCACAGAATAAAGTGAAGAAATGAGTTAAGATATTTGTGTCTACCAAATGAGAACTATACACGATTAGCCACTGTAATTACTTTAAGGCACCTTTAGGTTTTGAAAGTTTTTTACAAGAATTTCTTCTGTGTCAACTTACACTAAAAGACTTGATGATTAATGTTGATATATCTTATGAAATACCTGCCAGAATAACATCACTATATCTTCTTTAAATTCACTAAAGATCATTTCAATAACTGCAATAACATTATCTTTTATCCTCTTTATTTTTACCAAAGAACCTTTCAAATTTAGAGATAGTTTTTCGCGGAGTTTCTCGCATTAAACTTGCAGATGAAAGCGCAGTTGAATTGCATAGACTTTCGCTCGATCGATTGATGGATCGTTGGTTAATCTCAGTGTCAGGTTGAATGTCGCGAATTCCTTGCAGAGTAATTCGTGTATGCCGAGCACCGCATAAACCTCATTTCTCACTCAACTTTGCTCGATTGCTAACAAGCAAGAGAGAAGCTACGGTTTCAGTGCCACAACAGCACAACAGCAACGTGAGCAACAACAACAGCAACAACAGCGAATGCCAGAGATTTGCAGCATGTTGCTGTTGTTGGGCTTGTGGCATGCACCGCTCTATGAAGCGAACGTAATTTGATAGGCCACACACAGCAAACATAGCGAAAAAGTGTGCGTATCTCTTACACACAGCAACTGTTGCTGTTGTTAGTGCTGCTGCAGCGATTGCAAGTGCAACTAATAAATTAATGTGGCAGCGACTGGCAGGCAGCAACAGCAACAGCAGCAGCAACAACTACTCATAGCAAGCTGTCACCCCGTCTAAAATGAAAGCTGTTGCTGCCGGGGCAACTGTTGCTGTTGTGCTGGCGCTGCTTAGCGTGCTAAATTTGCTAGCAGTTGCCATGTCAATGATAGTTGAAACAACAACAACAAGAGCTACAACAGCAGCATTAACAGAAATGACAGCAACAGCAACACAAACAACAGCAACTGCGGCTGCTGCAATAAGTTTGACTGCTGCTAGCAGCAACAGCAATGTAAACTGCAAAAGCGACAACAGTAACAATTGCTGCTGATACGACAGCAACATCTATTTCAACAACTATTGCTGATACTATAATAGCAACTATTACTGCTGCAAACACAGCAACTGTAGCTGCTACAGTAACAAAATCAAATGTTGCTTCTGTTACACTAACAACATCAAATGTTGCTGCTACACAACATAACACATTGCTGCTGCTACATCAGCAACATAAAATGTTACTGCTTCAACAACGGCGACAACAGCAACAACTGCTGCTGCTGCTGCACCAAGTAAAACGAGCAACAACCTCAACTGTTGCTGATACAATAACAATAACAGCAACCTTATCTGTTGTTGCTACCTCTGTCATTTGTATCTCAAAGTTGTTGCACACTGCGTTTGCATACGAGATGAAGTCGCCACCATCGTCGCCTCTGACAATGAGTGAGAAGCTGCTGCTGCTGCTGTTGCTGGCAGCAACTACAGCAATGGCGACAGCAACTGCGCTGTCCGTTGCCCGCTGCTCACTGCCTGCAAGTTATGCTAACCTGCATATAACGGTGCATGGAGGAGACGCGCTCGTCGACGCCGCCACGCAGCGCTTTATGATTAACTCTAATAACAGACGAAGGCAGCAAGAGCACAGCCACAGCAGCAACATCAGCAACAGCAACAAGAAACACTGACGAACAATGACCGACAGGCAGGCCGCGTTCAAGTTGAAGATGAAGCTGGAAGCTGGAAGTTGCCAACCCCAGATGAGGTTCTACCAGCTCCAATCCAAGCGTAATGCTGACCATTTTGATTATCATACACTTAATTATGATTGATAGCTGTAAATGTTGATGTGTCTCTATCTGCATACCTTCCTCTCTACCTCCCTTCCTCCCTCCCGCTCTCTCTCTCTCTCTCTTTGATTCTGTGTGCTATGTTCTGCTGGCAATTGATTTACTGTTAACCTCGACTCGATTCGAACTCCGTTTTCTATCAACAACTCTCTCAATGTAGCAATCAAAACGGTCTTTCTTCCATACAATGCCAAAAGCAATCACAAGCTCAACAGCAACAGCGACAGCCAAAATCGAAAATTGTTTTTATACCATATTTGTCGAGCGAGAAAAAAAAAAAGAAAAACCTAAATGCAAATTGAGGTTACAAACTATACAAAATGCCCACAAATGGCTGACGAGACACAGAGAGAGACTGACTTGCTTAGTTATTGCCAAGTGAAATTTTTCTTACAGAATTTGTCGCAAATTGCAGTCAGTTTCCACTCCTCTCCTCTCTCTCTACCTTCTTCTCTCTGCTCATTCTTCCTGCCACTCTTCCCACTGTGCAGCAGATTTGCCACAGCCAGCGCGGTCACGACCGTAGACAGAGTACTGTGACGAAATCGTTTCCACTGCTGTTTTTTTGATTTTTGTTCGTCATGAGGTGACAAGGTGCTGGCAGTTGGTAGCGTTGGTCGTGACACGCGCGTGAGACTATCGCAAGAAATTTATGAAAGTTCTTAGTCCATTTAGAATGTCTGAGGTTTTATACAATATAAACCTATATTGTATAGTATACTTTGAGATACACTTGAGTTGTTATTTCTAGTGCTCTAGAGATGGTTGTATGTTTTTAGCGTGACACGATTGAGACTATCGTTATACCTTTTTGAAATTAAAGGTGATTTACTAACAATTTAGCTAGTTTACAGCTATATATTGTGTACATAGTTACAGTTAAGCCTTGGTAGTTTATTCTTCTGAGCGATAAACATAATCTAATAATCTAGAGATGATTGCTTGTGTCTCGTGACACGCATAAGACTATCGAGTGAAGTTTTTTAAAGTAATACATAGCTGTATTTACATTTTTCTAATTTGGAAAGAGTCTTGGCTTAATTACATAGCTATATTACTATATAATTTTAGCTTTAGAGACAAAGACAAGATTTTACTGAGCTGCGTGACACGCGTGAGTCTCATATAATATCTTGATTACATAAAACTGCGTTTTTTATACATTTATTCAACTTGTTAGCAGAATTTGATGAATAAAAAAGCAATTTAATACATACCTATAGCAATTCTTATAAAATTTAGCCATTATAAAGCTATATTTGCTATTTTATAAAGCCTTAAGCCACATACTAGTTATAGCTCTGCTTCGATTGCTGCTAATGTCTTGCTATCGGAATATCTGGCAAAAAACAAGAAAATCTGCTGTCTTTATAATGCCGACTGGTTGTTTTTACAATGTAGCCAGCAACTGTTTTAATAGTCAGTCTTAGACCCAATGATATAGACATTAGATATAGGCATTAGGCACCCCGAGGCACTCCCATAATTAACGCACATATTTCTCTACCTCTAGCTCTTTTCCGCTCGCTCTCTTTCCATCTTTCGCTATCTTTATCTCTCTTGCTGTCTCTCTGTTGGAAAAGCGCTGCGAAAAACGTCGGCTGTTCGCAAAGAAGACAAAAGCCAAGCTAAAAACACAACACGCCGCAGGTCGCGAAGCTGTAAAGATAAATCTAAAGAAAGTCCATGGAAGAAAGTGTTGGCCCCCAGGCAACAGAGAAGAGGCGGAGGCAGAACTGCACATTATAATGGCATCGAGAGTATGCATAGTTAAGAGACAGAGAGACTGTAAGATGCCAAAAGAAATGCCAAGATACATGGCGAGAAATCCACAAAAGAAAATACACCAAAGACAAAAGACAACGAAAACAAATGCAATAATTAGGCGCAACAAATTAAAGGCAACATACTTGTTGCTGTTGTTGTTGTTGTTTGTATTTCTTGTTGTAGTTTCTTGTTGTTGCTGACTTTAATTGAAAATCTACAGGCGGCTTCTTTGCCCACGATCAAAAGTAATGGACCTGAAATTGCCTGTAATGCAACAGCAACTTGTAGAAAGTTGATGGCTTATTTAAATGCGAATTGGATGGGATGTATTTCCATCTCTTTACAATCCTCCTTACCACGCCCCTTGTTATTATTATTACTGTTGCGATAACCGTCGAAATTCTGGCAACTAATTTCGCTTTCTTTCTCTCTCTTTATTTGCAGGTAAGACCAACAACCTCCCAATCTCGAGCTTCTATCCATAACAATCACCACACAAGGTAGTACGTGAGTAGCAGCTCAACTCAAACTCAAGAGTCTTTCTAACGGCAGGTAGTTCTGCACCCCGCACCCTCCCTCTTCTCCTCCACTCCTTTTCAGAGCTACGTTTAATGTGCGTATTAGCGTTGAAAACAAAATGTAAACATTTTGACCGTTTTGCGGTTCGAGCCGCCTTTTGTTCCCTGACTCTTTGTTGAAATTGGGTATTCGTTGGGTATTCATCGAGTTTTTTGTCGGTTCCTAAGTGAATTTGTATCTAAAGAGCAAATAACTTGACGCTCGACTGACCGAATGGGCCTCAAAGAAAGTGAGTCTGCTGTCCAACAGATCTCTGAGCATATATTATGTTTGCATTTGAAAGTCATCAATTGGTTTAGTGTAGAATCGTAGCGGGAGGGAGAGAAAGAGTAGTAGTAGTGGGGTAGAGGCGTTGGTAAACATAAATTAGATTGGTTTATCTTTAGTGTAGATGACTTGCAATCGACACGATGCGTGAAGAGTTTCCATAACACATGTGTGAGCATTGATGTTAACACGTAAAGTCTATCGTGCGTAATATTTTCATGGGCAAATTATCGATTGTTTACGACTTCAAAGTGTTTAATAAATTTGAAGTCTTCTTTTTTAATAGTCTAACATTGGAAGACAACTTACATATTTCTTGGTTATCGATAGTTTCGTTATCAATAGATTACCAAGCATACTATCGATATGTTCGTCAACAACTGACTCTTACTATCGATGTTTTGCCGCCTTTGCATATCTATCGATAGTCAACCTTTCTTTGTTTTGCAACCATGCTTTGTAAAAATACAATAAACTGATTGCAGACTTTGAATGGTTTCATCTATCAATCATTTCGCTAGTTTGTTCACAATAGTTTCAAGTAAATATAGGGAGAATCGCTTATACCATCGAATACCTTAAAAACAACAGCCTAATGTATCGATAGTTTCCTTTATTTGCATTAACTAGCATCAAATATCTTTAAAAACTATCGTTTATGTTCTAAATCAACCTCAGTCATAATTTCAATGGGGTCTCTTTCAAGTTCTATGCCCATTTCTGATAGAACCCTCGCCCTACTGCCAACTATCGTTTAATTTAATAGCCCCTTTGCTAAATTGTCATCAATCTATCGCATACACTATGAATGGCTTAATCAACGTTTATTAAGGTGTCTATAAATCACTCAATTTCCCCTTAGAACAAAAAACTATCTGCCGCCTAGGAACACAATTGAGCCCTTGCTCATTAGTTGAGCATCCGTTGATCATACTTCCCTACCGCTTCCCCGTCCCAGTTAACCCCTACTCCCCTTGACCGATTTCTGCGGCATCGAATGCATTCAAAGCTCGTTATGGATGGCATTAATGCCGTGCGGCATATAAACTCATTAAGAGTTCAACAAACCCGAAAGTAAAGCGTGGTGTGTAGTGAAGGCACCCGAAAGAACAACTGTTAATAGAGCGGGCAATGCCAATGGGAAGACGGGTCCACCCGCCCGAGGTGGTGGGGCCGAGGTGGCTCTAAACTAGAACAATAAACTCGGCCAGCAGCCAGTCAGCAAGAAGAAGCAGGAGCAGAGAAGAAGAAGGCACAAGAAACAGAAGTAATAAGCAAGTACTAAGCATAAAGAAAAATATTACGGCACTATGCAGCATTAACGATGTAGCAGAAGAAGAAGAGGAGGAGGAGGAGGAGGAAGGTGGACTTAGCTGACCATGGCCAAGTCCAAGTTGAGGCTGATGATGACAAGTCGGAAATATGCCTGGGCAGGCTTTGTTGAGGCATTAGAAACAAATTAGAACAAATTAACGGGCAGGCAGGCAGCAGCAGCAGCAGCAGCTTGTGGCAGCAACATGTTGCACATTTGACACAACTGCGACAATTATGAGCACGAGTCATTGTTGTTGTCAACTGACCACGCAAATGGAATGTTGCAGCTCCAAATAGCTGACAATTGCTGCTGCAAGTTGCTGCTGGCTTGAAACTGCTGTTGGCTTGATACTGTTGTTGCCGTAGGCTCTGCTGCTGCTGTAGCCTCTGCTGCTGCCTGCCTGCTTCAAGCTGCTGCTGTGGCATACTGCATGTTGCTGCCCGCTGCAGTTGCTGCTGTCCGCTGCCTCTGCTGTTGCTGCTGCCTGCTTTAAGTTGTCTCTACTGCTGCTGCTGTTGCTGGTTGTTGCATGTTTGCTGCTGCTCCTCTGCTCTACTTTTCCCTGCTGCCCCTGCTGTTGCTGCTGTCCTCTGCTGTTGCTGCTGCTGCTACCTTTGCCGCATGTTGTTTGCTGCTCGCGTTTAAGGCAATTGGATTATTCAATTTTGTTGCCGCCGCTGAAGTAAAATAATGTAATTGCCGTGTGCATCTGCCACAAGCCACGCCCCGTCGCCCGCATCTGCACTAGGCCCACTTCCTCTGCCACCTTCTCCTCTGCCTCCTCCTCCTCCTTCTTCTTTTCTCCTGCTCTACGCCCGACTACCCCGCATTTGATGCAATCTCAGACACCGCGCCAGTTTATTTTTTATGAAATGCACTGCACTTATATCATAGCAGCAACTTGCGCTCCCTTCCTCTCCCTCCCCCCCCTCACTCTGCAGTCTCTGCTGGCTGCCCAACTTGGGTTGGGTACTAAGCTGGTCAACGTTGTTGCTCTTCTATCCGGGCCCATCCGGCTGCGCTTTGTTGCCTGACAAGTTATGCGATGCGAGTGCAGCGCAAAAAAAAAAGGCTGAAAAAGATGAAAAATGAAGAGTCTGCAGGGGGAGGGAGAGCGAGGAGGGTGAGCTGTGCTGGGAGTGCGGAATATTTGTGTACATAAGGAAAATGTAACGCCGCTTAAGATGGATATCGTTTACGCAGTGCAGAGAGATCGCATTACATGCCTGACAGGGAATGTAGACGGAGCAGAGAGAGGGAGGTGGGGTGTGTGGAGAGGAGAGAAAGAGAGAGGAGCAGTTGAAGAGAGGGAGGTGCAAAAAAAGGCTGAAGCTTGCCTGAGCTAGTGGAATTTTGATTGCCCTCTGAACTTTTGCGCTCAGCTAAGACGGAATGCAACAGCAAACTGACCAGCAACATCATGATACTGTGACTTCTTAGCATCCTTAACCTTTGCTGCTTCTTCGTCTTCTACTGCTGCTCCAACTCCTTCTTTACTCCTGCTGCTATCCTTCCTACTACTTCCCTACAGCATCCTCCTAAATATCTACTTCGACTCATTCTTAACCTTTTCCTGTATCTTGTTCTTCTACTCCTGCTCCTCTTTTAAGTCCTTCTGCTGCTCTTATTTCTCCTCAGCATCCTCCCTAACCACCTTTGCCTCCTTATTGTCATTTTCAATAATGTTCTCCCATTCACCCTCCTCTCCCCCCACTTCCTACAGCTTCTCTACCATATCCTTAACCTTTTTCCTTACTTCCCACTGAACCATATTGTCCTCCTTATCCCCTTACTGCCCATTTATGGCTGCTTTTAATTACGCCCTGCGGCCAGCAAACAATTTTCGGCTATTTTCGGCTATAACTAGCCAAATGCAGCCTGCGAGCTATCCCGCTTTGCGCTGTTTTGCCGCCAACAAGCCGGAAAAAAGCCGTTGGCCAAACAAATGAATTGCTTGGCGATGTGCATGAGAAACTACAGACGCAAAGCTAAAGTGAAATGTTTACCCAACAGCAGCAGCAACAGCAACAGGCACAGCAGCAACAGCAAGCACAGCAGCAGCAACAGCAACAAGCTTAGTGACAGCAAAAGCAGCAACAACAACCAGAGACAAGCCAAGCCAAATGCGAATGCTAAATAAGATTTTGGGTAACATCGTGAGGCGGCAATCTACTTGAGATTTCACGCTCTTTAAATAACAACAACACTAACGACAACATCGAGCAGAACACGAGCAGCACAACAACAACAATTAAGTAAAGCAGACACACACACACTCCGCACACACAACACAAATTTCATTTTCACTTGACGCATCAAATTAAATAACAACAAATGAAAAAGCTCTTGAAAAAAAAGGAAGAAACAAGTGAAATGAGGCAACAACAGCAAGCAGCGAAACAACAACTACAACATGAGCAGTAACAACACTTACAAGAGCAACAACCACATTTACAACATGAGCAGCAACAACAACTCCAACAATAACAACAACTTCTGCTACAACATCTACATAATGGCAACTAATTTTCTGTTCTTTTTCACCACTTAAACTATAAATAAATCCAACCTGCCCGGGGGCAGAGACGTAGAGCAGAGGGGGGAGGCGTGGCACAGAGGAAGGCAGAGCAGGGGCAGGAGGGGGTGGGGTGGGTGGTGCTGCCTTGTAAGCTGCGACTTTCACATAATTAAATCAAATTTCAAATGAAAATGAAAATGAAATGAAAATTATTTATTAATTGCGCAGCAGCAACTCAAGTGAGGGGGCAGGAAGAGTGGGCGTGGCAACTACAATATAATATGCCAATGAATGTGTGTATGTGTGTGCGTGAGTGTGTGAGTTAGTGTAATTTGCATTGAATCAACTTTCTGACTCGCTGGCTTTCGGTTTCAGTCTGCAACTTTTGCCAGAATTTAAATAAATGTTGCTGCTGTTGCTGCTATTGTAGTTGCTGTTGCTGCTGTTCTTGTTGTTGTTGTCGTTGCTGATGGTTGCCCTGTGCGCATCTGTGAGCTACATGACTGCTGCTGCTACAAGCTGACGCCACTGCTGTCAGTTACACGCGTTAGCTGCCTCCGTTGGCGCTGCCACCAACGGCTCTCCATACCTCCGCTCTACCCCTACCTTCGCTACCTTCTCTGCTACCTTCTCTACTGCCTCCTCTACTGGCCCTACCACTGCTCCTACCTCCACCTCTGCCTCATTAAAAGTACATTTTCGTGCATTTGGCATAAATCAAGCGAACAGTTTAAAAGGAAATGAAATGAAAGCATCTCAAAATCAGCAGTATAACGCGTGTATTAAGGGCTACTAAAGATGTTAAGTATACGCAATGTATTAGAGTGTCGAGGAATGTCTGTTAAGATGCAATAGAGACTGAGACTATTGGCAATTTAAGTAGACAGGAGTAAGAGAGTAACGTGTTGCTGTAGAGTTAAGTTATTAAGTTGCAATAGCTACTGAGACTATCGTTAAATATTGTAAACGAAGAAAAAGAGTGCAGAGACAAACCTGCCCAAATCAGCGGTAGTTTTTGAGATTATCGAGTAACTAAGATCTATTAGTATATCCACAGCTCTATTGGTACAAAATATAATTAACAATATAACATACTGCTGTAGAACCAGTTGACTAGCTATGCGATAGTCGTTTGAACTATCGAACAATTCATGAAATGCGAATAGAGAAAGTGACAAACTAAAGTCTGAAATATAGACAGAATAAAGGGAGATTCCATTACGTTAAACTGTTTTACAGAAACAAACGCCAAGAAACGCTTAAAATACTGTTTGGACGTGCGATAATAACTGAAACTATCGACAAGCGAGCAAGAAAGCTGAATAGAGAATTTTACTGACAACTTCTGTGCAAGGAAATGTACTGAAGGCACAAAAAACTTGCTATAGTATTTTGAGGTACAAACGCAGCTAAGCACAGCTATATAACAGCTAAGAATATACAAAACCAAGAAGAGACTATCCTTATCAATAATATTGACTACCCTAGTATTAAGATCATTCCCAATAGCGTGAAAACTATCGATAGTTTACTCCCAAATTGTATTTCCCAATGTAATTTGGCAGCAGAGCGCTGTCAATAGCAGAAAACAACTTTAGCATTGATAAGGCTCAATAACGTAGATTGTCTTTCAATATTTGCCAATTGCATGCATAATTTCCTCCACACACACAGACGCACACACAAACTGCGACTGCACTGCGTGTGTGTGTGGGCAAACTGGCAAAATTAGCTGTCAAAGTTTGGCAAACATTGCCTTAATTGACACTTCACTACAGCCGATGCATGCGGGCAGACCGAGCTGAGCAAACATTGACCAAACTTTTGCTGCACTCCCTTCTCTCCTCCTGCTCCCCTCTGCCCCCATTCGGACACACTGTTCACATGCATAAAAAGCAAAATTCGCAGCAGCAGCAACAGAAACTGCAACGCGGCAAAGAAATCAGCGGAAATGTCACTTTCTTTTCAATCAAAACGCAATTCATGGCGCACTCGAAAAGCATCACAAGAGGGGGGGAAAGAGGAGGAGGTAGAGGCATACAAAAGGTCGTGCCACTTCGCGCGGCAGCAGCAACAGCAGCAACACTCGACACTGTAGGAAGGAGAGAACTAGAGGAAAACATAGAGAAAAAAGAGTAGGAAAAAAAACAACAGAAGAAACGGAGGCAAAAGCGAAAAGGTGCCTAGAAACACGATTTTCGAGAGTGTGGCCAACTGGGTGGGCCAGTCGAAAGGGTAAGGGATTGAGGAGGAAGTGAAGGAGGTAAACTGAACTTTAACCTTGTGCCATGTCGAACCAAACGAAACGATGCACAGAGCGACAGAGAGGCAGGCGAACAAAATTAAACCAAAAACGCGGACGCGACGCTTTAATTTGCAATTCGTTGAAAATTCTTGAACTGAAGCCTAGTTAGGCAGAGATTCCGTAGTCCCCGCATTGCCTTCTGCTATTCGCTTTCCCCAATGCTACTCCCCCTCTTGTCAGCCCAGCTGCGCCTGGACAGTTGCCAGCTTGGCAGCTTGTCCAACAACATGGTAAATATTTAAAAATGTACTTAGCCAAAGTGAAAGAGACAGGCTGGAAGGCAGACACCCTCCCCTGCTCCTCACTGCCTGCCCCGCTCTCTCCCTCTCTCTCTGCAGACTGATCTCCTGCAGCAACAGCAGCCTCAACTCGACAGCTCAACGAACGCTGAGCCGGGAACAATGCGACGAGGCGACATTTGCACAGTTGGGACAGCTGCGACAAACAGCTGACTTGCTGAGGCAAGCAGAGGCAGAAGGGGTAGAGGGTAGCGGTACTAGCAAACCCAATAATAATGCACAGACAGTGTAAATCACAGGCAGGAGAAGGGAATGAAGCTGGTTGACTTTCTGGCCTGCTGGCGGATGCAGCCTGAGCCCGAAACTGAATGCAAATGATTGGCATGGGAAGCGCTAGTTTCTGGGTGAAGTAGTGCCACAGTCAGAGTAAGAGAGGCATCTGTCCAGTTGTCCGTACCGAGTTAAGTTCAATTATGCGCTAAGTAGCAGGAAGCCAAGCAAAGCCAGGCCAGGCCAGGCCAGTCCAGGCACAGACAATATGGCAACATGGAACATGGCAAAGCAGGCTGCAATTAGTTAGGAAAATTGGTAACAAACTGAGTGAGAGTTGAGAGTGTAAAAAGGAAGGGGGAAGACTTGAGAGTGAAGAGATGGCAGTGGAGAGTTAAGAGTTGATAGTGTAGAGAGGAGAGTGAAGAGGGCAGAGTTAAGAGAGGTCCAAGTTGACAACGACAGTCAACATGGTGTATGCGTCATGTTAATCAATATGGCATAGTTGCCTGGTTAGAGTAGAGCTGGAAGAGCTTTTGTAATGGAAATGTTGGGAGTCTGTTCATAAAAACCACAAATACCATAGTTTGACTTTATACAGTTAGAAAGAGCAGCCACTTCTTTGTTCACAACGTCTTAAGAATAAGAATAAGATGAAAAGCTGAAGATATGAAAAGGAAACTGAAAGGTTTCGCTATTCTAAACTTTAAAGAACACATAAGAAATATAATAAATATGCTTATAAAGAACTGAAATGTCAAGAGCTTAACCGAAACCTTTAGGTAGTTTGTGAGACTTTCACATGCACAAGCTTTCTATGGAATGATTTACTTCTTTAAGCTTAAATTATACAAACTGCTTTCTAGTTCCACAGAGCAAGTTAAGTAGATCATATAAATTGGGGTCTATTGATCAATTCCCCACCAGCCTAAGCATATAGGAGAACCCTCAATACGCCCTACTCTATAGTTCACATAGCAGAACCCTTCTTCAACTAGTACCTCAATTAAAGCAAGTTAAACTCCCTTTCAATTGAAACTCAGTTTGTGGCATTCTTCTTCACGCATTCAGGCACAGAGTGATTATTTAATTTGTGCGTGCGTCTGCAGGTTATCAAGCGGAAAGAGGGGCAAATAGTAAAAGAGAGGAAGAATTGAGTAAGAGAAAGAGGAGAAATAAGGGTGAGTATGCAAAAGTACTGTGAAGAATTTTTAATAGCCAAACAAAAGTCGCCAAGGTTATGAAATGGAAATGATGAAACTCCCCCAGCAAAACGACGGAAGAAGGAGGAGCGCAGTCAGAGAAGAGAGGGAGAGGAAAGAAAAACAGACGTTGCAACATATTTAGAAAGTTTGCAACATGAAAAACTTGGCAGTTGGCAGTTGGCACAGGGAAATGGCTGGCAGTTATGGAAAGGAAGTGACGGGGTGATGGTGATGGCTCTGCAGCGCGGGGTTCACTGCAGAGTTCTCGGTTTGCAGTAGTTCTCGGTTCTGTGAGTTCCTCTACTCACAAATTACCAAGTAAATAGCAAGTGCCCAAGTGCGTTTGGCAGCTACCAAGGGTTACACACACACACACATACTGTGCCACCTGTACCAGCTCCCCTACTCTCCTTCTGCCCTGTCGTTGTTGGGTTTGCATCAATTTCTTAATAACTTTTCATTTTTGCCCCTTTCTAGACTAGGAAGGGGAAGCAGGGGTTGGCAGTCTGGTGTATTCATGCAATTTGTGGCATTATGTGAGGGTCTAGTTTGCCATTAACCCGCTGTGCTGTGCAGCTATTTTGAATGCCACAAAGCGAGGCAGCCTGTGATGATGCACCATGAAGATTCTTTGCTATCTCAGCGGGTTTCTTCTCTAGCTTTTTATTACATTTAACCGTTTTCAATTTGAAAAACTGCAACTGCGCGTCAATTTCGCACTTGCCAAGAGCGAGGCACACACACTCACACACAATACACACAGTACACACTACACTACACTAGGCAAGCCAAGCCAGACAAATATGTGCGTTGGCAACACTTAGACGGCTCATGGAGCGCCCCGAACGAGGAGACAAACAAGCCTCGCAAATGCGCAAATATTTGCCAACTGACAAGCGAGTCGGACAAGGCGTAGCCCTCCTCCAGTCCCTCCTTAGTCCCCAGTCCCTCCTCAAGCTGTTACCCACGCTGCGCTTTAATTGCTTCCCTTTTTGCCCCTTAGGCAAACTTACAGAATAACCAAAAAAATTCACTCCCTCTGTCTAACTCTATTTGCAGAAGACGGCGACAGCGAAGCCAACCAAATATCATTATTATCCGCACAATCAGCACATCTATCTGCTGCCCGAGTGCGCCATACAGCAGGTCTGCAATGCGGTCTATGTGCGGCTCAACTACACCCAACCACTCTGCGCCTGTCCATCAAGGTGAGTCCAAGTCCCGGATCGCAGTCACTCTGCTGGCATGGCTGTCAGACAGCTAGACAGCTGCTAAACACTAAACCCAATCTGTCTTCCATGCTAGATATCGTGATCCCTGCTCGGCCAGCCTCAACGAAGATGATCAGCACACAACCAAATTGGTCGGTGATAATAAGAAGAAGGTAAGTCGTTAGACGGGTCCATTCTAACAGTAGGGGGCGGGCAATCACAATACACTCGTGCGAAAAAAACAAAGTGAGACTAGAAATTAAGGAGGGGAGAGTCAGTAAAAACTTTTAACCAGTTTTCTATAGAACTTTACGCAAGTGCTACCGGCATTCCTCGCAGTATAGTCGCCTCTGCTTGTCTGAGTAATTGCTATCAATGGTAGATCATGTGTCTGGGCACGACCAGCGATCAGCTGGAAACTGCCTGGGAGAGAGATTTGCAATAGCGATTTCCTGGAAGGATGTGCAACCCGAGAACGTACTGGATAACCCCTCTCTCTCTCTCTTTAGCGAGCTGGCTCGCTTTGAATAGATTTACCCCTCGGCACCCTCTTAATAAACTTAGCCCTTCACAATGACAAGCTAGATAATCCCTCCTACGCAATTTATCCGCTCTTGCTCACAGCAACCCGAATAGCCCTAACATGTTGGTCTTACTCTTATCCTGAGAACTAGCTCCTCTGTCTCTATGAAGCGGTAAGTCCTGTCTCTCTTGGCCATCTTCTTCATATCCCATTGACAAGCTAGCTTCTGTCTCCAGGGCGAGTAACCCCCCTTCCCCCCCCATTTTTTGGAGAGCTAACCCCTCTTTCTTTTTTTCTTTCTCGCCCAATTACTCTTCACTCTGGGGAGCTAACCTCTCTCATTCTCTCTCTGGAGACCTAACCCCAGTTTCTCTGAAGAAGTGCACCTCTATCGCTCTTCCACTTGACAAGCTAGCTCCTGTCTCCAAGGCAATCTACCTAGTTACTTTTACATGCTAACTCCTCTCTCTCTCTATCTCTGGTGTGCTATCCTCCACTTTACTACCTGCCTCTCTTCTCCCACATCTCTTACACCAATTAGCTAAAACGTCGCCTAATTGAGTTATAAATGCCGCTCGACTGGCACAAAAATCATAAACAAATTAAATCATAAAACACTTTTTAATTCTTTAATGGGGGCGTGTGTACAGTGAAGACAGATGGGGACAGTCGACGGGACAACGCGTGGGTTGTGGTTGCCGCTGCTGTTGCAGTTAACGCATAATTACATGCAAGCAAATACCGTTGCATGCCACACTTGTTGCTCTTGTCGCTTTGCCGGAACTGTACCCAGGCGAGGCGAGGTGAAAAAGTGATGGAAAAATGCAAAAATTATGAAAATGCGTTCAACAAGAAGACAAAGCGTGGAAAAGCGAGCAGAAAACTGGCACAGCGGGCAAACGGGTAACCAAGCGACCAAGACAGAAAGACAAGGAGGGGGCAAACGTGGGACTAACTGGCAGGCCAAGCTGTGCTTAGCTCTGCTGAGCTCTGCACTGCGCGACGCTGAGGCACATTAACCTGAATGGCAGCCAATTGGCAGCTCGATGGAGTCGGGCGAAAGGAAATGCCAGACAGCATGCAAAGAGCGCCGCAAGTCAATCAAATTATTGACAGCAACCAGCAGCAGCAGCAACACTTGCAACAGCAGCAGCAACAACAACAGCAGTAGCCCAACTCGTGGCAGACACGAAAAATCTGTTAAAAGGACTATCAAGTCGGGCCAATTGAAAGGGGATCACTGCAGCCGGCGTGCAATTGGCGTGGCAATTTGGAGTTGCAGCTTAGCTAATGTGGCACAAGCACAACCCTCCACACCCCCTACCTTCCTCTTTGCCACCTTGGGGCAGTGGCAAGTGACAGCTACTTGTCGGTCTAGAGCAACCTAGTCAGCTGCCGTTGGGCGCCAGTTGCATGTTAACTTTCAATTTGCCGCACGATTAATGATAACAGAGAGAGAGAAAGAGAGGGGGAGAGACCCGACTGTAGACATCGCCGCTGGGGAAGGTCGCTCAGCAACTTTCTTTGCCGCCCTGTGGCCAATTTGCACACACAGACACGCCAGAGAGCAAGTGAATGTCTAATTGGGGAGCCCAACAGCATCAGCAGCAGCAGCAGCCTCCTGTCTAGACAGTCTAACGGTTTATCTAAACATACACATCTCTCCAACAGGCAATTACGCTGGCCAAGACCTGCGAGGCAACCACCGAAATGCGCGAGTGTCGCTCACCCAAGGATTGGTCCCTGCTGGCACTGCAGAATACACGCACTGGCAAATCGCACTACCTGGTCATCTGTCGCTGCCCGGATCACTTCAAGATGGGTAAGTACAGCTGGCAAAAGAAGGTCCTTTCACTTGTACTAAGTCTAAGTATCCTTCCTGAACTGGGATAGAAGGTTATTTCACTTGTAACAAGCCTAATTCTCTTTCCTGAACCTGAAATGAAGATTCTTCCACTTGTAATAAGTCTAAGTCTCCTTCCTCAACTGAGATAGAAGGTTTTTCCACTTGTACAAAGTCTAAGTCACTATCCCGACCACTTCTACCAAGTCTAAGTCCCTATCCCGACCTGGCAAAGTAGGTTCTTCCACATATTCTAACCCTAAATTTCTTTCCTTTCGCAGAGGGACCCATGGCTCATGATCAACCCACCTATGCAAGCGTGCCCGGCATACGTGTCTTTGGCATGATGTGCGTTAAGCCAGGCTACTCGGTGCGCAAGCCCAGCTCGCAACCACCCAAGCGTTATCAGCTGCAGAAGCCTTTCTATCGTCCTAGCTCAGGTGGCGCAGGAGGTGGCAGCATATTGGGTGGACAGAAGGATAGCTACGGCAGACCCATCTATGGTGGCGGCGCCTCCTCGGGCAGCCAAGTGGGCAGCTCCGCTATTAGTGCCAACTATCAGCCACAGGATCAATCGTTCCAGGCGGGAGGCGGTGGCTCCACTTATCAGTATCTCAATCGTCCCGAGAGCTCGCACACGCAGCACAGTTCACCCAATTTCCGTCCAGATCAGTTCTCCTTGAGCGGTTTCCCGGGCAGCAACTATGGACGCAACAATGAGCGACGTGGTGAGGCACCGCCCATTGAGGCAGCCGGCGAGGATGGACAATTGCCCAGCAGCAGCACACAGGCCAGTGATGAGGCGGAGGCACGTACCACGCTGCAAGCAGAGTCGGAACAAAGTGAATCCTCCACGGCGGAGTTGACTACGCTGCCCGAATCAAGCCGATCCAAGCGTGCGCTGGACAATGAACTGGAATATGAACCCGAGTTTCCCTGGGATCGCGTGCTGGAGTTCCAACAGACCATTGTCTGGGATTAGACGGAGGGAAGGACGAGGAGCAACAACTAGTAGTAAATTTTTCTATAGCACCAAATTGATTGGGACTATTTCTACAAACCAACAACCTGTGACTGAAGCGAAAGAAAGGCGGAGAAGAAGAAGAAGCAACAGCGATCGGAATGGGAATGACTACGTGACGTGTCGTGACGTAACGTAACGTACTTGCGTAGTGCGATGTAACTACGTAATTTACAATTTAACTGTAATTTAGTTTTTAAGCATTTCAAGAATGGCATTTTCCGATTCTTAGCTGATCGAACCTTCCTCCCCCTCTTTAATTTACATAAACGTATTTTATTGTATTTATTTAAAAACAATTACGAATTAATTAAACAATTACGCGCCCACGTCCCGCCCGACACTAATTGTTTAATTAATTTGTTTTGCATGCATAACCCCCTGAAGAACATGGCCTCAATTTAATGATCCCCCATATTTAATGCGAGAACGAGTTGAAGAAGAAGAATATGAAGTATGACGAGAATACCCCTATTTAAATTACGACAAGAAAATACATTTAGTTGCTTATTTATGTTAGGCTTAAGCTGCATTTACTAGTAGTTAAATTAAACAACAACAATAACAAATTATAAAACGTTTCATTATGAAAAACCTTTGGAAAACCTTAAGGTTCATTTCTAAAATACAACTTTTTGCTACGAATACGTAAAGCAAATGTAATAAATTATTTATACACATTTAGTTAAATAAATAATAAATGCAATTGCAGTCGGTATTTTTGTAAAAGGGGAAAGGGAGAGAGAAACAACATGATCAACATAAATGAACAGAGGGTGCTGATGCATCTGAGGTATCACACTAGCAGTTGCTTAACATATACAATGGAACAGCCACCCACTTGCGGTCGGAGAGACATACAAGTTGTTTAACAGCTGCTGCTTAAGGAACTCAGGCTGCATGTTAACAGTTCCCTTACATAAGCAATTCCTTAACAGGCGCTCACCCACTACAGTAGGAATGCACTGTCAACAACACAGCGCTGCCAAGTAGCAAGCTATACAGAAATAGTTCGTTGGATTAACATAAGAGGCTGCTGAAAGCTCTCACGCTGTAGATTAACAGATGACAGATGCGCTCTCACTGTTAGAAGCGCTCTGGCTCTACTGTTAGACGTACTCCCACACAACAGTCGGACTACGATTAACATTAACATAAAGCTGCTTAACAGCTTTCCCAGCTTTAACAGCTAGATAACATGAAGTGTAAACTCACCCAACATTTCAGCATTCACCACGATGTTGCAGCTGTACATGGGCGTCACAAGGCGCTGCGGCTGCAGCTGGAATGCCTGACGACAGACCTCCTTGGCGGCAGTGAGAACTTGACCTGAGAAGGGAATATATATATATATATAACGGGTATACTTATACTTTATGTTCCCCCCAGCATCACCTGAGAAGGGTCCAAAGCCGCGTGCATTGAGATCCTCCCCCTCAGCCTGCACAGACCACTCGAGCACAACGAAACAGACACCCTGCATGGGCTCCTCGCAGAGTGGACCAGCTCCACTGGTCAGTTGGAAGCCATTGACCAGGGAACTATTGAAATTCCTGCGTGCATCGCCCGCACTACGCACATCTGTATCTGAACTCCTAGAGAGCGTGGACCAGAAATCAGGATGCTCATAATCGCTGAGATTGAGCAGAATGTTGGTGCCACAATTACGTGGTCCCAGTGCCCAAATGCGCTGCACCAACTGGTCTGCCGTGAAGTCACTTAATCCCTGCAGCTGCAGTGCCTCCAGCGCAACGACAAGTTGACTTCTAATGGAGCTCAGTAGGGATTGGAACTTCTCCGAGAGCAAAGTGTTGCGTGGAGTGGCAGCCAGCTCCTGTAAGGGATAAGGGGATTAGCTAGAGATTGACTATGCCTCGGGCAGACTCACCTTGAACACATTGCCGTGCTGCTCCAGCAGCTGCACTGCAGCCTCGGGCAGGGGCAGCGCAATGACACGCAGTGTGCCCAGTTTGTTCAACGTTTGCTGCACTGCAATCTTCTTGGTCACATCCTTGTCATCTGCTGTCTTCACTATAGCCTCATTGACCATGTCCACTGTGGCATCGGGTACAATGGTCTCTCTAAAGGACACTATGGGCTTGGATACATTCACTTTGATCTTGGCATAGCTCTGCTCCAGATCATGCACACACTTCTCCACGTGCACCTCCCCCGAGTGTGGTGATCACATGCTCCCCCGTGGGAGCCACCGAGACCTGCACACAGGCGTCTGCCTGATTGAGCAACTTTAATCCCTTCACCAGCTTGGGCATATGCTGTGGCTGCACTGGCTCAATGGCCACACGCAGTATGGGCGTGGCCATGATGCTCAGCTCACTGAACGAGGTGCAATCCAAGGTGCTACTCAGCGTGGCCGTCTTCACTATGTGCGCCTCCAGGCCACCAATGCCAACGATATTCCCTGCAGGCACCTCCTCCAGCAGCTGCAGCTCGCCGCCCATGAACATATAGAGCTCACCCACAGTCACCTCACTGGCATGGGGTGCCTCGCCAGGCACACGATGCAAGGGCTGCCGTGGATCATGCTTGGGCGAGAGATTATAGAGCTTCATGCCGCGACGCAAGGTGCCGCTAAAGACGCGTGCAAAGGCAATGAACTCGTACTCCTGGCGCTCCACCTCGGGCAGTGCAGGTGCCACAGCAGTCTCCCCCACCCGCTGCCCCCTCCCTGCCCGTGCTCAGCTGCTCCACACCCTCGGTAAGCTTCTCCAGCGCTGTCTGCTCTGTCTGCTGCTTGCGTTCCTCAATGCGACGACGCACCTCATCCCTGCGCTGCTGCAACTCTTGATCTGTCAGACGCTTGGGACGATTCTGTGGCAACTGGGAGACATGCACTGGAGACATCTTGGAGACGAACGCAATGACATTCTCACTCTGCGCATCGCAGCTGCAGAAGCTTTGCTTCAGCACCAGCGTCTGTGGAGGCAGCGAGTTCAACTCCATGTTCGCTGGGTAGAGCAATCTCTGCGCACGTTCCTCACTGATCTGATGTGGTGGTGGCACATGTCGCACCACCATCTGCAGCACACTGCGATCGATGGGCAACCATTGACCCAGCACCGACTTAATCTGCAGCTTGACATCTGTGAGGCGTAGATCACGCGCCGCCAGCTTAAGTCCCAGCTTCTCGGCTATCAGAGGCAGCTTCTCCTTGTCCTTGCGCACTGCAATGATGTCGTAGAGACTCCAAATGTTCTCCAGCACAAACTGCACAAACATGGGCTTCTTGGCCTTCTCCTGGGCACCGGGCATGGCACACTTCTTCTTGCTGTTGTAGTAGAAATCGCCCCACAGCACTTGCTCCAGTTCGGAGCGCTGCATCTCCAGACGCTCTGCATAGGTGGCGGCAAAATCCTTTACAGAGAATGCCCAACCATCGTAGGCGGAACAGAAGACCACATTGCCGGCAGCAGGTGAGAAATATAGCTCGGAATCATCCACTTCCTCCAGTGCGGATTCATAGTTATCCTTGCCGGTGATATCCTCCTTGGCCAGCACATCGGAGGCAAAGATGCTGCCCAACACGGCGTTGACCTGCTCCAGCACTTGCGTCAAATGGAAGTAGGCATCCAGTGGGGTTAGCTGTTTCTCTAGGATCAGCCTGTCCAGCTTGTTGAGCAGCAGCACCGGCTTCAGCTGCTCCTCGTAGATCTGCTTGAGGCAGGCACGTGTCTGGGGGCCCACACCCTCCACCACATCTACAACGACAATGGCGCCATCACATAGTCTCACTGCAGTGGAGACCTCACTGGAGAAGTCCACATGGCCTGGGGAATCTATCAGATTGATTAGATAGTCGCCCTGATCCTGATTATCCTGATAATACAATGAAATGCTGCTGCTCTTCATGGTGATGCCGCGTTCCTGCTCATCCTGCCGGCTGTCCAGGTAGCGGAGCTTGCCTACAAAACATTTCACTTGAGATTGAAACAAGAGACGGAAAGAGACAGCAACAACAACAACAGACCTGCCATGCGTTGTGAAATAATGCCATTGCTTGCCACGAGGGAATCCGCCAGCGTCGTCTTGCCATGATCCACATGCGCCAATATGCAAATGTTGCGCACCTGTTCCTGTTTTGCTTGCAGCTGAGCGAGTTCACTTGTGTCCACTATTGGCATTTTGCTGCATTAATTTTACCTGTTGCCAAAACAAATTTAAACAATAAACTAACACAGCACCAATCGATAACAGTGTATTAAAGCTCCCGTCAGCTGTTCAGTTCTTTTATAAACAGCGCGCATTAAGTACTCGATACTTTTGTATTTAAATGGGAATTTCACCATGAGAGAAAATTCATTGTGGAATCTTGCCACAAAATTTGTTCAGCAATTATTATCATGCGGCAAACAAAAACAGTTAATACACATCATATCTTTTAACTGCTCCCAAATTTCAAATAGTGCAATATGTAAAGATTACCATTAACTATATGATTACTTATCTCTGGCAATATTACTGCAGTTATCGATAACTCAGCTAAAGCTCAGCTGGCATCACTCTGTTATTAACAGCGTACTCGATACTCATAAATTCAAAAACAAATTTCACAAATTTGCTTTAAGCCATTTTAAATGTATTTGAACAAAGCTAAAACAATTACAGAAATGCATTTCGAACTTTTCTCTCTAGTATAAATAAGTATTACTCGGCTCAGGTAAGCTGGATTAGGGGTTTACTTGATGGCACAATTGGCCAATTTGCTGTTTAGTTTCTCGCCCTCAGGCGTCAGCAGAAAATTGTCCTTCCAGACAGCGAGGCCATCAGCATTGGTTTTCAAATCGACGGATAGTTTCTCCCAGATCTTCTTCTTGGGATTCAGCTGCTCATCGGGCGTGCCGCTGTAGCCCTCGAAGGCCAGGCGGGCACCGGCGGCAGCTGTTGCTGGCACCACAATGGGCTCCACGACAGTGTGATCGGCGCTGAAAGAGATAAGAGATTAGGAACAGGCGAAGTAAACATCTCCCGCCTTCACTCACTTGGATGTGCACAGTACCATGCCCTCGGAGAGGATGCCACGCATCTTGGACGGCTTTCAGATTGCACAGCACGGCGACCAAACGCTGATCGAGCTCCTCCACAGTGACAAACTTCACCAAGCCACTAATGATTGTGCGTGGCTGCGCCTCAGCCAGGTCAATCTTGAGCACGTACAAAGTATCAGCATCAGGATGACGTGCCACTTCGATGACCTTGCCCACACGTATGTCCAGACGATGTGGCCCATCCTCATCTCCGCCAGCAGCAGCAGCGGGCGCAGCATTGGCCTTCACCTTGGCTGGAGGCGGGTAAGCGGCGGCAGTAAGTTTTCTAGAGGGAAAGATAAGGTTAGGAAAGAAACTAGTAGTGCTTTCATCCTGGCTACACTTACTGCAACTCGGGCGTCTCGAAGGTCTTCCTAATGGGATCCAGTAGACGATTAATATATTTCTCTACCGCTGCCTTGAGATCTCCTGGATGCAGTTTGTTCTCGGCATAGTATTGCTCCAGTTCCTCATACTTCAGGAAGGTCATGTCGCCGCCATTGTCCGCAGGACGATTGATGTCAAAGCCTTCGCCCTCCTTGAAGAGTGAGAAGAGCACGTGCTTGACGAAGGACAGGAGTCCATTGTCGGCAATGTTTCCAGGCTCACAGAAGGCCTTCTTCAACTTCTTCTTCACGTTGGCGGGCGAGTCGAGCAGATCGATCTTGGAGTCCTCCTCCGATGAGGACATCTTGCCGCCAGCCAAACCAGGCACTGTTGGGGGAATGGGATTAGTTGCAGAAGAGATGACTCATCCACCTGTGACTCACCCATGGGATTCATGAAGTGTATGCGCTTCTCGTAGCCCAGCTGAGGCAAATACTTCTCGGAGAAGGTGAAGATCTTGCGCTGATCAACGCCACCGAATTGTGCATCGACCTTCAGGTACTCCTCATCCAGACCCTGCAGACCGGGATAGAGGAGGCAAGAGAGCAGCGGGTAATCCACCTGCTTTACCACCTCAGCGCCGGCTTTCTTTGCATCATGAATGGTCACCAGTGAGCTGAGCTTGTACACATCCAATGTGTACTCCTTGGAGAGCTGGTAATCACTGCCCTTGACGAACTTCAGCTTGTCCAGCGGCACTCCAATGGAGCTAAGCATCGCCTTGATCACCTGCTCGTAGTACTGTGTGCGCAGCTCCAGCAGCGTCCATGGAGCCTTCATGTTATCCAAGTAGGCATGCAGATCGGCGAACAGAATGGTAACCTCACATCCTGCCTTGAGGAAGTCGGCAATCTTGGACATGGGCACAAAGTAGGCGACATGTGGTTTCCCCGTTGTCGCTGTGCCCCAGTAGATCTTTAAATCACGTTCTGCCAAGATTTTGTTCAGCTTATCCTCGCCCAGAGTTTCTTGCAGATTACGTGTTATAATCTGCTTCTTCTCGGCGGCATTTAGCGTTGTTCCAACCATTTTGTATGCAGTTTTTAATTAATTTATTTTTTTATTGCTCGGTCGGCGAAATCGTTGCTAAAAAAAGAGGAAGAGAAATGCATGCGTGGTAACTGTGTGACATCTGGCAGCACTCTCAGCTGTTAAGCTGCTGTTGTGGCGCTGTTAAACACCTGTTCAACTGCAGTTGCAACTAAGCTTCTAGAGGTTTATACCAAAAACTATAAAATTAAATGAATAATTAAATTAAATAAAATTAAAAAAATTGCAACCTATTTTAAAGTTTGTTTAGCGTAGTATACATTTATTGCAGTTTTATTTTGAATTGTTGCTACTCTGCGCCCAGTTGTCAGTTGCCAGCGCAACCGAAATTCGGCTTTAGGTTGCCAGATCGTTGTAATCAAAGCTGTAGGTAATGTGAAAGATGTAAACAAAGTTATAACTGCAATTTCTTTCGATATTGACGGAAAATGTTTAATGTAAGAAGTGTCATGCTGCTGCGGCAGTATGTGCGACGTTGTCACAGCGAGGTACGTGTACGCTTTGCACCCAGCCCCACGGGTTACCTGCATTTGGGAGGACTGCGCACCGCGCTCTACAACTTCCTCTACACACGTCATGCGGGTGGCAAATTCCTGCTGCGCATCGAGGATACAGATCAGACCAGGCTGGTGCCGGGTGCCACAGAGCGGCTGATCAAGGATCTGCTGTGGGCGGGCATTGAAATCGATGAGGGTCCTGGATTTGCAGGCGGGAAGGGGCCCTACGTTCAGAGCCAGCGGACGCAGCTCTACAGGTGAGTAAGAGATTGGGGTAAGGATTTATAACTAACTTCTCCTCCTCCACAGTGATGCAGTGGAGCGCTTGCTGCAGTCTGGTCATGCCTATCACTGCTTCTGCACGGAGCGACGCCTAGAGCTGTTGAGAAAGGAGGCGCTGCGTACGCGGCAAGTGCCGCGTTACGACAACAAATGTCGCCATCTGACCCCAGAGCAGCTAGAGCTACTGCTGGCCAAGAACACACCACACTGCATACGGTTCAAGCTCGAGGAGCACGAGGAGCCACTGCAAGATCTCATCTATGGCAGCGTGCAGCACAATGTGAGTGCCACAGAAGGTGATCCTGTCATTATGAAGAGCGATCAATTCCCGACCTATCATCTGGCCAATGTGGTAGACGATCATCACATGTGCATCACGCATGTGCTGCGCGGCGTTGAGTGGCAAATCAGCACTACAAAGCATCTGCTGCTGTACAAGTAAGCTCTAACCAGGAGTCCCTAGTGGTTGCCCTGTCTAATTCCTTCTTTTCCCTTAGAGCCTTTGGCTGGCAGCCACCACAGTTCGGTCATCTGCCTCTCCTAGTCAACGCCGATGGCAGCAAGCTGAGCAAGCGTCAAGGGGACATTGGCATTGCGCAGTTTCGTGAACGTGGCTACTTTCCCACTGCGCTGCTCAACTACATTGTCTCCGCGGGCGGCGGCTTTGAGCATCGAGTGAATGCCAAGCCACAGCTGCATACACTATCAGAGCTAGCGCAGCAATTCCGCTTGGAACGTGTCAATGCGCATCCAAGTCGTCTTAATGCGGAGCTGCTCAATGACTACAATCAGGTGGAGATCAGGCAACGATTGGCAGACACAGCAACGAGGAAGAAGCTGGTGCAGCATGTGCAGCAGCTTGTAAAGCAGGCGTACCCAGAGCAGTGAGTGACCTAATGAGTGCATCAACTGCCATCTCACACTTCCCCCTTTCCCTTCTAGCGCCAATTTGGACCTGGCGGAGTCACACATCAAGGACGTGCTCAACTGGGCGGCACAGCGTCTGGATCTGCTGCAGGATTTGACCAGCGCCAAGCTAAGTTTCTTGTGGGTCAAGCCCAGCAACTTTGAGCTGCAGGATTTGTCCACAGAGCAACTGCAACAGTTGCTGAAGCTACTGCAATCTCTGCCCGACTTCCACAAGGATGCACTAAATGCCTCCCTCAAGGATTACGCGACCCAGGCGCAGCTAAAGTTCCCCCCTGCTAATGAAGACCCTAAGAGGAGCCTTGAGTGGCCTCAAAGAGGGACCTGGTGTGGCGAAATGATGGAGATCTTGGGCAGAAACGTCGTCACCTGCCGCCTGGAGGAATGTATTCAGAAGCAAACAACACTTGATACGCTGCAGAAGCGTCAACTCTGACTAAATTTTATTTAATTAGAGGGGAAAGACATCAGATTGGTTAGATATATACCATATATGTCATATATGGTCAATGTGTTTGTATATAGACAATAAACTTATTTGTTAACGTGCTATGAGTAGATGATGGCAAACTTCCCGCTCCTCCTCCTTCTTTTCTTCTCTTTTTGGCTTCCACTGAACCGATATTTATATAGATTATAGATTATATATGTATAGACTGATTATAATACTTCTTGGGTGCTTAACTAAAGTCGCGATTGGAGAGCACAATGGGTGCCACAAGACTCCAACCGTAGATGAAGACGCCCAACCAGCTGGAGACGATCTTAACCCACATGGAGGCCTCATTGCCATTGAAGAGCTGTATGTCCGAGTTGGGCTTGTACCAGTTGGTTAGGGTCATCATGACGTAGAGCGAAGCTAGGGTTGGGAATAGAGAAGGATTAATCATTGATTAATGTGGTAGGGGGTTATCTCTTGCTGATCCTTCACTTACCACATATCAACACCGTGTGGAACGCAGTCCAATTGTAGCTCACTGCTTCAGTCTCGTTATCCGTGCTGGGCTTGCCATCTTCACCAATGTGTCCCGACTCTGTGTCTGATAGAGGCTCTGTTAAAACTGGATTAGTGACAGGACAAAGGAGTCGGCAACATATTGCACACAGTTTCGTGTCGGAGTTGGGGGAGGGGGTTAACCAAACACCGCATTATATAGTTTGTTTTTTTGGTTAGTGGAAGTTGTAGAATAAACAAACGGTGTGTCCGGATAAACAAAAAGTAAAACGGGTTAGTATAGAGATTAGCAAAAGTATCTACAGCGAACGTAAATGAAAAATGAACGTAAATGATAAATGAACGTAAATGATAATTGAGTGTGAGTATGTGTAATAGAGAGTACCCTTAGCTGCAGAACTATCGGTATTACTATTGTAAAAGCAGTAAACAAAACAAACTGAGACAAACAAACTGAGAAAGAGGGTACCACAGCGGCTAAACTTACTTGACTACACCAATATTGTAGCTCAATGTCAACTATAAATATAGGCAATAGTTTTGCAACATATTTACAAAGTAAATGTTAACAACTATCAGATAAACTAACACAAAGCTAAACAAATTTAACAAACAATCAAAAACCCAAACTAAGTTATCAAATTATGCGACTAATTTATAAAATGACTATACGATATTACTGGCGATAGTATTACCAAAGAGTTTATAGCATAAATAAGTAGAGAATCGATGTGTTAGAGAGAGAGAGAGAGAGAAGAGCGTGTGTACCTTAGCTGAATAATTAAACAAACTTAATAAAGTAAACTAAAATGAAACTCAAACTCAGCCTAAAAGATTAATTTACAAAGACTAGCTAACCGATAGTGCTGGCGATAGTTTAGCTTGAATATGCATAGCGATTATATATAATTGAAGATGGTTGTGTGTGTGTGAGACTTGCATAACTATCGGCAATACTATCGCAAGGCAAACAAAATAAACAAATAAATTAGAATGACAATTTTGCAATAAATTTAGAATCTGTGTAAACGATAGTACTGTTGATAGTTTTACTTCGTGACAATGAAACTGTGCAATGTGCATGACCATAGAATGTAGTTGAAGATGCTCCTTTCTGCTACGTACCACGTTTCTCGCTGTTATCGTTGTTGATCTTGGACACCTCCACGGCGGAGCTGAAGCAATTGTAGAGAATGCAGAGCAACCAGACAACCAGGCCAATGATGTTGGTGGTATCGAAAGTGACCTTGGAGTTGTGTGTGGGTGGTGCCAGTGTGGTGGTGCCATTACCCAAACCCTCCAAATCTTGTCCAAACATGCCAGGATTGCACGCCTTCTCTGTGGAGGTAGAGGAAAGTGATTAGTCAGGTTGCCATAAGAATTCCCCCGGGTTAACCAACCAGGATTATTGGCCACAGCGGACCAGGTCAAGTAGATGGTATACAGTGTGACCAGTGAACTCTGCAGAAGTCCAGAGTGAGGCAGACGCTCCTGCACGCCGGGCAAGATGGATAAGACGCTGATAAGCAGGCAGAGTATCAAATTCATGGTGATGAAGAACTTGTTGATGCCGCAGCCAGTGGACTAAGGAGAGGGAGAGGAAGATAAGTGATTAGCTATGCGAGGAGGAGGAAGAAGGGGAGGGCAATACTTACCGTGGTGAAGTAGATATAAAGCAGCGCAATGCCAGTAAGCGAGGCAATATAACAAAGGAAGGTGACGCTGGCCAGGGCATAATAATAACCTCGATTGTTCTCGGCGTTCTCTGCAAGATGCGGGGGAGAGTAGAGGTGACTCATTAGTTAATTAGTTGCTCAACTCTCTCACTTTCTCTTTCTGTCTCTCACCAATCCAATTCTCTGCCACTTTATGCGCAAAGTCCACAATGATGACCAGCTGAATGAGTATGAAAGCCAATCCGCCCACCAGGCCCAGCCACATCATGCCAGGACCAAAGGAGCCATCAGGTATGAAGATTGCTCCAATGGAGGCGCCAAAACAGATTAAGAACTTCAAAGGCCAAAATTCATTTTGTATATGCGAACGGGGATCACGTGAACTCTTTACACCCATCATCATCAGTGCCATGAGGGTGAAGAAGCAGACCAGGCCGAAGCAGATCCGATAAACGGCCATGTAGCCCAGGGCGTACTCACAGTCCACCTGCAGTGAGCCACCCGAGAAGGCATCAATGGCCTTGGAGCTGTACGAGGACGTGGAGTTCACACAAAACGGAAGCTTCTTCAGAGTATCCTGCAGCCCAGGGGAGAGTGCAATTGCACCCAGAACGGTGCCCACCAGCAGCATGAAGGCGTACATGAAGCGGGAGGAGGAAGAGTTCTTGCAGGTGGGGCAGGCGGAACAGCACATGCTGGCCGCTGTGCCGGTGCAGCACAGAGCACACTAAACAAAATGAAAAACATGAGGAAATCCAATTAACTGCAGTTCAGCCTTTTTCTAGCCAACTTGCGCAGCACTAAAAATCGATTCAGTTTTTTGCCATATGCGCAGTTTGTTTAATTCATCATTTATTTATTTTACACACTGCTGCCACTCACCTGTGCCGCTGAACAAAGGCCCAATGCAGCGCCCATTGTATTAGTTTATTCACTGTCGACTATAATTGGTTTTTGTTTACGAAATTTAACTAATAAATATAGCGAAGCAGCTGCAGCTTTTGTTTGTCAAAATGACTGTGTGTCAGTTGTGTGTATTTTCCAACACTACTCTCAAGTGCAGCTCGATTACACTGTTAGGTTAACAGCGATTACTTTCGATAAATGCATTAACAGCAACCCTATGTTAATGTTGCCATGGCTGGAAAATATTGAAATGGAAATTTACCGTTCAGTTTTGTTTTGTGAGCGGTTGCGTCTGGTTGGTGCGGTTACCTTTTCACTTTGCCCAAAGAATTCTTCAGTGTGGTGCATTTTTAAAAAACTGTAGTGGTGGGTAGTGACTCCACAGTGACTTCGTCTCTCTCTCTCAGTGTGTTCAGTGTGTGTTCGTCGTGCCCCGTGTATCCGTGTGGCCGCGTATCCGTGTACCGTATACGTGTGTATGTGTGTACGCTGTGCATTTGAACAAGGAAAAGTGTGAAGAATCCAAGAGAAGAAAGCGCAACTTCAAATAAAAAGAAAACAGCAAAAGAAAGAAAGAAAAATGGCAACTGAAGTAGCTCAAATACCCGCTGAAGAAACGCCAGCGGTTGCAGCCGCCGCCGCAGCGAGCACAGAAAATGCTGCTGCCGAACAGGCGGAAAAACCTGCTGCCGAGCCTGTCGCCGCCGCCGCCGCTGCTGGCGCAGTGGCTGAGAACGCTGCTGCTGTAGCTAGCAACGCCCAAGAAAACAACAAAGAGGATGCCAAGGCGTCGCCTGCTGATGGAGCTGCTGCTGCTGCTGATGGAGCAGCCGCCGCTGGCGCAGCCGATGGTGCAAAGAAAGATGGAGGAGATGCGGCTGCAGCCGCTGTTGCTGCGCCAGCTAAGTCAGAGGCGCCAGCACAAAAGTTCAATGTGCACAAGACCAACTTCGAGAAGGACATTATCTATCTGTATCAGTTCTCCCGCACCCCCCTGCTGCCCTCGCTCTCACCATATTGCCTGAAAGTGGAGACTTGGCTGCGTCTGGTGGGATTGAAGTATGAGGTAAGGATTTTCCATTTTCATCATTTCCAGTTCGAGTGAAAAAACTCCAACATATTTAAATATTTAGCTTGATTTTTCCATTTCCCTGGCGGGTTTTTCATCATCTTTCTCAGTTTTTCCCCTATGTGTGCATATGTGTGTGTATGTATTTTTGCAGTAGAGATTTTTTTCTACACACACGAACTCTCTCTTACACACACACACATACAGGGACGCCATGATTGTGTGCTAAGCCTGTGACCTGCCCGGCATATGTACGCTGAAAAGGGATACATTTAGCATTTGCCTTCTCTTTCTATCCCTTGCAGAGGCAAAGACTTCCAATGCGTGTGCGTGTGTGTGTGTGTGTGTGAACCTGTAGCGAGCCAGGCAGGCGTATGTATTGTTGTTGCTGCGCTGCTGGATTTTATTCCTGTCTGCTCATGTGTATATGCATAAGTGTGCGTGTGCATGTGTATGTGTGCGTCTACATAAAACAGCGTATACATAAAATTTGTGTGTGCGCCGACACCGCTGCGCTGGCCTGGCTGCCCTGGCCTGGCCTGGTCTCTGACTTCGTTCCTCGGCCTCTGTCTCTGTTGCTGTCGCTGCCTAGCTGCCGTTTCTCGTCGTTGTCGTCGCTGCTCTCTCATAAGTTGTGCTTAATACTTCCCTCCCCCTCACTTCTCCTTCTCCACTTCCTCTCTTTGCCTTCCACTTTTGCAACTCGAAGTTGTGCTTCAAATTTTGCACTTGGCACTCTCGCTCTCTCTCTGTCTCTCGTCTCTCAGCAACAGCAACGTTCACTGCGACTGCGGCTCCCATTTTAATGCGCTGCTCTTTGTCTTTGTTGCTGCAGCTGCTGCCGCTGCTACTGCAGGCAGCTCTGCTTCATTTAGTTTTTATTTTCCAGTGTCTGCTGCACAAAATCCAAGCCCCGTTTGTACCCGTTTTGTAATTGCTTTTAATAAAAATTCTTGTTGCAGTTTGTTAGTTTCCCCACCCTTTATCTCCCCACTCCCCCTTCTCTACACAGCCTCCCACTCTTATACATTTATTACTGCGTTGCTGCGCTGCCGCCGCCGCGCCTTATCTTTAAGTAGCAGCGCTGCCCTAGACAAATGCCTGTCACTGTCCGACGACGACGGCGACGCTCCAAAACTTTAAAGCTTAAGGCGCGCGCGCGATGCGGTTTGCATATTTTCATATTGTTCATAATTTTTTTTTTTTTATTTTTTTTATAAGGCACAGCTGCGCCGCAGTTGTGGGTAGGTGCTGGTGGTACTGCGGGCAGAGGCAGCGAACAGAATTGGGTGCGGTCGACGACGACGACGCAATTGTTGTTTTAATCCTATTAATTACATTGGTTAATGAAAATAAGGGAGAGGGAGAGAACAGGGCGAAGGAGGGGGTGAGGGAGAGAGGAATGTTAATTGATGCTGGGATGAGAAAATGCCACAAAACATTGATAAATGCGCCAGCATATGTTGCAGCTGTCGCTAACGCAGTTGCTCCCCCCTCCTCCCTCTGCCGGCTACTGCTGCGGCTCATTGAATTGATTTATCGCCCATTGACTGCGCTGCAACTGCAGACAGAGGCAGCAAAGAAAGCGCAGCCCAAAAAGCAATTATGATTGACAGTACGTCAAGTATGTGGACTGCAAGTGGGAAGTGTGTGGAATGCATGTGGTGGGGGGAATGTAAGTAAGTGTGTCTATGCAACTAAAGTGGTGGTGTATCTATGCCTGTCTGTGCCTATGCGTTTGTGTGCATTGTAAGTAACTAAAGTGGAATGTGTTTGTGTGTCTGTGTGTGTGTGTGTGTGTGAGGAATGCATGCAATACTTTCCATTTTGTTCCGCTTTGTTGTTGCTGTTGTTTGATAACAGAGTTGCCGCTTTAGCTTTTTAGCGCGGGTTCAACAAACTCAGGGCCGGCCTGAGACCTATGACATTTACATTAATCACCAGCGACACCAACAACAACAACTGATGAGCAGCAGCAGCGCAAGGGGCGCGTCTTGTTAATCAAGTTGCGCCTTCTTTTCTGCCTCAGCTGCTGCTCCCCTGCGACGCTGCCGCCGCCTCGATGAGTGTTGCAGCTGCAGTTGTTGTTTTTTCTGTTTACTTTTGCCTCTACTGTTGTTTCTGTTTTTGTTGCCTTTGTTGTTATTGTAAACGCATTGCTGCATTTTGTATACATTATCAGGCAGGCCCCAAAAATAAACAGTGTGATAAACCAAAGCAGCGATCGCATATTTTGTTCACACCATGCGAGCGTGTCGAAACCATTAACAGCAACAACAACAATAATAATTATATTCCAACTTAGGCGAGGCTGTGCTGCTGCTGCTGCAGTCTGCCCGCATTGCTGGCATACCAAAGTGACTGCCATTCCTGATATATATTGTGCAATTAATTCACTCTGTGCATAAATTTTCATTTCAATTCAATTGCGGCGCAAATGCACAACAACAACAATAGTAGCAACAACAACAACAGAAACACATCCGACACTCAATTAGAAATTCTTTTCAATTATTCAAATGTTCGCGCTTCATACACACACCGAGAATATTGTTGCCAACATAAAATGTTAGTTTCGGCACGGTCTGGCAACCTTGCGTCGCCGCCTCACAAAAAGGCGGCTGCAACTGTACGCGTGTGCGTTTGCCTGCCTGCCTGCCTGCACTCTGTATGTGTGTGTGTGTTTGTGTTCGTGAAGGGAAATGAAGTTTTTGCACTTTATTGTTGTTGTTGCTGTATTTGTTATTATTATGTTATTTGAAATGCGCTAACGACAAATGCAGTCAAACGTTGAGGCGGCTGCTTTTGTTTTCTCTCTCTCTGTTGCTTCGCTTCGTTGTTGTTTTTATTATAATTAATAGCCGCATATTTGCGTTAAAACAAAGGCTGGTCATGCATAAGGAGAGAGCGACGACGGAGAGAGAGGTTGTAGGGAGAGAGGGTAGGTGCAATGACAGTCAGCAGCCTTTGTTGTTGCTCACTCACTCGCACGCCTTGCTGAAACTCCTCTCTCTCTTCACTCCACTCCTCACTCTTTTTGCCTTTGCAGCCCTGGCAGGGTGTGGATTTCCAACTCACACACACTCTCACTTGCACGCAGACGCTGCATAATTGCATGGCGTGCTGACTGCTGCGCTGCCACTGCCGGCGTCGCTGCTGCTGTTGCTCGTATTCTTGTTGTTGTTGTTCTTGTTCTTCTCTTTGTCGTGTCTTTAACATGCAGTCAATTGCAGTTGCTGTTACTCTTGTTGTTGTTGCCAATGCAAAACTCTACACTGCAACAAAATTGAGTTGCCGTCTCCGTCGCCGTCGTCGCTTAATTGGCATAATGATTTAATAAAAAATAAACATTTGCATTGTATAGCGACAATGCGTCGCCGGCTTGCCAGTCCATACCCCCCACACTCTCTCCCTTGCTCTCTACACCACTCTCTCTATCCTCTCTCTGCCTTCTTCATTTATGCGTTGGAGTAGGAAGCTTTTCTTCCATTTTCAACACAGCCTTTTTGTGGATCATTGGAATTAAGTGTGGAAGAGGGGGAGGTGTGCGAGGGTGATGGCAGAAACGAAGTCGACAACGATGACGACGACTCCACCCTTTTTAGCCTGGGCAGAGATGCTGCTGGAAAGCATAATCTCTCTCGCACTCTCTCTCCCTCAGCCTCTGTTGCTCTCTCTTCTATGCTCTGTGCTGTATCTCTTTTTGGGTAGTATGCGTATACGTGTCTCTCTGTCTGTATGTGTGTGCGTGTTTGCAACCACACCCTGTAAAGCATAAAATATGCGAAGCCCTGTGACGCTTTTTGTTGTGGACAACAAATAATTTCTAATCAGAAATTTTTTATATTATTATGCATATGAGAAAAGCATAAAGAGAAATATAAACCGGACATAACTGTCACTTTTTCAATGTATGTACGTTCATTGTAACGGTTAACGGCGCGCGCGTGCAGCATTGCCACCACCAAACAGACTGGAAAGTCAAGCGCGGCAGGCGGCACTGGAATATGGAATATGTGGAATATGCCAAATTCAAATAGCGGCAATTGGAAGTGTCGCTCCCCCTCGCTGTGTGTGCGTTCGTGTGTATAATTTCATGTGCGTGTGCATGTGTGTGTGTGTGTGTGTATGTACTGTGGGGGTAGTTGGGTGTTGGTTGCGTTTTTCGGTGGTACAGCTTTTTGTAGTGGTTGGTTTTGGGCAGCAGCAGCAGCAGAGGCAGCAGCATCTCTCCCGCTTTGGCATACATACAGTCATGGGGTATATAAATATGTACACTTTACATATTACATAGGCCTATGTATGTCATGAACGGAACGCGGAACGGGGCCCAAAGCCGGCAGAGTCGCGTGGGAGCAGATTGAACTACATTACTGGCACATTAGTCATGCACAGGCACAGATACAGATACATAAATACAAACATAACCCGTGTGTACACTCACCATGAATTGGAATGCCTGATATGCCCAGAACTTATTGAGGGATATCAGCCTCACCCTCACCAATTACTCACCCAACTCCCACTTAGTCATCCTCAACAGGAAACAAACTGAATATATATATATATATATATGCATGTTTATACACTTAATTCACTCACTATAATTATTGTGTACTTCACAGAATGTCGATCATAAGATGCGTTTCCGTTCCAAGAAGGGTCAATTGCCTTTCATTGAGCTGAATGGCGAGGAGATTGCCGATTCGGCCATCATCATCAAGGAATTGTCGGCCAAGTATGAGAAGAATCTGGATGCTGGACTAACTGCTGAGCAGCGTAATGTATCGTATGCGACAATTGCCATGTTGGAGAATCATCTCATCTGGATCATCTTCTACTGGCGTGCCAAGTATCCCGATAATGTGCTCAAGGGCTACAAAGTGAACTTGCAACATGCGTTGGGTCTACGTTTGCCCAATTCGATTTTGAACTTCTTCTTCAAAATCACATTCGGTCGCAAGGTAAATATACACAAAGAAAGAAAGGAAGGGAAAAGAGAGGAAGAGAAGTGGAAGAACCCTCTGTGGATGGAAACATTTGCATGTATTCCATGAACTGACATCGGCACTTTGGGGCCTGTGTTTATATGGCAATTGGAGTCGGCTTTTCCGGCTACGTTTCTAACGGTTCTCTCTGGCATTTTTCTGGCTAATGTAAATAAACAATTCAGTAAGAAATGAAAGCAACGCTTGCCGTATTATGTTGCACCTAACAGAGAGAGACAGAGAGAACTGTCAGAACCTCAATTGTACCGTCAGACAGACAGACAGACATATCAATCCATCCATCCAACCATCCATATCCATCGCACCATATTCATCGCACCGACTGTTACATAAACATTAGTTTCCACTTGTATCGGCTGTGTTGTGTGTGGACATAAACAAAAAAGAAATCCGTTTGTGTTGCGCCTTATTGTTTATGCTCTCCCCACTTCCTTCCCATACGTAGTTCTCATATAACCCAATTAAAAAATAATATACAAATACCCAAAACAATTGACGACGACGACGGCGGCACCCAAACAATACAATACCTTCTTAACTACAGTGATGGCTCGAAAATTAGAACCGGCACGCGCATGTAGAAAGTCTAAAGAGAACTATAACTAAATTTAGTCTTTACTTTGACTTAGATCATTTGCTGAATTCTCCTTAATATTTAATAGATATTTCATTGAATTTTCCTTAATATTTAATAGATATTTAATTCAATTCTAAATGTAGTTTCTTTTGTACAATAACATTCGATTAAACTATGATTTTTTATAACCTAAAGAAATTTTCTAGAGATTTCGTATGATTTCTCTCTCTCATCATCGTAGCATGTTCCGATTAGCGAGCAAACACTGTACACTAAACAAATTATACCATAAATAAGAACAAATAAAAAGAATGCTAAGAAATGAAAACAAATCAAATCATTATCACTAACTCTTGCATGGTGTTTTTTCTCTTTTTTTTTTTGTTTTTTATGTATTTTTATGTTTCCAAATGGTTTCTTCTTCCCCCGCCCGAATCAATCTAACTCTGTGTAACTCTGTATGTGTGTAACTACTACTACTACTATTGCCACTACTACTACTTCTAACCGTACACCCCGACCCCGTTGTGCAATATATTGTGCATTTTGTTAACCTCATAAAAACGTTAAATATGTCAACAATATATGTATATATATATATATATGTATATGTGTTGGCGATCTTTGTGTGGTATCCTCATATTGAACACAACAAGTGGTTCCAGGGTACGAAAAAGCTCAAGGCGCATGGCATCGGTGTGCACAGCGCCGAGGAGATCGAGGAGTTTGGCAAGAATGATCTGAAGGTTCTCAGCGAGATGTTGGACTGCAAGCCCTTCTTCTTTGGTGATGAACCAACCACTCTGGATGTGGTGGCATTTGCTGTGCTGTCGCAACTGCATTATCTGTCCAAGGATATTGCGTATCCGTTGCGTGATTATATGACCGAGAAGTGTCCCAATTTGATTGGACACGTGTCACGCATGAAGGACAAGTGCTTCCCCGACTGGGATGAGATCTGCACAAAGCTGGATCTGAATGCGCATATTCCCAAGCCAGAGTAAGTCTTGCACATCAATAAAGACTCCTAGATGCGTTTCTAATCTTTAATATCTCTTCTTTGCAGACCCGAGACCAAGGAGGGCAAGGAGGGTGGTGAGCAGGAGAAATCAAACGAACAGGAGGGCACCGATGGTGACAAGATCGAGAAGGAGTTGGAGAAGGATAAGGTAAACTATGCGCTGCCATATGCTATATAAAAAGTATAGTAATATCATTCTAATCTTTTGCTATAGTCGAACGAGAAGGAGTCGACCGAAGAGAACAAGGAGAAGGAGGAAACAAAGTAAAGCGCCGTTAGTTATATATACATCTATATATATATATATATATATATATATGCAAGAGGAGAAGGCAGAAGAAGAAGAACAACACCCCACATATATACATAGTACGATACTAATACTATATCTATAGTATATATATATATATATACATACACAACACATATATATATATATGTAGTAAGGCGCTGCATGGCGCACTGCGCTCATATATTAACATTCACAGAAGAAGGCAGAAGAAGAATCATTTAAAACATAGGACAACTGTAAAGCAAACAGGCATTACAAACATAACAAGAGAAAAGTTAAAAAAAAAAGAACGATCCACTCTAAACAAAAAGAAAAGAAGAAAAAAAAAACGTATATACAATAACGTAACGTAAAAACTTTGGACATCTTTTTTTATATATATACAAAGTAAAAAAGAACAAGAAAATACAAAAAAAGAAAGAACGGTAAAAACATTTAGTATAAAATTATAAAAGTTTATACGTATAAGCGAAATGAACAAGTAAAAGAAGAAGATGAACCAGAGACGAAAGGAACAAATAATAATACAACAAAAAAAATTAACAAAAATCATAAAAAATTAGTTAAAGAACTCGAATGAAAAGTAAATCAAAGTGAGAGCATGAGGAGAAAGAGAGAAACAAAGTGAGCAAAACGGTGTAGAACAGCATAACAAAAACAATACGCATTAATCATTAGTTTTCATTCAACGCGATCTATATAATACACACACACTCTCACTCACGCGACACTCATGCAACACTCACACAGCCATGTATACACACACAATCACACACACAACACTCACACACACTTACACTAACACTTGCATAATGCAGCAACAATTGCAACTCGATGGTATTGTTTACTCTTCCAAAATTTATTAAGCTTAAAGTAAAAATAAAAAACAAAAAAGAAAAACACAAAAAAAAAGAAGAAACAAAATGATTATGTGAGCACGGCGTATATGATATGATATGATGATGATTATATAAATATAAAGATGGATAGACGACGCTGCAGGAGAATGAGAAGAAGACGAGAAGGGATCGCTGCTGATAATTAAGTTTATTTTTTATATATTATATGATTGCAAATAGTAATTCTTTATTCATGTGTGCAAATAATTAAATAAAACAAAAATGATATTGAAAATTTATTATTTATAATTATACATATATTATATATAGACATACATTATAATACGCCACACCCACACCCCTTAACAGATAATGATGTGTAAAAATGAGAAAAATGAACATTGTATGTTATATATATGATATGATATATGTATATCATTTGTTTATTATTGTTTCCTATGATTTTTGCAAGGAGGCATTCAAGTTTTTTCCAAAAAGAAATGAATTAAATAAATAAAATACTCGGCAAGCAAAAAAAGAAAAAGAAAAGAAAGGAAAGGAAGAATCTAAATAAATTTCTTAGTGAAATGAAATATTTTCGAAAATGTTGTGCAGGCTTTAACAGGTTTTATGGTTTCTTTCATGCTCCTTAATGAATTCTAATATAATTATGCAAATATTATATACACTTAAACATAATTTCTATTGTAATTAACGCTGCGCATGAAACAGAAACATGATACAAGAAGAAACATAAACAAGAACACTTAGAAAAAAGAAGAAGCTGAAGAAGAATCATACAAAATACTGACACGAAACTCATACGAAGGGAAGAACTCTTCGGAAACGGACAGGGCAGACGAGAGAAGATACATCTTTATGTCAGGGAGACGAGAGAAGATTTGTCTTCATACCATACATCAACTCTCTTTCTGCCCGTGCGCGCCTTGTTTTCTCCATGTTTTCTACATGTTTTTCGGTTTCTCACACACACACAGTCACTTCCCCCCCATCAACAGAAGAATTGCACTCATATTCTACTCCATTCTCTACACATTCTACAATGCCGCGAGCAAAAGATACAAAATGCAAGAATCGAAAATGAAAAACGAGTGAAGAATGAACAAATTTTTAATAGGGTAAAGAAAGAATACGAGAAAGAGAAAAGAAACCAAGCGAAACAGCAAACAGAAGAATTGCCAAATGCGGCGTGTGTGCAATGAGGCAAAGCGAGGAAAAAGAAACAGTAAAAACAAATTAGGAGATGACAGAGAAGGGAAGGGAGATGAAGTAGAATTGAGAACAGCTGCCGAAAGCTAGCGAAACGAGAAACTCTTGAGAAGAAGATGAAGAGAGACGGGTTTCGGGCTAGAGGAATCTCCATAACGATACGATTTGTAGACTATGCAAGTATTTTTATGTATTAAAGGTTATGTTGTAAGTTTTTATCACAATATTTGTATTGTAGCTGCTCAGTGTTTTATATGATTATATAAAATGGATAAAATGAAAAAAACCAGAAAGAAAAAGCCGAAAAAGAGAAGAAAAATAAACATGACAAAGAAAACCAAACCAACCGGACAGACAAGAATGAAAACAAACAAAAAATTATTGTATTACATACATCTTATATATAATAAATATGCTTCTTAATAAAAAATAAATAAAAAAAAAGACAAATACGAGTTTATATTTATGACGGAGGATTTGCGACAGAATGAAGACACCCTGCTCCGATAGCGCAGACTAAGCTGGGGTGGCTTACATCAAGATAGAATGCAAAAGCCAAAAGAAAAATTAATTATGATACTTGAGTTATCTTTGACGTATAGTTCTGATAACTTCAGGTACTGCTCCTCCTCACAGTCGTAGGCCAGTATACAGTCTTGGAATAATTAAATTATCTTTCTGCAAGAGTTCTTTTCGATAGCACACCCTAACTGCGACAGCTCAAGTTCAGCAGCGAGGAGGAGGAGGAAGCAGTGACTTGGACTTGGGTAACGGAAGGTGTTCTATATGAAATTTATTTTGGTTAGTATAGTGGCAAAAACCCCGTCCGGGGTCTGTTTAAGCTGATCGAGCTAGATATGCATGGTCGTAAACTGTTTTATCATGATAATGGGCCCAACTGACCATAGACGCCAAACAGATTACTCACTGATTACTCACACAGAACACGGGCCAATAAATTAAAGCAAATTAGAAATATTATAAAATATTACAGATAGTACGGGGGTGTTCCTACAAATATTGCACATTGGAACTGGTGTGGGAAATTTCCAGGAATTGGATATCGATATTGAAACTGAAATATGGTACAATTACTAGACAGTAAGTGTTTATAAATATGAATACAAGTGCATATAGTCTTTGTTATAAATCAAGGTATTTGTCATGTGAGACATACAACAAATTTGGTTGTTGTATTTATATCTTAGCTGTAATGTAGCTTCTAATAGTTATTACTGATTTACAGGGGCAGGAAGGGGCGTGTTCCAATTAAAAAAAAAAACTTTCAGACACTGTAATATACACGTACAAAATTTGATAAGTCTAGCTCTTATAGTTTCTGAGAAATAGGTGTTCATACAGACAGACAGACATGGCTTAATTCAATTATTATAATATATGAGCTGAGAATTCTGCTAAAAATCATCTGATTTGAATATTTCAATTCGTTCAAGATTTCCTCTCTGGATGAATGTGAGATAAAAACTTATGGAAGGGAAGAAAGTTCCAAATTGATTTCTAATGCTCAAAGCTTTGTCAAAAATCCACTTATTCCTTTAGAATATGTTAAGAGAAAGATAGAGAGAGATAGATACGTAGATAACCTTTGATATTCTGCAACTTAATCAGTTTCCGGCAGCCACTTAGGTTGCCCCACTGTGTTGCACAATGTTCAATGCCAGAATCTCAGCCAAATTCGACCCAGAAATGCCAATCAAACTGACATTCAATTCCATCTGACCTGATAGAGAGACATGCCAAAGTGATAATCGATATTTGACCTAGGCCAATATATTGTAGAATAAAGCGCCCACTATAACTAACTAGTAGAGCACCCCTTGCACTCTCTCCCGCCCCTACCCCCTACTCGAACCTCTGCGATAATCGACAACTAATTTGATGTCGAAGCTATACCTCAAATGGCGCCCTAGACTGGAAGGGGTCGCACCCAATAGGCCACCGTCTAATCAATGGAAACACGTCAAAGAATTGCGATGAGTTGTTGCCTGCAGCCCTTGCTGCCTTAACCTCCTTCCCCCCTCTAGATGGTTGTCAACGGCGTCAGACTGTGACATTTGGCAATTTATTGAAGACGAATTCCAATCAGCGCTGGCAGAGCAAATCATGCGAACCTCCGCGCACGTCTAATAAGCCATGAACGAGAATTTATAGGGCCGCCTCTGTGTGCGCACGGAGGTCGTAAAAAAAAAAGCCAAGTGTGATATCGCCCGAGATCCGAGGAACCTCCTCCCTCGTCTAGCTGAGCATGCCTTTGTCCTTTGTGGTGAGCAATAGCGTGCACATTGCAGGGCACAGTACCCTCTCCTATCTCTCTCCTCTTGCGCTAGAGTACCTTCAGCCAAACTGTTCCCAAACTCCTTTCCCCTCCTGCCCACCTGCCTAGCGAGATAGATAAGTATTACGCGGAGCTCCCAAGCTTGTCGATTGGCGTTGAGCACGAACCGAAAATGAAATGTAAATGGGAGGAAAAAGGGGAGTAAGGGAAATGGAAAATGCAAATGAAAATCAGCAGTTGTCATTGCATTCGCTTGGCGAGCGTCAACGGAGGCAGACGACAATGTCGAATCAATTGTTCTTCCTCAGTCTTGCGGACATATTCTCCGTCTATCCGGCCATCTTCAAGGAGGTCAGTCAGCAGCTGCGCAAGCCCAAGCAAATCTATTTGCCCAGCGATGAGGAGTGGCAGGACAAGATGTACTACATGCTGCTGGAGATACAGCGACAGGTGAACGAGCAGAACGATGAGAATATCTCGCTGACAAACATCGATAAGCGAGAGAAACCCATATTCGATCCGGACAGGATAACAAAGATACTCTCGCCCGGTACGAGTCCAAGTGGTCGCAGAAGTCGCGTTTTAAAGTATTGTCATGATACCACTGTGCGTGTGAAGCTGAGAACAAGTTCCCGTTGGAATCTGGCAACGATTTCCAATGCTGCCAAGCTGCTGAGGAAGCCCCCATTGCCTGTGAGCTTTCAAAATGAGCACGAGATGCGTTTGGCCTACTCACTGATCTACGATGTGTTTCGTTGTACGTGAGCTGCAGGGAATGGGCTGAGAGAACATCAATAATCCTCTTCTAACTCTGTCTCTCTTTACAGACAAGTCTGTGCTCTGCAATGCACTGTCGGACATCAAGTTCTTTGAGCTGGAGCAGCACAAGCAGGTGGGTTAGCTGGCAAGGAGTAAAGGGTTAGGCACTTAAGACAGGAGGGTTAGGCAATTAGGACTGAGGGGTTAGGCAGTTAGAACTGGAGGGTTAAAAAGTAAGAACTGGTCTGTTTAGCGGTTAGGATTGGTGGGTTAGCTAGTCAGGACAAGAAGGGTACATTAGGACCCTATTTTTAATCCCATTATCCTCACAGTACATTCAGAGGTTTCGGCAGTTAGGACTGGAGGGTTAGTTAGGACACTATTTCAATCCTCTCTATCCTCACAGTACATCCCCGATGAGCAGCGCATTTGGCTAATGTTGTTTGAGCTCTACGATCGTCAGTTTCGCACACGCAACTCGGAGTGGCATCGGGAACAGGCGCAGCTCTACCAGGAGGCAGAGGTATCAGGTAAGTTCCCTGGTCTTTCCTTTCTCCCCCTTCAACTCTGTCTTCCCCCTAGAGCACGCCGAGGTGCTCTGGCAGCATCGTGTACGTCTATCCGCCTCCTTGGCGCGCATGCGCATTGGTGTGGGTGCACTGCGTCTCTCAAAGCTGCTGCCCATACATCTGCAGAATGAGAAGGTTGCCATAGCAGCTGCCAATCCAGTTGTCACAGGCTGGATAAATCCCTTTTTGGTGCGGTAAGGGCAAGAGAAGAAGCTGCTACAAGAGAAGCCTCCATTGATGCGCCTCCCTCTCTTTCTCTCTCTCTCTCTCTCTGCAGCTCCAAGGCGGAGGCAGACAAGTTACTCAAGGAAATGGGCTTCACTGTGCACGGTCCGGATGATGAGCAGCCTTTGCTGGAGCAGCACTGCAAGTGGGACAACATTTGCCCCCTTGTCATCTCAGTTATTCCACGCAATCGCAGCGAGTTTACCAAGTCCGATCTAATGAGCAAGCACTACTTTATCATGCAGGTAGCTCGGGAACTATATTACATCTTGTAGATACCATAGAGTACCCTCTTTGCTTGCAGGATAAGAACTTCAGCTTCGGTCCGGCTATAATGTCCAAGTTAATGGATTACTTTGAGCTTTATGGTGGGAGGAACATCTAGAAATCTTCCCTTCTCAGCTGTTAGTACCTTCTCCTCTTCCTCCCCCTTTCAGGTGATATTCTACAGACCCACGTTGACTCTCCTCGCTCCACGGCTTACCTGGCTGCACTTTTCTACTCTGTCAATCGCGTGAATAACTTTTATGTCTATGGAGCAGGTGCTAATCTCAAAGAGTATCGTCGCTACATGGAAACCATTGGGGTAAGGTTGAGGTACTTCTCCTACTACTCTATCTCTCTTGCTTACCCTTTCTCCCTTCTTCACTCCATCTTTCTCTTGCTTACCCTCTCCTCTCCACAGGTCAACAACATCAGACTCTTTGGCGACGCCTTCACCTCCTTTCCCATGGAATCGAATCGCTTTCGCACCGTTGTGGGCGTCTTTGCCACGCCTCCGAACTCTTTTAGTGCCATCTCCGATCCCATTGATTTGATTTGCTCGCGGGGCGGAGATCTAAGCATGCTGGAAGTGCTCACCGAGTCGGAGGTCAGTGATGAGGGTAAACAACGTGTGGGTTGCATTCTGGAGGAGCAACTACTCACCCTTACCATGTCAATGTCACGTCCACAAGTACAGTTCGTGCTCTACCAGACCCACTCCATAGTCAGTACGGAGAATGAGGAAATGGTTGCTCATGTGCTGCAGGTCATCAATAAGTTGGCGCTGGAGAAGCATCGTCAGGCCTACAAAGAAATGAAGCGACTGCAGGCCATTGCCGAGGCAGAGGCTGCGAATATACCCGCGGCAGCCATGTCCAAGGAATCGCCACGCAAGAAGGAGAAACTCTCAGCGGAAGATAAACGTAAATCACAGCCAGAATTGGCGGGAGGGAAGGGTTCGTCGGAGCCAGCTGTGCCCGTGGTGGAACGTCCTCGTGTGGATAGCATTGATCTTATTACCACGCCTGATATCGATGAGTTCGTGCAGGACATTGTGCCGGACATTTGCATCAATCAGGACGACTGCATCAAGCTTCAGACTACGGGCAGTTATATGGCACTAATGCGGCGTAAAGCATTGACACATCTCAATGAGAAGTATCTCATTAGCATGGCCGAAAGACGTGGACTCTTTGGCAAACCGGATCGTGATAAGGTCAAGACGAAGGCAGTCAAGCTGCAGGACACTAGCGAACCACCACCACTGGACACCACCTACGAGAACAGCTCGGCGGCATCGCGTTCTGGTGGACAGAACTCGGTGAGTACGTTAGAGATTTGGGTAAGGTAATGAGGGGGGAAAAGTATTGAAAGAGGGTTAATGGAAAGGGTGTTAGGTGTAGGTTGCACATAAAGAAGTCTAGAACTTAAGTTTATAGAGATGAACAGCAGTTTCTTCTACATTACAGTGACCTATTCTAGCTCTCTAAATTTGTATAATGAAAATAGAGAAAGGGATAGGTATTGAATAAAGGTTAATGAGAGTGAAGAGGGAGGCAGTATTATAGGGATATTAAGGAAAAGGTTTCCCATGAAGTATTCTAGAACTTACGTAATAAAGATGTTTCTTCTACACTCCAGTGACCTATTCAAACTCTCTTTAAATTTGGTTAAGGCAAACAGAGGTGGGAAAATGTATTTAATGAGAGTTTTGTAGGTTTTCCATGAAGAACTGTAGAACTTAAGTTCCAGAAATGTGCAGCAGTTTCTTTGTCAAACTAATGACATATTCAAGCTGTCTATAAATGTGACAATAGCAGAGTGTCGTAGTTACATATATATCTACTATATGTTAACATATTGTACATCAGTTGTACTTCCCCGATGAAGCTCTTAAGAACATTAGTATGAAATTCACAGAAGTTTCTTGCGAAAAAAGCAATATGTTTCGGTATTAAGTTTCTGTTGCCACCTTAACTAGATCCCGCACTTAGTACCTGCATCTATCAAGCCCCGTACAAAGCTGCCGCTAATTATGCCACATTAACTATTGTAGATTCCATATAAAACCATATATTTATTTAATTTTATTTATAGTCAAACTATGGTCAGTCGACTGTTTTAAAGTAAAAAACAATTAATAATTGTAATTTCAATTTTAAATTGATATATTAAAATAATATAACTAGTACATCTATCAATCCCTGTATAAAGCTTCCGCTTTGCCTACCTCAACTAGGTAGATGTAAACTTGTTTATAATTTACTAGTACTTGAATCTTCTTTGCATATTCTCTCGCATTAACTAGAACTTGTCATTTAGTGTAGTCTGTAATTTACTTTTACTTGCATCTGTCTATAGGGTGAACATAGCATAGACAGATAAGATAAAGTATAGTATAGTACTATATATGGTACAAGTACTATAAATCCGATTTAAGAATACTTTAGCTATCTTTCTCAATCATTTGAGCATCTTCTTCTCCTCTCCCACCAGAAGTAAATCATGTGGTATATATAGCAGGTATATGGTAATCAGATGCGTTAGCTTACATAACTCTTATGGCATACAAGATATTGTAGTACTATATATATTCGTCTAGCATCTTTACTATTAAACCCTAATTGTCTTGCTCGACCTTGTAAGGATGTGACTTATAGCATCTCCCCACAGTACGACCTAGACACCTTATAGCACATACTATATGAGTATATACTACTTCAATATCTCTAAGGTCTGCTCTACTATACCCTCGCCATATCTAGCATAGTCATGTCGTGTTACACTTTACACTTTATTTTGTAAAATATCAACAATTGCAGGAGAGGATGCCAGGGTAGAGGGGGCAGGGGAGAAGGGTCAATATATATATATATACAGGTTGAGAGACTTATGATCTAATAATTAACATGCGCCATGGCGGTTCAGTGTCGGGAGTGCAATCATCATCATCATTGGCAACCACATCATCCACAGCAGTCGCAGCAATCGTAATCGTAATCAGAGAATCGAAAGCGAAGTCGGAATGATCCGCAGCATCCACCTGACTATTAGACGGGGTTGGTTGGGGTAATTAGCATGAGGCATGCAATGGAAATGGCAATTGCACTCTCGCCAGGGGGATTAGTCACAGCAACAGCAACAGCAACAAGAAAACAATAACAATCAAGCAGAAAAAGAAGGGAGGAGGAGGGCAGCTGAGATTAGGTCATGTCATTGGGTTAGCTCATTGGCCTATGACTAAAACCAATCTTTATTCGACGTGGGGGGTGTTGAGGTGAGGTGGCTGTGGTTTCTACTTGCGCCAGCTGCTGCCGCTGTTGCCCTTCATGTTCACATTCTTGCCCTGCTGCTGCTGCATTGCATCTTTGTTGGACTTGTTCTTGTCCGACTTGCCAAAGAACATGCTGTTGTTGTTGCTGGCACTGCTGCTGCCATTGTAGCTGTAGCTGGACTTGAAGGAGGGATTGCCATTGCTCTTGAACATGGGCGATGTCTTGCCAGCCCCCACAGCAGGTGCTGCCTGATTGTAGTAGTTCCTATTGGTCTGTTGATACGCCTGTTGTCCGGCCAGACCCTTCTCGGAGAGCTGACGACTAAAAGCAAACCCAGTGCTGGCCAAACCGACCGAGGCAATGCCCAATCCCATGCCCACGCCAGTGCCAACGGCTGAACCACCCACACCACCCATGCCGACGCCACTCATTCCCACTCCGCCCATGCCAACGGCACCGAAGGTGGGTTTAAGACTCGTACTAAAGGTGGCACCATGTTCTCCTCCAAGTGGACCACTCTGTGTGTAGAACTGTTGCTGCACCTCCACAATATAGCGATATGCCTCCTCCATGCTCTTCGGATTGCGACGCAGGATCATCGAGTGAGTTGGCTCCGGCAAATGATCGCGAAAGACCTGCAGAGTGATCCTCTCAATGTCCTCCAGCGAGTACAGTGTGTCATTGTGGGTTAGCTTTCTGTTGAGGAGGCGCTGCTTCAGTTTGGACATTTTCTGATAGTACAACTCAATGTTGGAGTCCAGCACAGCGCTGCGTATCTTGTGGATCAGCGCATAACTCGATTCTCGCTCTGCAAAGCTGTGTAGGAGTTGCTCCTTCAACTTGTGCCACGTTTCACCCTTGAGCAACGCACTCCCGTTGCCCACTTTGCCTTGTCCATTACCAGTTCCTATGCTTGCCGCGGGTGCACTCAATTGACGTGTGAAGACGGCATCCCTGGCACGATCTGTGCACTTGTTCTTGATGTGCGCCACCAACTGCGCCTTGTAGTAATCATCGAAGGTGTTGATGGCCGGCATTAGGGCCTCGATCTTCTGCAGAAACTGTGGCAACTTGCCAGGATCACCATCGAAATTCTCCACTAGCTTGAGGCGACTCAGCACCTGATTGTATTTGTTCACAAAATCCGGATCCATGATCGACGACGACTGATCTCACTGCGTTTGCTGATGATGCCTTGGCTGCCAAATTAACATCGATTAACATAGAATTCCCGTTGAGACTCTGACTGACTGCGGTGAAGGCGAAGGCGAAATGGCAACGAGGCGAGGCGAGTCGAGGCGAAGCGAAGCGAAACCAAAGCGAACCGCTGCGAGTGAATGCAAAATTTGAATTGAGAACGACGAGAGACGGCGCTGCCGAGCACGGCCAAGCGAGCACGGCGGAAGCGAGCCCAGCAGAGCCGAAGTTGCACGAGGCAGAGCCGAAGCCAGCACCCGAAGCCAAGTGAACTGTTAACTCATTGTGTGTGTGTGCGTGTGTGGGGCGCGAGTTGTGGGAGTTGTTTTGTGTATTCGCTCGCTGAATCACGACCACGATCGAGCAGATATAGCGACAGATAGAGATAGTAACAGCCCAGCAAACACAGCACAACAGAACACGCACACCACACACACACACACACACACTGGCACACGGACACTGGCAACACTCTCTCAATATTGACTTACCAGCGCGCCCGTCAGATTTATGTTCTGCAAATATCGAAAGAAATATTGAACCAACGATATTCCACATAGAAGAAAAGAATTGATTAGTTTTCGAAAATCGTTTAAGGTGTTTGTGCTGTGTATTGTGGGTCAATTGAAGTCTATCAATCAATTTACTTAAGCAATCAAAAAAAAAAAACATCTAAAAAATCGTAAAGAAATCAAAATAGTCCCCCGAGGAAGAAGCTGCACAATTAAATATTCTAAATTGTTATTTGATTTTCGAAAATTTCGCTCGGTGACGCGATGACTTTCTATATTTATACTGCTTTTCTTCTTCTTACTCTTGAACTATTAAAAAGTTTGTTGTTTGGCAAAGATTTGATGAGAGAAGTGCGACAGAAAGTAAATTTTGGGTGTGTCTGTGCGGAAAATTCCAGAGCTGGAAGAGAAGAAAGACTTATGGGAAAGGAGCTTGATTAAAAAGGTGTTAATAAAAGGATGTGCATATACGATATATAAATGATATACATGATAGTTCTGAGACTGTTTACAACATGAGTTCAAACTTCCCTTTAAGTTTCTTATGAACTCAATATACATTAATATTTTTCGCTTTAAATCGAAATTTGATGCATAATTTCAGTTTTTATAGCCGCTCTTAACTTTACTTAAGGCTTGGAAGAATAGTTTTAGCTTTTCTAGGAAAATTATGCAGTATTCTTGGTTTATATTTCTTATCTTAACAAGATTTATTGAGAATTGTGTCTTCTTATCACTTCCTAGAACTTTTTACAAAACTTTCTAGGAAATAAGTAAATTTAGACAACATTTTGTCACAGATTTTTCAATGTTTTACCTTTTACAAGTTGCAGATTTACTTTTGGGCTTGAATTAGAACAAGTTTTCATTTTTCTAAAGATTTTTTAAAATTGCATCTATATTTAAGTAATTTTGTGTGTTTTACAACACTTTTCTTTAGTAATTTCGACCAGTATTTATATCCTTATGTTTTTCAAAATAATTGGGAAATATGTAGTTAGGTTAAGTCCAACTTTACTACAGATATTTGAATGTTTCTGTTACTTAAGGAAGTTTAAGATCTTAGTGTTTTTTAAAACTTTTTAACTCTATCAATCTTTTAAGCACTTCTTCAAAACCATTTTCTTCTGATTCTTTTATGAAGTTTTTCAAATAGGCAAATTAGTTAGAAGTTATTTTCCCACAGATTTCATCTAAGGAAGTTTCAAATTTAATTTTAATTCGCTTTAGCTTACATTTCAACAACATTTTCATGTTTCAACAATTCTTCAGTTTTTGAAAATATTCAATATACTTAACGATTTCTTACACTTTCCTCTGCTCTCACACAAAATTTCATAGTCAACTCTTCTGTTTCTTTGGAGATCTGCAATGTTTTCGTATGTTATACAAATTATGTAAACAATTTGGCGACGCATTTAATACTCTGCCAATTGGTTCTATTGTTGCCGCGCATGACACACAGCTGTGTACAGCAGTTTATTCGACCTAAGGCGTGTTGTTCCCTGCCGTGACACCTGGGCCACATTTGTTTATAGAGAGAGAGAGAGGAAGGGGGGGAGTGGAAGGGAGGGTATGGCTTTGTGTCACTTTTAAGGTCTGCTGCGCCGGCGTGCGCGGTTCAACTAATTAGCAACAATTTTCGAGCGTTAGCGGCTTGTAAAACTGTTTAATAATAATGTTCCAAGTCACAGACAACGTCGACAGCTCCAAGTCGAGCGTGCTCGGTGCACGGCGTTCTCCACTCGACTCGACTCGTCATCGTCGATTGTCGATGGTGCCACTGGAGGACGCTGTGCTAGTAGCTGTGCTGGGTTGGGCTACACAGTTTTGTAATGGTATTGGGGGGTGCTAATTCGAGCTGAGGCTCTAAACTGATAAGCGGATTTAATTGCTATCGAGGGAAGGCAACTGACAGTGGTAGAGTGGAGGTGGAGGTAGAGAGAGAGGGAACTCGAGTTCGGTTCGATTGTCAGTTCGCATTTGCTCAAACCGCATTTGCCATTAGAGAACAATTTACAATTTACAATACACACACATACATATAAACAAACAAGTTGCAACTGTAATTTTTACAGTAATTATGTAAACAACAAAAACAACAACAATCTCAATCTCAACTGCAGCTTGACTAGCTGTGCCGCTTTGATAAGCAAGTTCAGGGCCAGCTAAGGCGGCGCGGCGGTGCCAGTCCCAAGTCGTAGACCCGCCACAAATCCATCTCGCTGCCTCCCACTCCCCCTCACTTCCCTTTCATCCACTATCTGTGCCCAACTGAATGGAGTTTCACTTATCAAAAGTCTCGCACATTGCGACTGCGCATCCAATTTGCAATCCAAATTTGGCGCGAATTCTTTCTAACTGAACAACAGAGGCAAATAAAACAAATGCGAGAATAACAAAGCGTAGGAGAATTGAGGATTGTAACGAAGTTTGTATACACTAATGGGAATAGAGAAAGAATAAGTAGAAGTGGAGTAAATGGAGGAAACTCTATTTTAGTTAGCTTGTTCTATACTAAAATAAACTTTAGTTTCAAGCAAGTCCTACAAGTTCCAGGGAAATCTTTCTGTATTCAAACAATAAATAAACTGTTTTTCACGCAAAAAAAGTAAAAACGCTCTGTAGTTTTAAAAAAAAACTATGTGAACTCAATTTAGTATCTATATAACTTGTAGAATCATTCAACATACTAAAGAAACTACAGATTTTAATTGAGTTAGTCAAATGAAGCAATGAGCAAACATACTCAAAATGAACCCTTCTATCACTTGAAATACTCTATGCATCATAAAACTTTCAGCTAGGGTATCAATAGTACAATACAGTGCGGGCAAAGCTATGTGCAATTGTTAATAAAAATAACTAATTAATTACGTGCGCGTGCCTTTTGCACGTCGCATCGCTTTGTTTCTCCTCCATTTACATTCTCCATTCGCCATTTCTATGTACAATATACCGGGACACCATATACCATACCCAGGCCCGTCTGCAGCACCAGCGACCCACCCATTCGAGCGCCATACGTTCGCACCTGACCAAGGTGTCGACGACGCACCGCCAGCCGATCGCATTCAACTTTAGACGGCGGGAGTGTAAACGCTTCTACGTCTTGCCCGTCTATATGGTGAGTCCCCAATTGACGTGCTCATAAAGCCCAGCGACGAATTATTATGGTCGTATATACTGTATAAACTTTTTGTATCGTATCGTTTTTGTATCGTTTTTACAATCCACGCATGAATCGCAGCACAGCACAAAACAGAACAGCCGCCTCTGGTGGCAATATGCCTTCAAGTGTGTCACGCGCTGCGCCGACACCAGCGCCAGCATGGTCAGTGAATCCTCCAGTTTCGGTGTCTGGAATCCCAATCTCAAATTTCAGCTCCACTGCAAGCGACAGTTGCGCATACGCAAGCTGCGGCGTGTTAAGTGGTCCAACCAGGAGCCGCTGAGGTTGCACATTACGGATATCAAATTGATCTGCCAGGTGCGCAGGTACAGCAAGTAGAGAGGGAACTGGATGGATCTATAGAGGTAATCATAACTGTGAACTATGCTGAATCTGAAATGAAAACTATGCTGAATCTTAAGTGTAAAATATGCTGAATTCATATACATTTTCAGAGCGATTTCATAAAATTTGCTGTGCTTCACAAAGTATGCTTTAAAATTGTTTAAATACGAGTTGAGAACACGATCGAAATAACATTTAATTTATCATTATTTCTATTTAACGATTCTTTTGTAAGGTAGTGTAGGTAAACTAAGTCAGTCTAAGATCGCTTTGCAAGAAATTTGTAGAGTTAATGCTGAGCAACTAAAGGTGTAAAACTTTTCGAAATCATTTCCTTTCGTTCTTTCGTTATCTTTTCTTATCTTTTGTAAGGAGGATTTCACAAGGATTAGAATATAATATTTACCGCTAATTCGGAATGCTCATTAGTTCTTATGTATTCTAATTACTTTAATATCAGTTCTATATATATTATAACTTTCAACTACTCAACTCAAAATTAATTATAAAATTTATCTCATGTTTTCAATCAGCATTTCCCAACACTAAAAAGTATGCAATATCATTGAAATCGATGTGAAAATCTAAACTGTAATTAATAGAAACAATTTGTTGTTTTTATATGGAAAATAAAATAATTATTATTGCATGTATCGCTCGACAATAGAAATTTTGTAAATTAATTGTTGTGTTCCTCATTTCACTGTGTATTGTGTGCTGTTGCTGACAGAAAGTCAATGTCAAAAAATAGTATCGAAATAGAATATCACTCGATCAATATACTGGACATATATATAGTATTCGATACGATATGTGTAGTAAGTCAATCAAATATGGGAACTACAATCGAAGTGGAGAGAATATTCACTGAGTCTCTCAAGTCTATATATCGTGTATTATTAATTATTATAGTTATGTATTTGTGTGTTGAGCTCTATTGTAATTACAATCAACTAGACTGATAATGGTGATGATACGATCATATTGTATGACGACGGAGACGACGACGACGCTGACGATAAATGTGAAATTGAGTGGTGCCACTAATTAGTTAAATAATTATTAATTACATATGCACGTTGACGTATACACATATATATATATATAGATATATCTAAAATCAAAACCTTCTTAATGCATTCCAATTGTGTAATTCCGTTTTAGGCGGAAACCTGTGAGACGATGATGATTAACTTATTATGTATATCATATGAAATATGGAGAATAGGCTATGCATATGTATCTGTATGGGTGTGTGTTTGTAGTATTCAGTTAATTGTAGTAGTTAATGCTGATACAGCGCGTAATTCCTAATTGCCGCACGTCTCCCAGTGTGTGTCCCAAGCGTGTAGCTGTAAATGGAAACGAAACAAAGCGCATTAGAAAGCAATTAAGACAGCTGGCCACTCCTCCACTACTGGCTCACCTGACACTCTTTACTGCAGTACCATTGATTCTTACAGGCAGCGCACATGTGTGTAGCCTTATAGCGCTCACAGTACTGACAACGTCGCTCCAGTTCCTCGGCACCATTTGAGGTGACACCAAGACGTTGTTTACTGCGACTAGCGCGACTTGCATCCAGTTCCTGCAGCTGCTCGCCACGATATATGGAATGTATTTCGTTGTACTAAGGGAGAGTAGGGAGTATAGATAGAAGAGGAGGTATAGAAGAGGAATTATAGATACAAGAGGGAATATAGATATAAGAGGAAGTATAGATATAAAAAAGGAAGTGTACATAGAAGAAAAGGGTTTACAGATGGGAGAAGCGGAAGTATTCATAGAAGACGAGGTATTATAGATAGAAGATTAGAGATACGGAAGAGGTAGTACAAATTGAAGAAGTAGTATAAATAAATATAACCATAATCAATCCTGCTCTAATCTTCAACCTACATGCGGACTATTGTCATTGTTCACGCGTGACTGATGAGCTGATGCGGCCAGCGGGCTGCTGTTGTACAGCGGTTTAAGTGGCGCCTCATTATCATAGTGATTGTTGTCCAGTGAGTTGCGCTGCGCTGGCGGCGCCTGCAGATGCTGCTTGCGATATGATGAAGCCGCTGTGGGCAAATCCAGCGCAGAGCCGGAGCCAGTCAGCTGCTTGGACTCATTAATAAGCTGCTGATAACTGCAAGAAGAATAAACATGACAAAGCATAAGCACAATCTCTATTTATTTCCAACGCCAACCTACCGCGATGTTGGTGGCGGCAGCTTATTGCGTTTGCCCACAATGGGCAACTCCTCGGGATGCTCACGACGAAAGTCTTCAATCAGACCGCGCACATCACGCACCGCACCCTGGCGGCCAAAGACAGCAGAGCGATCTGTTGGCGGCGGTGGTGGACGCATCGCGGGCACAGAGTTGCGTCTGAGGTGCTCATAGTGGGAGTGGCTTGCTGGTGGATTGGCCTGGCTAACCGTTCCCTTCTCCTGCATGCCGAGGGCGCTAAAAGCAGGAAAGAGAGTGATAAATCAATTAATATTTTGGGTATTCACTAGTTAAAGTTTAACTCACCTGCGCAGTATCTTAATGTCATCCAGTCCGTTCTCTACCCTATTGATTAGCTGCTCCACAGCTGTGGCTTGACTAAAGCGTGATGGCATTGGCGCATTGTGCTCGTTCAGCAGCAGCGAATGCATCTCGTATAGCTCCGATGTGCTGCAGTTCTTATTGAGTATGGAGGGAAGGATTTCACGCATTATAAGTATGCGTTCCTTGCGTTCAATGCGTGCACGCAGCTCCTCCTTGACGCAACGCAAATGCAACAGACGATTATGCTCCTCCTCCTTCTGGATAATCAAATTGTCCAATGTCTTAATGTCTGCCTCAATGCGTTGCTTCTCCTCGCCATAGGATTTGAGCTCTGGCTTCACGGCTCGCACCTTATCAGTCATTATCTCATCTAGCTCTATGTACAGCTCCTTGACACGCTGATGGAACACTGCGTCACTGTTGCTGTTATTCAGATCAATTGAGGCGGAGGATTTGCTACGCCCCGCTTGCGATGGCTGTGTCGCCGTTTGGGTTTGTCGCGTCTCCGAGTGCGGTTTGGCTGCGTTGTTCTTAATATCCTGTTGCTGCTGCTGCTGCTGTGGGAGTTCTTGCTGTGCCTGTTGCTGCTGCAGAAGTTGCTGCTGCTGCAGAAGTTGCTGCTGCTGCATTTCTTGTTGCTGCTTTTGCTGTTGCTCCTTCTGCAGTTGTTGCTGTTGCTGCTCTTTCTGCAATTGTTGTTGTTCAAGTTCTCGCTGTAGTTGCTGCTGCAATCGTAGTTGCTGCTGCTCCTTCAGCAGTTGTTGCTGTGCTAGTTCTTGTTGTTGTTGTTGCTCCTTTAGCAGTTGTTGCTGCTGCTCCTTCAGCAGTTGTTGCTGCTGCAGTTCCTGTTGTTGTTGTTGTAGTTGCTTCTGCTGCTGCTGTAGGTGGTGTTGTTGTAGTTTCTGAATAATCAACGATGCATCAGCTGATGCTGATGCTGCCTGTGCCTGCGCCTGCAGCTCAGCTGGCGCACTGACTGTCGCCTTGGGCACCACCACCGCCTCGCTTGTATATGAAAGTTCCATGACCTCCACAGTGGGAGTCTCCAGGCTAAACGATGATAGGTTGGCCAAGTTCTCTGGCTGCGAATCCTTCTGATAGAAATCAATGTCAGCCGTGGGTTGCAGCGAGTAAGGAGAGCCCAGTTTAAGCACGGGTGAATTGGCAGCTTCAGCTGAACTAAGTCGTGCGGCTGCAGTTAAAATCTGCGCCTTCTGCAATGGCGACAATCCTACTGATGACTGTGCAGGAGCTTCTTCATGTGCTGCTGCTGCTGGCACTGTTGCTGGTGCTGCTGCTGGGACGGTTTGCTGCTGCTTTTCTGTCGTTGTCATATCATTTGGTATGAATTCAATAATATCATCTTCTAAATCTTCATTGTAAATGGTTTTTTCACATTTGGTTCAGTGACTGGTGGCGACACAGAGCGGCGGCGTTTGAGTGTCGCCTCTTGTGGTGGCATTTCCAAGCAGACAGTAGGCTGCACTGGCTCCAATGCTTTGTAGTTGCTCAAATCCAATTGATGCTGCTGTGGCAAGTTAATGCCTGCAGCTGCTTCAATAATTGGCTCAGCTGCTGCAACTGGCTTGAGCGTTAAGAACTCATCCAGCACGGAACCATTCTCTGCCGGCAAACCTGTGCCCAGTTCCAGTTGCAGCGAAAATGGAGGCGGTGTTGGCTGCTTAACTATCTGCTGCTGATGTTGTGGTAAATTTGGCACATTCTTATCAACGGATTTAGCACGTACTGGCTCTACTGGCTTCTCTGGTGAATCCTCATTCTCGGTATCGTCCAGGCATATCAATTCTGGGGAATCACTGCGACTGTGATTGCGGGAACGACTCATACTAAGCGACGTGGTGCGGCTACGATGGCGACTATGTGAACGACTGTGATTGCTGCCACTGTGCGAACGACTGTTGGAGCTGTGCCGCGAGCTGCGACGATATTCACGACGTCGACGCTCCTGCTCCTCTCGCTGCAGTTCATGAGCCCGCTTTTCCGCACGATATTCGACCATGCGGCGATCATGTTCACGTCGGTTGGGCAGCGCTTTCTTCAGCTGCTGATAATAGTCATTCTTTACGGTGAAACGTTGATTGAGCCTGTCCATTTGGAAGGAGAGCAAGAAAATATATAAATTTCCAGATTAGGATATGTCAGTTTGAAGACTGTCAAATGAACTGTCACTTGGACAAGCCCACAGAGATGATACTCTACCATTTGATGCTGCGTCGCTTGAAGTAAAGATTTGGCATGTCCTGCTGTTGCTGCTGACGGCTTGTCAGTCCACGACTAGATGGACGTCGCTGGGACTTACCACGAGGCACCTCCACATCGGTGGACAGTTTTCTTGGTGTCGTGGCGGCGCTGCTTGCCTTTGCCGGCGAAGTTTCAGCCGAGGGGCTATTGCATTTGGGCTTGGACTTGCTGGGCGTCTGCTTACTGACTGCTGCATCCATTAGCGCATCGTCGTCTTCGTCCTGAGTGTATTCATCGCTGCTTAGTTGCGAGTTGGAAGAGTCGTAAATTTCCACGTTCGACATGTTTGAAACTGTTTAAAGTGCAACAACAACAACAACAACAAAGAACTGCAAGCTGCAGACGCACATACAAAAAATTAATTAACATTATTTAATTATATGCTGCATTGTAAATACTCACGCGCGTTCACGTTTTCTGCTTTTCTTTTTGTTTCCCACTGTTTTCTTGCTTTTCTTTTTTGTCTCTTGCAAAAAAAAAAAAACTGTTCGCGTCTGCCGGCAGAAATTGCTGTTTCTCTCTCCTTTTGAGCCTGGCCAAGCGCTGTTTGCGCAATGTTTGATAAATAAGCAACAAATTATTTGGTTTACTTATCACACGGAATTCTGTCGACAGCAGAGTGAGGCAATTAATTAAGTACTTTCTAATTGTTTTCTAGCATTGCAAAAATTCTCTGGCGGCGACGACGGCTTTTATTCGTGGATTTTTTGGGGGGATGGCAAATTCGGGCTAATTTAGTACATTCTGGCGTACTTATGTTTTTCCTGTTGCGCTAACAGCGATAATTATTTAACATTTTTCGGCGCTGCTAATTAACAGTGTGCACGAACTTGCACGAAAGCTGTCGTTATTGTTTGTGCGTTTGTTGCTAGTGAAATATGCAACTAGAATTTGTTTGTCTATTTATTATGTAATTTGTAAGTGACTTTATTGTTACTACTATATGCGGTTTTAAGCATGAGTGCAGCAGCGCACGCGTAAATGTTACACTGCATACAGCTATCGGTACTTGTGCCAGCTGTCAGCATACGATGTTTATTAATCGACTGCAAAGTTGATCGATCATTCAAGATTCAAAATAACAACATAGCTTTTATCTCTGAAAGTTTTATATGTGTGTTCTTGTTGTTGTTGATAAACAAGAAAGAATAATTAATGCACGGATAAAGATTTCTCATAGCAGAGCAAAGTTTAATTACATTAGAAGTGTTTTTTTAATTGAGAAAGCTACACAGCATCCCAGTCAAATAGAGAACGGCACGTGGTACAGACACATAGGTAAGTATAAACAATCTTATTGTGAATATGTACCGGAGATGTGTACCATTCTCATATGCTTGTCTGTAGGGGTGTAGGGTACATATGTACGTATTTCCGCGTCTAATGATTTAAATATTTGCGTGAACTATAACCACCTCGTAGGGTCATAAAAGTATTTATATATAATGTGTGTATGCATGTGTGTGTTTATATATAAATATGTGAAAAGCGCGCTTGATTTTCTCTGTCTTGGCTGCGCCCTCATCGCGTCAACTTGTAAAGGTATTCGGCATTGATAACGGTAAAGGGTGATTAGTTTAATAATCACCAAGGTACAAGTGCACACATACATAGAGTGTACGTGAGTGTATCTGTATGTGTTGAGTGTGGTGAATATATCGATACACTGTGAATGAAAGCAGCACAAACTGTTCGCCGCCTTAGTTGACCACAGCAGCTGGTGGAGCTAGCAAGGAATTCGCTTAGGCAGCCCCCGCTATACACATATATACAAGGTGAGTCCACACTTTTCGATAATGATCATTGCCGGGTCGTTATTCATATCCAGTTGGTGCAAAGTTCAAGCAACCATTGACAATCTTCATATTTAGTGTAGTGAAGGTTACGTAAAGCTCTTCTAGGTTAAATATTAAAACATATATCAGTCTAAATTCGATTCTCATTCCTAATCATTATCAATCTAATCCCATCTCATTTGTCTAGCGCATCATGGTTGACATAGAGAAGCTGAAAAAGTCGACTTTGGGTCATCTTTGCATTGCCATCACCTTCTTCACCTATGGATTGCTCTGCAACATCTGCCAGGTGCTGCTACTGATCCTGGTAAAGCCCTGGAATCCCAATCTATATCGCCATCTCATGTACTATCCTTGCTATGGCTTCTATGCACGTAAGTAACAATGGGATCTATATAGGATCTTTAGATGATCGAGATGTTTGACAATCTTTTGAGGATCCTTAGAAGATCTATAGAGAATCTTTTGAGGAGCTTTAAAGGATCTTCAGAGGATCTTTAGAAGATCTCTACAGAATCTTAACAAAGTTTCATGTTTCCCCCTATTTTCCAGAACTGGTTGCCGTCATAGAATGGTATGGAGGTGGCAAGCTGCAGCTTTATATCGATCCAGAGGATGCCAAGTATGTAGGCAAGGAGCATGGCTTGATGATCATGAACCACACCTATGAGATCGATTGGCTGGCGGGCTGGATGCTTCTAGATCAGTACCAGCTCTTGGGCAATGCCAAGGCCTTTGCCAAGAAGGCTCTCGGGTATATGCCCGTGCTGGGCTGGGCCTGGTGGCTGGCAGAGTTTGTATTCCTCAATCGTGACTTTGACAAGGACAAGGAGATCATTGCCCGCCAATTGAAGATTGCCTACTCGAATCCTAATCCCAATTGGGTGCTGCTCAATGCGGAGGGCACTCGCTTCACTGCGGCCAAGCATGAGGCCTCTGTGAAGTTTGCCCAGGAACGTGGCATGACTGTGCTGAAGCATCATTTGATACCACGCACCAAGGGATTCACCACCTCACTGCCCTCGCTGCGTGGCCGCTGCCCTGCGATCTATGACCTCAACTTGGTGTTCAAGAAGGATGCCAAGGTGGGTAAAGCGAGGAGGTTGCCCTACAGGATTAAACTAATCTACACCTTCTCCTCCTTCCTCAGACCCGTCCCAACATCACCTCTGTGCTGAATGGAGAGTACTTGGAGCCCTACTTGTACATCAGGCGCATTCCACTGGAGCAGGTGCCCGAGGATGAGAAGGCCGCCGCGGAGTGGCTGCAGAAACTGTATGTGGAGAAGGATGCCATTCTCGACAGCTTCCACGAGACGGGCAGCTTCTTCAAGAAGTCCGGCATCAAGGAGGTGCCTCTCAAGGTGTGCGAGCCACGTCTGTGGAGCTTATTGAACTGTGCCATCACTGCAGTATTGTCCATTTTATGGATCCTCTACTATCTGGTCTCATCCCTCTTCGCAGCCAACTGGGTTGGCTTCTTCGTCACCCTGTCTATTCTAGTGCTCTGTACGTATACTCCCTCTCTCTCTCTCTCTCTCACCTAACTTACCTTAATGATCTTCCCCCACAGTCTACGTTCTGCTGGCCAAGGTCTCCAGCCAGTCAAAGATTAGCAAAGCCTCGAGCTACGGAGCAGCAAAGCCCAAGGTAAATTAGTTTTTTACAAAGCGGAAATTTGTATATACCTGATCGGATAATGGTGTACATATGTATATATTACAATTTATAACAACTGAAAGTCTTTTTATATTAACGAACTCTGATAATAAAAAAGTCTAAGTAAATCCTAGGAAATTTGTGTTTGGACCTTGGAACACTAAGAACGGACATTTCCATTCTTACCGGGTCTTAACTACTGCCGCTATAGCAATTTTGTCAATGAGTGAAGTTGATAAGATAAACAACTGAGGAACGATTGTAATAATGTTATACCAAAATTTGATATAGTTAGAGCAGTAGGCGATAAGCTTTATAACCTTTTGCTTATCAACTAGGTCTTCCAATAAATAATTACCGCAACATGAACATGATTCGATACCACCCACATATACTATGTGTCTATATATCAACTTAATTCTTATTATATGTTACAATGCTGCCAATTAAATTTTCTCACTAGATCGTGTTGCATTTTGAATTTAAAAGTGATCCGAGACACATTCAGGACTCAAATGGGATCGTGTCTTGACAGAAGAGGTTCCTATCTTGGAATTGTACTGCAATGCAAGCAGGACCAGCAGGCTACTGCTTACCTGTATTAACATTTTACTGTAAACACTTGGAACTTTTAAATTCCTTAACATTCCCGCGCAACATACAACAACAGCTGTTAAGGGAAATAGGCATAAGCCAGGGCTGCGTAACAAATATGTTATCAGCACGTAAATTTAACATGCGACCTATCGATTGCTACTGTTAGCGCCAGTTATAGTATTATCGATTAGTTTGCAGCACTACGTACACGAAAACAACTATAATAAATATAGTAAAAAATACACTAAGTTAATCGCACAAAAACAACAAAAACACCGTTGGCAAAGGTAATTTGTGTCGCGCGCGAATACGTTGCAAAAATAAAGTCAAACGGTAAACGGGGGGAAAGAAGTTATTAGCTGTACACGTACCAAATGTATCTGTGCCCGTCTCTCTCCCAGTGTGTGTGTGTGTGTGTTGTGTGTTGTGTGTGGCGTGTTATCAAACTAGAAGATACAGTTAGGGGCCGGGTCGAATGTGGTTTATTATCTATCTGACTGTATGTTAGATCGTTGAACCTCGCTCAATAGACAACAAAAGTGTTACTAATCGTAATATCATACCATGAAATGTGTCGTTTGCAAAACAAACAACCTTACTCACTGGCACATACACACACACACACAGAGAAAGCCAAGGAACGGGCACACGCATGTGCTTACTTAGTATCTTATACGTAATATATGCAAATAAGCTGAGTGAGATACATACAAATACAATTATACAAAACACACAATATATATACGTGTATGCAAGATGAGTCTCGCTCGGACTTTGGTCAATTCACATGGAAGTAGTAAACGGTCAGTCGTATAATGGACAATTGCAACCTTATCGCCCCCTGACCAGAAGCTGTTAAAACGAACAGCCAATAATGGGCTATATAAAGAGAGAGAGAGAGTGGAAGAGAGAGAGAGAGAGCAGACTGTTTTATCTATGTTTGGCAAGTTATTGCCAATTGCCGTGGGACAGGTCTGTGTTTCTGTTTCTTCACTTCAGTTCCAGCCAGTCAGTCTTACTCAGTAGCAGCCCCTTCCCCATATCAGCTGTGGCTCTAGAACTTTGATTATACGTGCCTAGGTACAGCTGGCGAACGCATGCCAAGGTGACCAATCAGTAGCAAACCGTCGCAGTTTCAATATATATCGGGGGCTTCTATTTATAATATATATTACGTAAAGTTTGACGTGGATTTACCGTTTCTATTTTCAATTAACAGTGGGAAAATGATTACGCTAGAGGAGCTGAAGAAACTTAGACTGATCCATCTATGCATTGCCATAACGTTCTTCACCAGCGGCCTCACGGTCAACTTCATCCAGCTGGTGTTGCACATCTTCTTGAAGCCCTTCAATAAGCGCCTGTTCCGCCATCTGATGTACTATCTCTGTTACTCCTTCTACTGCCGTAAGTTTTAGCTGACTCCAATCTAGCTCTGCTCCTACTTCTTATCCCCCTTTCTTCCTCCCTAGAATTGGTCTTCGTTGCGGATTGGTATGCAGGTTGCACTATGCGTGTGTATATGGATGCCGAGGATGAGGCCAAGTACGCGGGCAAAGAGAATGTGCTGTTGATAATGAATCATCAATATGAAATCGATTGGCTTGCGGGTTGGATGATCTCCGAAAAGATGGGAGTGCTGGGTAACTGTAAGGCCTATGCCAAGAAGGCAATTCGATATGTGCCCTGCATGGGCTGGGCCTGGTGGTTGGCAGAGTTTGTCTTCCTTAACCGTGACTATGACAAGGATAAGGAGATTATTGCCAATCAGTTAAAGGTCGTGTTCTCCTATCCCGATCCAACTTGGCTGCTGCTCAATGCGGAGGGCACACGCTTTACACCAAAGAAACACGAGGCATCTGTCAAGTTTGCCCAGGAACGAGGCATGACTCCGTTGAAGCATCATTTGATTCCAAGGACTAAGGGATTCACCACAAGTGTGCCCACTCTACGTGGCATTTGTCCTGTGGTCTATGATATCAATATGGTGTTCAAACGCGATGCTAAGGTATGATTATCTTGAGAGGGTATAATAAAATACATACTACTATCTATATCTTTTAACTTTACCCCCACACATACAACAGGTGCCGCCGACAATGCTATCTCTGCTGAATGGCAAACCAGTCGAACCGTATATGTTAATGCGTCGCATTCCACTTGAGCAAATACCCGAGGATGAGAAGGCAGCCGCTGATTGGTTGCAGAAACTGTTCGTGGAGAAGGATCGCATCATTGACAGTTTCCATGAGACGGGCAGCTTCTTTGAGAAGTCGGGCATCAAGGAGGTGCCCTTCAAGATCTACGGGGCACGTCTGAGCAGTCTACTCAACTTTATTGGCTGGTCAACCTATTCGCTCTCTTTCATTTTCTACTACCTGATCAGCTCCTTGCTCGCTGCCAACTGGGTTGGCCTGATCACCGCGCTATCTGTGCTGGGCATTTGTAAGTAGACCTCCTTCTTTTTTGGATCATTATTGTATATCTTTATCTGCTTTACAGTCTATTGGCTCATGGGACTGGCCATCAATAAGACGCAGATCAGCAAGGGATCGAGCTATGGATCAAATAGCACAAAGCCGCACACAAATTAACTTTAACTAATATTATATAATATTCGTTTGATCGTTAACGAACCTTTAGTCAATGAGCCAAGCTGATAATCTCACAAACACTAACAATTATTATACGTTAACAAAGTAACATTTATGATATATGAGGAGCTTGCGTGATTAGTTATCAGCTTGCGTCCTTATCTCCAATTTCGCGCTATACAAAATTATTTAATGTTTTTCGGTTGTAAGTGAAAAAAAGAACAAAGGAAATGAAAGGGTTTTATGATATCAGTTTGGAATTAAAAATTTATTATTCAGTAAATTAGGTCTGCACACAAACACATACTAGACATACAAAGTTGAATGTACAATGATGCAATAATAATAAAAAAGAAATAAAAATTGTTTAAATGGAGTTACAAAATGTCAAATCGTTAAAGTTATTTTTGTTTTATTTTTAATTTCTCTGTAAATACCATTTTGAATTAATCAGCTGGAAGGTTTATCGATTCATCGATAGGCGTGCGTGAGTTGCCACCACAACCTCCTCTGTTATAGACTGCACGAAAAGCATCGAGTATCACAATTATCGATAGTTTTCCAGTTCTTACTCCCCATTTTATAAAACGCCAAATGAAAATTAAAAAAAACTTCGTACCTTTAATTTAACGCAATAATATGTGCAATTTGAAGGTGAGTTAACAATAAATCGGTGCAAAGTGATTAAACGCTGTAAACAGTGGGGAAAAACGAGTGAAAAGTGAAACGTAACACTGCCAACGCGAATTGTGGTTTGTCATGTCATTTCTAGGAATAGGGGGCTCGGGCACTCTCCATTCTCCTGTAGGCTCAAGGACCGTCTAATATATATAATAGACGTATGTATATATCAAGGGGATGTTTGCTGCAATGAGAATGTAGTAATAACAACTGCTAATGGGCCACGAACTTCTCGAAAGTGTCTTTGTTTGGGCCTAAAGCAAAAAAAAAGAAAGCAGACGTTGAGCTGATGACGTTGAAAAACTACGTTCAAATTTCTCCCCCTTGTGCCATTGCAAGTTATATATGGGTGCTATATAATCGACAGACGAGTCTATATATATGTAAGTGTGCGTATTTGGTGACAAATCTCGGGTCCATAAGGTTAAACAGTGACAAGGAAGTGCTTTAAAAGAGTTATAATTTTAACATATGATGAACTTTACATATATACACGTACGTGCTGCGTACATAGGTATGTGGCAAGCACACACACACACACACACTTGGACAAACTTGTATAAATACCAACGCATACTGTTGCAGCAACAGCAACGCATACATGTAAATGTGTATATCGGCCTGAGTGTGTGTGTGTGAGTTAGTACTACAGCTGACGTTGTTGGGGTATCGGTGAGGGTATCGAAGGGGTATCGCAGAGGTATCGATAATAAGTCAAACGAGTTAAAAGCGCAACGTTCTTCCTATGTACATACATATATTTATACATATTTGTTTGTATGTATCTGTGTGTGTGAGCGTATGACTTGAATATGTGCTTCCTGCCCCATTGCAGCATGCCGATACAGGCGCCCTCATGGACAGACTTTCTGAACTGTCCCATCTGCTGCAATGAGTTTGCAGTCAGTCACCGAGTACCGATCAGCCTGGGATGTGGACACACAATATGCAAACATTGCCTGACCACTCTCTACAATCGGCAATGTCCCTTCGATCAGGTGAGCTTCCTTATGAATCCGTTGAAGAATTAATTTTAATCCTATTCCTCCTTTATTTAGACGCCCATTGTAACGGACATCGATTACTTGCCCATTAATTATGCGCTGCTGCAGCTTGTGGGCACCGGCAGCCCTGGAGGCACAGGAGGAGCAGCTGCCAACAAGAGCCCCTCCATCAAGGAGTTGGAGCTGTCGGATCTAGCACCCAGTGTGCAGAAACTACAACCAGAGCAATTGAAATGCTATAAGCTTAGCAAGAAATGCATCGAAGATCTGGCGCTGCATTTGAGATCTTTCCTGAATGTAAACAGCAGCAATCTGTTGACGCGGCCCATGCAAAGGAAACTGGTCACACTGGTCAATTGTCAACTGATGGAGGAGGAGGGACGTGTGCGGGCATTGAGAGCAGCCCGCTCGCTGGGTGAACGCACAGTGACCGAATTGATTCTACATCATCAGAATCCGCAACAGCTTAGCTCCAATCTCTGGGCAGCAGTGCGTACACGTGGCTGTCAATTTCTTGGTCCTGCCATGCAGGAGGAAGTACTCAAACTGGTACTGCTGGCCCTCGAAGAGGGATCTGCATTATCACGAAAGGTGCTAGTGATGTTTGTAGTGCAACGACTGGAGCCGCACTTCCCACAGGCATCCAAGACGAGCATTGGACATGTGGTGCAGTTGCTCTATCGCGCCAGCTGCTTTAAGGTATCCAAACGTGAGGCTGACTCATCGCTGATGCAGCTCAAGGAGGAGTTTCGCACCTATGATGCATTGAGACGCGAACACGATGCGCAAATTGTGCAAATTGCCACCGAGGCAGGACTGCGTATAGCACCAGAGCAATGGTCATCACTGCTCTATGGAGACATTGCCCATAAGTCGCACATGCAGAGTATCATTGACAAGCTACAGACGCCTTCGTCGTTTGCCCAATCTGTGCAGGAGTTGGTCATTGCACTGCAACGCACTAGTGATCCCGCCAAGCTGGCACTGCTGCATAGTCATCTGCAGTATTTGGCTGGCATTGATCCGGCCGTTGAGGCTGCGCCGTGGGAGGAAGTCTCCAAGGCGCTGGACGCCGTACGGCATGCAGTGATGGGTCTAGTGCAGTTCCTGCAGCATCATGGAGTACGCAAGACACAGGACGCGAGTCTGGCCAGTGGCACAACGAACAGCAACAACACCAAGTACAAGATCAGCCTGTGTCGAGATCTAAACGTGCGACGCGTTTGTCCACGTGGCGCCAGTTGCACCTTTGCCCATTCACAGGAGGAGGTTGAACGCTATCGGGCACGCAATCGTGGCAAACATATTAAATCCCCAATGCCCATGGTAATGCCGAATGCAATGCCCGCCAATGGTGGAGCGGGTAAGAAGCCACTGGTTATGGGCAACGAAGTACAGCAGCCACCACATCCTCCAGTTGGTGGTGGTGGTCCTTCCATGATGCCCATTTCACCCATACGCTTTGTCCAAGCACCACCAGGAGCAGGAGCACCACCGCGGGGCTTTCTTGAGCCCATGCCACCATCAGCACCACATAATCTGTCGCCCAGCGGTGGCGTTCATCCTCAGATGATGCATCCACATCACAGTCCCATTGCACGACAACAGCAGCAGCAGCTAAATGGTCTACTGGTGCCACCACAGCTACCACCAGGACGCTTCGAGCCACGCTTCAACTTTGGCACAGGGCCACCACAAGCGAGAAGAGATTATGCAGGAGGAGTAGGAGTTCCACCGCCGCCGCCGCCGTCACAACGCAACCCACCGAACTACAACAGTAATAATCACTCCAAGAACTTCTGCAATATGCTTCCAGCGGATGTTTATCATTCGCCCTTTGCTTTTGCCAACAATAACAACAGCAACAACGATGCAGTGCAGCCAAACAGTAGCAGCAGCGGCGGCAAAGCACCGCCACATCCAACTGCTCCCGGTGGCAATCTCTGGGAACATTCGCACTCGTACATGCAGCAGCAGTTAGCCTCGCTAGCTACGCCGCCGTCCAGCAAGAACCCCAGTCGACCCATGTCGACCATTTTACCCGCAACAGCTGATACCTCATTTTATGAAAAGAAACCGCCGAGTAATGTTAATGTTAATGTCAATCTTGAATTGGATCCGATGTCTGCCAACAACAACAGCAACACCAACAGCAACAGTGGCAACAGCAGCAACAGTAACACCAACAACGCCAACAGCAACACCAACAACAGCTCACTTATCTTTTGGGATAATCCGAACAAAGAGTCTGCCAACTTTGTACGCTCCGATTCCATATTGGATGACGATGCATCGACCTATGATGTGCCCAGTGGCGCCTCCATGCACAGTCGCTATGGACCCATATGCCCCAAGCGTTCACCAGCGAACAGCAACTGGAATAATTGGTTGCTGGAGAATGATGCGAAGAGCAAAGTAGAGCAGACCGAGTTAGGCTTTGCTGACTTTGAGCCCAAGGCCGTGTTCAATCACAGGGTTAAGCCAGAGCACAATGACAATGCCAATTCGAATGCCAATAAGGTAAGTGGAATCCATTAATACTTAAATAAGAGTTAGTTAAATCCTTTCTTCCTTATTAACAGATCTCCGCTGGACGTGATTCGGTTTTCATCTGGAACAACGATTTGAATGCGAATGCAACAAGTTCGTCGGGTAACTATTGGAGCCACAACAGCAACAGTAGCAGCAGTGATGCTGCTGGAACAGCTCCGCTTTCGTCCCACAACGAAAGACTGAAGCATCATCAGCTGTTGGACAGGAAGCCACAACTACTGTCCGAGGACAGCTTTGAGGGTGGCATCGATAGCGGCATGATGTTTGAATTGGAGAAGAATCTGGTTGACATTGTTGAAGTTTGGTCGAATCCAGATGATAGTGGCATCAAATTGGATTGATTGGCTGCACCGGCAAGAGTTTAAGAGAGAGAGAGAGTGAAACATAATGCAATCATTTTACAGATGTCTTCTTTTGGGGGACATTTTAGAGGTTTGTACACCGCACACAAGCTTAAAAATTTAGCAAATAGTTAAAGGTTGATTATTATTGAAAATCGGGTTAAGAGTAAAGTGAAAAGAAGCAAATAAATTGGGTTCGGGAACTAGAATTTATTATATAATTGTCTACATACATATATATATATATATATGAGAAAGTGTTGTCAAACTCTTAAATCGTTTTGTCGCCTATTAATGTTAATTGTTCGGCCTACACCGAACTAGTCCGTGTTATAGAAACATATACATACAAGAGATATACTATATATATATATATTTAATTTTTGGGGTTTAATTTTTGTGTCAGTAGCTCGATCAGTTTTGATATTCAATAATTGAAACTACTCCTACTCAAGTAAATCATAGCAAATAGAATAAATAATTGATGTCTAAACTAGCCACGATCTTTTAGCACAACAATAGCATAGATCCATAGTAGATATTCAAATTGATATAGAATGAGAATAATATTTCCATGGGTGTTGGGTTCGATGCAGATGCTCCCAATAGAGAGAGAGAGAGAGAGATAAAATAATAATCAGCGATCTTCTTGAATATACATTAACGTCCGTTTTAAAACAGAATTCATATAACGAGCAATATGTTCAGGGGTCCCTAGCAAAAGTAGATGAAGCAGACTACTATAGATCTCCAGATCGTTAATGAGCAATCAATGTCAACCGATGAAAAGACAACTCGACTTGATCTATATTAAGGGTAAAGATATGTCTGAAAAATTTTACTAGAATTGAATGCCAAAATGCTTATACCATCTGTAATTGTACTCGACCCGACTACATAACGCTGATAATGTATGTAGCTTGAGGCCGGATCGTGATTTTTACTATGCAAACAAACTGTTCCGATTGAAATAACTAAAAAACAATATTTAATTACATATATCATTTATTTTTTTGTATAATTTAAAATTTTTTTTAAATCAATCAACCTATGTATTTCTACAAACGAAACGCTATTTTTATATACACTAAAAAAAAGATATAACATTGTATATGTACGCAAAAAAGTAGAGGTACAAAATGAAAAGAAAGATAAAGAGAAAGGAGATGAAGAAAAGATAGAGAGCGACCCACACCTGGGGACCCACATACGTTCGATAATTTATATAAATGTGTATGTGGTTGAATGTTTATATTTCTTAAAGAAATTTTAATAACGCTATTGTGCGATGTTGTTAACTATTGTACTATATTATTAAATTTATTGAAAATAAATTAAAATCATGTCCCGTTTTCGTTGCGATCATCAACTTGCATAGATGATAACTAAATATATATATACAATATATATATATATATATAAATATGTTTATATGTGTGTGCGCGCTAGACGTATGTAATACATGCGTTAAATATTTTAATTGATAAATTAATATTATATATTAATGTCAGACAAGTCGCCAAACGACGTTCGCTTGAAGATTTTCTGAATTACGAACGCAGACTAGAAAAGGGGACTTCTAATTGTATAATTCTTAAGCAAAAGTCAAGAACCTATCATACCTAACATATACTAGAGAGACATGTTTATAATTGATCATTGAAAATGAAATTGACAAATGAAACAAAATAAGTTTGTTGTTAAACCCATATATGAGAGACCTATGTACATTTATTTATCCCAGACAAAGACAGATTTGCTTCTGTTTAGTTAATACGAAAGCAATACATACGGATGTATATTTTTATTATTGAAATTGTATGTATTCCTATACCATATTATGCAGTAACACTGACGCATTAAATGTATGTAAAATTCTGTGTATATTTAAGGAAAACGAATTAAGAAGAAAACAGAAAGAGAACACTTACAAATGAGATATGTACAATGAATTGGTAACGCATTAAATGTATGTAAAATTCTGTGTATATTTAAGGAAAACGAATTAAGAAGAAAACAGAAAGAGAACACTTACAAATGAGATATGTACAATGAATTGGTAACGTTCGTAATCCGCATTGTAGATGTTCATAAAGTTCCACTCATTTTTGCCACGCCCACATGCACCAATTAACCCAACCCGATCCCATTTCAACTTGCAAGAGTCTTTCACAAAAATTCTGCGTACTTAAGACACCACTCAGTGGGGCATCTGGACGTGGTGCAGTTTTAGTCTAAACCCAATGGGTTCATAACTGTGTTGTTGAATTGAGTTTTGCAATCTTATAGACATTATACACTACTACTATATATATATACTATGTAATTTTGTTGGAGGAAGTAGAAGAAGGTATGATTGATTGATTGACGTTCTAGCAGAGGCAAGACAGGCCAAGCAACTAAATTTTTTCGATAAATATACTATACTATCAATATATTGATATATATTTATATACATATAATATGTATTATATTAAATACACGTATTTTTTTGTATTATTACTAAATGTTAATTTAAGCAATTTCGAGTTCTGTTAACCTACCCCTCGCCTCCCTCCCCCCACTCCCAAAACAATTTTATTTATTTTATTTTTGCCAATAAATTTTTCAATTTCAGTTTGTTATTTTCATTTAGATTTTGTTTCACTTTTAGACGATGTGCAACATATCAGAGCCGATCAACTCGTATAGCTAATCGAAACTTAGAAACTTACAAAGATACCACCACCCGAAGAACCACCCGAAAGTTAACTACCATTCAAGTAAGACAGTCAAAAGTTAAACTAGTTACAGACAATCGAAATAATGTTCTTAATAGAGTCAGAGAGAGAGAGTCGAAATAGATGCAACCTATTTGTAAATGTATATAGATATGCCTGATATAGTTCGAGGTGTATTTGAAATAGTCGCTTCCTTGTTCCTTGTGACTAGGGTTAGTGAAAAGAGTTCATATGAATGTCTAGAGACGCCTGCAATAGTTTACTCTCAAAACAGTTAAATACGACTTATAAACCTATCTAAGTGCTTCATTAGTAGCTGCAATTGCCAAGTGACTTACCATAGTTTATCTCTCGACTTATAGCGTATATACATAACAACAACAACTACAAACATTTATCTCTTGCAAGTTGGCGCATCAAATGCGTCGCATGCGAGGACAATAGAAGATGAAGTAGAAGAAAGAAAGAATAGAAGAAATATCAGTTGACACAGCTTCTCCACACAGTCTTCTCGGCACAATCACGAAATACTAAGCTCAGCTCTCTATCGAGTCGAATAGGTCCCCCCACAAGATAGTCCACACATGATGTTATATATGGGGTATATACTTCTTGTACAAAATGAGATGAATGAAAGAAAAAAACCGATAACGGAAACGAAATTTTGTGTTATTAGTTGGAGATTCTTAAATTGTGATGATGTGAAATTTACAGTTAACATATGCGAACTACTCCCAGTTTAATGGGAAGCAAACAACAAATGTCTTTATATTTCCATATAGATATATGTACTATTATTATGATAATCTTAACTAAACTATTACTATAATGTATACACATACACACACACACAGAAGATAATCGATCTAGAGATCGAACACATACATACAAAACATACGTTTATCATGGAACTCGCACAGTGTTGTATCTGTAGCTCTAAAAAGTATCTACCATATTAGATACGCTGTCCTGTTTATAACTGTTCCAACAAGTTACTCAATTATGTATGTACTTTTTTGTGTGCTGAATTTTCTTAAATGTATTAGAAATTGATAAAAAAAAACCAAAAACAAACTAATGTGTGTGTGAGAATTCTAAATAAAGGTTATTAAATCAGATTACATATATCCAGTTTATTCTATCAACGTATCTGAAATATCATGCGATTCTCTGCGGTTTCATTTAGACGTTATACAAGTCGCTGTGGTACATATAGAATAGATGGTTATCAGTGGTTACTGACAGCGAGAGAGAGAGAGAGAGAAAGAGAGCAGGCCTGAACAGAATCCAGATTAATTAACAAGTCAAACAAATTAATAAAACATGAACCCATGCAAAGAGTATATATTTTTTATGATGACACGCACTTTAGACCGAGATAACAAAAAACACAGTTGATTATCGTATGAAATTCATACAATAATCACTGTGTTTTTGTTGTGTCATATAAAATTATAGTATTGTTATATATTCATACTATGAATATATAACATTTATACTCTCCATATACTATAATGATGAAGATTGCAAATTATGCCTCCACTTGGGGCCTCCACATGGGCGGTATTTCGATTTGTTTCATTCCCCCAACGTCCAGCAACCAAATGGAACCATTGCTACCCTCTTCAATGACCTTGACTAGGTTCTGGGCACAGATCTCAGGACTCTGACGCTTTACACGTGGTATGAAATGCTTTGAGGGCGTGTCAAAGGTGAAGGTTGTCTTCTCCACAACCTTATCGAGTAGGGGTGTATCTGTAAAGCCAGGACAGATGGTGATGAAGGCTACATCGGTGTGCGCAAAGTAGGCAGGGTCCTGGAAGGCAAACCAAGAAAGATTAGTATATGTACTTAGGACCTTCACTTCGCACCTACCGCCAGGCTACGTGTGAGTGCAGTTACTCCATGCTTTGCAGCCGAGTAGATGGCCATGGCAGCGGTGGGTTGTATGCCAGCCACTGAGGAAATGTTGACCACCAGGCCTCCACGTCCACCCTTTGACTTGTCCATGTACTCCAAAGCTGTCAGGCAGCTGTGGATGACACCCAACTACCAGAGAGTAAGCTATAGACTACTGTAGATTAGATTGAATGCTGGGTCTGCATACCAGATTGATTTGTATGGTCAGCTCCACATGGCGATCATCCATCAGTCCCATGCCATTGATGACCACATCGAAGTGTCCCACCAGAGCAGCAGCTTCTTTGTAAGCCGCTTCAATCTCTGATTTCTGGGTGATGTCCAGTTTTCTGTAGATGATTTTAGTGCTCGCATACTTGGTTTGCCAATCCCGCAAGAGTTGCTCGTTCAGCGTCAGATCAAACACCACCAACGACTTGGAGGTGCAACAACAGGGTTAGTAGAGCCACCAAATATAGCCTCCATTGCGCAGAACTCACCTGCAACTGACGCTGGAGCAGCTCAGCGCATGCCTTCTGGCCTATGCCGCCAAAGCCACCGAGGTAAACCACATTTCTACCAGTCAAATCCATTTCAAATTATTTGTATTTGTTTTTCTTTGCCTCCCTCTTTTTCTCTGTTCGCTTTGCTTTGAGCTTGTTCTGCGTTTGAGGTTTGTTTTTCAACTGATCGTCGAGTTTGGCCCCCAAGCGAAAGCGCTTGATCGCTGACACGATTTATCGGGGTGCTCAACACGCAATTATCAGCTCGGCGAGAGAATCTTTGCTCTCTCTCTCTACTCTCACTCTCTTTCTGGAAGCATGCTCTACAATCTTTACTGCACTTAAGATTTGGTAAAATTTATATGCTCATGAAAAACGATCTTTTTGGGTAGGTTTGTCAAAGATTAAAAAAAGAGAGAGAGAAAGAGAGAGCGAGGTAAAAAGACCTCTTTGTGAATCTGAAGAGAGTTTAAACTGAGGCAGCGCAATTAGCATGTGCTGGGGACCTTATAAAGGTCGCTTTGGTTGCGACACTTTTGCTTTCGCTTCTCTTATGAGAGCTCTTTTGTTTCTGTTGTGACACTGATTAGAAATGTGGTGTGAAATATAAATACTAATTTACTTTGAAATAGACAGCTCGTGCTGTACTCTTAGAAATTATATAGTAAACAGAAGGTACTGCAAGCCATAAGATTGTTACATATAATATATAGAAGATTTTGTATTATAACATTATACAATATCTTCAGTTTGGCATGTCTATAAGCAAGAAAACTATTCTTTAACTAAGTTAGAATAGGTATTGAGTACTTTATAAATGTCTATGGCTATATAGAATGCTGTCTCCATAAAGCAGATATATCACACTTTGAGTTAAGCTCTCAGTTTCAATTTTAATCCATATATATAATATTCATAGTAACAAAATATTCTCTACACTTAAGTTGCTCAGTTGCACTATCTTCTAGCTTGAACGGGGTGTTTTTTCGGGCATACTGAGCTGATTTCTTCCTTTTTGCCCCTTAAGCAGCTTCATCTTATCAATTTTACCAAAAACCATAACAAGATTCTGCAATAACTGTTAGAAAACTGTATTCCAAATCTTCAACAATCGTAAGTTTATGTTTATAGCAGCAAATCTTCAAATCTTCACCCCGATCTATATACAATTGTGAAGAATATGTAAGATTTAATCAATATGCCAACTTAAAGTATTACCGCCAATTTCCTACTTATGCAAGTCTCTCCGGAACAGCAGGAAGACAACAGGGACTAAGTAGGAAGCCCCACGCTGCACATTGCAAGTGCGTGGTCTAATTGCGCAATCTCCGGCTCCGAGCATCCGTGTCCATGTGCAAACCAATATCAATATTAAGTTCACTATTGCAACACAGCACAGTGGGTTTTGTGGTGGCTGTAAACTGATCTCACTAAGTAAATATTTTCGAGGTCATTGCGCAGACTTTGGTGCCGCCTTGAGTTACCTCGGTTCGAATTCGGATGTGGTATAAATATGCAGAGAAGCGCCAATTGCAGCATCAGTTGAAGCTCACTTGTAACTAGCTCACTAGTAACTGCAACTAGGATGCACTGTCTCACTTGTTTCCTCGTCTCCATCGCTCTGCTGAGTCTGGCGGGGGCATCACAAGTGCGTCTTCGCGTGGAGGAGTCGCCAACGTCAGTGCAGCGCGGTTACCAGGAGCAGGATACGGCAAACAAATTCTATTCATATGGCTACAGTGATGAGAATGCCGCACGAGCGGAGTACACCACACTGGATGGCTCCTCGCGTGGCTTCTACTCGTATGTGGATGCCAATGGCAAGTTGCAGACAGTGAAGTACGAAGCTGGCGGGGCACAGGGCTTCAAGGCGGAGGCCAGCAATCAGCCCAAGGCGCCAGTGGATGATAAGCAGGCGCCGTTGCCAGTGCAGGACACGGCAGAGGTGCAGCAGGCACGACAGGCGCATCTTGAGGCGATACGTGTGGCGCAGCAGGAGAAGCAGGCGGAGCGGGAGGAGGAGCAGCGACTGCAAGTGAGCGAGCGCGTGCTCAGCTCGGAGGATGCTGAGATACTGGAGCGTGTGCGTGCCGAACTGACTTCCATGCTGGCCCAGCGACAGCGTGAGGCGTCCAGTCGAGCTGCATCAACGCCTCTGGAGGCACAGCAGGAGGGAGCAACGAGGGACGCAGTAAGGGAGGCAGCCAGGGAGGTTGCAAGGGAGGCAGCAAGGGAGGCAGCAGCTAGGGAGGCAGCTCTGCAAGCCCAGGTACAGCAGCGTGAGAAGGCACGCGAAGAAGAGCAAGAGCAGGCACGGGAGCAGGCACGAGAGCGGGCACAAGAGCGAGCAGGAGAGTTGCAACTGCAGCGAGAGCGGGATCAGCAGGCCAACGATCTCCGTTTGCGCACAGTGTACACGGTGGAGGATCTCAGCTCCAGCAGCTACCTTAAACTGAGCGATCTTGAGGCGCGTCTGGACGGAGACACTCAGACGGAGCAGCTGCAAGTGCCCATTGGCTCCTACTACAGCTACGAGTCGCCTAGCGCCAAGTACAGTGTAACCACGCCCACCGAACTGCGCCCCCTGGCACTGAGTCGCAGTCTGTTGCTGAGCAAGCGCAACTAGGCCTGAGGCAACCTTTGACCCCAGTTGAAATTTAGCTCTAAGAATAAACGCAAGCATGCAGCAGCATCTATTGTGACTTATCTGTGGCTTAGTGCTGAGTAGAGATGAGACTAGAGATGGAGCTAGAGATGGAACTAGAGATGGGACTAGAGAAGGGACTAGAGATAGAACTAGAGATGGGACTAGATAATGGACTAGAAAAGGGACTAGTTATGAAACTAAAAAGAAAACTAGAGATAACACCCCCCCCTGTGATAAGATTACTGATGGGGCTAGAGAAGGGAGTAGTGATGGGACTAGAGATGAGACTAGCAGCGACACTAGAGAAGAGACTAGTGACAGCACTAGCGAAGGGATAATAGTAGATATGACACAAGAAATGGAAGTGGAGACATCCTTAGATATGAGATTAGAGATGAAGAAAGAAACAAGACCAGTGATAGAAGTAGAGAAAGGACTAGAGACTGTATTAGAGATAACACTACAGACGAGACTAGAGATGGTAATAGCAGAGGTACTACCGATAGAACTAGTGGTGGGACTAGAGATGACACTAAAAAATGACTTGCGATGGGATTTAAATTGGAATTAGTAACTGTAGAGGTAACTATAGGAATAAGCGATATGTGGAACACCTAAAGATGATACTAGTGAAGAAACTAGAGATGACACTATTGATACAACTAGAGATTATAGCCAAATGGGGTATACTTTATTTGAAAACATAAACAATCAAATAGTTAATCAATCAATTAGTCAGTACATCAAGCTGTCAATCAGTAGGGTTATCAATCATTTAAGAATCAATCATTTAGTGTACAGGCAGATAATCCCTTGAGGGTCCCGAGAGCAGCTGTGCGAATCCACGATTGGACTGCAGCACGTAGATGGGCTGTGAGAGTATGTTGCGGCTGGGCAGGATAGGAAGCGACTGGGCCTGGGATTGGGCAAGCTTATTGCGCAGCTTCTCTGCCTCGAAGCGTTTGAAGAAGGCCACCTTGGCGGCGGCTACTTCGGGTGTATCCTGAACTCCAGCTGGGGCTCCTCCTCCTGCCAGTCTCAACTTGGCCTCGGCATGCGCAGCCAAGTGCTGAGCACGCAAGGCTGCCACCTCGGGTGTCTCCTCATTGGCATGCTGGGGCAACAGGCTGCTTGCTATGATACGGAATCCATTCAGATTCGCTTGATACTTCACTGTCTGCTGCTCGCCGCGTGCATCCACATACGAGTACGAGCCATGGGTGATGCCATCCGCAGTGCGTGCCTCGTGCTTGGAGTAGAGCGGGGCACTGTAGCCATATGCATACTGACCATGTGCATCCTGTGTGTGGTACTGCGTGAAGGTGTCCGGCAGTGGGGCGCCATAGGCAGGCAGGGCGGAGGCAGAGGCAGCAGCAGCAGCTTGGCTGGCGGCCAGCAGCAGGCAGGGAAGCAGACTGTAGCTGAGGTAGTGCATCTTCTCTCTTTCTCTGGAGGTAATGGGGTTGTCTTCTTGGATACTGGGCGCTGCTAGTGTCGTGGACTAGTACTCGCTCTAGAGAACTCTGTGCTGGCTGCTGCTGGCGATTCTGCTTATATATAGGTCCCAGGCCCAGTTGAGGCGCCTCCTGTGCCGGCTGCAAATTGCCGAAAAAATTTCGTGCGTTCTCGGGAAGGTCGCCCAGTTTACTTTCATATTCAGGCCCTTCCTCTACTTGTTGTTGTTTGTGCTTGCTGCAGTTCGATTGTCGTGCGATTGTCGCCCGTCCCTCCTCCTCCTCTTGCTGCTCTTCATCCTCCTCCTTCTTCTGCGCATAAATTCGACAACAAAAGCCGCAATTTGTTTTCATCTGTCAGAGCTGGATGCGGTGGACGCGAGGCGCGCGCGTCCAGCCAAGAACTTAATCAGGCCAGTTTTGTGTCTGTGTGAGAGGTCAAGGAACCATTGGGGGCAGCGGGGCATGCCACATACCACATGCACATTGCTACCTCTTGTTTATGCCGCTATTAAATTTAATTGAAATCAAAACTCCACCAAAAACTCCGTTTATGAAACATTTTGATGGCTTGTCAAGGCGAATAAGGAAATCGCAAATCCGGCAAGCAGATGAAGAAAGGAATCTGTTGAATGATGTGTAATCGTTGTGGGCAATCCGCGGAATTCGGATCCGACAGCTCATCCCCGCGTTGATGGCGCGATGAAGGCGTTTTAGCTGCGGCTTAGGCTGTGGCTTAAGGCGCCACAGTTGAGCTTCAGTTTTAAGCGTAGTAGACCTTAAAATACCCTGTATTAACAATGAGTGAGTTAATCAATATCTTGCAGATCCTGTTAGCACACCACAAATTAGAGTTTATTGACACAGCCAAAAACAGATAATTTTGTCTTCGAAAGAAAAACATTAAAAATAAAAGATAAATTGATTGTTTTTAATAAATTATATGTTACATATCGTTGAATAAATGTTTTTGTTAATGTATAAATAATAAGTAGATAATATATACTATATGTATCTGACGAAAGTCCCTTGTTTGTTAAAGATTTGATAACAACTTCGGTTAAGGTTTTGGACAGTATAAAATTCTTTGAACAGGTTTAGTTTGCAAAAAAAGGAAAAATAGGTTCATGCAGGCGAATGAAATCTTATCTAGACAAATAAATCTGCTTAAAATGGTATAATTATCAAATAAAAATAAGAATATCTGTGTAAAGGTTCGACCGCAAGACAGAGGTTTTATTTCGATCTCTCTTAGATAGTTTTTGGTTATTTTATTTGTTTAATTTTATTTTTATTTATTTATTAGATGCCAAATAGGTCGGACGTATTAGCCAAAGGGCAAAAGAAAGGTAAAGAAAGGTAGGAATCTGAAAATTTCCCCCCGTTCGTCTATTCCTCTTGACAAAGTAAAATGCACATAGATATTTCTCTCGTGAAAACCTTTATTTGCTCTGACAGAATAAAACTCTATTTGCTGTGTTCCCTTTCAGTAGTAGAATCCGGAGCTGTAGTAGTGTGGAACACTGTAGACGGGGCTGTAGACAGAGGGCAGTGGAACCAGCACGTGGGAGCTGCTGCTGCTGCTGCTCCTGGAAGCGCTGATGAGTTCATTGCGCAGCTTCTCGGAGGCAACACGCTGCAGATGATTCGACTTGGCTGCAGCAACTTCGGCAGTGTCCGCGACCTGCTGTGGCTGAGGCTGTGCCGACTGCGACTGCACCTGAGCCAGTCGCAAACGTGCATTCTCATGGGCAGCGAAATGAGTCTTCCTGGCGGCGGCAACTTCCACAGAGTCCACGGGCTGCTGCTTGATCAGGCGTGGTTCACCGGTGGATGAGGCGGCCACGGGTAGATTGGTTGCTGCCACATGGAAACCATCGGCATCCGCAGTATACTGCACAGTTTGCAACTTGCCTGTGGCATCTACAAAGCTGTATGTGCCACGTATCTTACCATCCAGGCCACGTACCTCCTGCTTCCTGGACAACGGCTCAGCATAGCCATAGGCATATTGACCCAGCACATCCTGGGTGAGGTACTGCTGCTGTGTGGGCGTGATCACTGCAGAGCCTTGCGCGGTATAGAGGCTGGGATAGCTCGTATACAGTGCCAGGCCATGGGACAAGCCAAGGCAGCTGGCGAGCAAGAGAAGAACTTGTTGCAGTTGCATGTTGTGAACTTGAACTTGGGGGAAACGCTGCGTCTTGGGCACTCGCCTCGCCTTGCTGTTGGGTTCTGATTGTGGCAACAGCAGCAAGGCATCCTTTTATACCAAAAGACCCAGACTAGATGCCGTTACAGGTTCTAGTTCTGATAGAGGGGAGTAGGGAGGAGGAAGAAGAGAATCGTTTGTATTGGTAACGAGCACAGGCTGTGGTAGAGTTGATTGCCGCCTGACTATGGCATGTTCACTTGTCCACTTGCATTGCAGTCATCGTTAACGGACGTCATGGAGGAGCGTCAATGTTGCTTAATTGTTGCAAGGTAGGTGCAGGGAAGAGGGGGGAATGGGTGATGCGATCTGGCAGGCACAGCAAGAACAGAGGGTTAGAGGAACAGAAGACATCAGTCAGATCAAGTTAGGCTAGGAACTCTGCAATATGCTTCTGCTTGGCCAAGAAAGACACATGTAGACAGCAAAAAAGAGTAAGGAGAAGGAAGACAAAGAAATAGAGACAGAGGGAGGAGTGCAAGAAGGTTGAAGAGGAAAGGATGCGGGCAAAGTCAATCAGATCAAGTTCAGTTAGGAACTTTAAACAAGTTAGGGCTGAGTCAAGATAGAAGTAGGTACAAGAAGAGGGAGATTGGCAGAGAGAGAGAGAGAAAGGGAAAGAGAAGTAGAGAGAGAGAGTAGGTAGACGAAGAATGAGCAAGATAGCAGAGAGAGGATGAAGTGAAAAGAGTTAAAAAGGAGGGAAAAGTCAAACGGATCAATTTCAACTGAAAGCTTTGATTAAGCTTGTATTAAGGAGAGATAGAGGGCTGTATAGAAAGAATAAGAAAGAGAGAGAGAAGGAGGCAGGAATGGACAAACAGAGTAGTGAAGAAGAAGAAAGAAAGAGGTGTGGCAGGCAGAGAAAGGCAGAAGTTAGAGGCAGAAGTCAAACGGATCTTTTGAGTAACTAAGATCAAGCGCAGGTTAAGCAAAATGAGAGAGAGGCAGGGGCAGAGCTAGGGTAACAGTGACATACGGAGAGAAGGAAGAAGGGGGAAGGCTAAAGGTAGACAAGAGGAAGGAGTTGAGAGAGAGGAGGGAGTCAGTCGGATCAAGGCCATGGCGCAGCTTACCACGAAACGGCGGCACGCTCAGATATGCAATTGTTGTTGCTGATGCTGCTGCTTCTGCTGTTGTTTTTGCTATTGTTGCTGTTGCGTTAACTGCAACTGCCACAACTGATTTAAAATGCGACGCGACGTGCAGCGCTGCGCTGCAATGCCCCAACGGCATCTCAAGGTGAGTGAAGGCCAAGGGCCACATTTGTCCAGCAACAGCTACGGGCTGAAGTCGGACTTGGCCTGGCCAAGGTCTTTGCAATTGCATTTGGTTTATTTTTAGTTTTATCTCTGGCCACGCATCGCCTCTAGCTGCAACTGTGTGGCAGCAACCAGCAACTGTTGCTGCGGTGTCGGCAGCAACAAACCCGCGTCTGATTAGGATTGATAGCACTGCAGCGCTCTGGCCAAATATAGTTATCGTTATGGTCTCTGCACTCTCCTGGCTTGGCTTGGCTCTCTCGCTGATAAGTGCATTTTAATGTCCAGCTACGTTACTCACCCTCCTCTCCTTTCCCTACCCCGCTTACTGCCTCTTGCAATCAGCGCTCCAATTCTGTCGCCCATTTGGCTGAGTGTGCTGTGCCATAATTTGCCTCAGCTCCCGCCTGGAGCGTCTTAATGATCTTGTCGTCGATTGCTGCGAATCACTTTAAATTCCTTTAGCACCTTTACCAGGCTTGAGCCACGCCCTAACACAGATTCACGCCCTTGTTTGCTTAGCAAATTCTGGCTTTCAATTGGAGATCGAGTTGGCTTAGGTCTCTCTTACTTCAGTATCTCTTTCAGCTTGTTGTGCAGCTGATTTGTGCATCATTAGGCCTTCAGTTGGAAGGGCTTATTAGCAAATGATGACAGAGTGGAGACAGAGAACTCTCTATGAAGACCTTGTCGTATTTTATGGAAATGTCTTGGGAATGTATTGTTTATAAATCAGAGGAACATGTATGTAAGACTTTAACAAAGTATCATCAGTTAGAACAGGGTATGTAAAATATAAGGAACACTTTATAAGAATGAAAAAGTTACCCACTAAATATCTTTAAAGTTGACTAGACTTCTACCTTTTAACTCTAGTTACTTTCTTTTCTGTTATTGAACAACTTATTTTCGTAGAAACAAATCTAATATATCATAAAGATAACTAGGGAATACCAGAAATGTAAATTAAGATAAGATAGTATTGTTGATTTTAAACAAAGAACCAAAACTGAATATAATAATAAGCAATGATAAGCAAAGTAAGTCCCGAAAGACTGCAATCTATATTGTGTAGACAAAAATCATATATATCATAAAGATGTCTGTTAAGCTGATAAAGAATGTACTTTCTAACTTAAACTGCTTTAAATGCTTTCAATGATAAGGAATCTTCCCTAAAGTATTTTAAATACAAAAATCATTGAATAGAGATAATAATCGATAATCAAGGCATCTAAATAAAGTTATTCCACTGTTTTACCTGTTTCTACTTTTATTCTTGAGCCCCTGCGACAACGTATGACGCCATCACACGCCTTGCTGAGCACCAACTACAGCCAAAAAGCAGCTAAATATTTGACTGACAGAGCACATAAATCATGGTCAGCTTTCGTGCCGCAGCAGGTTACGGTTAGGGTAGGGTAAGGGTAGGGTGGGGTTAGGTTAGTTTAGTTTAGGGTACCCCACAAACACTTTACATGACGTTACAAATTTGTTTGCACAGTCGTAATCACTCTCAAGTTGTGTGTTGTGCTTTAATTGACTTTAAGAATTGGAAAAGTCAATTTTGTAGACAATTTCCTGGTTGAAGAAACCTATTAAAGAAAAGAGGAAGAGGAAGAAACGAAGAAATTATATTTGGCTAATCGGCAAAGTGAATCTCATACAGAAGTCATTAGCATATCAAATTTGTAGCACGTTATTAGCTCTGCCCAAGTCATCGAGTGGCCTCTCACCATGAGCTCATTCACAGGTTGTCCCTCTCTTTCCCTCTCCCTCATTCTCTCTCTATCTTTTTCTCCCATTCCTATAGCCATCTCTTTTATTCCCTCACTTGTTGTGTTTTGTTTGTTGTCAAATTTCACGCATCATTTTGATGTTTTGTAGCGACGCGAACATAAATATTCCCCCTACCTCCACCTCCTGCCCTTCCCCCTCCTTGCAGCTTTCGCTTTGAGCGAGCTTTCGTCAAGTTTTCCACTCAAAACAAACCAAAAACCGAGTGAAACTCAGTTGATAAGGCAACTGGCGTCATTTTTGATAAATGTTTTGAGAGTCTTTCTTGTTTTGAAATTCTCTGCTAGGCATAATGAAGTCATCGCTTCAAAATACAAATAGTTTAGGTATATACTCGTATAGTAGTATATATATACGTATATAATTATGGAACTATGTTCAAGTTAGCCTGCGGGCGTGAGAGATAAAAAATTAGTTAAACATGCCAGTGAGAACGACGGGAACGGGGTGTGTGCCCGATGATTTATGAGGGCCAATTTGGACTTTACGGGCCAAAACTAAATTCAACAGTTTGACTGAGAGTTAGGTGACGTTTGGCACTTTAATTTTTGCATACCCTGTAGGTTGTAGAAGAGAGATAGAGTTGGGCTTATACAAGCTTTAAATATAACATATCTATACCCTGTAGATAGAGTAAGAAGAATATAATTCAATTATCACAGGTTTGCAATCGTTTCTTATTTTTTTAACTTCTTTATGAAAGTTACAAACCTAAGATATAGTTATACTGTTTATTTTGGACTGCTATTGTTTTTGTAGAAATGTTTATAATGCTGTTTTGGAAGTTCTATTAATCCTTTTTTAAAGTTTTTATCAGTTTCAGTGAAATTTGCTATTCTCTTTTATATTCCATTATCTCTACATTCCTACAGCGTATACACCAGTCTATCTTACCCCCTCTCGCAGCTACTTCCCTATTCTATTCATGCTGTGCGTAGCGCTCAAAAAGCTCTCACTCATTCACACAAATATCACTCATACGCCGCTTGGCCCCTTTGCAGTGTTTGCTGCGCCATTTGACCAAACAGTTGAGTGTCGACATCGACAGCAAACGCGCGCGCAGCACTGCTGAGAAAACGGAAAATTTAAAAAATCAAACAGGAAATTTTCAAAAAACACAACAAAAATTTTTAATTAAATATTTTTTTAATTTTTTAAAGAAACAAAACAAAAAGTAAGTTGAGAAGTGAGAAATATAAAAATAGTTTAAAATACGACATGGAAATAAAGAGCTGCAGTTATATAGAGACATATTTGCCGCCCTCACGCACACACACATATACACACGTAGTTGGAGCATCCATTCAGCTGTTTACATTGAAAAGAGAGACGCATGCAAAAATCTCTGGATGAGCAAGAGGAAGACCCCTTTCTCTTCCGGGCTATGCTGTGCCTGTTTTCAACTACGCTGCGTGACCTAATTCTTTTCGGGAAACTGGGAAAACAATGCCAAATTGTTTCAAAGTTACGGCGTAGCATCGTTTTAGGCGCAGTTGCCATTAGAATTGAATCCCCTTTCATGTGTATGCGGCGCTTGCGTCGTCTGCATCTCCCCCAGGTAGTGTGATGTCATCTAAAGCTACGACTGCTGCTGTGACTGCATGAGTGTGTGAGTGTGTTATTGTGTTGTGAGTAGAGAGAGTGTGTGAATGTCTGTGTATTCGTTGTATGTGTATGTTGTGTATGTTTTTGTCTGTATTGGTAGCCCTTGGGGCATAGAATTGTATGCCTATGCTCGAGCATAACTGACCCCAAGCACGGGTTCTCAGTTTCATATTGCGTGCTGGCATGACCTCCCCTGTCTGCCAGCCTGACCTCCCCCTCTCCCTTTTCTCCTTCCCTTGCCTTTTTGCATTTCTCTTCCCCTTTACTGCGCTTCCCTTCGCTGTGTGCTTTACTCTTTCTGAATGCTTCACTTCCTGTTCGCATTGTAATTTATGCAACGAGGCGCTAAAATTTCATATTTTATTTATTATTGAGGCAGTCGAGGCAACTAAACTGACCCAATTTGTGCAGCATCATAATACTCGTAATTATATTTCCATATACCGCATACGAGTATACAGCATGCATATATCTTCTAAATAGCAGCAGCCTCACTGGAACTGACTGAAATTGTTTTGCCAGTTTTGGAAAAATCTCATTAAAAATCCCATTGAGTAGCGGACGCGCCACGCGCAGCCCGTCGAGCAGAGATGAACAAGCCAATTTTGTATATGATATATATACATATATATCTGTTTGTAAATATCTTGCATATGTATATATATAGTTTGCATTTTGTGCTATAATGGAGCTGGCAGTCAAAGCGGATTATTTTTGATTTGTACTAGCCACGTTCGCTTTCGGTCGTTCTTGTCATGTTTCTCTCTCTTCCATTCCCATTCTCCAATTCTTCGATTCTGCCATTGTGTTTTCGAGTTTGTTTTCGAGTATTTATGGTTTCCAATTACAGGCAGACAAAAGGGCTGACATAGCATAAATAATCGGCCAGTAGTAGGTTATTTACCCAACTTTAAACTGTAGCTATAGCTATAATTAGCTAGTTAAATTTCTCTCAGGCCTCACCCAAAACTAACTACGTAAGCGAGTGCCGCATTTGGCTTATGTCATTCATTCGATTTAGACAAATTCGCATATAGACTGGTTACCCCCCTTCCTCATCCCCTTTGCGGACTCATTAGACATGCAATGAGCATCGCAGTGAGCCGCATTTGATACGCTTGGCGTCGCAGACCTTGACCCTTCGGGGTAATCTTATCGCCCCGATCATCATCATCATCATCATCAACATTATCATCGTCACAGTCATTCTCGATTTCATCTTGTTAATGCAAACTGGTTGGCTACCTATGTCGCCCATCTGTATAGGGATATAAGCCCAAGCTTAACTTATCGGAACCCACAGCATAATTAATGATCGCGACAAGCAAAGCGCACGTTTTATTTACTGTTTACTGTTTGGCTGTTTATGTTCGATTTGTGGCCGAACATGTTAAAGATCTTGCTGTGTACCCTGTAAACAAAAAGGCAATTTATGCAACTGCGCGAAGTGAAATATCTTGCAGTTTTCTTGGGTGTTCCCTTAACCCTTCACAGTTGCCTGGGGCGCAGTAGAGGGAACATTATATGACAGTGCAGTATATGATTAGCTATACAACTGTTTATTTGGGAAAGCACTGACAGAAATTTACTGTGGAGAAATTTACAGATGGAAAGTGTGTGTAACTTGTAATCTATAATTAAGAGATTTATTATAAGGCTTAAACGTTATGGAAATTTCACTCGAAATTTTTTGTAAGCTTCATTATTTTTAATATATCTTGTTAAATATATAATTTTAATATTTTTAGCTATCATTTCAAATATATTTGTATTTACAGTTCCCCTTATTCTCAGTGTACCAGTGTAACACGTCAAAAATTTAATTAGCCTTTGAATAGCAATGAGTAAGAACTGATCAAAATTTACAGTTTGCTTTAGTGGAGAATTTCGAGTCTATTATTAAAAGATCGTTAGCAGAAAACAAGCTAAGATAATTTATGAATGTGTGTATATTCTACTCCATTTTCTCAACTATAATTTGAAGTACAGTTTTGCAGTTTTACTGTACAGTCGAAAGTCAAGATCTAGAAAGATAAGTCACAATTATATTTTTAGTAACGTTTTGTAGGTTTAAAATATCATTATATTCCCTTCCCTTTTTCACAGTGTAGCAAGTCAACAAATTATTTGTTTAATAATGAGTTAGGCATGCTAATGTATTGTATTGTCATCGAGCTATCGACATTGGCCCTGGGAGCTATGGAGAGCAGCTCTAATTAGCGCCCCAAACAGTTGCGAAAGCTTCACGGGCAATCGCGGGTTCTTTGTTGTGCCTCTCCAGCAAATGATATCATCGACTCAGAGAGCGAGTCTATATGTACCAATATAAAGTGTATTTAGTATTGTCAATAGTCCAAGTTGATAAGTTATCTGCTACAGAGCTACGCATAGATACGCATTGGCGAGAAAGGTTGAGGCAGTAATCCCTCCCAGACCAATTCCACACCATGTTAGTTAGCGTCGTCTCTCACAGGTGAGCCAGGTGAACCAGCTTATAACTTGGGTTGGGCATGTCGTGCGTGGCTCAGACGTCTGCTATATCCAAAATAAAACAGCATTATAAATAATAGAATACCTCCTTAATAATTTGTTTTCTTTTTTTAGAGCTCGTAGCATGTCTGAGGAGGCAAATGGAACCGCTGCAGCTGCTGCTGCCACTGAGGCACCCGCCGCCGAGTTGGCTGAGCTGGCACTGGAGGATAGCGCACCCAAGGTTACATTTACGGATCAGTTCAAGGCCTTCTCCAAGTTTGGGGATACCAAATCCGATGGCAAGCTGATCACATTGTCGCAGAGCGATAAGTGGATGAAGCAGGCGAAGGTCATCGATAAACAGATCACCACCACGGATACGGGCATCCACTTCAAGAAGTTCAAGGCCATGAAAATCTCTATATTGGATTATAACAAATTCCTCGATGATTTGGCCAAGACGAAAAAGGTGGAGCTGGCGCAGATCAAGCAGAAGATGGCCAACTGTGGTGCACCCGGTGTGGTGTCGGTGTCGGTGAGTGGGAGAGATTAATCTAGAATATATATATATCAATTCTAATGCTCTATATCCCATTCGAAGGCTGGCAAGGCTGCTGCAGCTGTGGACAGGCTGACGGACACCAGCAAGTACACGGGCTCGCACAAGGAACGCTTCGATGCCACCGGCAAGGGTAAAGGCATTGCCGGCAGACGCAATCTGGTCGATGGTTCGGGTTATGTCAGTGGCTACCAGCACAAGGATACCTACGATGGCGCCCACTAAATGTGACACCACCTGCTACAACCACCTACCAATCATTCTAGTGTTTGTCTAAGTATCTATCTCACTCGATTTTGTCCTCTCTCCTTATATACGTATATCATTTCCTTTTCAACGTAAACTAAGTTGTGATTAAGTGAAAAATTATAAATTATAAAATAAATTATAATACTTATTATTTTGAACTGTCTTTGGTTTCTTTATTTATTTTCTTCATTTCTTTTTGAATATGAAAACGGCCCAAAAGTTCAAAAAATGTTTACACATCCGAATCAAATTTATATCTCGAATATATACGATATACAACAAATATAAACACAAACGTATAAAACAAAGATCTTTTTCATAATACACTTTACAATGATAACAAAAGAAAACTTTGCTTATATACCAAAGAAAACGTAAAGCAACACACGTTACCAGTTTAAGATCCAATATATATTTATCTTTATTGCCATTTCGAATAAAGTGAACAATTTAATAATATAATAAACAAAATGGAACTTTATTATGGACTGTATATGGTTGATATTATCGGTAGAACATGGGAATAGCTTAGGTAATTACATTTGAAAATAATTAATAAATAATTACTAATATATTACAAATAGAAGCTTAGTGAAAATTTTTTGATCTTTACTACTCTTTATCCATAACCGATTTAACTACCCCCGAAAAAACACTTTAAATATCTAAAACTTCTCTAAAGATCGTGAAAAATCGATCCAAAGTCAAAATTAATTGATCTTAACTTATCTTTATCAGAAACCCATTAAACTACCCTAAGAAAAACTACCAAAATAATCTGAAGTTCATTCAAATAACTCAACATCAAAGCTTAGTCAGAAATCTGTGATCTGTTCTAGTCTTCATGCACAACACATCAAACACCCCTCGTAAAAACCAGAGCACTGTGAAGCAGATCAGTCGCTAGGCCAACCTAGTAAGGTACTTCGCTCGAGACGACGCTGGAAATCGATAGCGTCGCAGCTTTTGCATAATAATCCCGGCCAGCAAGACTATCGATTGCACAGCCAGTCGACGCGTCGATCGGTGATCGGGGCTTAGCAAAGATCAGATATAATTTCATATATCGCATAACTACTTGAGAGATTATAACATCATTGTCGTGAGTAGGGTGCCCTATAAAAGAGGCTTACAACGCCCTCAAGACAGCAGTGCAGCAGCAGCAGCAGCCCCAGACCGAGTGTGGAGGAACTCTATCGTTGCATCCGAGAGAAGCTATCGCATCGTAGTAGTAGAATGACTTTCCGTGGCAAGAATGCGGTGGTAACGGGCGGAGCTGGTGGCATTGGCTTGCAGGTGGCCAGACAGCTGCTCACGGCAGGCGCAGCGGTAAGAGGAGTAACTAGAAATGTCTCCAGTTAATCCTCTATTTCCTGCCCTCCACAGCGCGTGGCCATCATTGATCTGCAGGATAATCTGGAGGAGTTTGTCAAGCTGCGTGCTGCACATCCCACGCAGAGTGTCATGATCATCAAAATGGATGTGGCCAACAGGAAGGGCATCGAGGCCACCTACGAGGAGATCAAGAAGACCTTTGGTAGCATTGACATTGTGGTGAATGTGGCTGGCATATTCAATGACAAGGATGTGCAGCGCACGTTGCTAGTGAATCTGGTAAGATGAACCTAAATCACTTAAAATATTCATAATGCAAATGCCTCTTCCCAGGGAGGCATCATCAACTCCAGCCTGAGTGCACTACAGTGCATGACCAAGGAGAATGGTGGCAATGGCGGACTGATAGTCAATATGAGCTCCGTTGTGGGACTTGATCCGATGTTCATTATACCCGTCTATGGTGCTACCAAGGCGGGCATCATCAATTTCACACGTTGTCTGGGCGTGAGTAGCAGACGGAGTTGATTCATAGATTCCTCTTTTGATTCCACATCCTTTACAGAATGAGAAGTTCTATCTGCGTTCGGGCATTAAGTTTGCCACTGTCTGTCCTGGCGCCACCATGACAGACATGTTTACCAACTTCACGGAGAAGATACTCTTCCCGGAGACAAGCGATGATACCTACAAGATACTGGATCGCCTGAGTAAACAGAGCGCCACTGATGTTGCCCGCTGCATACTCAATGTGCTCGAGAAGGAGAAGAATGGCGCTGTCTATGTCATCGAGGGCAAACGTATTGTTCCCATAGACATGAAACCCTTTTGGACTGGCAAGGAGCCGGCACTGTAAGCTAACATCCTGGCAGATAGGAGACAGGCACACATACATACACACTATTAACAATTATGTAGAAAACTCATGTTGTCGAGGGTAGTAGTTTAATAAACAAAGCAAGCATATGTCTAATCATCTCTCCAATTGACCAGCACCTCATCCGTGCGATATCGTTGTGTCACAAAGGCATCTTCCAGTGGCATCACTGTGCCCGCCTTGAACATCTTAGCTCCTGCATGGGCGATCATCAGCCCGTTGTCAATGCAATAACGTTCATCGGTGGCGAAGAGTTTTCCATTGCGCTCCTCGCACATGATGCGCATCATCTCCTGCAGTCGTTCATTGCAGCCCACGCCGCCAACTATGAGAACCTAAAGAGAACTCAGTTCTTGTTATTTTCCTATATATGTATATATATAAATATATCCAGTCATACCTCATTGGATTCACAGTGTGCCATGGCACGCTCTGTGATCTCCACCAGCATGGCAAAGATGGTCTCCTGCAGCGAGTAGCAGAGATCTGCCTGACTGTATTCTGGCTCGGGCTTATCGTCTTGCTTCTTGCGTTTGTTCCGTCGCTTGTTGGGCTCCGCAAGTTCCTCAATGTGTGAGAGCAGGCCAGAGAAGCTAACATCCATGCCCTTCACCACATAGGGCAGTTTAATGTATGTTTTTCCCTGCTTGGCCAACTGTTCGATGTTGTAACCGGGACTGGGATCATTCGAGAGCTTTATAATGCGTGCAAAACGATCCAGACAGTTGCCCACGGCGATGTCAATGGTTTCTCCAAAGATGCGATAACGTTTATTGGAATAGGCAATGACCTGTGTGTTGCCACCACTCACATATAGCACTGTAGGATTCTGTGCACCCGTTATCAGACGGCCCATTTCAATGTGTCCAATGCAATGATTCACTCCCAGCAGGGGCTTCTCCCATAGCAAAGAGAGCGTGCGTGCAACGATGGCTCCGACCAGCAGAGGTGGCGCCATGCCGGGTCCCTTTGTGTAGCAGATGACATCCAAATCACTGGGATTCAACTGTGCCTCCTTTAGGCTAGCCTGCACAAGTCCCAATATTGCCTCGCGGTGATGCTTTGCTGTTTCCTTGGGCAAAAAACCTGTTGCACAAGGTAAACATTGTAGTTGAAGGTGTTATATATTTGCAGCAGATCCCCTACCTTCGCCGGGTGGTGTTATATACGTGCGTCGTACATTTGCCAATACCTTTCCATCATTTATAATGCCAATGCCAATCTTATTGGCACTGCCTTCGATTCCGAGCGCGCAAACCATGTTTTAATACATGAAATTCTACTTTATTACAGCTGTTTGTCCGATAGCACAATGTTATCGATAACACTTGCATTGCCAACTGCGGTGGCGCCAGTGTGTGTTAGCGCTTCTATGTGAATAGCATATTTTAATAGGAGAGAAGAATGTAGTGAAATCAAATCAGTTGTTTTTTTCCATATTTTTTATTTATTTGAAAGTACTTAAACATGGAATCCAACAAAGAGGAAATCTCGAATTCGCCTGATGATGAAAAGAGCAGTGATTTAATAGACCTCGCTGAGAAAGGAAAAATAAAAGAAGGCGCCGACGTGGATGCAGAATCAGAGACAGATACAGCTTCGCCTTCAGTGGAGCAGCTGCTGGAATGCGAAAGCAAAGTACAAACTGAAGAATGTGAACATATACAAACAACGAAAGAACCAGATATGGAAGATAAAAATAAACAAGTTATCAAAGAAGAGAAACCAGAGGAGCACTTGACAACGTTAAGTTTTGCTGAACTGCGAGCACAGGATGAACAAAAGGAGGAGGAGGACAACGTTGTCAAGGATACATTGCCACAAAATGATATCCTCTCTCACGTACACTGCCTGGCACAGCTGGAGGAGCAGCGTCGCAACTACGAGCGACAGCTGGAGCAGCTGCGCACTGCCAACTCACAGAAGGATAATATGATGACACTCCTCCAGCGAGAGAACGCAATCCTGGAGAAGGAGAAGCTGGCGTGTCGCAATGAAATGGATATGGCAAACAGAGAGAAAGAATCAACAGTTATCAAGTTCGCCATGCGGGAGAAGCTGCTCATCGATGCCAAGAAGGAGAAGGAGCAGGTGGAGAAACAGCTCGCGGATGCCAAGAAAGAGGTGAAGAATGTCTCTACACGCTTTCAAGCTGTCAACGAAGAGAAGTCTCGTATCGCGTACATAATCGATGAGAAGGTAAGCGATCTCCTAGACAATCAAGACAAGAAGCTGCTCTAATCTTCTCCAATCTTCTCTTACAGTGCAACGAAGTTCGCAAGTATCAAAGAGAATGTGAGAAACTCAAGACGGAGATGGGTCATTTGGAGTCCAAGCTGAAGTACCACGCCAACAAGCTGCACATCGAAGTGGAGGCAAAGGCGGTATGACTATGGGGATTATCTTAAGTAAACTATCTATTCATGCTTCTCTCTTTACAGAATCTAGAGCGCAAACTGGAAGAGGAACGCAATGCGCCCAATAAGCTGGAAGAGAAGGTTAATGGTAAGAAGAAAGGCAATATCAATCTCAATCTCTGTTAACCCATATCCCTATAGAGAAGCTAAAGATGGAATATGAGGCAAACACAATACTCTTGAAACATGAGATTACCAGCAAGACTGAGGCACTAGACAAATTGACCAAAGAGCACCAGAAGCAGGCAGAGACTTGCAAAGAACTGCAGCATCAGCTGCAAGAGATTAGCGCATCCGTAAGTGCAGGATTCGTCACCTACCCGACTCTCTCTATATGTATTCTCTACCCTACAGCATGCTCAGCTCCAGGGCGACTACAAGGAGTTGCAGGAGCAGCACAGCACATTAGATGCCGCCTATAGTGATGAGTTGCTCAAGACAGCCAAGCTACATGGTCAACTATCCGAGTTGCAGCTGCTGCGCACGCAGCATACCATGTATGACAGTTTAACATCCAAAAAGGATAACAAGTTTTAGATAATCCTTTCTTCTACAGCAACGAGGAGAAACTAAGCGAAGCACAAGAACGCATAGAAAAACTGGAGGCTTCGGCGTTGGAGAACGAAGCAGAATTGCAGCAGTTGCAGGAGAAGAAGCAGGAACTGCTCAGCATCAACAAGGAGATGAGCGAAATGATTGTCAGCCTGCAAAATGATATCTGTCTGGCCGAAGCAAAGGTAAGTCAAATAAAAAAATCAAAAAAAGTTACCTGCCCCGGGTGAGGCTCGAACTCACGACCTTAAGATTATGAGACTTACGCGCTGCCAACTGCGCCACCGAGGCCTTGTGATTCTGTTTATCCTGTTAGGGGCAAGTCTTAAGAGATTCTTACGATCTAAATTTAAATTTATTTCAGGCACAAGGTCTGGAAGCGGAGAACAAATTGCTGAAGCAGGAGAAGAACGGCTACGATATCAAGTATGGGGAACTGGAGAATCAACTTAGTGCTGAGTCGGTGGAGAAGAACGAGGAGCGTGTGCTGCTTGCCAAGCATCTCTCAGAGAAGACAAAGCTATACGAGGTGACCAAGGCGAAGCTGGAGAATGTTCAGGGAGACTTTGAGGCAACGCAGAATAAACATTCCACACTAGTCAAGGAGCTGCAGCGTGAGTTACAGAAATACAAGAGAGGAGTCGGCGAGACTAAGCCCCCCTGCACTGCCAGCATCATTAGCTACTGTAGCAATTGCCACCAGGCATTGAATGGCTTTGGCCAGGAGGTGCCTCAACAACAACAACAGCAACAGCAGCAGCAGCGCACACACAGTCGCAGCAGCAGCCATGGCAGCTTGCAAAATGGCAACGGCGGAGGCAGTAGACGAGCCAGTGAATCTTCTGAATCGGAGACTGTGGCCAGCAGTGTGACAGCTGTGCCACCCACACAGCAGCAGCAGCCTGATCTGCAGGCTGTGCCGTCCAAGAAGGTGCTGGTGGAGCGTATCCTACGACTGCAGCAGGCCACAGCAAGGCAAACGGAACGCATCGAGTTCCTTGAGAATCACACAGCTGCTCTGGTGGCCGAGGTACAAAAGAAGTCCAAGGTGGTGCAGCATTACATGCTACGCGATCAGACTGCAGGTGCGTTGACATCATCAAAATCAGATCAGAACAAGAGTGAACTTGTCAAGTATGGCAACGGTGTCATGGCTGCCATCTATGGTGGCGTCAAGGGTGCCGAAAGCAAGGGCATGTCCCTGGATCTCTCACTGGAAATCAATAAGAAACTGCAGGCGGTGCTGGAGGACACACTGCTGAAGAACATAACGCTCAAAGAGAATCTTGATGTGCTGGGCCTGGAGGTGGACAACCTGACGCGCAAGTTGCGCACACTCGAAGTTTCCAAGTGAGACTGGATGAGATTCAGTCTCCACACTGTCTCCTATTGAGTGTCCACACGTTCTCCGATTTAGTGTCTACTCAATCTTCAATTCACTATTTATTCCATTCCATTGTCTACCGCATGTAAATATAGTTAATGAACAAATTCGTTGTACTTAAGGTAAATTAAAAATATTTAATATTCCAACTAGTCAACAGTGTTCAGAGCACTCCCTCGTAGAGCTTGCTGCTCACGGGTTTTGGTTTTCCCACATCCATGGACACCTGCAGCGTGGGGTTTTCTCCGGGTTGTGCGAGGCGCGCCAGTTTGTTGTAGGTCTTCTTGAAGTGCACGTTGATCAGTGGATTTACTTCGCCGGTTTCATCGCGTATGTATTCACGCAGCAGTGGAGGTAGCTCGATCTTTGTGGGCAGCAGCACCGGCTCTACTTTCTTCTTGTTGCTTAGATACTTTTGCTCTTCGGCCACGGGTACCAGCTCGTAGTCGGCCTTGTAACTGGTGCTGTAGATCTCCACTGGTTTCGGTTGGGTCACTCCGCGCCAAGTTTTCTCCACAGTCACACGCACCTTGCGGGTGTCATTGGGCTGGGAATGTGGAGATATATAAGCAGCAGTTTCTGTTTATACCGAGTTCAACTCACCTTCTCGTCCACCGCCTGCACCTTCAGTATGCGCAGGTAGCAAGGTTCCGGATAGCGCTGGAACATGTTACGTATGACCATGCGACCAACTCCCCAGTCAGGCAGGTTGCCAACGATCTCCCACAGCGTGTTGCCGCGGAAATCTGTTTTGCGTCCAACGTACTCGATGATTTTTTTGCTCATATTAATTGTATTTTGAGTTTTTTAATTAATAAATAAGTGTTGAACACAAAAAGTTAAAAATTTCTGCCACTGTTATGCTGCTTCTTCTTTTTGCCATTCACCTGCTAAGCAAACAGTTGAGACTGCAAAGCGTTGCCATATCTTGTGCTGCAGTATTTCTACATGCTGGTTGGTAACGCGGCGCTTATTTGAAAGTTTCTTTGCAAGTTTTGTAATTTGTGTAAATTAGTATTTATTTATTTGGCTTTTCGATTAAATATATTTACAATTGCAATAAAGAAATATGCATAAACATGCAGGTATGTTCGTTTGAAATAATTAATGTATGTGTAGACTAGCCATGTTGTTGATGCTCCTCAATGCCACCGCTTCCCGTGTGGCCGTCTCGTCCACTTGGTTCGATGTGCTCGTCGTATGACTCCAGTTCCTCCTCATGTTGATGGTGATGTTCCTTCTGATTGGCACTGTCGTGCAGTCCAATTGTAGCATGTGCTGCTGCCTTGGACGCATTCACTTGAGCTGCAGCAGCTGAGGATGACGCCTTGATCGCGGACTCCTTGGTGGCAGCGTAGTCTACTCTGGCCTGCTGTAACTGCTCCTCAACTTGTTCCAGGCGATTCTTTGATTGCCCCACCATAGTTGCCTGACCCGCCAGCTGGTTAGATACCTCCGCAGCTGTTTGTTCCGCCTGCTCTGCAACAGATTTGGCATTGTTAACGGCGGCAGTCAGCACGGATATGTGGTTATGTGCCGCCTGTGCCGTCTGCTGTGCAAGCTTTGCAGACACCTTGGCCGCCTTGAGTTGTTCCAATTCCCGGGAGAGTGCACGTTGTGCCTCGGCTGCTTGCTGCTCCAGTTCCTGCAAGATCACCTGCTTGCCGGCCAGAGCAGCCTGTGCGGTGGCCGCCGCCTGCGATGCTGCCTGTGCCAGTGTGTTCTTAGCTATAAAGGCCGCCTGCTTGGCTGCTGCATGCTGATTAGCCACTGCAGTGTAAGCCTGATCCGCCGATCCCTGTGCAATGGAACGCAATCCGCTGCCAATGCTGTAGCCCGCTTTGACAGCTTCCTGGTGGGGGGATGAGATGCTGTTCAAGTGACTGTGGTGTCCCTTGGAGCTGCTGCTGCTGCTACTGCTGACGTGCTGTGGCGGCGGTTGATGTTGCTCTGGTGGCTCGTAGGCAGGCAAAGTGGGTTCATAGTAGCCATGCCGCGATGGTTGTTGCTCCTGTTGGTGTTGGTGTTGCTGCTGCTGATGTTGCAGATGTTGTTGGTGTTGCTGCTGATGTTGTTGCTGGTGTTGCTGCTGCAGCGCCTGCTGTTGCCTATAGTAGTAACCATTTCCTCCACTGCCGTTTCGCTTGCTCAGCCTGCCCTCCAAGAGGCCGGCACAGAGCAGCGCTGTGATTGGGGATGGAGTAAGTTAATACTCAAGGTTCTTCACGAGCTCGTCCCAGGTTGGACTTACCTATAAATAACTGAACGAATCCTTTGATGTACATCTTCTCCTCTGAGCTGCAGAAACCGCATTGAGCATTGGCTGCTCAAGCCACATGTGTTTTATACCCGCCTCTTCCGAGCTCAGCTTTAACCTCAAGTGCAGCTGCTCCCAGTCTCGCGTCCACTTCGGGCAGCGGTGCATAAATTTTTAGTAGTGCGGAAAGTCAGTTGCGGCTTTTGAATTTAACGGGTGCTCAACATGTGATTATAATAATATTATAATGATTTGAATATCACACATGAGAGCAGCAGGCAGAGAAGGGGGAAGGGGGGAGATGGGGCACCTTAGCCCCAGGAAGCGCATAGCTTTGTCTTCTTTGGTGGCGTCTCTTTATTGCCTCAGTGTGGTGCAAAGCGGGTGCAAAGCTGCGGCTAAGCGTGTTATAAACTTAATTTAAATTCGACTTTTTTCGGGTAGCGCCCAGTTGTAATTGATCCCGAAGCGTCTATCGAGGTAATCACCAAGTTGCAACACGGTCGATTCCTCAATTGGTTTACTGGTTTAGACCGAAATACCCAAATATGTTACCTATAGGGATAGGGAGAAGAGACGGATTAAGAGAAGAGGGAGAGAGAAATAGTTAACCCGCAGCATCATTAGCCAATTTATGGCGTATATCTGTTAATGGTGATATTATAAAGTTATATATATGATACGTAATGTACATATAAATCGGAAACGTTTTCAGCTAAGTTAAGCAGGAAGCGCATATTATAATATGTGGGCTGCGAAAGACATTAACTTAAGTAGGTTCAAAGTTTTGCGATTATTTAGATATATACTAGTATATATATATCATATATTCAGTATAGTATATCCTCTGTTTCCGAATACCTGTATAATTGTAGGGCTGATCTTATTAAAAAATAAACTCTGTTTAAAAAGGAAATCGAATTGAGATGTGAAATCATTGTTGATAAAGTTTTCCATCTTACAAGACGTATTTAAAAAATTCTTCAACGAAGATTGATAACAATGCTGATATTCTTCATCTTAAATGTATTATTTATTTAAGGATTAGTGAAAATAAAACATTCTAAACATTTGTTCGATGTGAGCTATAAAGAATCAATAGCTTCTTTATTTTCACAAAGAAAACTCAAAAATTCAAAACTAAAATTTTGATTTTTTCATGAAGTTTACAAGTTTACGGAAAAAATCTCAGTGAAAAGTGAAATTATTTATCACCGTGATCAAGGCTGAATGTCGTGCCAGCTATAATGCAACACTATCCGATTAGTGACTTCAAAAAAACTCAAATTATTTTATATTTTTCATAAATTAATTTATTTAAATAGTTTTTAATTTATTACAAGTATAAAAAAATAAATTAATTAATATAACACAACTACATATTTTACACGGATTCGGAACATGAATGAGACATCTGTTTGTCAGTCTTTGCTTCTGTCTTTCTTTCTTCTTCTTGCTGTCTGTCTGATGCGCGTGGGTTCGTAATAACAATAAAAAAGCATAATATAAAAAAGGTAACAAGGTAATAAGCAAAAGGCCTAAAGAGCTAACGAGCACGAGTAATGGATAAAATGGGTAACAACGTAAAGTGAGGGGATCGGTGAATGATCGTTGAGTGAATTCAAGTATTCCAAAAATAACGGGACAGTTATATAACAAAATGGCGGCTCAAAAGTGAAAAACGAATTCGTCGGCAGACAATGTCGTCGTTGATGATGACGCTTCTCCAACTCTGTCGCTATGATAGGCAGTGACTCCGGTGACATCGCTTAATCATTTGTAGCTCTGAGTGATCTGCTGAATCCAGGGCAGATAGGCAGAAACCTTGACATAGACACCGGGCACATTCACCTGGCCACAGCCAATACCCCAGGAGACAACACCAACCACATTCCAGACGCCGTTACGCTCGCAGACCAGAGGACCACCACCATCACCCTTGCAGGCATCCTTGCCCTCCTCCCCACCGGCACAGATGAAACCAGGGTTCAGTTTGTAGCTGTAGCCCAAGCGAGTGTTACGCAGCTGGGATTCACACTGATGATGGGAGAGAATTGGCACATCGACTTCCTTGAGGATGTTCTGGTATTTGCCATGTTCTCCGAAGGCATCCTTGCCCCAACCGGTGGTCCAGCAGCGAGCGTTAGTGAAGTCAGAGTACTGATCGGGCAGGCAGGCGGGGCTGATGTGTGGGTTCTTGGTGAAGTCAACGGGATGATCCAACTTGAGAATGGCCAAATCGTTGTCCAGAGTGCCGGCATAATACTCGGGATGGATGTGCACAAAGACAACATCACGTTCGATGTAGGGGAAGAATTCCACATCGTGGTTGACGTCCCATTCGCCCAGACGCACACGCAGATCGAAGCCATTTTGACTGCAGAAGGAAGAAGAAGGAGTTGCTGGTTAGTCAAGAGTTCAAACTAAAGTTGGTGCATTTTCAACTTACGATTTGATGCAATGGGCAGCGGAGATGATGTGCTGGGCATCGATGAGGGTGCCACCGCAGGCATAGATCGATTCCTTGGGATCCTTCTTCAGAATGGCCACATGCCAGGGATATTCGCCGAACTCACTGTCACCATCAACATAGACGGGGTTCTTGATGCGGCCAGTAATACCGGCAGCGTTGCGGACACCACAACGTCCCAGTTGTTGGGGAGGAGCCTGTGGACGCAGTGGGCGACGGCAGCAAACCTCGTTGATACGGCAGGTCTTCTCCACGGGACGGTTGCCATAGTAAGCGCGCTGGAAAAAGGAAGAGGAGGAGAGAAGGATGAGTACATGTCCAGGTAGTGGTTACTCTAGGAAAAAGCCCTGACTGCTCGACTTCATGCACCCATTTGTGTTACCTGCTCCGCTTTCAACTCAAACTCATCTGCAGACTCAACGCTGCGTCGCCTGCGATCGTGGGGAAAGGTTACAAAGTCACTACCCTCTGCAGCGCCCGGAGCCTGCGGGGGCACATTGTGCAGTGGCCCCAGGTTCAGTTGCTTGCCACGACGACTTCCCGGCTGGAATTCGGGTTCGCTAACGTTGACACTGCGGTCGTAATGATTCGAGTAATCGCCGTAGCTACCAAAGCCGCTGGAGCCAAAGTCAGCGGGAGCCGAACCGGGATAAATGGAATTGTATGAGTGATCGAATGAGTCTTCCGGGTGATGAAGGTGCTCGGCATGATGGTAGTGCTGTACAGCTGGCTGATATGAGGGTCCACTGTGGTATTCAAAGATCGGTTCGCTGTGCACCATTTCCACACTGTATTGCTCCACGGGTGATGGTGGGCCAAAGCTCTCAAAGGCATGTGGTGATGGGTGTGGGTACTCATGGTAGTCATGGTGATCATGGTAGTCATGGTGATCATGATGATAATCATGGTGATCGTGCTCGTAGCCACTGAAGTGATCGTGATGATGGTAATGCGTATTGTGCACTTCTGTGGGTTTCTTCTTGAACAGATCGCCCACCTTCTGTATGATATTTGCACTGGGTGTCACATGTAGATTGACCAACGGTTTCACTACCTTCTCCCCATAATCCGTTTTGCTCACTTGCAGTGAGACAAGAGGATTCACATTGACCAGGCCAAGATTCAGACCGTTTGGTCCTAGTGAGCCGAAGTAAGGGTTTTGTGCTGGATAGTGTTCCCCGATGACATTCGAGGGGTAACCACCTGGTTGGGCGCTTGAGGGATAGGGTAGCCCAAAGCTAACACCATAAGTGGGCAACACCTTGCGCTGTATCAGCTCTATGGCCTGCAGAGCCGGCAACGCTAGCGGGGATTGTCCAAGAGGCGACTGACGCTGCAGGAAGAAGGACACGAAGTTAGGCAAGCTCCAATCGAGCGTTGATGTTGGACGTGCGACCCAAGTTTGACCCCGTGCGTGGTTAGGTTGGTTTTAGTTGCAGTTGTATTAGTCTCTCTCTCTCTTTGTCTCTTTCTCTCTCTCTTTTGGGTGGTAACCAATCCGCACAAGGAAGACGACGACGAGCGGGTTTGAGTTTGCGTTTGAGTTGAGCGTTGATCGATGGATGTGTTTGAGTGTGTTTGGTGTTTGTGTGTGTCTAGGTACATATGTGTGTTGTGTATGTGTGGGGGTGTGGGACTAGATTAGTCTCTCAACTAGGGGAGCATTTACCATGGGTGAATTTGCATTAGTCGGGCAGCAACAGGAGCTAAGGATTCTGGACTTAGTCAGAAGGGGTTAGGTTAGGTCGTTCACTTACCCCTTGAGCATCCAGAGAAAGATCACCAGTATCCTCGTCCTTGTTCTCTTCGATAGCCTGACGACGTGTGCGCTTCTTTTCCTCCTCCTCTTTCTTATCTTCCTTGACGTCAGTAGCAGCCTTAGCGGTGGCATTAGCGCTAGCACCTTCCTCGTTTAATGCTTCAATATCCTTGCCCAAGTTACGGGGATCAATGGCCAAAATCAGATCCTCCTTGCGACCAATACGATCGGCAGCGGGGCACTGGGAGATGGGCACGCACTGGCAGTCTACGATCTGCTGGCGGGATGTGTCATAACCTCCGTTGCCACCTGCACCTTGGTAGACACCACCCTGGTTCTGTGAACCGTATCCGGTTGAGAGTCCATTGTAGTTTCCAGAGCCACCACCGTTTTGCAGTTCCTTCTTGTAGTAGTCAGGGTTCTGGCTGTGGTAGCTGCCACTGGGGGTGCCACTGTAGCTGTTCTGTCCAAAGCTGCCAGATTGGGAGAGACCCGAGCTGCTGCTGCCGTAACCTCCAAGTCCAGAGGTGGGTTTGTAGGAATCTCCATTGGGTTTCTGTGCTGGGTTGTAGCCCTGCGAGAGCAGACCACCCTGGGAGGCGCCATTGAAGCCGGCATTGAATGCATTAGACTGGGTGAAGCTGGAGCCGGAGGCTTGAGCCTGAGGTGTGTACGTAGCAGAGGACTGAGCCAGAGCGCTGAAGTCTGTGTTAACGGTTTGTCCGCCACCAATGGGCACAGTCACACTGGGAACATGGGCACCCTCACCCTCAACATGATGGTAGTGATGGTGCACATGCTGCTGCAGACCTGCATCAATGGGAGCTCCGACCACGACCTTAGTGCTGGATGCAGTGGCAGCCGATGAAGAGGACTGCTGGGAGTAGAAACCGTTCAGTGAGGAGCTGGCACCCTGAATCCTCTCGGGATTTTCGAAGTTGTAGGGTGGGCTACCGCTGGGAGGACCATTGTAGACGGGACCGTTCATTTGGCCACTGGGACCGCCAGAGTAGATGGGACCAGGTGGTTTGCTATCGATGATGAAGGCGCCGGGTGGGGGTTTAGTGTAGCTGATGCCGTCAGAACCGTCAATGGCCGATGGTGGAGGATGCTCCAAGTAGGCACCACCGAACTGATTGCCAGGCCTGTAACCACCGTTCATGGGTCCCTTGTAGGGTCCCTCATAGCCAACCTTACGTGGTGGTCCAAAGGAGTTCAGGGAGCTTGGTGGTGGTCCCATTGGGGGACGTCCATTGAAGTAGCTTGGTGGTGGCATTGGCTTAGCTGGTCCGTATGGTCCACCGCCGAAACCCGAAGGTGGTGGAGGTCCTTGGGCGTAGATGGTCGAGTAGAAGGGACGCTTCTCTTCCACGTCGCAGCTCATCAATCCCAAGCCGCAAAGCTTGTCGCGGATGAGGTTGCGTGCCTGCAGATCGTTGCCCTGCTGCAGTGCCTGATCGATGTTGCCATCGGCATAGACAGCATCGTATTCACCCAGGTTACGTCCCTCACGACGAGAGTGGATCAACTGATCAATAACGGTGTCGATCTCTGTGGCATTGCTCTGTGTGGGTTCATGCACGGCATAGTTGCGCCCCTGCACATCCTCATCGGGTTGTTGTTGCTGTTGTGTGTCTGCTGAGCGGCGGCTCAACATGGAATCACCTTCCATGGGAGCCCATTCGTTGCCCCAATTGGAGTCGGCGGCAACGAGCGAAGCACTAGCCGCTGCCAAGACAAGAAGCCATCCCATTCTCAATCTCATGTTGGGTGTGTATGTGTGTGAAGACTGCAGTAAAAGAAGAAAGGAAGGTTCGATTACGCAACTGATGTGACACCATTACCTCAAAACTGTCTTGCAAGCTGCCTGGTCATTGTGCCAATTCGCACCTCTGTCCCCCCTCTCACTCTCGCTTACTCTCCCTTTCTTTCTCGCTATCTCACTTGCTGCATCTCTTTCGCTGTGGCAATCGAAACCGGTTAAGCCCAAAGTCTCGAAATCTTCGCGCTGACTCACAACTTCGCTGTAGACTTTTACTTTCGTTCGAGGTCGCGCACCGTGGACGATGCCGCACAGAGTCGTCGGCTGTGCCCCCTTTCGGTGTGTGTGCCCCCCCTTTGCTATGTGTGCGTCTGTGTAATTTATGAGGTAATTTTACCTGCCGGAGATTTGGCAACCGCAGCGATCACTCAGCTTGATCTCTGCCTTGACAGCCGACTTAATGCCTTATGCATTTTCGTAACGATCGAGTTCACCTCTTTCTGTTGCCCCTTTCTACCTCTCTCACTCTCTCTCTCTCTCTCTTCTCCATCTCTTTCCTTCTCTGTCTTTTTCTTTTTCTGTGTTATGTCATTTTCATTTCGCTTTAATGATGTTTTTCTTTCTGGAGCGTGGGTTGATCATGGCGCCGCGTCTTATGTAAAACGAAGTTTCGCGCCTTGTTGCCATTTTGTAGAGGCTGCGCCCTAGCGTTGCGCGCCGGCAAAACGGAAATCGTGTGCAACGTTGCATTGCGAATGGGGGAATGGGAAAATAAAGGCAATTTGCGTGGCGTGGATGCCCGGCTTTGATGGGGGACTACGGAGCTGGCGTGTCTTGGGCATGCAATGAGTGAAAGTTTTGCCAGTCTAGGCGCTGTGCTAGGGCTCTTGGTTCGTTGACTTGTCCAGTCGAGGGTTAAGTTAGACAATCGTAGGAGGAAATCTTAAAGCGATCACTAAGCGATCTTTAAGTGATTTTCAAGCGATCATTAAGCGATGATTTAGCGCTCATCGATCGTTAGACGTTTAAAAGTCAATCATAAACCTATTACAGTTGGATCGCAGACGTGCAGGGCGCTCTAGGGTAGGAGGATGCAGAGATCTTGCACTGTTTGATATAGATTGAGGATCTCAATAGGTCAGAAGATCTTTAACTGTTTGGCTTATTATAAGTTAATCACAAATTGACTAAAAATTGATTGCAAAACGTTTACAAATCACAGAAGATCTCTTTAAGTTTAGAGAATTGAAGATCTTTCACTTATTGGTGTAGTAGTAATCGTAATTCGAAGATCTTACACTATTTGCTCTACAACTGGTATATAATTTTCACTTAAGTTTCTTAAGATCTCTTGTTACTTTAAACTTCACCGATCTTTTCATTTGTCTCCTTATGCACTATAAACTTGTCTCCCTTCTTGTCTCTTTTGGCTTCACTTTTACTGACCTTTCGCTGTGTTATAAATATTCCAAAGTGTGTTATTGTAATCCTTATGTAAGTGCTTGTTGTATCCTTTCACTGCACTTCACTCTCTTTGCTTTGTGTATTGCCTTCGTCGGCTTCAGCTCGTTGACTGATTTGGCTTTCCGTTGATCGTCGCGTTTTATACGCAAGTTGCGCATGCGCCGCGCAGTCGCTGTTGCTGTTGGCGTCGCTGCTGCGCTGTTGCTGCCGGTGTTGCTCTTTTGCAAATTGTTGGCCCAAAACAAAACAGAGAGCAGCAACAAGTTTTGGGTTTTGAGTTTAAGTTTCGATGACGTCAAAGATTTTTTGGGTTTTTTCTCGGACTTCTGCTGCATTCTGCGTATTCCTCGAAGGTTGCCTTCTTGGAGGGGCCCCATGCGGAAAACGTTAACCACAATTAGCTATCCCTACTTTATAGTTTTGTTGTTGCAATCTTTCCCCTTCGAAATTTGTGTAAACAAAAGAGAGGCGCCATCAAAAACGTTGTGCATGTTGAAAACTCTTACGACCAAATTAGCGCTTTATGTCTTTCCATGTGGGCCGTCAATGACCAAATTTTCATTCATCTTCAGTTCCCCTAAAAAGGTAAAGGCAAAAGGGGCAGACACAACAACATTTTGTGTAATCATTGCGCAATTTTGCAATTATTAATTGGGTCAGTGCGATGCGACACGAAAAGTGACCCAAGTAAGGTAAAGGCAGAAGGAGGAGGAAACTGGACCAGGTGACTCACAGAGGGCAACGCCTCAAACCGGATCTTGAAATTCAGTTAGTATGTTTGCCCATGTTTAACCCATGGTCGTCGCGTGCGCACAACGTCAGTCAGTCTGTCTATCTTCATTCACTTGCAGTGCGTGAATCAAAGCCGGAATTACCCGAAGTTCATAAAAATTAGTGTCTCAAACTGACGAATACACCAACGATACTCTCGTCCATTCGTGTTTGTTGTGTGTGGTCAGTGTTTGTTGTGCTGTTGGGCTGTGACTCTGATGTGATTATTCACTCATTATTCACTCACCCAGTGACTACCACGAGTGTGATTGACCTTGCCAGACCAGGCTGGCTAAGTGGCGTTTTATGTTAAGCGTTCCAAGAAAGCTGATAATATGTGTAAGCAGGCCGATCCCCGATAATTATGCTAATCGTTGGCCCCTCAATCAACTCTCCCATTATAGTACGACATTGTCGTCGTCGTCGTTGTCGTCGTGTTTGCCAAACACACTCACCCGACCAAGTTCAGATCAGTTAGTTTTTATCAATCACAGCATCGACCATCGGGTTTTTTTCTCGTAGCACTTCCGAATTACTGTGAACCTCCGTTATTGGCCAAATATTTGTGGACTGGTAAATTCCCCCCCAGTTCCAACTAACTCTTGAACTTGACCTTAGACAATAAGCAGACCTTGTTGAGCGATAAGTGTCAGCTAATTGAAGTACGTATGCAAGTGTGTAATCTGGAGGAGTTCAGGGACCAAGATGATCTTTTAATTGGCAAAAATTGAAACATGATTGATGTTTGATGTAAGGTTAAGGAAATTTAGTTGTGGAATTAATACACTTGAACATCACTTATTCTTGAACAAAATTTAGGTACTTATCGACACTATTGGCAGTACTATCGATTATAAATTGACTGGGATAAACGAAAAGCCTATTTAATTGCAGATAATATGTTAGCCTTATAGCTTGTACTTGACAATATATTATTATATTTATATTAAACTAATATTTGAGTAAAAGCTAGCTGGTTATCGAAACTATCGGTAGTACTATCTTTTATAAATCAATTCAGGCTCATGCCAAACTAATTAAGTTACATAAAAGTTGTACGATTTGATTTCCTGTCTTTATTTCCTGTCGACTTAGTTATTTGTACAATCTTCACCTAGTTATCGATACTATCGCCCCTGCTATCATTCATGCACTAATCTCGAACTAATCAACTTACATTTCAACAACTTATCGTAGCAAGTTTTTGTCTCTCTTCCCTCTAATAACATATTGGTTCAAGTCCAAAATCGTTTTTGTCTTCAAGTTTTTGCCTCAAGACGAAGGTCGTGCTTTTATCTCGGGCACGAGCTCGCGCGCTGTGTGTCAATTGCTCAATTTAACTCGTCCCACACACACGACAAACATACGAAAATTTGTTCAGTTTAAAATCGAAACTTAAGGAAATTGACAGTAAACGAGGCGCGACATTTATGGTTAATGCAACATCTTGTGGCAGCAGGAAGGCGTTGCAGCGATAATTGCAACTGTGCCATGGATTTACCCAAACTGATATTGAGGCATACTTGGAAAAGCCCGGTAAACAATTCAAGAGAGACCCCTCAGTTTGGCCTAGCCAATTCTCAGTGAGCCATCGAGTCAGCGAACCAGTCAGCCTCAGCTCGTTAAGCGATGGCGGGCCTTGGGGAAACCCCAGCTCCGCATTTGCGGCAGGCCACACTTATTTTCGGTCTCTGTATTTGTATCTATCTACATCAATATCCCTCTCATATCTCAGCCTCTCTCACTCGCTCCCTCTCTGTTTGTTTGTTGGTCTGTTTGGCTTACATAATCCAAGCCGAAATGCAGCCGCCGGCGGCACGCGATGCACTGGATCAGAGCTAACGACTCGCAAAAGTGATTCATGTTTGAAATTAGTATATTATACGGCATACTTTGAGTGAGGGTATGCTAGACTTGTGTTAGAAATTTATTAAAAAAATGAAGATGCTGGCAGAATACATTGAGGTGCTATGTATGTGAGGCATAAACTTTCCCCCCTAAAGTTATGTTTCAAATGTTAACATTGTAAATAGTCAGTCTTTGGTGGGTAGCCACAGGCAGTATTATGGGTAATCTCTAGTTATTTCTGTCCTATATAAAGATGGCATACATAACCTTACCTAGCCTTTTCTTACTTATAGCAACGCATTCCTCTCTGAAGTTGAACTGCTGAAATTCGGTAGAGTTGCTTGATGTTCCTAAATAAGTTATTCCAAGCTCTATATCTAAATATAGAAAGTCAGAGACTATCCCTAGCTTAGCTGTTTATGGGCTGTAATACTGCGGTTTCTTTATACTTCTAAGGTATCTACAGTTCGTTATGCCAGCTGAAACTCAACTCTCTTGTTTTCTGATTAAATTTTGTTTCGATTCGCTTTGCTTGCTTGGCTTTTATTATTATTTTCAATTTCATTTTCTTTTCTTTTGGGATTTCGGGCTTGCGCTTTATGCACGCAGTTGGAATTTGAATGAATTTTTTATTTCATTATCGGCGCTTGCTTTTTGCGGCTTTTTGTTTTGCTTTTGCGAAACTACTGCATGTAGTCGAGTTGTATATAAACGTTTTACGATCTATATGTATATAGTATGTTGCTATTCGATTAGTGTATTTATTGGTTGGTTAATTCTCAAGGTCGTTCACCCACATTATGTGCCCGGCATGATTGAGTAGCACAGGCCCCAAGGGTCGCCGTGTTGGGTGAGTCATGCCCAGCTGGGATTGTGTGGAGACTTGTGCAATCTGCGCTCGCACCCGCATAGAGCAACTCCCATTGTAGTTGTTGCCCTTTCACTTGAGCAGATCTTAGACACAGACTCCCAGACACGCTGCTAGCTCAATTAGTGTGTGGCAGGAAACGAGGCAACAAGTCGAGCGGCAACTGGAGGCGCTGAGTTGGAGTTGGAGTTGAGCTGAAGTCGAAGGTGTTGCGCCACAAGCAGTTTCCGGCGCCCAGAAAAATGTGTTAGGGTGCTGGCAGGGAGTAGGGGGAGTCGGCGCCTTGGTGAAAGCCATGTTGCAAGTTCGTCGCAGTAGTTGTAAATCTTGTTGGTTGCTTATTGTTGCGTTTAGTAATTGTTTTAAGCCCAACTCGACGCCGTCTGGGATTATATAAATTATTTAATTCATTGCTCAGTTCTCGGTTCAACTTGGATGAGACAGAAAGGTTTTTTGGCCACTTTGGCAAAGTGCTTCTGTGCTGATTGCCGTAAAGACAACGCAGGGACTGAGCTGAGCTGGGTCTGTGTTTTGTTCTGGCTGCGCTTGTTAGCTGTGCCTTTGTCTGTGCAAGCAGTCCAAGGACCGCCCAGGGTCAGGGCCGGAGTGAGGGAGGTGCTCCGTCGCAGCGTCCTTTTACAGTTGGGCAGCGTTGAATACCACCATGGCATGACAGCATAACGACGCATTCAAATCGTGCTCTTATTGATAAACAAACAAACCGATTACGCGCAGCGGTGAGCTGACATCGAGGCAGAGACGAGGGCAGAGCATCACCCAACCAACTCAACACCCGCTGTGATAATCGCATTCAATCAGCACAGAGCAGTGTTGCCAGCTCTGTCTTTTCCTCGTCAGGTCTAGCTCTTTTTAAAGTTCGAAACAGCGAAAAGAACGCATAGCGGGAAATCTAGCATTTTCTTATGATTAAGTAACCTATTGCTGTGGTTTGTGTCTAGGCTAAGCCTACATTGGATCGTGTAGTGGAATTGTTATGAAATACAAGCAGTTCACTGCTTACTTAACAGAGTTCCGTTAGCTATAAAACAAGCCGTTTTTTATTTTTGTTTGCACTTTTCAATTTGGAACAGCTTAAAAACTGGAGTAGATGCGACATTATCTAATTTGTTTATATTGTTTTAGTCGTTTACAATTTTTCAAGTTCGTAAAGCATACAGTTCGTCCTGAAGCAGGCTGCAGAATTTTGGCCAGTTTTTTCAGTTTTACTTTTTAAAGAAAAAACGAAACGACCCTTATGTCGTCAGGGGGGCGTAAAGGGGCAAAACCTGTCTACATTTTCACTGCCACTTTTGAGATCGTTAAAGCGTCGATGTAAAAAGTATTGCATACTTTTGTGTGCTGTATCAATTACATCATAGTGCGACTGCAGTCGCAGTCGGTGTGGAAAGGGAAAGGGGGAGAGACTGTACAGTGCAGATGACAGGTAAGGGGAGGGAGGGTGTTAAGGGGTCCCAACTGTATCTGACTGTGCAGTTGGCGCCACAATAGCACTCTCAGCTAATCGATAGTTACCAATAATTGTCTGATGCGTTGACCTTTAAGTGCTTTTGCCTGTGTGTGTGTGTGTGTGTGCAGTTTGTTTTGTCTCTCTTGCCCGGCGCATTCAATTCAACTCTTTGCGTAATCAGCAACAACAACAAAAGCCGACAAACTGCACTTGTCATATGCAGATAGTAAAACGGGTAAGGGGGATAAAGGTTAATACATATGCGTCATATCTGCGGCATAGGGAACGGGATTGCATAACCTGCAGCGCAGCACATTATGCGCAGCGCGGTCAGCAAGTGTAGCTTAACCTTTGGCATGGAATATTGACACGCGCCTGTATGTGTGTTCTGTCGGGGGGTTCAAGGTTATCAATTTCACATATTGCATACCCTTCTGCCAGGCTACTGCCATTGTGTGTCATTTGAGACACTCCTGCTTGGCTGTCCCATTAGCTAGACGAGGCACTGAGGCAGCCAGGCAGACTGGCAGCCGGCGGCGGCTGCGTCGGGCAACCACCTGTCCTGGCAGGGCTTCTGCGAACCTGCGAACTGTTGACAATTGTGTCGGCCTAGTGAAGCTTCTCGTTGTCATTGGCACGCATCACACACACATGCACAGGCACACACAAGTATACACAAGCACACATGTACACTCCCACAATCACAGCCCACCTCCTCCCGGGTTCATGCACTGCCAGGTCCGTCGACCTGACCCCTTTGCGAGACATTTGCGTGCGGAGGCAGGTCCAGGTTCTCAGAGCTTGAACTTCAACTGCTTCGCATTGTTGCACGTTGCATGACGTCAGACAGGCAGCAACAGGCTGCCACTGCCCTCGCAGGGCATTTATCTCCATCAGCTGTGAAACAGTGCATGAAATTTAATTGGCAGATTTAGGCCTGCTGTGCTTTGTTTATTGTGCTAATCCTTCAGCCTCCATCCTCCTGCTCCTCCTCCAAAAAGGGATTGAAGTTTTCTGTGCGTGGGTGTGGTTTGTTTTATTTGTTGTTTCCCTTTGCCTTTGTTTTCCATTGCGCTTTGTTGTCAATTGGCAAACGCAATTCAAAATCTGAAATCCGAAATGGAAATTTCAATTTCAAAGCTGCGCACTGCGGGTGCCGGTGCCAGCAGTTGAGGCAGCTTCATAGTGTAGGGTGTTGTGGCACGCTGCTGTGCACCACAATCAAGCTGTGATGTTAGATGGCACTGCGTAGATGCTCCAGCAGCTTAGCCCAGGCGTGGGCGTGGTAGAAGGGCCAGCAGAGTGAGTAGAAGTAGCAGGCACTAAGGCAGGGCCCTTCACTGTGGAGGAGAATGAGGCAAGTTGTGTGGGAGGCTCATGAGGTGGAGGAGAGAAGAAGTAGCAGGAGGTGTAGGATGAGAAGGTGAAGAAGTAGTTGACTTGTTTTGTTTACTATTTGCAGATGCATCATGTTGTGCATGGGTTGCGATGCTTGACGCAACTGCAGCACTACCGAGAACCTTCTTTGACTGATTGCAAACCGAAGCCGTCTTTCTTATGCCTGTTTACTTAGCAGACGAGAGATGGAAAAGCTGGCGAGGATTGCAGTTGCGAATTCTTTATTACCGAACATAATAGAAAAGACAGAAGAGAGGCAGAAGAAAATGGCAGGTACAGAGTAGAAGGCAGATAGATTCATAGAATAGAATAGAGTAGTGTAGACTTGTTAGACTTAGTGTAGTCTAGCTAGGTCTGGGGTTAGCTGTAAAGTTGGGTTAGCTAGAATGAAATTTGGCATAACTTTTCTCTTTGGTCTTGTCTCAAGAGGGTCCCATGCTTGTCTAGTTGCGCAGCAGCACCAGGCGAGGATCGTTGGCAGCTGTCCAGATCAATGGCGATGGCTGCTGTTGACGCACAACTTGTGTGGTGCGTACAGCAGGTGCCACAATGGGTGTCACGAGGCGACGATGATCGTGCACCACTGTCTGACTCTGATGCGACACAGCGGTGGGCACATGCTCCACTAGGTTGCCCACACGAGCCAGCGTAGGTTCCTGTACGGTCAGCACAGTGCGCAGGCCAGAGCGAGCGGCGACAAGGAGGGGCAACGGCACAGAGACGGGTACAGTAGAGGAGACAAGTCGACGAGCATCGACCAGGGGCTCAGCAGCGGCGCTAACCGAGGAATCCGATTGCAGGTCCGCTGCCTCCACCTCCTCTGCCGATTGCTGCTGCTGTTCGGCACTGAGACTGCTCTCTGTGGGCAACTCAATGGACTCCTCGTTCACTGGCAGCGGCACTGAGGCTAGCGAGGATTTGGTTGAGCCAAGCGATACCAGATTTGCAGGCCATTCCAAGGTGCCGGCGCTGACAACTCCCAGACAGCCAAAGGCGACAAGGCAAAGGTTCTGCAAGTAGTTGAATGCGTATTAGAGCAAGTTTATCAAGTGGAAGAGCTACTGGAACTCACCAGCTTGTTGTACATGTTGTCAATCTTGGGGGAATACCAATTAACTGATGCTGCTACCCATACCCACTGAGACTTTTATACCATCTTTCGCTGCGCCTCACTAAACCCGAGATGCATCGCTGCATACCACGTATTGAGTTACTCGAGAACCAGGAAACATTTATTGCCCTATTGAGAATTTGAAATTTGAACAGAAAAATCGAATATAGCTCGACATAAGACTATAGCAAATTGTCGCGCAGTGGTATATCGCACTTGTGCCGATCATCCTTCCAGAAATCACGAAGAAATGTAATGGGATCTTTGGGCTGTTCGCGGGCTAGACCCAACATGCCCTCCATGAGTATAGGCACCACTTCGCGGTTCAAATAGGCGCGTTGCTCGTCACCTGATTTATAGAATTTAGACTTTTCGCATATGGGTTGCGTGGGTGGCTCCACACGCGTGGGTGGCTTCACAATAGGTTCGCATTCGGCTTCGGTATATGGTGGTAATGGTGGCTCAACTGGTTTAGGTTTTGGTTTCGGTTTGCCTTTCTTGTGACAGCAACTGATAATGTTGGACTTCGTTTTTGGTAGTGGCTTCACATCATCAGAACTGCAGCTGGCCATTTTGATAGAGACAGATGAGGAACTTCAATGGAAGTAGAAAGATATGAGTACTACGACTGGGCTTGCTGAATCGACCTACTTTGCTATATACTTTGTTGCGAGAACTTATTTAATGTGCTTTGTTTGCTTGATGTTATGATAGGATATGAAAACTAGAAGGGAATTCAGCTCGAATACTATAAAATGCTTAGGTAACTAGATCGGAATAATTATTAATTTTCTATAAACTGAATGTCTACATCAATAGCAGCTCAGTGAATAGGTTTACTATTTAAATGTTTGAGTTTACGTTACATACAGATTAAAGACCTAAGACCTTTGATGCATTATCAGCTAACTGTAGAGAAGTTTGCTTCGTAGGTTATTGAAGATTAGTTAATTTCTCTAGGTAATGTATAGATACTTTTGCGTTCCTTTATTGTAAAACCTTTATAACTAAACCTTAAGAGTCGTTGAGTTTACCCAAAACTCCATCTCCTTGGATACTTTTACTTTGTTCGATTGACTGATCTAACATACACAGTTGAGGTTATGCAAGGGTATTCAGTGTTCTGTAATTCTGTTGAATTTGTATTTATTCGAAACATAATATTCGTAGCACTGGAAACAATCACATTAATTGGATATCACTGGCCGGAGCTAGGGTTCCTCCTGCCGACGGGGTAAGCTGCTTAGCGGATTCTATCCGCGCGTGGACACCGTATGTCGTAACCGGAGCTGTTCTCCCATTAGCCAACATTTGAATCCATCAAATGCGACAGGGAGGGACAAGGAGATGTGTTCACTTAAGCAGCTTAATGGGTAGCTTCATCCGCCTTTGCTTCTCTTGGCCTGTCGTACTCCTGTTCTCCAGACAGTTTCAATCGAATTTCGCAAACGAGCTATGCCGACTATAGACGACATTCCTGGGTTTTCGTTTACAAAACTTGGTCAAATCTGCATGGAGTCCCCCGAAGAAGGTATAACACAAGCGTCGCTCCAGCAGCCAAATGAAATGATCCACTCGATAGAAGAGCGTGAGGTACTTGAAGAACGTCAGTGCGAGTAGCACAGAGATGTGCAAGCGCCGCTCATCGGGATCGAGCGAGAAGAGCAGCTTGTTCCGATTCAATTGCTTCAGGTAGAGCCACGAGATAAGCAGGCTCACTTTGGAGTTGCTGTAGATCGGATCAATCAGAGATCAGCATGGAGGGATCATGAGCGTGTCTTTCACTCACGTGCTCAACTTAACGAAGGCTGCGTTCGATTGCTGGCATCGATTAATCAGCAGCGCTGCTACCGGCTTGAGGAACTCAGCTCCACTGCCAATGACAGTACCGACAATCAGTATAGGTACCATGGCATTCTTGCCATACACCTTTCCTGCTAACTGCACTCCTCGTTCAATATGCAGTACTTGACTGATGGCTGTGACAGGAGCAACAAGCATCTGAATGGGCACCGTCCTGCTGTGTATGGTATTTATACCATCGAAGGGGCAATAGAATACCAGGTACCAGGAGAGGGTGCACAGAAGAATGTCCTCACCGTTGCTGAGTGGTTCCAGCGGCAAATTGCCCAGCAATAAACTGACTAAGATGTCGCCGGCAAATGTCAACAGTAGATTGGTTAGCCACAGCACGAAAGGTTGCCATTCACGGTACAAGCAGGCACTTTTCCTCGAGGTACCCCCTTTGAGTGATAGCTCCTGGCGCAGCTGAAGCGCTATGAACGTGAAGTGTAGCAGACGAAAGGCGATGTGATCGGAAAGCTGATTGAGTAGGAGGTGCGAGGACATGACGGCACACACATACGACACATACAGCGACCAAACCTTAGACTACACTACCCGCTCAGAGGTACTTCTATCTGGTAAGTTGTTGTTAATAAGTAGAGCTAACTTGAATTTCTGGACGGTTTTCGAATTGTTTACTATATGAAAAATTGAACTTAAACACAATGGTAATGTGGGGAATGGTAGGGAGTATTAGTGTGTATATACTACGTAGAAGATGAAGGCAGTGTGGAGGGTATATACTGTATAGTTGAGTTTGTCCTGCTCACTTCTTGGTGTTGTGGCTCTCTCTCTCTTTTCTCAGTATATGGTAAATAGGAAGTTTTTCTCCATTCGCTCTGTTCTCAGTGTTTCGTTTACAGGGTATTAGTGGGTATATACAACGTAGTTGGTGTGTCTCTCTCGCTCTCTTCTCGGTGTAGGTCGCAGTTCGGCGTAGCTTAGATTGCGCACTGGCTTGATGCGTGGCAGCATTTGATGCACTACCGGATGTGTCGCGTAGGTGAGCTCAGCGGGTGTATGGGCGTTAAGCTGCAGTGGGAGTGGCAGTGGCAGCTGCTGCACTGTAAACTCAGTTGCCAGCTCTCTTCTAAGCTGGAGACTTGTGTTGATAATGCGTACTGTGGGCGTGGTTAGAAGGCTGCTGTGTTGCTCTGGCAGTGGCAACGCCAGCAGTTCTGTGCTAAGTTCGCTGTTAGTAGGCGTGGCCAATGGGCTGATGTGCTGCGTCGGTAACCTCACGAAGCTCTGATGGGAAATGGCTGTGGCGGAAGAGGAGTCGTGGCTGTGATGCAATATGCTGGCAGCCCAGCAGGCCTCCAGTGTGAGCAGCAGGAGCAGAAGGCTGCAAACTAAGCTCGCTGAACCACCTCTTGAGTTGCACATGTTGCTGCGATGCGGATTCGATTGGAAGTTGATTTTGCCTGCCCGAGTGGCGTCTCTAATTAACCCCATAGATCTATGCCGCGGGCGGTTTTATAGCTAATCGCAAGCTGAATGAGCCTCTCAAGAGCTGCAAGTTGAGGTAGTGCCTGTGGTAAAGGTCGTTCGGCAGCTACAAGATTAATTGCTGAACCCTTGAATCGGGCTTAATTAATTAATCAAGTAGCCAAAAAGTGATTCAATCGAATTGCGACGCACTTACAGCTTCAATTACGCGCCTACGGCTAATCGCAGAGGGGGAGGGTGGAGAAGAGAGATAGAGAAAAAGACAGATAGAAAGAGGTGGAGGTAGAGACGCTATATACGCTAACTGTTGCCAGCGAGTGCTAGAAACGGCGTGCAAAGCGAAGAAAAACAAGTAAAAAACGTAAGAAGTGTTATTGTTGTCAGTAGTCGACAAAGAGATGCCCTGTATATGCTGGAAATTAAAGTAGCTGCTTGTAGTACATGGTGTAAAAGCTTTACTTTGAGAAAAAATTGGGAATTTAGTGTGTCTGAGACGATATATACCCAAATGCATTGTTAATAATAATACAGGGTATTTTGGAGTTGGAATTTCTGATAAAAATATCGTTTAAAATAACAAATAACCAGCACAGAGTTGCAGAAACAGTAGGAAAATAAATAAATTAATGAAAGTATATACCCGCTAGCAGGAGCTCTCTATTTACAGGGTATTTCTAAACTAAGAAAAGTAGTTTTGTTTATTATACCTACACCACACGTTCTCAGTTGTTTTAGGAGATAGCTGGCACACATACCAACCCATATACCCACTTGCAGCACCTCTTAAATAACCGGGTATTGTCTAGCAACAGCTGCATTGAGGAGTTTGTACAACTAACCCATAAATGAAGACTCTTAATACATTTATAAACCAATATAGCTGCTTTAAGCTTACTACTGATTACAGGGTATCCGCCAAGCACGAGATGCCAACTTCAATTGTGTGTGGAGCCCGACCAACCTTCAGCGCGTTGCGCATGCGCCGCAGTCACTCCACTCGCAACAAGTGTTGTTGTTGTTGGTTGTAGCTTGTTGTTGTTACTGATAGATTGTAGTTGTTATTGTTGGCAGTATTATTGTTAGTTGTTATTGTTATTACTACAATATTTGCGGCATTCGTTCGCCGTATTTATTTATACATTTTCGTTTTTATTTCTTTACGTAAAACGGCCAAGTTGAGACACTCCCACAAATTGCAAGATAACCAAGCAGCCCAGAGGCGTCACGCGTATGTTGCCTTTGGCCCCCCTTCAATTGCCGACCCCCCTTGGCTACGCCACTGTGTCTGTTAGCAATTGCTTTGCTGTGATTTCATGGCACAGCAATTCACACCGCGATTCAGTTTGACTTTGCCACTCGCCTCGCCGTGAGGCTGCAAGCGATTGATTCGAATCGAAGCGAGTTTATACGCCTACCATTTACTACAGGGTATCTAACGCCCACAACTATGCGGCAATTGGTAAGTGAATCAGGAGAAGAGAGTGCTTTACAGTGCAGTTACTCATTTGATTCCTTTCCCTTTTACAGTTACTACTGGCGCTACTCGCCTGCCTGGCCTGGCTGGTGCTGGCCAAACCCACGCTGGTACCAGCTAAGCTGCTCATTGAGATAGCTCCCTCTGTGGTCTCCTATCAGGGCTCCTCGCAGACACACACACGCTTTGTCATTGCGCCCATGGGTCGTGCTCTGGGCTATGTGGAACCCACCAATCTCAATCGCACTTTTCACACACACTCGGAGGAGGAAGCGGCATTGCGTGATCTACCCCGACCCATATATGTGCATCAGTAGGCGATCATCCCCCTTTCCCAATGACTTATGTTAGTTAGGCTGTGTTCAGTTTCTAGACAAATATAAATATACAAAATACTATAAAGCTACACAAATATTCCCAGACTACGTATTTCAATATAAGATACAGCTTCCCGATGTCTTGTTTGTTCAAAACTCCGCTTCATGTCGTCCTCTCCGCGCCCAAGCTTATCCCAGTACCTGGTCAAATCACAGAAGCGTAGGGAGCATATGCTAGACGATTGTGCCCTTAAGTTCTATGAGAAGTGGAATCGAGCTTGGCGTGCACAGTATTCCAATCCTGCCCTGGCACAGCTGAGCATAGGATGTGAGTTTCTGCCGCCGAGGAATCACAGGCGACCGCTCAAGAGGTTGCAGCCAGCGGGTAATGTCAGAGGGAAGACTCTTTAGCCTGTCTAACTTCTCTTCCCTTCTAGCTACCTCCAGCCTCATCAATCGCTGTCGCCTCTGAGGAACAAGAGCAACTGACGCGCTGAGGGAGGAAGGCATGTTGCTTTTATAACATACAGAGGGTACCTCTAAAGGTCTCTGTAGGTCTCTCTATACATACTTCTCTATGTGGGTCTACTTCTCCTTCGTCTCTGCCTCCCTGCCTTTCATATTCGTTTCTTTGTGGAGCTAATGTGCCTTCTCATCGTTTATTTTGGCAGCCTTTAAAGCCTGCTCCGCGTCTAATGACTGAGCTACCTCGAAGGTTGAGGCAGCGCAGTTCGTTCCATTGCTCTATTGTTGGGCCCTGCCTGAAGCTTCTCCTCGTCGGGCTCAGTTCAAGTTCAAGGCGCAAATTTGCAGCAAACACGTTTGCCAATTTGTCATGTTGGTTTGGATGGATGAAGGACACCTAAGGCAGTATAAAAGAGTCGACTTGCTTCTCTAACAGCATCAGTCAACCGACAGCTTGCAAAGCAAATCCCCCAAGCAAACTCAACATGTTCCGTTTCGTAAGTAGCAAGGAGTAGGATCAGTAGCAACCTGGTCTCATCTTGTTCTTCCTTTCCAGATCGCTATCTGTGCCCTGGCTACCATTGCAGCTGCTGCTCCAGGTTTTGTTGAGCAACATCATGTGGTTGCCGCAGCTCCAGTGGTTGCCAAGGTCGGCGCTGTGGTGCACTCTACTCCACTGGCCACATCGCACCAGAGCTTCACTCAGTTCCATAACCAAGCTGTCATCACACCCGTGGTCAAGCATGTGCAGCCTGTTGTGCCTGTGGTGCCTGTGGTGAAGACCATCACTCCCATTGCGGCTGCTCCTGTTGTGCACCATGTGGCTCCTGTTGTGCCTGTGGTCAAGCATGTTGCCCCCGTTGTGCCCGTCGTGAAGACCTTTGTTGCACCCGCTGTGCACCACCAGACCTATGTGGCACCCGCTGTGTCCGTTGTCAAGACTGTGCCCCACGCTGTCTCCCACCAGAGCCACACACAAATCCACCAGAAGTCGCACATCATCACCCCAGTGGTGACACCCGTCTTCAAGACCATCGCCACCCCCGTGGTGCCTGTGGTGAAGCACGTCGCAGTTGCTGCTCCTGTTGCCCATGTCTACCATCATTAGGAAACCTCATCGCATCGAATCAAGTTGTTGATTATTTGAATAAATGAATGAATGTTAATCGAAGCACTTCGTAGTTAACTGAAATACTCTGTGGGGTGGCAAGTTATTAAAATGAGAAGATGAGAGAAGAGAACCTAAGTCAGTTAGATCTATGGATCTTATAACTGTTAAACCTTGTGGAATTTGCTAGAGAAGATTCGGGCGATGATTTAACTATGTTAGTTATCATATAATCGTTTGTTGGAAGTAAGTTTATTATTCAAGTTGTGGTTATATTCATTTATCTGGGGTATGGTCTATTGAGTCACTTAGTTTGTGTTTTTTACAGCTTGGTAAAGTTAGCTGGCAAGGTAATAAAGACTCAATAATAAACTGATTATATTTTCCATCATTTGGTTAAGTACTTTAGACATTACTAATTAGTGGACACATATTTATATCTATTTATCTATATAATTTGTAATCCAGGGTATTCTCTAGTTGAGTACATAGCCTCATTTAGTAAGTAGTTCTTCCCTCAATCTATGCACATAATTAATTGAGCTTTATCTACTTTAAATGAAATGATATATGCGCATTCCTTCGCAATAGATTTTATTATATTATTATATTTTCCTAATAATTCTATTTTCATCTATTATATCGCAAAGCTATTATATGGAATTGTATAGAATCTGTTGTCTTTATCGTGTGCATTCTATAGATTTTTCTATGCACGGTAAACTTATAAACAATTTCAGAGACAATGAGCAATGGGAAAGGCAAGCCAGGGGCGTAGTTAATTAATATTTAAGAGGGAACTTAGAGAATGTATGCCCATGACTATGAATAACAGATAAATATCTATAAAAACTAGTATGTCATATAGAATATTTACATTCCTTATGCTCTTTTCATTACTTCTCATATAATTCCTACTCAATGTACCCCTTTTGCACGCCTCTGCTTTCCACTTACTTTGTTCGTATTTGTATACAAATTTTTGACAGTTATGAGTTATGACAGTTTAATTATTGTCTGCGAAGGCATAATCTAATCATGGTTATGGTCTGCGCCATGAAACATTTTCCTTTCAGAGATTTCTAAAGAAAATTCACCAGAAATTTCAAATTAATAGAAAAGTGAAAATCCAAAATATTTCTTTCAAAAACTGTTTCTATTTATTGCTTCGTTTATGGCTCAAGGACTCGATTGGATTGTTCTCTTTGGTACCTTAGGACTGTTTACTTGTGGTAGGCAGTGTAGGCAACGGGGGCGCTGACCACAGTCTTGACAAGGGGTGCAGCATGGACCACTGGAGCGGCGACAACAGTCTTCACCAGAGGAGCGGCGTGGACGACGGGCACAGAGTGAACGACAGGAGCGCTGACCACAGTCTTGAGCAGAGGAGCCGACTGCACAAGGGGCACAGAGTGCACCACGGGAGCAGCAGCATAGGTGCTCACAACTGGGGCAGCATGGACCACAGGAGCAGCGGCATAGGTCTGCACCACAGGCACCTTGCGTACCAGATTCACATTGCTCTGGTGGGTGATGGCCGACGAGGCAGAGGTGTCCACATAGGCGGTCTTGGTCAGCACAGCGGGCTGCACCAAGGTGGTGTGTGTCTGGGCAAGCAGACCAGGAGCAGCGGCAGCGACGGCCAGGCAAGCGGAGAAGGCAACCTAAAGAAGGAGCAGGAAGTGAAGTTAGTTAGCCGACACACATACAGATTGGCAACTGTTGCTCCTTCTGCACTTACGAATTTGAACATTTTTGAATGTGGTTTGTTTAATAGATGCGAGTCAATTGCAACTGTTGATGCTGTGGACAGGCAGCGAGCGCTTTTATACATACCCAAAGCCAAGTTGGACAGTTTTTTGTTGGTAACTTCAAATTCTGGTTATCATTGTCGTGTTGTTGTCTAAGTACGCGCTGCGCTGCGCTGCTCAAGCTGAACTTGAGCTGAGCCTCAAACTGGTTTCTTATGCCGGCTCTGCTTCTAAGCTACATCAATGTCCAATGGGAAGTTCATTAACTGACCTAGGTTGGGGCATTGTGTGTGTGTATGTTTGTGCCTTGCCTGATAGGAAGCCAAGCACGAGTGTATTGTGTGTGTGCGAGTTGTTGTTGCTGCTGTTGTTGTTGCACCCACTGGCTGAGCAATCAGGCAGCCTTTCGCAGCCGTAATTGGCCTTAGAGCTGCGTGGCGGTTTGCTTACGCAGTTTGTGTAGGAGAACAGGCTGTGTGGCTCTCTTCCTCACTCTCTCTGCACCCTTCCTTGTGCCTTTTTCTCTGCTGCAACATCCTGCTGCAGTTGCTGCTGCTCCTGCTGCTGCTATTGATTGCCTGCCTGGCATTTGCTGCTTATCTGCGCACATCGATGCTGGCATTTTGTCTCTAATTGAGTTGTCACTTTCATAGTCTCTGTCTCTCTCTCCCCCCCTCTCTCTCTCTTTCTCTCTCGCACAGCAGGATGTGTCGCTGCATTCAATTGAGTTATGCGATTCGCCTCCTACGTTATGTGGCTTATTGCGTGGCAAGAAATCGACTCGAAATCGAGAATCTTAGATGAGATAAGATGAGAAATGCCACAAATTACGCAGTTAACAGCGGAGCCTGGAGCAAGGTTGCATAAGCTTTACTGAGAATTGAGAACTTAAAGTTGACCCAGTGATGCAGAATGTGCGCAGCAGACACACAGCATCACATAATCCCTGACTGACTTGACAGTTATCCCACATTACCCACTGACCCAGTTAAAAAACTGACCCACTTTCAACATCTTCCTGCCAGAACACACCTTCCTTTCGTCACACACGCACACACACCCCTTTGCTTGCTCACATTCATCTTCACCTTTATCTTGATCTTCAACTCCATCATCAAGTGGGCAAACAATACGAAATAAATTATACATATTGCAATTGTAACTGCAGCATTCAAATTGGAGGCAGCAATTGCAACATCGACAGCTCGACCAGTTCCAGTTGTTGTTCATTCGGCATGATTCATGGTCAAGCCAAGACAAACAACAGACTGTCCAGGCCAGCGACATTAAACCACGACCAAGTGCAGCTGCCGTCGACGCCGCCGTTAAGTGCCCACTTAAGGGGCTCCATTGGCGTCGCCAGCTGCCTTTGCGCCGTCTCCGTCTCCGACTCCAGCTCCATCGGCAAGCCCTATGTCAAGGTTAAACCACGGACGACAAGCCCCACGCGTACTTAACCCACAATTTTTGACAAGATCGTATGCTGGCCAAGCAGCAGGGAGGAGTATGGACTGTGCCGTGACAGTTACAAGTACTTAAGATAAACATCTCATGAACATAAAATACAACGAAAACCGTACGAAAGCCAACAACATCGCGACATCGATGACGTCGGCTCGTAAATCCTAACTCGGCCCTGTGGTAACTGCAGATGAAGTTGGAGTTGGAATTGGGTTTTTGCTTTTGGGCGAGAGTTGGTAATGAGGTAACCTAATGTGGTGTAGTTTGAACAGTTGAAGGAGAGCATTATTTTAAAGAAAGAGAGTTCTGATAGTTACTAGATTCTTGTTGGAAAAGGGGAAGTAAGAGGCTTTGTTCTTTTTTATCTTCTCTCTAAGAGACCCTGTTAAGAACCTAAGCTAAAATTGATATATTGCTCTCACTTTCAACTACATCTTTCTGTACATACTCTATTCAGAGTTTACGCTGGTTATAGATTATTCTAGTTCTATCTATCTCTCTTTCAAGTTCGTCTCTCAGTCACAGACGCCCTGACGAGTTCTCAGCCTCCAGTTGAAAAGGGTTCACAGCCTTTTTTCCACTTTTCTCGCTCTTTCTAGTTCACACAATGCCTCTTATATTACTTCTTCACTTCGTTACTTCTTCAAAGACTCTGTTAAAAGCTCTCCCTCTTTCTAGCAGCTCCTACTGCTTTCTATCTTTCTTCTCTGTCTCTTGCTCTTTCAAACAGCCTGTTAGACTCTCCACTAACATCTACCAAACCTTGTAGGCCTTCAGTTAATCCGACATGACAAATTGTCGCATTGTCGCATGTTGCCTTATTGTTTGCCAATTTGTTGCTCTAATTGTTGATCGATCTGTTCAGTGGCATTTGCCAATTCGGCTATATAAGCGACCGTTAGGCCTCAGTGGGTCATGAGTTCTTACTGGAGTTTGCTGCTTGCCAATTCAAACTAAGACTAAATCCAATTCAATCGACCAACAACCACAATATGCATCGAGCTGTAAGTAGTGTAATTTCTATATCTTTATAGTATTACTAACTCAATTCCTTCAACAGTTGCTGTACTCTCTGGCGCTTGTTGCCTGCCTTGTCCTGCTGCTGCCACTTAGCGAGGGATTAGAGTTCACTGCCGAGCCTATATCTTGCAAAGGTGCCTATGTCAATACAACAAGTTGTCTTCTGGAAGGGTCAAGCTTAGTGGAACCGAAGACAATACGTGCTCTCCTCGTGCCGGACTTGGGCAAATACTGTAGTATATTAAGTTTATAATAGATATAATTATTAGCTCTGCATTGTTGTTGGTTAAGTTTGTTATTGTTTTAATAAAAAGATATTGAAAATTATTTGTGAAACTGATTGTGATTGATATTGATCTATCTATAATATAAAGAGGAAGTATTAATTTGATTTTTAAATGATTTACAGTGATGCAATTATCATATTGTTTATATCATTCAACAGATTGGACTAGGAAACATTATTATGATGAGTCAAAGTCAGCATAACTGCCAATGGAAGATCATTTGGCATGTCGTATGGATATTTTTTACATCATTAACTATTTATTTATTAGGTTTCATAAAGTTGAATAGTTATAAAATCTCAAATACAAATAAATCGACAAAATTAACCAGGAAATAAACCTATTGGGACTTGAGCTAAACAAGAAGTCCGCATAGGAGGTTATAAAATATCAATAACCCATTATAACTCTTTGTTATATTGTTCCTATTCATATTTATAATTATTATCTTTCCTTTTGCAATCAAAAAACCGTCAAGATTATGTTTCAATAATACTTTTGCTTATAATTCTTATTTTCAGCGCATAACAAAAAGGGTTGAAGGTCTTAAATTAATGGTGCAGCGTGTACGCCAGAGGCGCTGAGTGCAGCACAGACTTGATGAGAGGTGGCGAGTGCACAACGTGGACGGGAGCAGCATGAACCACAGGGGCAGCGTGTACCACAGGAGCAGCATGGAGTATAGGAGCGTGATGGACAACTGGAGCGTGGTGAACAGCGATGGCTGGAGCAGCATGGACTGTAGTCTTCAATACTGGAGCAACAACCTGGTGGACGATTGGCTTGCTGTGCACTTGAGTTATGCTCTGGTGAGACACAGCAGAAGGTGCGCTGTGCACCACAGTGCCGACCTTGGCGAGCACGGGTTCATGCACCACATGGTGGGTCTCGATGAGGCCTGCGGAGACGGAGGCGAAGAGCAGAGCAACGATGGCAACCTGCAGGAGAAGATTAGGTAAGTCTAACTGGTGGATTGCTTGCCCTTTGAGGGAACTTACGTATTTGAACATGTTGAGTTGAGTTTGTTGTATTCCGTAGAAGCTGACGATGGGAACTGATGCTGTTGGGTTCTGTGCGAAACGCTTTTATAGGAAGTCAGGAGCAGAGCGAGTATCGAGTCGATAACAAACTTGGATCGGGTCGTCTACCTTGAATCGCGTTTGATAAGACGGTAGCTGACGCAGTCGTCGTTGCTGCTGCTGCGCCTGCGTTGGCGTCGTCATCGGCTCTCGTCGTGCGTCGTGCGTAGAGTCGCTGCAGCAATCGGCAATAATTGCCGACACGATTCGTATTCGAATTGAAACTCGTTGGTAATTTGGACTCGGGTTCGATGCTGTCTTTGGCTTTGTTGGTTCGCGCGTAATGAAGGTCAGAGATCTTATGCGAGATAGATCATGCTGCAGACTGCCGTCGCTCGTTCTATATAAAACGCGCTTGCAGACTGCGTAGATTATCAGTCACATTCCAATTCGACTAGCTTCAAAATGTTCAAATTCGTAAGTGAATGAAGTATTTAAATCCTGCTACATCTTACTATATCTTAACATTATATCTACAGGTTGCCATCGTTGCTCTGCTCTTCGCCTCCGCCTCCGCTGGCCTCATCGAGACCCACCATGTGGTGCATGAACCCGTGCTCGCCAAGGTCGGCACTGTGGTGCACAGCGCACCTTCTGCTGTGTCCCACCAGAGCATAACCCAGGTGCACAGCAAGCCTGTTGTACATGAAGTCGTTGCTCCCGTTCTGAAGACCACTGTCCATGCTGCTCCCGCCATCGCTGTTCACCACGCTCCTGTCCACCACGCTCCTGTACTCCACGCTGCTCCTGTGGTACATGCTGCCCCAGTGGTTCATGCTGCCCCAGTGGTTCATGCTGCTCCCGTCCACGTTGTGCACTCGGCTCCTCTCATCAAGTCTGTGCTGCACTCAGCTCCTCTGCCCTACACCCTGCACCATTAGGACAGACACTCAAATAACTCTCCGCCGTTTGCTTGTGATAAAACATTTTTGATTTTCGTTGAAATAAATTTTTATGTTCCATTAACAAGTATCTTATACACTCCCTAGAGTAGAGTAATAGTGTATAAGACACGTAAAGTTGTCTTATACGCGCGTCTTATACCAAGCAAAGCATTGAGTACAAAAAGTGGTGCCTACTTTCGGGCTGCGCTTTAAAGTGCAGCTGAGCTGCAAGGCAAAAGTGACTGTAGAAAATTCGAAATTTAACGAAAAAAAACGTTTAGGAATTATTCAGTTAGGGCACTTTATTGCAAAGAAACTAAAAATGTTCGTTTTTTTTTGTGTTTTGTAGCTTTTCTTGGATTTCTCTCATAAACAGGGCACCTGAATTTTGTGAAAACAGGAGAATCTAAATTCGAAAATCTCATAAAATGATGGACAGGATGTAAGGCAGCTGGTGGTGGTAGTGGAGGCGGCTTCAGGTTTCGGCAAGTGTTTGTAGTGACTGTCTTGGTGTGTGGATGTGTGTGTTTACCACAGCTGCTTGACCAGCACGGGGGATGGATGCACTTGGCTGATGGCAATCTGCGACAGAGCTGGACCGGGCACAACAAGTGGGCTAATAATACGTGGAGCAGCAACCACAGAGTGTCCCCACAGTGGTGCACCAATGGGCACTGGGCCAGCGATCACAGCAGGACCGAGCAGGCTAGGCGAGGGTCCTGGAGCTGGTACTGGAGCAGGAGCAGCAGCCGCCAAGGCGAGGAGAGCAACGAAGACGCACTGCAGGAAAAGCAAAAGGAGCAGGCATTAGTAGCACCTCCCTTGCTTTGCTTATTGATTAACTGATTGACTTACCAGCTTGAACATTTTGTTTTGTCGATGGTTTGCAACGATTTGACATACAATTCCATTGCAAGCTGGCCTATTTATACCGAAAACAATTGCAAAGTGTTCCAATTGAATGCAGTGCACTGCATCAGTGGCGTGCATGTGTGTGTATGTGTGTGTGTGCAATGCCTCTGCACTCGGCAACTCAACACAGAACAAACACATAGTCGACACCCGACACAGCTCACGGCACTCTTGATGAAACCCTTCCGGGGGCAGGTTCTGAACTTACATGTTCAGGTTCTCCACGTCCAGTTTCACTTGGCCGCATTCGTCTAACAGGTTCTTTATGCACATGCACACCCCTTATGGCCAAGGTGTAACCTATGCAAGTTCGATTCCGCGCTCGTGCAACGCAGCGTATACTTGACACTGTGTGTTGCATGCGTTCCGCAAACAAATCAACAGATTTGCCAGTTGATATATGATATACTATAATGGGTATGTGTGTGTGTGTGTGTGTGTTGTGTGTGTGTGTTTGTCTACAGATTTGTCCAAGATTGTCTGCTCTTTGCACTTTCGGCGCGCATAAATTAAGCCCAAGTCGTCGCCGTCGCCAACGCGTTTGATTAATGTGGCCAGTTTGCCGGGCCAATTGTCACAGATTGTCTTGTGCAATACTGCAGCATGTGCACATCATGCAACAGTGCTCATTGCTAGGGTGCTCGACGTGATACCCTGTATATTGTGTGTGCTTGATGTAGAACTTTCCATATATCAAATTTCATAAACGCTGGTAAGTTACTTGTACATTGTATTCTTTAGATCTTCAGTTTTCCTTTTTTTTTTTTTAAACGGAAAAGATAAGGCGCTATAGTCTTTAGTTCCTTCCTTCTTAGGTTAAAGTCTTTCTGTATAACAACTATCACATGGTTCATTTTGTTTGATCTGAATAGTAATTTACTTTAAACTGCTGCTTGCTCTAGTTAGGAGATTCCCGTATGACTTCCAAAGAGTCTTATTCCATATTTTCAAGCTTACAGGGTATTAAATACAATTAAGATATACAATTTCAAAGTAATAAACCGTTTTAAAGCCAACCACAAACAATTTTGCATACCCTTTTCCCCCAAATTGCACGGGGTATAACAGTTCAATCACTCGACGCGACATTAGTCGTCAAAATTAGCCAAAAAACGGCTGTCAATTAGCTTGTCTATGTTTGGCCCTCCTCAGATGTCTCTCTTCACCTCTGCCTGCCCCTTCCCCTCCCTCGTTAGCTCGTTAGCCACTCCCAAGCCAAATTTCAGGGTCGAGGTTTAACAAACACCGAAAAACTTGTTGGTTTGATTGGTTTTTAATTGGTCAAACAGGGAAACGTTGAACCGATCTGCTCCTCATCGTCGTGTTGGATGGAGTCCGGCTATAATCTCATTTTACTGCAGCTTTTCACCCACTTAGTTGGCTTTGGCTTTGCTTGGATAAGTAACGCAATTAAGCTAAACGCCGCTCATTTGCCTGGACTTATGGGGCGGACAGGTTGCCATTTCAATTGACTCATGACTGTATTCATGAATACTCGAACGAGTAGTTTGTCAATCGTTGGCTTGCTGCTTGTGCAAACAATTGTGCAAATTTCAAAGATAAAACTGAACTTGAACTTGAGCGAGCGCCCCCGAATGGTCGAGCTAGAGGTGGCCATAGCTGGTGGTGGATGTGGATGTATCTATAGTTGTAATTGTGGTTGTCTTTGCAAGTACTATAGAGATGTATCTCTTTCTATTGTTGCAGCTGTACTTGTAGTTTCTTTTGTATTTGTAGCTGCTGTTGTATCTTCTACTTACTTATGTAATTACAAGTGCTTCTCTGTCTGTAGGTCTGTCTAAATAGGATTGTGGCTTATGTATTGCATGTATATACAGGAGGAACAGTCAAGATGCATATGTAGATGCAGTTGTATATAGTAGCTGCTACCACTTCTCTGTATGTGTTTATCTGTATATATCTGATGTATATGTAGTTTTATATCTCTTCCCAATTCTATCGTTTTCTTATCTATCTATCTGTCTAACATATTTATCTATATATTTGAATTCTATTTGTGTTAATCCAACTACATCTACATCTCTTCCTAATTCACTGCCTAGATCTGCAGCTATTCATCATGTGAATTGTATATCTTCATGTATCTATACACATATTTGAATCTCTATCTTATCTGTCAACTTGTACCTGCTCTTAGATATGTCTGCTTTAATAGCTACAACTGCACTTAAACATACACGTACATAAGCATCCCCAACTCTTTCTCCGCCTTAAATATGTAACTTTTTTTTAAAGATGTACCTGTGCTGAAACTTCGTATATGTCTAACTATATTCATAAGGCTTAATTTGCATCTGCATTTATATCTAAAACTGCATCTATCTCTCTACTTACATATCTAGCTTATTCTTTGCCGCAAATCTAAACCCAAATCTTACGTATCTAATGTAGCAGATGTATCTTCATGTGACACTCTGTATCTGTATCTGCATTGTAACGCTTCCAGCCTTAATAGCGCCAACTGTTGCCGCTGTAACTGTTGCCCCATTCAAACTAAACTGTAGCTGTATCTGCATCTGTATCTCTGCTGTATCTTTCTATCTTTAGCGCACCTTTGTGGCACACTCGCTTGGCACCCGCGCTGCTAATGCACTTGGTGCTCATTTGCATAACACAAAAACTGCATTTGTTGTACGCCTTGCACATGAAAGGGTAACGTGTCACCAAGACAGCGGCGCAGAAGGTGTTGGAAATGAAGGCGAGGAAGGTGTTTGCCTGCCTAAAGCGCTGATTACGCGCTAATTATGTCACCAGGCCGCAAAACCAAGCCCTTTTTCCGGCTAAGACAGCAGATACCTCAGCGGGGAGGGGCAGGGGGGGTCAGGAAATTGACTGCGTGGTAGGCCTGCCTTATGCTGCTGCGCGAATTGTCTCTCTTGACGTCAACTCAAGTATCGATTACGCGGCGTATGCGCAATCAACTGCGACGCAAGCCAAGCGTCGCTGGCGCTTCAATTTTCATTTCATGTCTTGCGATTTTCTTTCATTTTGTTACGTTTTATTAAAAGTTTCATGCTGGACAACAAGAGAGAAGACACACGCACACTTACACACACATACAGATACACATACAGATACAGTTACACATACACAGCAAGTCAGCAGCAGTGGGTGGGAGAATCAGCAGACTGTCAAGACTGTCAAGAGGAGTCTCTTCTGGCCTCGTCTAGTGATAATGATGATAGCTATGGAAGTCGTGATGATGATGCAGATGATAAGGATCGTAGGGATGATAGGCCTTGATGATGGGCGCCGGATGATAGGCCTTGATGATGGGCGGATGCACCACCGTCTTTACCACAGTGGGCAACACCACCGGCTTGATGATGTGATGCGGCACAGTATGCACCACAGTGGAGCTCTGATGAGAGACTGCCGCGGGCAGATGCACTATCTTGGCCACATGCAGTGGCTCCACGTGGTGATGAATCAATGGATACTCCGGATAATGATGATGATGGCCATGCAGGTAGCCAGGACGTGCCGCGGCCAGTGTGCACAGCGGCAGCAGCGAGAGGAGCTGGGGGGGAAGCAAGTGGAGGAACAGTTACTGAGTGAGTCCTGGTGGTGCCCCTGCGCCTTACCAATTTCAGCATGTTGTGTGTGTGTCGACGGGTAATCCTTGTGGGTGCGCGAGTGCTGGTCTGGTGCAGGTTTGGTGGTTGCTTGCAACGTGCAACTGATGCCACCATGACACCCCAAGTGGGCTTTTATACACAGCTACACAACTTGTTGCGGCAGCTGCCACTCGAGGCGACGCGACGCGATGCCAACAGCTGCAGATGCTCTCATTGTTCAATGCAACTGCAGCAACAGCAGCAGCAACAGCAGCAACTACAACAGAAACAACAGCAACTATTGCCATTGGCATATCCGCGCTGCTGGCGTTTAACTCTGCGAGGGGAAGAGGCTGTTAAAGAGCAAGAGCAAGAGAGGGGGAAGGCGGAGGAGAGAGAGAGGAAGAGGCTGAGTGGCAGTGCGAGTGAGAGAGGGAGCTTTGCATCCGCAGTTGAAGTTGCCGTTGCTGGTTGCAGTTGCTGTTGTTGCTGCTGTGTTGCTGTTGCTTTGCAGCAGACGCTTTAATTGCCCCTCGTTTTGTCTATTGTTTTTACACTGTGCAGCAAAGCAGAGATGCCGAATTGCAGTTGTAGTTGCAGTGTAGAGCAAGGTCTGCAGTTGCTGCTGCTGGCTCTGCTGGTGCCTTATCTATTGCTGCATCATCTGTTGCCGCCTCTGTTGCTACTGTGCTTCAGTTTCTTCTGAGTTGCTGCTGTTCTCAGCCTGTTTCCCACTGCACTTACACCTCGCGTCACCTCAAGCCAAGATCTCTATCCCTAAATTGCGCTAATCCCTAACCTGCCTGCAATCTCAGCAACACTAGGGCACTTAGCACCTCAGCAACTGATGAAGCAAAGGTTTTTGGGCTACTTTGCAAATGATGCCACGGCGATTGTTGCCGACGTCGTTGTTGTTGTTGTCGTACAACTGTTGCCATTGGTAATTGTTAATGTTGCTGTTGTTGCTGTTGTTGTCGCCGCAATTTGTGCCTTTACCGTTACTAATGGCAGCAACTAGTTGCTGTGTTAGTTGTAGTTGCTGTTGATATTGCTGTGGTGGCTGTATGAGTTGCTGTGACTGTTGTGACTGTTGTTGTTGTCTCTGCTGTTGTTGTTGTTGTTGTATTTGCTGCTGCTGTTGTTGTAGATGAAGCTGCTGCTTGCTGTGAATTCAGCTTGCAACACTTGCGAGCTTGGCAAGCATAATTTATGCCAGTGTTACACTTGCCTGCAGCGACCTTGACCAGGCTAGCCGAATTGCTGTTGTCGCTGCTGCTGTTGCTGCTGTTGTAGTTGCTGTTGTTGTTGGTATTGTAGGTTGGTGTTTAGTTTGCAGTTTTACAGCTATGCAAGTAGTTTTTTTTTGGCTTGTTTTTTGACAGTTGCAACGGAAATTCACACTCGCCAATTTAATTGTGATTTGAATTTGCGTGGAAATCAGTTTGCAGCTACTATTGCCTTATCTGCCACCTCTCCAGCTGTCTACCTCCCTGCCCCTCTATCTGCCACTCTGCCTGCCACTATGTCTACCTGTCTGCCCCTTTCCTCCCCTACTTCCTGGCACCTCTCTTGCCCCCTCTCCCACAATTATGACAAAATCAGGCTGAGAACTTTGTGTGACAGCAAAAAGCAATTGCGCAAAAATGCCACAGTCAGTCAGGCAGTTGCACTTGCCACTGCCACTGCCACTTGCCACACGCCAGCTATAGTAGTGTGCCCCTAACGAGGTTGCAACTTACATCGATCTGGCTTCGATCTACAGCTACGAGCTATGATCTTTAAGGCCTTAACTGGAGCTGCTGCTGGCAGAAAAGTTCACGAACAGCAACGCGCTTGATGCTTCAAGGTGCTTCCACTTCACAGCAAGTGGCAGCCAAGGGAGGGGGCAGGCAGAGAGAAACAGATAGTGCAGTCGTATCAGCTCATTAGAATGTCGCTGCAGTTGACAGTCGACAGGCAACAAGTGCACTCGGTAGCAGCGCCAAATGTCAGCAGCAGCCTTCTTCAAGTAGTGCCCCCCTCTTGTGGCAAGCTTTGCTTGTTAATTGAATATGAAAATATTTGTGCAACAATTCGCTGCGCTTGCCACAAGTCCCTGTTGAGTATTGACCAGGCTTGACCCAAAAAAGAGAAACGATATTGTGCCACGCCTGCGATAGATTAACGAAATGCAACAAATGAAAAGCTTATCTCGACCAGGAAACGCTGCATCGCTGCTGCTTGGCAAACTGGCTCTGTGGCATGCAACACACACAGTCTGCTGCCTTTCGATTCAGTTCACTGGGTTAGTGGTGGCAAAGACAAAGACTGAGCTGCCCTGCTGCCCGCCTGCCCGCCTGCCTTGCATGTTCTGCACTGCACATTGAGTATACGCCGTGTGTGGCGAGTCACATCCGCTGACCAGTGAAAAATGTCGACGAATGACCTTAGCCGCGAGCAACAATGACTGAACTGCAGGTATCTGTGACAGCTGCCCCATTGACCACCTGCTGCTGCTGCCTGTGCAGTTTCGATGCGCATATCGCGCATACGCCGCGTTGTGCCCCCTGCTTAGTGCAATTATCCAACAATTGCTTGCTAAATGAAATACAGAAACACTCAAACTGCATTCGCACTACCTTCGCACTGCATTCGTTTCTGCTGGTCATATCAAACAGTCACACTGGCACCCAAAATAAAATGCACAGCTGCAAAAATCGAAATAAAAACCCAAACTCAACTCAATTTTTCACTGCACTCTTTGCGCAACTTCAAACAAAAACTATGCAAGTCTAGGCAACTGTGGCTTCGACTCTCTGACAGTCTGTCTGTCCCACTGTCCCATTGTCACACTGCCCCACTGTCCAACTGACTGACACCTGCCTGAATTGTGCCAGTCGAACGGCAGGACAGCTCGAATTAGTTTGTGGCGGGGCAGCGTCGCTGTTGGACAAGTATTTTGGCATAACCCGACTAAAGCCAACCACAACTAGTGACAGTCAACAACAGGTCAGACATATGTTCGGACAAATATGAGCAGATGAAAGATAGTTGGCTAGTTAGATAGTTAAATGTATTAGGCTGAGATATGGCGAAAGGTGAAGTTAGGAAAGATGGAAGCTAGCGAGATGAGGAGTTGTATATATAGTATTTAAAATAACTAGTGGTAATATATTATTGTAATAACTATTGTAGTTGTAAATAACTAAGTTTTAACTCAAATTTCAATTGTGCCTGTCACAAAACAATCAGCAGCTGTGTGACATTTCAAATAAATAAATGGACAGAAAGTTTGGCAATGTAATATATAGTAGTACTGTATTTTAGCGATGCTCATGGTTAATGATGCAAAGAATAAAAAAAAGAAGGAAGACACATGCTGAAAGCAAAGACGCCAAAGTGACCGATAAGGTTTTCTTTAACATCACCATTGGCGGAGAATCGGCAGGTCGCATCGAGATCGGTTTGTTCGGCAAAGCTGTGCCCAGGACCGTGGCGAACTTCAAGGAATTGGCCGAGAAACCACAAGGCGAGGGCTACAAAGGCAGCAGGTTCCATCGCATCATAAAGGAATTCATGATCCAAGGTGGTGACTTCACCAAGGGTGACGGTACCGGCGGACGTTCCATCTACGGCCAATTTTTTAAAGATGAGAACTTTAAGCTGAAACACTATGGTGCCGGCTGGGTGAGCATGGCCAATGCTGGCAAGAACACCAACGGTTCTCAGTTCTTCATTACACTCAAGCAGACCAGCTGGTTGGACGGACGTCACGTTGTCTTCGGCAAGATTCTGTCCGGCATGGATGTGGTGCGCAAGATTGAGTCTAGTGCCACCGATGCATACGATCGTCCCATCAAGGTTGTCCTCATTGACAACAGCGGCATCATTCCAGTCGCCGTACCCTTCGCCGTCGCCATGACTGATGCCACAGAATAGGCACACAGTGTCGGCGCCATTTTTTGCAGTTTTTAATACAAATTTTAATCATCTAAACATAATCATGAAACCGAAAATGCAAATATTTAAGTAGAGAGTTAGTTTCCTCGTCGCTTGCTCATCATTGTCCAGGCAGGCAGGTAGGGAAATTGCATTTTATAGGCAAAATGAGAACTTCAATTACTGTCTTTACATTATAGATACTCTGCTCAACTGTTCTCAAATTTTACCGTCAAAAATGCATTATAATAAATACATAAACATCCTACGAAATACTTTGTCAAAAACACTCTTAATCTTGGAATCATCTATGATGTCTAATTGAATACCGCCTTTAATCAGAAGAGTATCAACACCCTATGCTATATATAGCCTCTATAAAAATAGTACTATTATATTCATAAGTCTCAATTAAAAACCAATTGATACTCTCAAGAACAAACTCGAACTGTGAGAAACGTCTCTTTTGGCTTCCGTATTTATCAATAATTTTCAACACACAGCCTTGTGTATTGTCTTCTTGGTCAGATCGGGCAGGATAACTACGACGACCTTCGTTCCAATTAAGTGTAGAGAAAAATGACAAATAACAAATTAAAGAAAATTTCGAGTTGTTTCGCAGCGATTAAAGGTGACGTAGATCGAGTGAGACAGAGTGGACTAAGCATTTAACTGGTGTAATTGCTTGACTTGCTCACTTGGAATGCGCTCTAATTAAAAGCGAAACTGAGCTTATGCTCGGCATGGCGATAAGGCAACTGGGAACTGGTTAAGCTCGTAGCTGGAGCTCAACTCCAGCTCGATCCCGGCAATGATCTATTTGTATGTGCTGCGCATTGTAATGCGAGTGTTGTGCAAGCGAAACGAACAAAACTGTCACAAGACCCAAGCCAGTTAGCCAAGTGTCTCTGTCTGTGTGTTGTCTGTGTGTGTGTGGGTTGGCCATAAGGCGTACATTACCCTCTTGCCGGATATTAGCAAAGGAATTCGCGTCGAAAACAAACGCAGACTCAAAATAGAAAACGAAAAAAAAATAAAACTATTAAAAAGTATTTTTGAAATAGCCCAAAGAACACTTTGGGCATCTAGAGAGGAGGGTGCTGAGGGCGTGTTCGGGTGCCTACTAGAATTATCTGTCGCCAATTGGCAATATTCATAAATCACGCTACGGCAAAAATTGCTGACAAATCGCCATAACGGCGACAGCTCTGCAAGCTGTGGCAACACAATTGGCAACAGCTCTGGACGATTACAAAAGCGGAACTCACAGAGACAAAGCAAACAGAGAGAGAAAGAGAGAGAAAGAGAGATAGATATAGATAAAGCTGGAACTGTAGCTGGTTCTATGTGGGCTGCCCCATTGCATTGTCTCTTTTTTTTTGCGTCTGGCAGGGATTAACATAACAGGAAATTACGATAAGCTTGCGAGTGATCACTTTAATCTGATTTTGGTTTCAGTGCAACTTAAGAGTTCTACGTGATCAGCAAACTGAAAAACAGCAAAACACTTAGTCGCTTAAGTACTTTCAGCCTTTCTCTAGTGTTTGTATGCCCTCAGAGAGGTATTACAACTTTGTAACAATCGAAAATGTATGCAACAGGCAGAAGTAGGCAGTTTCAAGCATTTCTGTCCGTATGGACACTTATAACTTAGATGCTGTAACAGTTAGAGGTATCGAAAGTTGTGAGTATATGTCTGATTGCTGCCAGCAGGTAAAGCAGATATTAGAATTCAGTTACGCCCTTTACCGCCCCTGTAAAACGATAAAATATTGAATTGGAAATACAGCTTTAATGCTGGAGCGCTAATTTCTAGAGTGCACGATAATTATTATCATTCAAATGATTTCTGGTGTAGAATTTCATAGAGGGTATATTCCAGTCGAGCACTCTTCAACTATAGTTTTGTTTTGTCTGACTTTAGAATTATATATGAGCCACAAATTGAGGCATTAAACTTTTCTCAGTCTTTCTGCAGCGCCAAAGAAGCCACAAAAGCAGCTGGTGGAGAGGGGAGGGAAAGGAAATGATACCAATCAGTACCAGGCCTGGCCAACGACACGCACTGAACTTGAGCCACTTTGCGTGGCAGTGACAATTGCGTAGTGGTGCCGGCGGTGCGTGCATGCGTCGCACACGAACTGAATTTCACGGTCAACTCTTTGCCAAGAAAAATGACAGCGAACACGTAATAAAAATTGCTGCTGCGTGTTGTTGTTGTGGAGTGTTGCAAGTGGCAGACAGGAATAGCCAGACACAGACACAGCCGGCGTGGCCAACTACCCAACTGGCCAACCGCTGATGGGGGCAATCGACCGGCTCCGTCTCCGACTCCAACTTCAACTCCAACTCGGACGACAACGTCGGGTCGGGCCTTTATTTTGACTGGTTTTTTAATGGGCTGGCATGGCATGGGCGGGCGCCGTTGTAAACGAAAGCGAACTCGCAATTGTTGTTGTTATTTGTTCTTGCTGTTGTTGTTGCTGTTAGAGTCGAATTAGCTGCAGCACTTGGACACTCGGCCAGCTTCGCCGTTGGCTTTTCTTAACGATGCTGTGCAAAAAGCAAAAAAAATTATTATTATTGTATTTTCTGCACTTTTGGCGCAGTTTTACATTTTCAATCTGAATTGGTGTGCGTGTGTGAGTGTGGTCATTTTTTGTGTATAAAAGCTGGCGCAGATCTGCAGCTAGCAACAGACAACGGCAACGCGTCAACACAGACCAGCCCAGTTCATTTCCATAGCCAATAGCTTGCATCGTCTAGTATCGCCAGGATTAGCAAAATGTACAAGTTGGTAAGTGACACGCCCCCCCTCCCTCCCCCAGAGTAAGTTGCTAATTCTAACCACATTCCTTCCTCCAGGTGGTGTTGTCTGCTCTGCTCGCTGTGGTCGTCGCCCGTCCGGGCTATCTGGAGGCAGGTCCCCTGCTGCACAGCTATGCTGCACCCGCCATCATTCATGAGCCCGCCCTGGCCAAGGTGGGCGCCATTGTGAAGACCATTCCCACTGCCGTGTCCCATCAGAGCATCAGCCAGGTGCACAGCTCGGCGCACATTGTACAGCCCATACTGGCGCCTGTTCTGAAGAGCTATGCTGCTCCCATCATCAAGACCTATGCCGCTCCAGCTCTGCACACTTCCATTCTATCGCCCTGGGGCTCTCATGGCTGGGAGTCGGCCTGGTAGGGTGTGGCACATCACAAAGGATTCTTTAATTGCACGACTTGCGGCGCGAATCTCGGTGCGGGTGCTGCCCTATTCGAACGCTTCTTCTTCGTTCCTTCTCTATCCCCATATTTCTGCATTTTGTTATCCTTTTATCCATCTCCCATTTCGACTGATGTAAATAAAGTCCACCACAGATCATAATCAAATAGTTGTCAATTTATTTCTTAAAGGTGCTTTAAATTCTGAGAGAATTAAAAAAGTACTTTCTTTGAAAAGTATGAAATATAAAAGTAAATAAATTAGATTTTTAACATAACCAAAGATCAATGCAGATGCAAGATGTAGTTTTCTTTTTTCTTCTTCAGCTCTTGCAAAATATCAAGTGTATTTAAAGATTTTTTAAGTGTTAAGAGAGTCATAAAGTAGCTATACCCAATTACTCGCCTGAATCGTTTATGGTTTAGGACGGTATCTGATCGCCTCAGAACCTCTAACATTAGTTCTGAATTAATGAAATTATTTATTTCATACTAACCAATTTCAAAAATACTTTATTTTGTTTCAGAAAATGTAAAATAGGTTTGCTTAAACTTAAACGAATAACTTTATTAATAACCATCAGATTCTTATTGGATATGTCTTATTCAAAATGTAATTGTGCCTAAAATGATTTTGACTAATAAAATACATATGAATAAGACATAAGACATCTACATTTTTTTGCCCATAGGAAGCACATGAACATTGCTCTGATTCAAAGGAAATGTTTATTTGAATCTAGTTAATTAGCTCGTAGCCCCAATCCAACTATTGTTATCTCTGTTATCCAAGTATTCTTATCTCCTAATCCAAGTATTGTTATCCCCTTCTATCAATCTATTTATCCCATTCTCAGAAATAATAAACCAATAGTATTTAAATTTGACATCACACTTTACTCGCAACTAAACAAAATGATATATACAAAAGGTACATTCCGATAGATAGGCCATCCAGTCGCTCAACTGTAAGCTCCCATCATCTCTGCTGATCTCCTTGGGGGTCTCTCGTAGTTCTCTACCAGGCGGAGTTGTAGACAACGGGGGTGGCAATGGTCTTCAGCACGGGGGCAGCTGCGGCATATGAGGTGTGCACCACGGGAGCAGCAGCCACGTAGCTTGAGACAACAGGTGCAGCATAGGTCTTGACCACAGGTGCGTACTGATCCTCGACAATGTGAGCAGAGCTGTGCACCACCGACTGGCTCTGGTGGGAGACCGATGTGGGAACACTCTTCACCACATGGCCCACATTGGCCAGCACTGACTCCTGCACAATTGTGGCAGCTGGGGCAGAGTAAACCAAGGGAGATTCATAGAGATGACCGGGACGAGCGACGGCTACGGCGAGCAGACCAGACAACACCACCTGGGAGATGAGAAAGAGATTAGTTTCACTGGAGATTGGCAGGAGTGCAAAGTAAACTCACCAATTTGAACATGTTGAAGGATCTGAGTTATTTTGGTCTGTGTTGTTGCTGTGGGAAGCGAGCTGGGTTGACTGATAATTGCCAGAGGCCACGCAGTCGCTTATATAGTCAGAGTCCGAGACGGAGACGTAAAACGATAAAGCTTGCGCTTAATTAAAACCAGACACATTAAACATAAAACTGGGAAATTTGAAGCCGAAAAGGCAGAGCTGAAAACGAAATTGAATGGGAAACTGACCCTGACAGAACCAGAGGCACAGAGCCAAAGTGCAAGTAATGCAATTGAGCGCAGGAAGGGCCTCACTGTACGCCAGCCAGTGCGTCATCTAATGGTCCGAATGGTATTTAAACCACAAACTGGTTACCAATTGACGCTGGCTTTGTCAACGGGGGAACAATTGCCGAGCCGCCCACCGACACTAATTGCTTATTGATCGCGGGCGAGAATCGACATGAATCTGATATGGGTTTGGGCCATGCTTGGAGTTAGTAGCTCCCTCGTGAAGGTCGTCTGTCTGTGCGTGTATACATTCCGTATATAAACACCCGCTGCAGCTGCTGGAGCACACACAGTTCTCGCTAACTACTCAAACGACTCTCAAGTCTTCGCACTCCATCCCAGTCAATACAGACCAAACTCAGCTCAAACATGTTCAAGTTGGTGGTATTGTCTGCTCTACTCGCCGTAGCTGCTGCCCGTCCCGGTCATCTGTACGAGTCTGCCCCGCTGGTCTACTCTGCCCCCGCTGCCACCATCGTGCAGGAGTCTGTGCTCGCCAAGGTTGGCGCTGTGGTAAAGAGTGTGCCCACTACTGTCTCCCCACCAGAGTCAGTCAGTGGTGCACAGCTCCGCCCATGTTGTCGAGGAACAGTACGCGCCTGTGGTCAAGTCAACGCCTGTGGTTAGCTACGCAGCTGCCGCTCCCGTGGTGCACAGCACCTATGCCGCTGCTGCCCCAGTGGTGCACAGCACCTATGCCGCTGCTGCCCCAGTGGTGCACAGCACCTATGCTGCTGCTGCTCCCGTCTATGCAGCCGCACCAGTTGCCCACATTGCAGCTGCCTCCCCACTCACCTACACTGCCACCGGAGTGTGGTAAGCCAGGCAGGACCAGGCACAGGATGATGATAAGGATGCGCGTCGTTGGACGGTTTTATGTGTGATACGAATTTGAATATGAATAAATGAATGTAATGTTGAATATCGATTGAGCTCTTCCTTGTCCTTTGCGGTCGTTTACCCCAAGGGGGAAAAGCATTTCCTGACAGGCTGCCAGGCAGGCTGCTTGTAAACAAGGCTGTTTACAGCACTGTAAACAAGTTGGGAGCGCTCTTTGATCTAACTGACTAAGGGCTACCCTAACTAAGTAGGCTGACGGTGTAGAGGGTGCTCCATTAGGTGAAGTTATAACCTAGGATACGTCGAAATCTAGATATGATTTGCAGCCTTGTGAGAAGAAGTGTAGAATGGAATTCCAGCAGAGCTCAATGAAACTTTGAGAAACTTAGGAGTTCTTGATATGGAAAGATGTGGCTTTAAAGTATCTTTAATTGAATCTGTTAAGAATTCAATGTTCCCATCAACAACTGACAGTTGGTAAAGAGAAACAACCTTATAAGAAATTCGAATTACCTTATGGAAACCCTAAGACTATTGGCAATCCTCGATTTATTCCCAGACAAGGTATCTAAATATAACGTTCTACTTAGTGTAATAATTTACACATAAGTTGTATTCTCAATCTATAGTTATAACAGATCCAACCCAAGAATTGAATCCATGAAGAATCTTTAATTTTATATCTGATTGAGTATCTTATTAGTCCAAGTTCAAGCCTCGATCTATACGAAAAACTAATTATAAATAATTATATATGTGCATATCTCCATACCGAATACTGATATATTGCAAGATCTATTAGATCATAGCTACCCCAGCATACCCTATGCGCTGTTGCTTCTCTAACTGCCCTAAGCCAACTGCCAACTGAAGAATGTCATTTGTTACAAGACAATTTATGAAGCTTGGCTCCTTGGCTACATCTCCCTCACATCTCGCACCTCCCCCTCTCCCCCCTTAGACCATATGTTTATTTGTCTTATGCACTGCCGTGTGTAAAAATACCACGTACTGCCTGGCGCTGCCCTTGGCCAATGCAGAGCGGTTCAAGGGCACTTGCCACACTTGCGTGTGCCAGAGGTTACTGCCCTCGCCAGCAACAACAGAGAGAGAAAACAGAAAGTGCCCAAGAGGTTTTTGAGTATATCTAGTGACTGAGTTTATTGTCTAGTATTTGAAGGCCTTTGGCTTGACATTATCACGCAAATCGGAGTCGAAGATATAGCCAAGCGGGGTAAAGAAGAAGAAGGGCGAGTCGAAGACTGCCTTTGATGAGGACATGAAGTTATGCACTGAATCCATTAAGCTGCGCTTCGTCTTGGGATCATCGGTTGCTCTGGGCATCTGATCTTCCCGTGGACCCAGACAAGCAGCATCACACACGACGAGCAGCAGCAGGAGCTGAAAGGGATTTAAGGTGGGAGGGTTAGTAATCTTCAGTTAAATCAATCTCTAGCTGATCTCCACATTACTTACCACCCAGGGCACGATTGACTTCATTGTTGTGCATTGAACTAATGTGGCTGAACTGCCTTTCCTCGGCTTTTATAGCAGAAGCAGAAGCAGCTGCACCAACTGTTGCTGTTCGAGGAAAATTCTCTGCCATAGAAATTCATTGCAGCTTGGGCAATTTTCGCGGAACCTCATCGGAAATTGAGCTTGGAATCGACAAAGCAATCACGAGCTGAGGTTGACTAATGAGCCTCGCTTGGAGCTGAATGAAAATAAGAGTGGGTTGGGTAGAGAAATAAGTGCTTAAGTGGTGCGACGTGTGGTGCGGAGTGTGTGGTGCGTAAGCAGTCGAAATTGGCCGCGAATAATAATCTGGTTTACGCGCAGAATCCGTTCAAGCACGTACGACAACGAGTTCCAGTGCGGGTACTCATTGTATTCGATTTGTAAAGCCAGCTAGGGGTGTGTGTGTGTGTTTGTGCTCTTGAAAGTGAAGTTCAAGTATAAAAGCCGGCGACAATTGGGTATCAAGCACAGTCTACCCTTCGACACAAGTCAAAGAACCGGCACAGCTTCCCAACTCCAATTTTCAACATGTTCAAATTGGTGAGTATCGAGTTGGACACGGATATGTGAACCTCTTCTTATTGACATGGACTCTCTCTCTATTGCCCAGTTCGTTCTGTCTGCTCTCCTGGCTGTGGCTGCTGCCCGCCCTGGACATTTGGCTGCTGCTCCTCTGGTCTACAGCGCACCTGCCACCGCCATCGTGCAGGAATCCGCCTTGGCCAAGGTTGGCGCCGTGGTGAAGAGTGTGCCCACTGCTGTCTCCCCATCAGAGTCTGACTCAGGTGCACAGCACACCCTACGTTGAGGATGTGGTTGCGCCTGTGGTGAAGACCACTCTGCATGCCGCTGCTCCTGCTGTGGCCACCTATGCTGCTGCTCCAGTTACCACCTATGCTGCTGCTGCTCCAGCTGTGGCCACCTACGCCGCTGCTGCTCCAGTCACCACCTACGCTGCTGCTGCTGCTCCCGTTGCCTACTCTACCTATGCAGCTGCACCAGTTGTCAAGAGCGTGGCGCCTTTGGCTTACTCCACCTACTCTGCCGCCCCTGTGGCTTACTCTGCCCCCCTGCTGCACCACGCCCCACTAACCTATGCCGCCAGTGCATGGTAAGAGAACGAAAGAATTTGCTGCCAGCCGTTGTTGACTTGTGTCCCCAATAAAAAAAACTCAAACGAAACTTGAAGCTTAATCCTTGTGCCCTTTATTGTGGAGAAGACTCTTCTACTTAAGGTAGATGCCGGGGTAGCTGCCGGGGTAGCTGCTGAGGGAAGCTGCGCCATTCCAGCCTGGCGCGTACCACTCACTGGTGCCGTAGCTCAGAGGCAGTGCCTCATAGGAGGCATAGTGTGCGGGGCTGTAGCTCTTCAGCAGTGGAGTATGCAGCGGTGCCTGGTGCACTATGGGACGCCAGTAGGGACGCTTCTCGTGCACCACAGTGGAGCTCTGGTGGGAAACCGCAGCAGGCAGTGCCAGCGACTCGTAGCCCACCACATGTGGAGCATATTCAATGGTCTCATAGCTGGGCAGGTAACTGGGACGTGCCTGGCTGAGAGCAACAAAGCTGGCCAGCAAAACAAGGAACTGCTGCAAGGTAGAAAAGAATGAAGCATCCTCTTTATTAGTTTATCCACATTAGGTAATCCACAAGGCAACTCACAATTTTGAACATCTTAAGCGAAAGCGAAGCGATTTGGAACTGTGACTCTAACTGAAGAAGCACCTCAACTTTTATAGTCAAGCAAATGCGGAGGTTTCTTTACGTTAGAATTGGCACAGACAATCGAGCCATCAAGATCTGCGGCAGCTCTTGTTTTTGCTTGTTTGTTTTGTCTGTTTGTCTGTCAGTTTTTCCCAAGCTCGCGCGGCTCATTAGTGACCCATTTGGGCGTAACCGAGCGACTAAGTGGTTCAGCCAAGGCAAGGTAAGGCAAGGCAAAGACTAGACAGGTCTAGACTTGCGTCAGGCCCTAAGCAAATCTAGGCTCCTGTGCCGCCCACGCCCGTAATTCATATTGCATATGGTGCACGCTAATGGGCAGCGACTCCAGTTGCCAGTTGCCAGTTGCCATAGAAGGAGTCAGGCAGCTCCAGTCCACAATCCACAATCCAATTGGGCCACAATAAAGTCAGCAAAATTCGCATTAGCATAAATTCCGACATACGAGAGTCGGTTTCCCTCTTCTAATGTGCCACGCCACGCTGAGTTTTCCTGGCCACAGTCAACGCCAACGCAAATCAGCTCTACTGTGCCTTACCTTACCCAACAACAACAGCAACAACAGCAGCAACAACAACAACAGCAACAACAACAGTAGCAGCAGCATAACTCAGCTCACAGTGAGCCACAATATCGGCATCGTCGTTTCCCAGCCACAATTTGGCGCGACCTTTGGCTCTAATTCAATTAGATACACGCAAAAGCTGCGCGAAAGACGCATAAAAAGTCAGTTCAGCTCGCTGACAGACACTCAACATTATAATTAGTGCGCCAGTTGTGTTCGACACCTGTCCCCTGCCCCCCCCTCTTCCCTTTCCCTTAATCAGTTCAAGTTTTTCAATGCAAATGCGCTTAAGACGCCGTTTTAATTGTTTGCTTGGGCTTTATAATTGGCACTTGTGGCTCTTAAAGATGTTTTCCACTTGACCTAGTTGCGTGCCGTGGGGGTGGGGGCAGGCGTAGGGGGGCGTGGGTCAGTTCGCACTTGTCCAACTGAAATTCGTAAACAATTTTATTGCCTACTTTCGGGTGGCTGGCTATAAATAGCCACTGTCGCCATCTGGCGTGCTTTTATGGCAACTCTGCAAGCTGCGCTCCAAGCTTGTGTGCGTCATCAGCTTAATTAACCCTAGAATGACCAATCAAATGTTTTTCGAACTGTTTTTGGCTTAAAAAAGAAGCTGAAATGGCTAAAACTGGCTAAAAGATTTGCACCTTTTGCCGGGCGAGCTATAAGCCTTATGAACTTAGAAAGCAGTGTCCTGTTAAAGAACAAACAAGAGAATAATTTAAATAATATGTATTAAAATAATAATATAATATTAAACAATATGGCGCAAAGTGCTGTGTCTTCAAGTTTTAGTGCAATTTTAACTTGAAGAACGAAAAAAACTGCCGTACGCTAACAGAGCTCTGTTTAGCCTGGACATGATCCCATAGCACGTACACAATGTTTGAATTAAGTTCCGCTAGATCGCTATGCGGCCCCCACGGGTGCGTGACCAATCAAATGAGTTAATTAAATTGCTGCAGCTTGATTTTGCTTGCAATAATTCGAGTGATTAAACCAAAGTTGGAACAGGTTGTCGAGTGTCTTATAAGGAGTGCAGGTCTAGGGGGAAATACATAGTTGTAACAATATGTTAACAATATGTTTGACTATCTGTTGAATTCTCTAGAGAGCTGTGGCGAAGAATGGTTAACTAGACTATGACTCTGTAATGGCCTAAACTGAATTTGGTTGCAATTTGAAGAGCTGTGGAATACCCCATGGAATGAGTCATATATCTTGTGCAAGAAGTGTGTAATATGATAGTAATATGTTTTTATAATATATCTAATCTAAGTTCTCTAGAGATTTAAGCTGAAAAGAAGCCATCTTATTATTATTTATTAGTGTGTTTATTATCTGTTTATTATTGATTTGATTCATGTTTTAATTGAATGATCTTTTCATTGAATTTATACACATTCTGACATATCTCTTAACACCCTCTCTCTGATAAACTTATCGATAAACATATGTGAATTATGAGCTTGCATTTTATGCAGAAGAAGGGGTTGCAACAGGGGGAATTATGATTTGGCACGCTGATTGGCAACGCTTATTGACGTTCCGACAGCTGAACAGGCGAGCTCGAGTTAATAGTTTAATTAATGCGAGTTGGCAACATGCTGCTTGTCCGCCTGGGAAAGACCAAAGCGGCGTGCGGCATGCGACAGTGCAACACAGTGCGACAGTGTGACAATATGTGTGTGTGGACAGTTCGGACTTCATGCAACATGCGGCTTAATTAGCGCTAGAAATCGCACAGTTTGTGAATGTCGTCGGTGCGATTGTCCCCCAATTCCACTGTCTGTCTGTCTGTCTGTCCTACTGTCTGACTGACTCAGTGGTTTTATTCCACTATATACCTGCAGCACTGTTTACCTGCCACACTGTTTGTCTGTCGCTCTCTATTCGCCTGTTCTCCCTCTTCTTCTCCCTCTCCTACTGCCTGTACTGCATTAACATTACTCATACGTCCCGTGCTCTGCTTAGGCTTATTTAATAAGCGCCTTGCAGTGCAATAAATGTAAATGCAATTTCGGACAGTTCTGGATTGAATTCGATTCGGGTTTTTTGTCTCTCTGGGCGTTACGTAGATTGTCTTATTAATTTTAATGACGCCATTACTAGGCGGAGCGACGCACAGGCAGCGGAGGCACCACTCATATTTTTACTGCCGTCGCTTACCAAACACTTAGACAAGTAAAACAACAGTAATAACTGCTACAACAACAACAGCAGCAACCAGTGATACAACAACAACTTCTACAACAGCAACTGCTTTAACAACAACTTCAACAATAAACAAAAACAACTTCGACTTCTACACTGCGTGGACCATGTTGTTTTTCTGTCTTGCCAACTTCCTTGATTACAGAATTTTTGAATCGGTTTGTCCGCCATTTGGCTACCTCCCCTCCCTCCCCCCTCCTCCCGCCCCCCTGCAATGAGATCCGCCTATTTTCTGTGGCTCGACTCAATCAACGTAGTACATGAATTTAATGTGTAGTTTAGCCGGAGCTATCATTAAGTGTAATTGACTTTTTATAGACGTTTGTGTTCTGATTTCAGTTTTTTGCACTTCGCAGGTGCACTGAGAGAAAAGGGAGGGAGAGACATGTAAAGAGAATAAACTGAAAGTAAATTTATAATGAGTAAGACAAGGAAACATAGTGATAAGGGAGCTGTTAAAATGAGGAAAGTGCATAGGTTCCTTTAGTGTTTCCTAGTTTCTTTCCCAGTTTCTCTCAGTGCACAAACAGCTCGTAGCAAGTGACGGGCAGTGTACTGTAGCCGAACAATAGACCAGACATTATGTGCATGTATGCTTCGCGCACCTTCCACACAGGTGTTCGTATGTGCCTGATAATGAGCATGTAGATGACCACCGCAAGCTACTGCTGACGCCAAGTTCAGGGTGAGTAATCACTCCCCCCCCCCCTCTCTCAGACACTGATTCGATCTATTTCATGCAATTAGAGCACAACAACAAAAAAGTGAAAGTCAAGTGGAGAGAGAGAGGGAGAGAGGAAGCAGGAGAGGAGAAGGGACAGAAGGGGAGCAGGAGTACCCACTCGTCGTACAAATTCAATTAAAAGACAATCATCGAGACTAAACTGCGATCACGGGACGCGTGTGGGACTTCTAAAGCGCATAAATCTCAGCGTCGCGTCGTCGACTCCGCATGAAAAATGCGTTCGGACAATTTGCATACAATTTGGTGACAGACAGCGCAGGCAACGCAGTTAGTTAGGGTAGATGTAGCAATACGAATTGTAAATGCACTTTCGGAAAGGAAACTCGATTCGATTCGACTGTCTTAGTTGACGTTTAATAACTGGGCTACTATTTATACGAGTATACAATTTGTGGGAAGATAGCTCAAAATATCTCAAAAAAAAAAGTTAGGCTCATTATACCTAAATGAAATTGAAAAGCAGTTTCGGGTAAAAAATTGTTGTAGGTGTGCAGTTAAGAGATATTTGCTCAGTTATTGATTGAAACACTTAGATTCTTTACATGCTATCAAACTTTAGATTTTAATTGTCAATAATTTAAAGACAGTCAACTTAAGTAATACATCTAGTTAGGGTATGTGTACCTAATTGAAGTTAATATTCACTTTCTGGGTGAAACTTAATGTTTTTTTTCACTTGCATAGCCAGTTGGAGTTTTATAAACACTGCATAGTCAACATACCCCATTCGTAAAGAGTATACAAAGAACAAAAACAGGCAGTCAATTTGCTGCTGGGGTGTTTGCCACTTTAATTTACGAGCATCTGTTTTCGGGGCGTTGTTGATGCAGTTGTTGTTGATGTTGCTACTCATGCTGTTGTTATTGCTCTTGTAGTTGCTTGTTGTTGTTGCTGCTGCTGCTGCAAATTGGGCAGTGCGTGTTACCAGATTCTGAGGCGGTGAACCACTTAATTATGAAGCCAATTCAACCAATTTGCATTGAGCAGACTCAGTGCGACGCGGCGGCTCATTGAAGCTGTCACATAATCTCGGGCTCAGTCGCAGGCTTTGGCTTTGGCATGCATGGCCAACAACAACAACAACAACAACAATAACAAGCAGCAATTACAAGTGCGACGTGCTTTGTCGCAATTGCGCAATGTCCCCAACTAGCAAAGTTGGCCAAAAAGAACTTACCAACTTGACAAAGTAAGGCAAATGGACGCAGCTTGGGATAAGCTAATTGTCGGTGACAGCTGCAGAGAAGTGGCAAGTAGTCAAGGAGGGGAAGGAGAGAGAAGAGAGAGAGAGAGAGAGAGAGAGACAGAGGCAGAGACTGAGACTGAAAGAGGTTACGTTTTAATTTCATTAATGAAAACGGCTGCGTTTACTTGCTAAGGTCATCATCTAATCGAGGGTATAACAATTTTTGGGTGAGTTTTCGAAGGTGAATGAAACATAACATAAAGTAAATGATATTATTATAAGATTGCGTAAATTTGGAGTACTTGAGCTACTCTACAATTTTCATATTATTTTTTAACGCAGTTCACATTATAGTTGACTAACTGAAATTAGAGAGACTAACTAAAGACATTTCCATTTGCCTTTTAAGACATCAAGCTGAAACTTTATCAGTTCGCAGAGATATCGAGTTGAAAATTGATAGATACTCTCTTTAAGCTAACTTAAAGTACACATAATAGAATCAGCGAGGAAGTCCCACTCTCTAACAAACTACATTCCCTTTATAACAAATAGTCCCATGAAAACTCCCACCACGCATGTCTGCGCAGTGTATACCTACTTCGTTCACCCCTATACCAACCCAACTCTCACTCATATTCCTCGCCTATAACAACTGTTCATCGCTCTTCACTCTTTACTCTTCACTCGTTGTTGCTTTGCCGACTTGAAGGTATTCTAGTTATTTTTTCGTACTAACTTTTGTTCAATTGTCTTGCCATTGTTACAGTTGGCGTTTTTCAGTTGTTGCTATTATTATTTTTATTCACTGTTGCTGTTGTTGTTATTGTCGTTGTAATGTGCTCGACATTGTGGCAAGCGACCTTGACCGCGTCCAACATGTGGTATACGTAATTGGCGCACTCGAGACTTGGCATCACTATATAATTATGCAAAACTAAGACACACAAATTATTAATTAATTTAATAACTTTTATGCGAGCACATATTGCACGCTAATTAGGCAGTGCAGTCACCCCCTCCCCCCCCTCACTTCTATGCTTCCCCCCTCAATGAAATTTGGCAACTTTGCTGAGAGAGAGACATAAATCAAATGGCAGATATAACATTAATAGAGGGGAATGGGGCAGAGGGGCGACACTTGACGGCTTTTAATTTGAAGTTTGAAAGATTTGTAGTTGCCACAATTGCTGTGGGATGCCACAATGCGTTGCACGAAGCCATTAAAATGCAATTACAGGCCGCAGAAGGGGCAGGCTGGCAGGGCAGCGTTGCCAGTGTGGTCAGTGGGTCTAGTGGTTGATCTAGTGGTCCAGTGGGTGGCTAGTGGCACGCACCACGCAGCACGCTTGCCACATGTGGCACGCACCATGCAACGTCACGCACGTATCCTGCTTTATGTCAATCAATGCGATCGATTTTGTGGCTCAGCCACATTTGCATAGCAATAAAGCCACAGCAGAGATTGTGGCTACAGTTGTTGTTGTTGCTGTCTGTGTGTGTACGCATGTGAGCGTGTGTGTTGTTTGTACAGCTTGTGTCACATGCAAATTGCTGCGACTGCTGCCTCGAGGTGTCGGGTGAAGGGTTTCCAGCTGCCGTCAAAATATATGCAGATTTCCGCAGATTGAGAATTGTCCAGCGCGTATTTGGCGTGTTTTATTTGGCTTCTTTGGCTTTTTTTGTGGATTGATTTATGCGCCATAAAGTTTAAGCGCGCTTTGTGCGCTGCGCTGAAAGAATCGAGCCAGAGGCGGAGACTCTCAGCAGCAGCAGCAGCAGCAGCAGCTGGCGGTGGCTCAAGGCCCCAGCATCGGGCAGGCCTACGCCCGATTGTATAATCGCTCTAATCGCATTGTACAAAGACAGCAGCAAATCGTCAAATACAACAAGTTGTTGTTGCTGCTATTGTGGCAGTTGTTGCTGCTGCTGCTGCTATTGTGGTTGTTGCAGCATTGATTATGCTGCGCGGGCAGCTACCAACTTTGCGCTGTTTTTCCAGCTACTTACGCAGATTTGCACGCGCTGATAAGAGGTGTGGCCAGCGTGGGAGGGAGGCAGAAGAGAGGAAGAGAGAAGAGGGGAGATATAGGAGGAGGAAGAGGTAAGTGAAGAGTGGAGAGGAGAAGGAGGAGCAGGCAAAAGAGCAGCAGTAGAGTGCAAAGGGGCTGGAGTTGTAGGGGACTGGCAGAGCAGGAGTTGGTGCACCCGGGCTGCTTGTGGCAGCAGATATTAAGAATGGCTATTAAGAAATCTGGCAGGCCATTAAAACGAGTGCTCAAATATGACACGAACAGCCAAATACCCTGTAGGCAGAAGGCAATGGGGTATGTGCAAGTGCAGAGACTGTAGAGGAGGAACGAGAGAGTTTGTGTGAATGCAAATAATCATTGGAGAAACTAAATATTAATGAAATAACTCTGAAGACCGAGTTTGCAGAGTAAATAAGAGTATATTCTGTATAGCTCATTTTTTTCTACGCCTCTATTATACATAATTTCAAAAGCATTTCAGTCTTTGCTTAGGTTATTTATGAACCTTAGCCTAATTTCAAGAGTATTTAATAATTTATTTTATAAGTACATAATATTACAGGAGAGTATTTAATATTTCATTTATTATTCTCTGTTCTTTACACTCCATTTAAAATCTTCGAACGTCTAAATCTTTTTTCCCTCTTCCACTGATCACTGTGTAGACTCTATAAAGCTCTTTTCTTTCTTAACAGTTATTACAACTTAATATTCTTAATCCTTCTATTCCCCACTTACAGAGTATCTTGCAGTGCCATAACCACTTCAATGGTCTCTGCAAGTCTCTCCCAAAAACCAATCTCTACTTGCATTCAGAGTTGTTTGCTTTTCTAATTTATTTACATTTGCGATGCGAATTGATTTTATAGTGAATTGCGCGTTACGCATACGCAGCGTGCACCGATAAGAAATCAGCTAAGCAAGGGGGGAAAATAATATTAATGCACTACGGGGCAACTGCAGGCAACTGCTGGCCTGGGGACCACTCTCAATTTGTTGTCAGTTATTAAGCAGCGCGATTTTTCATGCACTGTTTACGCATATTTGGATCGGACTAAGCGATCAGCTAAGCCAGGCTAAAGACAGAGACTACGACTGCGACTGGCTGCCACTTGCAACTGGCACTGGCACAGCAACTGCAATATTTTCCACACCTACGGAGATCGCTGTCAATCAGTGCAGCATGCTGATTGATAATCACGTGCGTGTGTTGTGAGCTGCGCTTTTAGAAAGGAATTCAAAGCAGAATGTGGGAGCCGCTGCTGCATTGCATAATGATCAGAGGGGGAGGAGGAAGGGGCCAGCATTTTGCACTGCCCAAAATTACAATAGAAAAGAACCCAACAATGGTGGAAAACCCTGGCGGGCAAAAAACATTGCCGCCTTCCTTTTGATTTCCGGCACAGAAAACTTCCATTTTTAGTTCAAGATTTGATAACGTTGGCAACGCTGACAACTCAGTTGCAGTGTGAACAGGGTGAACTTATTGAATCGATCGAGTCACTCTGGGATTACCTGTTTTTCTCAGTTTTCCACTGCTGGGAAAACTCGTGGCGCGTTGAGGCGCGAGGCGCATGACTGATCAAGATCGATCGCAATTGAGCGAGATCGAGATCGTTTCACTTTATTCTCAGGCAGAGACGAAGTTGAAGCCGAAGCAGTCGCGATCAGGGCGGGGCAGGGCAGGGCGTTCACGCTTTTGATTCGCGTTTCGTGTAGCCGTCGCTGCCGTCGCTGTCGTCGCTGCTACCGTCGCTGCCTCAGTTACTACTGCCTCTGTTGTTGCTGCCTTGTGCTGCTGCTGCCGTCGCTGCCTCTGTTGCTGTTGCTGCCGCTGCTGTTGGCGCATTGTCTGTGCGGTTTCAGAATATTTCTCGCGCTTTGGCTTTGGTATAAATATGCCAAGCGCTGCGCTAGTTACAGCATAACACACTCAACTCTTCAGCCAAGAAGTAGCCAAGTAAACCAAGCAAATCCACCAAAATGTTCAAGCTGGTAAGCACAAAGACTTAGGCAACGAACGTGCTGGCACTACAGTCTTGCCTCTCTCCCTTTCTCTCTTTCACTTACTTACTCACTATATTCTACTCTCTCTCTCCATAGATTGCCGTTCTCTCCGCCCTGTGCGCTGTTGCCAACGCTGGCCTCATCTCGCCCTACAGCTCTGGCTATGGACTGGGCTATGGCCATAGTCTGGGTCTGGCACCCGCCTATGCCTCCCCCGCTGTCATTTCTCATGCACCCATCATCAAGAGCTACGCCACTCCCATTGTGCATGCTCCCCTTGTGAAGACCATCCACCCAGTGGCCACTTCGTATGCCAACACCTACAAGGTTGCCACCAAGGCTTACCCCGTGGTGCACGCTGCTGCTCCCATCTACCATGCTGCTCCCGCTGTGGTGGCTGCTCCAGCCATCCACTCCACCTCCACCTACCACGGTAGCTACGGTCTGGGCGGATATGGTCTGGGATACTCCGGCTACGGACATGGCTACGGTCTGCACTAAGTGCATCAAGTAGGCGCAACTCCAACTCGTTGACAACCTCAGCAACAACAAGGATAATTCACAACGACAACACCACCACCACCACCACTACCAACATCATCTCAAGACTTGCACCATCATCAACGACATATCCCCCTGCCAGGATATTGCTCGCTGAGATCGCTCAATGGGTTCGCCTGCCAACGTTGACGCTGTCAACATCAGACGAGCCTCAGTCGTGTACAAAATTGCATTTTCACTGTGGAGACAGAAAGACAGAGACACAGGCTGAGAGACAGAGAGAGTACCAGAGAGAGAGTGAGACAGAGTGAGAGAGTGAATGAGAGAGAGAGCAGGAGATCAAGTTATGCTGTTAATCGATTTTTTGTTATTGTCCCCATGCTCGTGGTTTCAACTTAAGTAAATAAACGATTCGAAAAAAAAATACATATGTTTGCTTTACTTGCAGTACACTGCAAAAAACCAAGATATCACTAGTGAAATTTAGTATAAATTTAAACCAGCAAGAGTTTGGCAACAGTTTTGGGTCTTACCAAGTACTTGAACTAGTTTTCTGACAGTACACTGTAAAAAACTAAGCATTATTTGGCTCGAATTTGAAGCAAGCGTAAAAGCTTTTAATTGTTGGTGACCAGACAAGGCGTTCAGAGTGTTTTTAAGTAGTACATTGAGCAAAATATGGCACAATATGCCCTGACAATGAATGTAGTTTATTTTTTCACAGTACACTGAAGTAAACAAGACATACTTCATTCAAATTCTGTTACAAATTCAAGCATGTATAAATTTGCACTAATTGTTATAGCTTTACATAAAAACAACTTTGTCAATAGTTCAAACAAATCTATGCTTCAATTTTTTGCAGTGTTGAAATAGCATGAAATAGCATGCATATATCATATTTCATATTATTTATGAGTCAATCAATTCAGCAGCGCGAAATTACTGTCACATTGACAGTTAACTACGGATTTATGTGCAAACCATAAGATTTCTCTCAGTGCATTGGGGTAAAGTGTTGAAATTTCCTTGAAATTTTCAACTCAATTCAAATGCCAACGCCTGCAATTATGCGCCGCATAAGAGGGGAGGAGGGAGTACAGCAGGGAGTGCACTAGGAAGGGGAGTGTGGCAGGCAGGGGGTGCAGCTGAGTGGCAACTGTCAGTTAGCTTGCAACGAAAGTGCGTCTGTGGCGCAATTGAAATAATTATTTATTAGTCGAGCAATTGAGAAACTCGCGAAATTCGGAGCAGTTCCCCGAGAGTTACTCAATGTGTCACCAGAGTGAAACAGGTGAACCAGTCAACGACAGAGAGGGAGAGTGATAGAGAGAGGGAGCGACTAGTGGCAACAATGTGGCGCGACCTTAGCAAATGCACAATTATTGTGCGATCAAGTTGCCCGATACAATGCGAATTATCGGCATAAATTATGCCCAAGCGATCGTATATAGCATTGTCTATTTATATCTTTTATTATGACTAACTAGTCGGGGACTTAGATAGTTCGTTATTAGTTGACACCGACGACGTGGATTGTTGGATTAGTTGGGCAGTCAAGCGCAGAGCAAAAGGCCGCGGCCGCGCTTCAATTTGGCAACGACCTTGGCGGCGCGAGACGATGTTGAAGAGAGGCTCGTTTGGCTGGGAGAGGGAAGGAAGGGGGAGCCATATGAATATGTGTGCTGTGCTTCCTACTTGCAATTTGTGCGCATTGAATATTCATTCAAGCGTAGCATTGTCTCGCAGCGGGGAGGTCTGTGCTCTCATGGCACAGTTACCTTACCCGTCGTTTGACAGCGAGTTTCCCACACTGTGAGGCCACGAGTTGCAATTGTCGTAAGTAAAACACCTGCGAGCCCAAGCTCACTTTGTTTTTTCGAGTTGTTCGAGTTGAAATTGCGCCAAAACTAAAAGACATAGACCATTGCAGTTTTTTTTAAATATTCTCTTTTTTGTACATAAACAGGACACTGCCTGCCAAATTTGTAAAGCTTACAGTTCGCCTAGGAAAAGGAGAAAATGTTTTAGCCACCTTTTTGTATTTCTTCATCTGTTTTAAAAAAAAAAAAAAAAAACAGCAAAAAACAATAATAATAATAAATAAATAATGAGTTTAACATGACTCAGTTAACTTTAACATTGCACTGTTCAAGCTCCGTTAATTATGCAAAAAGGGATCGTGCACTTGCTAATAGTGAAATACATGTGCTGCCTCGAAGTATGTTAAGTATGACACTTTGAGTGAGTTTTAATAAAGTATAATTTGCTGCACAAAAGTATGCAACTCTTTTTGATTAAGTTAAATTCACGAGTAGCAAGTGCACGATCCTTTATGCCTGTTTAGCCAGGACCACATCCCATAGCGTGTACACGATCCTGTGGGGGGAGACTTACATATCTCACTCACGTCCTTTACATGAGCTCCACATATGTTGCCACATAGTCCCTAAATGCAACCACAATCAATGTTTATCCCTTACTTGCATTATTAATAATGCAATAATAAACCCCTGATTACACAGCATACGCCAGGCAGTTCAAGGACCTTTTCCAGGCCAAACAAACAAGCAACAAACACAGTAGAAGCAGAAGGATTCGCTGTTGATTGCATCAAAAGGGCAGAGCACGTATCTAATTAAAAGGGAATTGAGTTGCCTTCGGGCGTAGCCTGCAATCCACTGGGACATGTCATAACAAGTGCAAAGCTTAATTGCAAGCTTGGGTTCATTCAACCGCATCATGCAGGATAATCCCTACCGCAGCATGCTGCACGTTGCAGTGCTGCATGCGACAGCGCCAGTGGTGCCCTTGTAGCGTGCACTCACTTATCACCACATACCCTGGAAGGGCAGAAACGTGAGGTATACTGCACTTAAATGATGGAAAATTCAGTTTAAATTTGTAAATATATTTTGAGGAATTCTCTCGATTAATTTGTTTGATTTTCCTTAGTGTTTTCTTATCTAATCTTTTAATTTCCATTTCATAAAATATGTAATATAATGTAAGATATGATTATGTAATAAAATATAATAGTAATAATAATATATTAAAATATACAATTTTTTTTTTTATTTTCCCAGCTCATTTTGCCAAAGATTTATTCAGAAAAATTTAAGAATTATTTTTTTCGCATCTTTAAAATTGCACTGCCTTCTTGCTTGACTTTTTAAAACTGAACATTTTTCATAGTTTCCACACAATTTTCCCTGCAAGCTGAACCTTTTGCCAAGTGTGACACGCAGTGTCATGGACTCAATGAAGCGCGATTTTAAATCAATTAATTCCGCTGTTATCGGGATTTGGTTGTCTTTAATCCGAAACACGCGACCAACGTTGTTGCTGTTGTTGTGCATGTTGCAAGTGCGGGTTCAATGGCAACGAACGTTGCGTATGAGCAGCGTTTGCCTTGCAGCGTAATGAACTGCCACAACCAGGCAGCAGTGGGCGCTGAGGGCGTGGCAACCAGAAGATATCAAAAGGTAGCAAGGCGTGATAGAATCGCGTACGTGCGTGCAGCGCGTGCCTCAAGTGTGAGACATGTGGATGCTGCCGTAAGGTAAGTAGGAAAGCGGATAGATAGAGGAGGAGGGAGGAGAGGGAGAGAAAGGTAGGGAGTGGGAGTTGAACTTGAAAAACACGTGCGCCAATTTAGAGCGCATTACGCGATGGCAGGCAACAAGTCTGCTGGCGTCTTCACTTCACAGTTGCCGGGGGCACTTCACTGGTTGCGTCGTCGTCTGTCCCACCACCCACCATGTGGAAGTGACTCCCACATGTTCAAGTGCTGCGGCATGTGCCGTACTCGAGGAGAAATTCGTGAATTTCTGGCACATTCCTGCAGCAAGGTAAACAAATCGATGCCTATTCGAGGCGGGGCCATTTCGTTATGCTAATTTGTGTCTCAATTCTTTGTTGACAGTTGAAATTACCAAGGGAGGAGCAAGAAAGGAAGGAGTCAATGGAAGGGGGGTGACAGGGAGTAGAGTGCAGAGGCAGCAGGAGTAGGAATCCACGTGTTGCGTATTTACGCCGGAATTTAATTGGGAAACGCCTTCTTCGTCTTCATCTTGTTCTTGCTCTGCATTCATTGACTACTTTTGTGTGCTGCGCCTTATTCATTTTGCCTAGTCTGGTTCGCGGAGCGACTTTTATGGAAATTTTCGCAGATATTTTGACATTTATGCACAGTGGGCACCATCAATCACGGCGTGTAAAAACGGCAACGGCGGCGTGCAACGTGTGTTGCCCATTGCTCAAGCTGCAGTTGGACTGCGACTTCAACTTCTAAGACGCAGCTGCGAGAGTGCAAGTGTGTGAGAGAGAATGTGTGTAGGTATGTGTGTGTGTATGTGAAGTATGTGTATCTCGTCTGTGCGACGAATTGCGAAACGCGTCGCGTCGCGTGCATTTGCCGCACGATTTGCTTGTCGATCGGACGTGGTCGCGATGGACGATGTCGCATTGTAATGGAGTTTTACTTTTCACAGAGAGCACCGTAATCAGCGTAAAACTCCCCTCACTTGCTATAAATACGGGCATTACTTAACCCAATCAATTCATTCGTGTGAAAGTCTTCGATAATAATAGCAACCAATCGAGTTAAGTGTGCCGCCGTCTTTGCAAGTTTTACAATGTGGAAAGTTGTGAGTATTACAGCAGGAAATCTTTGAAGAAGAAGAATTCTAAGTGTTGATATTAAAAGAATATGAGAGAGAAGATCAGTATAAGTACTTTGTATAATTCTTCAGCGTCTTCTATTTCTTTCAATCTATCTATTTCTCTGCCTTTTCCTCATTGTATTTCACTCTCTTTGCTCGACTCTTCCTAACTCTACTGATCATTCTGTCACATTCTGCATCTACTTTTCTATTTACCTGCCTCACAACAAATCTCTTTATCTTTCCAGCTCGCTTTACTTAACCCTCTCTCTCTCGCCATATCATTCCTTCCTTTTATTAACATCTCCCTCTCTCTCTCTGTCTCTTCCTCAGCTCACTCTGCTCTGCCTCAGCCTGCTGCTCTCGGCCACCTCAGCCAGCTTCTTCCATGCTCCACCCGCCGCTCCAGCTCCAGTTGCAGTGCAAGCAGTGTACAGTGCACCACCACCACCACCAGTTGTGGCCTATGCAGCACCAGCACCTGCACTACACTCGTTCATTAAATATGCCGCTCCTGCACCCGTCATCAAGTACACTTTGGGTCCACCGGTAACCACCACCACTACAACATACAGTGGTTTTGCTGCAGCTGCACCACCAGCTGCGCTGCACTATCCTGCACCCGCTGTGCATTACGCTGCCCCACCACCACCCGCTATAAACTATGCTGCTCCAACACCACCTCCCGCTGTGCATTATGCAGTAGCACCTCCCCCCGCCGTACACTATGCAGCACCCGCTCCTGCTGTTCACTATGCTGCACCACCACCTGCACCATTCATCTCCCGCTTTGCTTCTGCCTATGCGCACCGCCAACCCACTTACACTCGTGTCGCCCTGCATGCACCACCTCCACCACCACAGGAAATTGCCACCTACGAAGCACCACTGCCTTGTGATAACGCTTGGTGATGCGCCACCCACTGCAACCACAACTATCGTTTCTAATTATAGTATTTTACTATCGTAGTTCATAATTGCAGTTTAGTATTATTACTAACTATCGTGTATAGGTATTGTTATCGCTATCTATGGTCTTCATCTACTTATTCTAATAACTATATCCAGCTACCTTCTTTAACTATCACACCTTGTGCTACTATCGCTTACTATCGTATCCTTGAACTTCATATAACTAACGTTGTCTACTATCGCGTCCATATCATTAGACTATCATCTTTAACACAGACTCCAACTATCCTATCCTACTATTTACTCTAACTACCTTCTTCATCTACCTTCTTCAATCACCTTCCTCATCTACCTTCTTCAACTTCCATCCCTAACTACAGTCTCTAACTCTCATCTCCAACTAGAATCTCTATCTACCACCTCCAACTATCGTCTCTAACGCATCGTCCGCCTGCCATCGTCATGTTAATTCCAATGTTAATCGTCAATTAATTAGGAAGAATCGCGTTAAGTGGCAGATTATAAATCGCACGCCCGGCGCGAGCATCTTCCGCGGCATTTACGAGCCGCCATAAAGAACCCCTCCGACTTAATTATGCAACCAAATAAATACAAATACTTAACTAAGAAACAAATCAAGATATTAACAGAAAAATGCTAATGCCCCCCAGTAGTATAAAACACCTAACCGACTCTCAGCCGTATGAAACAGTATGCCTGATCTCTCGATTGATCATCTCTCGACCAACCTCAATGCGAGATCCATTGTGACTGTCAGTTAATCCATCAAATGGGTCAGCGAATCGAAACTCAACTAACGACTTTATTAGCACAAATTATAACTGAATAACTGAATAATGTATGCGGCACTTTGGGGGAGGTCAGCCACATACATTTATCAAGGGGTACCCATGCTCTGGCCAGTGTCGGTTCGGGTCGCGTCTCTATTAGGTTCCTCAAACAACATTAATATCCAACTTATTAGCCAGTCAATGAGCTTTAAACCGAGGCAGTTGGCGTCGCTATCGCAGTTGCAGTTAGCGTCGCAGTCAGCGTCTCAGTCGGCGTCGAAATTATATTCGTGGATGGTGTCACATGACAGCCGATTTGTGTTTAATAAGCCCAAATGCTCAACTCGCAAATACTCGCAAGGTGTCGACATTGTTTTCGTCGCTAAACGACAAGCAGTAGCGTCCTCAGAAGGGGGTTCAAGAGGGGTAAAGGGAGATGAAGAGGGTAGGCAGTACTAGAAACTCGTTTAATTTAATTTGCGTGAAATCTTTTAAATTCTAGAATTTACAGTTGATTCTATGTTTACTTGTTCGCTAAATACATTAACCCCCATCCGACGACAGCCCTGACTTGTGGACAGACTGACAGACCCCTGTTGTTTGTTGCATACTTTGGATGCCAAGCGAACTGACCAACATTGATTTATATGCAAGGCAAACTAAATATTATCAATAGACGGTGCTCAACAAGCGGCAGTAACAACAAGAGCAACAGCAGCAACATCTACAAACAGCAACAACATTCACAGCAGCAACAACAAATGCCAAAGCAGCTCATAAGAAAACAACAACAACTTAGGACAGATAAATAAACCGAGTCGCAAGATAGCAGCAAAAACAACAACAACAAGCTGAAGAAGCAGAACAGCAACAACAGTAAGAGAGACAACAACAACAGCTAAAACAACAGCAACAGCAGAAGCTACGTGAACAACAGCAACAATAACAATAAGCGCGTCAACAATAACAAATTCCGAAGCTGCAGTCGACGATGGCATCAAATTAAAGCGACATCAAAAACCCAAAGAGAGACAACAGCGACAGCAACCTAGGCAACAACAACAGCAGCAACAGCAACAACTGTTAAACAGAAGCAGAATGAATAAGTTAAGCTAAGGCTTTTGGCCCACAGCCATGTCGTCAGAGAGTCAACAGCAACACAAGTAAAGCCGAAAATTGAATGCCGACAGTAACAGCAACAGCAACAGCAATCGTACGCCAGCAACACGTATTGTTTTTGTGCTTTGATACTCTGTAAAGTAATAAAAGTAGCGGAAAAGGGTAGACCCAAGTAGAGAAGGCGGCAGTAGGCAAATATTGCACATGGAATCAAAGAAACATCCATAAAGCAGACGGTAGAAGACAACTTTCAAAAGAGAAAGACATGCAAACATATTGCATTTTGTATAATTCATACTTCACCTAAGTGTTTATCAGTTGTACCCACTAACCCACCCCAACACACAGAGATATCTTGTCTATACTTACCACAAACTTCACCACAAATCTTTGTACCCGCAGGGCAGAATTGAAGCTCGTCTACACAACCACAATCAATTAACCCCCAAAGACCTAAGATTACCAACTCAACTTACAATGAATTCCATCTAAATTCCACCCTACCTACCTACAGGGTATGCCCCACGTCGACTACCACTGTGCCTACTCCACCGTTCTCACTTGCTTGGCGCTCAACTGGTCGGCAAGTCGTCTGTCTGCTTTGCCGCTCAGCTGAGTCGCCCGCGCCGTCGTCCATTGGTCCGGGCAGAACTGTCGCTGCCGCAGCCGCTGTGGCTCAGCTGACGAAGCTGCTGCCGCCTCTGTTCGCCTCGTTTGCCTCGTATAAAAAGCATCTTCAGCTGCCGCACAAATTTTAATCAGCCCGCAAAGCTTCGCCCGTCCACAGAGAGCGTCGAAACAGAAACAGAAACGAATCGCGAGTGCGAGTGCAAGTAACAGTTCCCCCTAATTCCTCTCAAGAAAATGTGCCCAAATGTGAGTGTGTGTGTGTGTAGAGGTAGGGGGAGACAGACTAACTGCTCCCCCACCCCGCCCCCGTGCTCTGCTTCTGCTAATGCATAACGATTTCTTACAGAAATCCATTTCACGTTGCACGCTGCTCGCAGCTGGACTCGCGCTGCTGCAGCTGACGTCGACGGTGCTGGCAGACGTGTCGCATTTGTCCCCCGCCCCCCTGGAGTACTCCATCACGCCCAGCGCTCAAGTGGCCTACTATCAATATCCGGCGCCGCGTGTGCAGCACCAGCGACAACAGTTGCAACCGCAACATCATCAGCAGGTGGCACGTCAATTTGCAGCGCCCGCACTGGAGCACGCGGCCTTCACGCAGGCGCTGACCAGCAGTGGTTATGTCTTCGGTGCCAATCCCCCCTCCCTCAGCTGCCCTCACTGCTGCTGCACCTCAGCCGGCTGCCTCAACGGGTCGTGCAATTGCAACGCAGGCATCGGATTCCAACTCACTGAACCTCAAGTTGCCCGTGCCCTTGGGCGCGATGCCACTGAATGTGGCACATCTGCCACTGCAGGCGGGCGCACCCTATGCCTTGGTGCCACGCACCACCGGCCTCACCTCGTACGGCACGGCGCACTTGCAGCGACGATAGAAGGTAGGCAGCAAGACAGCCGGGGCAGGTAGCCCATACTGCATATTTCATAAGCCTCGTTTAAAATTGGCTGACTGAGTGTGTATCTGTATGTGTGTGCGACTGTGTGTGAGTGTGAGTGTGCCTGTGAATAGCTAATACTCGAAATATATATTCGAATAATACTCATAAATAAAGTAAAAGCTGGAAAAAAATATCAAGCAACAACAGCAACAACGACAAAAAACAACTTCAAATCGATCGTTTTTTTTATCGTTTCAATGGGAGCTTCATTACGATCATGATTACGATCATCAGCGGCGGCCGCTCGTCATGATTGTCTCTCGGCCGTCTAGGTCGGGGGCTGCATTTGCATATAAACGAGCCGAAGGTCATGCACTGCCAGCACAAAGACGTCTTCATCGAGTGCGATCCATCGACAGATCCATTGATCGACAGCGACAGGGTGATCATGTGCTTTGGCTCGCACCTTTCACCTGCTGCGGCCAACTGCAAATTAATGCTTGGGTGTAGTGAGGAGAGGAAGCAGTAGAGACTCAAAGATGACGCAGAGAAGAGACACTGGAGGCTGCACATGGAGTGGCAGAAGGGGGGTTAGACAGAGGGGTTTCTGCCTCATTTGCATAGTAGCATCAGCACGTCAAGTGATGTTTGAGAAGGCCTTAAACTTGGCATTGATTAACACCCAAACTAATGGCATCCCGCGCTAAATAGCTGCCCCTCCCCCTTAACACCTTACCCCCTCCCCACACCGGATACAATTGATTATCATTTTAGTATCCCAAACGGATGTGAGATTAATCAATAAACGGTACTCTGATCCGAACTCGCTTTCGAGAACGGGAATAACTGCAATTTGGATTGAAAACAAGAATAGCTAAACAAATAAAGCTAACTATCCGAAGGGGAGGCAGGGAGGGTAGGAGGTTACCCTCTACTCTGGCCAAGTGTCTCTTGGCTGCGTCAGCCTGGCTGAAGAGGGCGTCAAGGAAGTGAGCAGAAGATTACAGATTTCCGTATAAACTCAATGTGCTGGAAAAACTCAGCTAGAGTGAGAGGTCGAACGCCTGTGGTGATTGCCCTGAGATGCTCAGATGACTAGCTGAGTGGCAGAGCAGAGCTGTGCTGAGATGCGGATACAGTTACATGCGTGGGGCAACACTCGAGCGAGCGAGTCAGTCAGGTAGCCAGCGAAGGCCTTGAGAGATCATCAGTGAGCACAGCAAACAATGCGAAAAAGCATGCGAGGGAAGAGGGTAGAGCACTACACAAAGAAAGAGAGAGAGAGAGAGAGAGAGAGGGGTCAGTCAGATGACGAAGTCAACGAAGCGCACGTGACCGAACCAAAGCAAACATTCCAATTCGCATACGCTGAAGCTTATTAAATCACCAAGCCGGTTTTTTAGTTCTTTTCTGGCTGCGCCGATTCTTTGTGTTGTGGCCAATTAGTGGCTCCACTAGTCGCACGTACTAGCTACATCCTGTTGTTGTCCTAGGCACGCCACGAACCTCAAGGTCGTCGGCTCAGGATGTTTACGATGCGTTTGGCTTCGCTACGCATCGATTTGGAGCAGAAAAGGTGAAGGTGGTCGAGGGCGGACGGAGGGGTTATTGAGTTGGTTTTATGGCTGCCCATTAAAGCCGCACTAATGCGACATTTGCGCCGCGACTGGCATTTTATAGCCAGCATAGTCGGAGGAAAGGGGGAAACTGAGTGAGCCAAGCCAATTGGGCCAACTTGGCCTACAGACAAAGCGCACCACATTGGCCCACACCGCCCCCCACTCGTGCTGCATACAAATTGTGTGTGGTTTGCGAAATTGAATTTGTTGGCTTGGACTTCCTCCTCACGTCGCTCGAACATGTCGCACAGAAACAGCCAAAAAATCGAGCAGAATCGGGCAGAGTGAGCTATATAAGGCAAGACTAAGCGCTGCATTGGGCATAATCCGTTTGGAGTTAACCACCTTACAGACACATCCTCAACATGTTCAAATTCGTAAGTGGAACTCAAGAAACCCTTACAAACTTCAGTTGTTGATTGGTTACCCTTTTCCTTCCTTCTTCTTTCTTCTTCCTTCTCCTGCTGCAGTTCGTCATCGCCGCCCTGATTGCCTGCAGCTCGGCCAAGCCTGGCGCGCTTGCACCACTTGCAGCTCCCTTGGCTGCCCCATTGGCTGCCGCTCCATTGGCCTATGCCAATGCACCCCTGTACGCCGCTGGGGGCAGCAGCCAGGTGGATGTGCGCAACAACTATGATGGCACTCAGTCCTCCTACACGACGGCACCCTTCGACCTGACTGCACCCTACTCCAGCCGCTACGTCTCCGGCATTCCAGCTACCTATGCTGCCGCTGCACCCTACGCCGCTGCTCCTCTGGCTGCGCCCGTTGCTGCTCCCTTGGCCGCTCGTCTGACCGCTCCAGTTGCCGCTTCGTATGCTGCCCCACTTGCCGCTACCTACGCAGCCCCCTACACCTTCGGCGCTCCACTGGCCGCTCCCTACGCTGCCCCCTACGCCGCCCCCTATGCCGCTCCCTATGCCGCTCCCTTCGCTGCCCCGTACAGCTTCGCTGCACCCGCTCCAATTGTTGCCTAAGCCACGATAAACCATTTTCCTAGCGAATTTTCTTAAGCAATAAAAATCAAATTTGATAAACGATTCGGCTTCGTATATTTCTTTAGCTGTCATAAAACGGATTATATAAGAGTTCGATCGCGGTTCAATCGATGTAAACAAATGTCGAGCCAAACGCAGCCGAGTCACTATTCGCGCTTACCACACACAGCCATAATGGGCAGGTCGTAGTTGTGGTTGGGTTGGGTTGGGTTGGTGTTCCCAACGAAAGTGAAGAGCTGCATGCACGTCCATGTTGGGCCCCGTTGGGCCCGTGGCCAATCAATTGGATACCCGCTATAAATGCAAAAGTCTGCTCCATGGTCAAACATAATCGTAAACCACTTCGAGTCGAGCAGACAAGCACCAACACCACCACAGCCCAAGGACACACCAACAACTACAGCAAGCAAGATGTGGCAACTGAAATTGGTAAGTCTTAGACAGTCTAATCCGCTATAACCCCTGGAGCTAACCGGTTATCCCCTTTCCTTGGCAGGCTCTCCTTTTGGCTCTGGCGCTGATCTGCAGTGAGGCAAAGCCGTCGCACCATTTCGATCAATTTGAACCTCATTATAACCACTTCGAGCAACACTTTGAGCCACTACAACAAGCGTTTCCAGATCATGTGGACTATGCAGCACCCTTGTTGCAGGAGACCCTGCTTCCTGCTCCAGTAGCCTCTTGGCCAGAACCGGCAGCACCACCACATGCACATCTGTTAGCTGCTCCGCAGGCACGCACCACCACATGCACATCTGTTTGCGGCACCAGCACCACCACATGCACATCTATTTGCGGCACCAGCACCACTGCTGCCAGCACCAGCTGCAGCTCCTGTTTGGCCAGCAGGTGCTCCTCTTGCACCTGCACCACTGTTACCTGCTCCCGCACCACTACTGCCAGCTGCTGCAGCACCACCAGTGCTGCCCTGTCCACCGGCTCTGGTGCCACAGACCCAGCTGCTTCCCACCACTGAAGTGCATTTGCCCACAGTGACGCAGGTGCTGCCTCCTGTGCTCGAAGCGGTACCCTTTGCGCCCAGCTACCGCGCTATACCCGGCCCCAAGACCACAACCCATCGTGTCTCCTTGGGTTATGCCTTTCCCAAGTTGCTAGCGGCACCACATGCCCATCTGCGAGCTCTGCCCCTCAAGCTGTCACATCATCATCATCATCATTCTCTATTCTAGTCTAGGATCGGCGCAACTATGTATAATGTAACATTTATTATTTATCGAAGTTAATACAATTTTAATCAGAACCAAAGAACTTTTGTGTCGTCTTATAAATCATTATGCATCCAAGTTCGTCTAAACCAAAGAGACAAAAAACTAAAAGAAGTAAGTGACCAATTCGCAAATATAAAAACAAGGTTTTAAGTTTTAAAATGCAAAAAAAAAGGTAGACAATGAAAAGAAAAAGCGCTGAAACAGAGCTTGCAAATGCAAAAAAAAAGATAGAGAAAGAGTAGAAGAAACTTGGCAAGTAGCGTTGCCTCTGGCTCATCATCATCATGATCATTCGCTTTTCTAGTCAAAATGGACTTTAAATAAGATCTTCAATTTTTTTCGACACTTATAGGTTGTATTCCAGAACCCCAAATCCTTAGTTTTGTTCTTAAAAGCATCATGCCTCCAGAACCACAAAAAAATTTGAAGCCAATTGTGGACAATTTCACAAAAACTAAAGACAACGCTCAAGCTGAATATGAAAATATAAAAACAAAGGTAGGCACTGAAGCGAAAAGAGTCATAACAGAACTTGAACAAGCCAAAAAGAAAGCCGAGGAAGAAAAGAATAGACTTCAAGGAGAGTTTAAAACTTACAAGAAAACGGCAGAGGATGAAAAGAAAAACTTGGAAACGCAGTATCAAGATGCTAAAAAAATGGCAGTGGAACTAAAGAAAGCTGCTCTATCCGATATGGCAGGTGTGAAAAAACAGATAGACGAAGAAAAGATAAAAGCGCAAGCAAAGTTTGAGATTGCAAAACAAGTGGCGGAGGGCGTAAAGAAAACTGCCCAAGGACAGCTTGAGAGTGCACAAAAACAGGTGGAGAGTGCAAAGGAAACTGCTCAAAAAGAGCTTGAGAGTTTCAAAAAACAGGCGGACAACGTAAAGAAAGGTGTTGAAGGACAGGTTGATAGTGCCAGAAAACAAATGGAGAACGCAAAAAAGGGTGTTGAAGCACAAATTGATAGTGCCAGAAAACAAAAGAAGAGCGCAAACAAAAGTGATAAAGGACAGTATGGTAATGCCAAAAAATGGTAGAATAAACTTGGCGAGTAGCGCTGTGTCTGCAGCAGGAGTCTTATCATTATCAGGCCAAGAAACTCGTTTCAACACCATGGAATGTTTGATTACCCGTCTTACTTCTTTTTTCTTCCTGTTAAGCTGCTCTATTGGCCTTTGCTAGTGCACCAGGTGCACAACAACTATGAAGGTACTCAGTCATACACGGCACCCTTCGAGCTGACCGCACCTTAGTTCCCAGTAACCTTCGACACTGCTGCACACTTAGCCGCTGCTCCGTCCTGCTTCCTTGGCTGCTCATCTAACAACTACGCTGCCCTTCTGATCTGAGGTTATATACTGCTGCAAGCTGGAAGAGCAGTGTAGGGATCGGTCATGTCGCTTACTACAGGGCTCTTTACCAATACTGTTTTGCTGCACCAGATCCAATTATTTCCTAAGCCACGATAAATCATAAACCTTGACAATTTTCTTAAGCAATATAAATAAAATTTTACCATCTGATGAATGCTTTGTAGACTCCTTTAGCTGTCATCAATGGGATCGTGGGAGTGGGCGATCGCCAATTCAATAGCCTTCTGTTCACCGCACATCACTCTGCTGCCCACCCTCAAAGTTCGTTTGCCCACAGTGACGCAGGTGCTGAGGGGAACGCTAACACATCATTATCATTCTCCATTCTTGTCTATGATCGGTGTAGGCCCAACTACTTACGATTTATCGACTTGCAATTTATACCAGAACCTATGTATGTGTCGTCATGGAATCAAATTAATCTATTCCAAAAACAAACAAAAAAAAAACCACAGTCGAGTATGCTCGACTGTGATATACCCGCTACTTAGCTGACCAAAACGATTTCTTCAATAAATATGAGTAATTTGTGTTGCATACTTTCAGGGAGGGGCTTTGAATTCACTACACATTAAGTAATTTCTAAAATAACTACTATCATAAATCTTATTAGTCTAGGTGCATCGCAGTAGGCTCAACTAGAAATGACTTACTATTTACCGACATTCATAGATTGTTTAATATAAATTTGCTCTATTTATACATTATTTCCGTTTCGTTAATTTTATAAAATCGTCATGGCTCCTCCAAATTATAATGAAAAACCCCAAAAAAATTTAAAATCAGCAATTGATACTTTATTGAGAAGAGGTGACAGATCTACAGCCGAATTTCAAGCTACCAAAAAAAAGGTGGAGTCGGATAAAAGAAGAGCCACTGAAGAGTTTGAATATGCTAAAAAGAAAGCAGATGCAGAACAAAGACGAATCGAAGAACAGTATGAAAGTGCGAAAAAAAAAGCAGAAGATGAACAGAAGAGGGCTGAAGCAGAGTTTAAAAGTGCAAAAGAAAAGCTATACAGTGAACAGGAAAAAGCCCAAAAAGCCTACGACGATGCGAAAAAACAGGTAGAAGAGACAAAAAGTAACGCCAAAATCGATATGGCTTCAGCAAAAAAGAAGAGGGATGAAGAAAAGAAATTAGCCCTAGCAGAGCTTAAAGAAGCAAAAAGAAAGGCAGACGAAGCAAAGAAAGGTGCTAAAGTAAATATTGACCATTTAAAACAAGATGCGGATCACGAAATGTTAAAAACCAAAGAAATGTTAGAAAAGGCAAAACACAAGGCAGACGAAGCAAGGAAAAATGCCGATAAAGAGTATGAAAGTGCAAAAAAGAAAGGCAGAGGATGCAAAACGTGGTCCTGAAAGTAATCTTGAATATGCAAGAAAGGAAATGGAGAAACTAAAGAGAGAAAGCCAATCTCAGTTTCAAATTGCAAAACATAAGGCAGATGAAGAGAGATATAGAAATCCAAAATAGGCAGAATAAGAGAATCAATTTAAAAAAAAATGAGCGCTTCATCTAATGCTGGACCATCACTCGCTTCACCTCTATCGTCTTCTATGATATGATTACCCTACCTTTCTCATTTTGAACTTCATCAATGCTGTACGTTGATTGCACTTTTCAAATACTTGTCCTAAAATGCAGAGGAAGAGAAGAAGAAACTTGGTAAGTAGGACTGAATCTGAAGCTGTCGCATCACCATCTTGATCTTTCGCTTTTTGGGTAAATCTAGATAAATCCTAGTAGGCTCAACTATAAATGACATCTACTTTTTATCAACATTCATTCATTGTTTAATAAAAATTGGCTCCATCGACACCTTTTTTCGTTTCGTTCGTTTAACAAATCCTCATGGCTCCAAATTCTCCAGATTCAAAAATCCTCATGGCTCCAAATTCTCCAGATTCAAAACCAAAAAAACATTTCAAATTATTTGACTTTTTCACGAAAACTAAAGACAGAGTTGAAAATGATATTCGAAATGCAAAGCAAAGGGTAGAGGCTGAAAAGGCAAGAGCCACAGCAGAGTATGAAAAAGCAAAGAAAAGGGCAGAAGAGCTACAAAAAAAAATCGAAGGACAATATGAAAGCGCCAAAAAAAAGGAGGAAGACTTAATACACAAGGTCGAAACTGAGTATCAAAATACTAAAGCTAAAGTGGAGACTGAAAAGGAAAAAGCTAGAAGAGACTTTGAGAATGCAAAAAAACAGGCAGACGAGATAAAGAATTCTGCCAAGTTAGAACTTGCAAATGCAAAAAAAAGGGCAGATGAAGAAAAGAAAAAAGCCCTAGAAGAGCTTAAAGAAGCTAAAAAAAGGAGCAGACGAATCAAAGAAAAATGCCAAAAAAGAGTTAGAAAATGTAAAAAAACAGGTGGATGAGGGAAAGCAAAAATTCCGTAACGATTTAGATGCTGCAAAACAAAAGGCAGACGATGCAAAGAAAAGTGCCGAACAACAATATGAAAAGACAAAAAAACAGTTAGAGGAAGGAAAGCATGGTGAAGACGAACTCGAAAAGGCAAGGTCAGATTTTGAGAGGAAAAAAACACAAATCCAAAACGAGTATCAAACCGCAAAACAAAAGGCAGAAGCTGAAAGATATAAACTTAAACAAAAGGCAGATGCAGAAAACGCTAAAATTAAACAAAAGGAAGAAGAAGAAAAAGCTAAACAAAAAAAAAAAGGAAGAAGAAGAAAAAGCTAAACTTAAAAAAAACAGAAGAAGAACAAGCTAAACTTAAAAAAAAAGGCAGAAGAAGAACAAGCTAAACTTAAAAAAAAGGCAGAAGAAGAACTCAAAAAAAGATGGTAGCGCTGTATTAGATGCTAGAATATATTCTATTATCAGCCGAGAAGCCCGCTTTAGCTTTATGTATCATCTCATGATTACTCTTATTAATTATTCCTATCCCTGTTGAAGTTCATCAACGCTATAAGACGATGGAGACGGCAGTCAGGTGAATGGGCCTATCAACTATGCTGATACTTAGTCAACACTCAGCGTTCACACTAACTATGCCGCTTATCCGCTAAAGTTGCCTTCTATTACGCTGCCCTTCTCACCACTCCATACTCCGCTCCCTACACGATGCGAAAGCAACAATAAACCAAAAAAACAATAGAACATTATGCAATAAAAAAAATTTGTTAAACGATTGAATAATGGGTTTTGTAAATCTCTTTAGCTTGAGCGATCGTTGCCCTTTAGATCACTATGGCGACTCCTTTGCTTGAAGCAGTGCCCTTTGCGCCCAGCTACCGCTTCAGACCCTGCCCCGCCCCAGGTCACCAACCTATGGTGTCTCGGCACCATAGGCCCATCTGGGCGCTTCTCTGAAGCTGCTGAATTATTCGGTTTTTGTCTTGGATCGAAGTAGGCTGAACTACATATGCCATTTATCGATATTTATACATTTCGTAACAACCTAAGAGCCTTGTGTCGTCTTCTAAACCTTCATCCCCAAATTCAGTTTTTCCAAAAAATAGAACATTTTAAAACATGACAAAAGTATCTCTTGAAACCGAAAGCCTAAGCAGAATATTCTAATTCACAAAGAAATGCAAAGGAAGAGAAGAAAAAAAACACAACAGAGCAAGAGTAAAAAAAAGTCTGAACAAACACAAATATAAAAGCAGAGGAGCAAATACCAGTGTACCAAACAATCACACAATTTCACTTCCTCTGAAGCGCATCGTTATGACTCGCATTTCTAGTCTAGGATTGTAGTAGGCCCTTCTACATATATCATCTATTTATCTACATTCAAACATTGGTCAAGTAACAAATCAACATGACTCTAAAATCAATTTTTTCAAAAATTAAAAAAAAAATTCAAAAATTGAAAGGAAAACTCTTAAAATCCAAGGAGGCAGCAAAGGAAACTGTGGAAACTGAAAAAAAGAAAGCAGAAGAACAGAAGAAAAATGTTCAAAAAGAATATGAAAATGCAATCAAAAAGGCAGATGAAGAGAAGAAAAAAGTTCAAACAGGTATTGACGGTGTAAAGAACAAGGTGGAAGACGAAAAGAAAAAACTCCAAGCAGAGCAAGAAAAAGCTACTAAAAGATTAGAGGAAGAGAAGAAAAAGGTTCAAACAGGCATTGACGATGCAAAAGGAAAGGTAGAGGAAGGGCAGAAAAGACTCCAAACAGAGCAAGACAATGCAATGAAAAAGGTAGAGGAAGAGAAGAAAAAGATTCAAACAGGCATTGACGATGTAAAAAACAAGGCAGAAGACGAAAAGAAAAAACTCCAAGCAGAGCAAGAAAAAGCTACTAAAAGATTAGAGGAAGAGAAGAAAAAGGTTCAAACAGGCATTGACGATGCAAAAGGAAAGGTAGAGGAAGGGCAGAAAAGACTCCAAACAGAGCAAGACAATGCAATGAAAAAGGTAGAGGAAGAGAAGAAAAAGATTCAAACAGGCATTGACGATGTAAAAAACAAGGCAGAAGACGAAAAGAAAAAACTCCAAGCAGAGCAAGAAAAAGCTACTAAAAGATTAGAGGAAGAGAAAAAAAAAAGTTCAAGCTGGCATTGACGATGCAAAAGGAAAGGTAGAGGAAGGGCAGAAAAGACTCCAAACAGAGCAAGACAATGCAATGAAAAAGGTAGAGGAAGAGAAGAAAAAGATTCAAACAGGCATTGACGATGCAAAAGGAAAGGTAGAGGAAGGGCAGAAAAGACTCCAAACAGAGCAAGAAAGTTTAATGAAAAAGGTAGAGGAAGAGAAAAAAAAAAGTTCAAGCTGGCATTGACGATGCAAAAGGAAAGGTAGAGGAAGGGCAGAAAAGACTCCAAACAGAGCAAGACAATGCAATGAAAAAGGTAGAGGAAGAGAAGAAAAAGGTTCAAACAGGCATTGACGATGCAAAAGGAAAGGTAGAGGAAGGGCAGAAAAGACTCCAAACAGAGCAAGAAAGTGCAATGAAAACGGTAGAGGAAGAGAAAAAAAAAGCTCAAGCTGGCATTGAAAAGGTAGAGCAAGTGCATAAAAGACTCCAAACAGAGCAAGAAAATGCATTGCAAAATGCAGAGGAAGAAAAGAAAAAACTTCAAACATCCATTGACGATGCAAAAAGAAAGGTAGAGGAAGAAAAGAAAAAAACTCCAAGCAGAGCAAGACAATGTAATGAAAAAAAGCGGAGGTAGGGCAGAAAACAGTCCAAACAGAGATTGAAGATGGAAGAAGAAAGGTAGAGGAAGAAAAGAAAAAACTCCAAACAGAGCAAGAAAACGCAATGAAAAAAGCAGAGGAAGGAAAGAATAGAGTCCAAGCAGATATGAATGAAGCAAAACGTTGGGTAGAGGAAGATAACAAATCAATCCAAGCACAGAAAGAAGAAGCTGCTCGAAGGTTAGAAGAACAGAAGAAAAACTTCTTCTTAGACGATGATAATCCAATAAAAAAGGCAGAGAAAGAGAGTGAAAGAGTTCACACAAGTATTGATGAAGAAAAGAAAAAACTCCAAGCAGAGCAAGACAATGCAATGGCCAAAGCGGAGGAAGGAAGGAAAAGAGTGCGAGCAGATATGAATGAAGCAAAACGTTGGGTAGAGGAAGATATGAAAACAATCCAAGCAGAGAAAGAAAACGCTGCTAGAAGGTTAGAAGAAAAAAAGAAAAACTTCTTAGGCGATGATAATCCAATAAAAAAGGCAGAGCAAGAGAAGGAAAGAGTTCAAACAGATATTGACGATTTAAAAAATAAGGTAGAAGAAGAAAAGAAAAAACTTCAAGCTGAGCAAGAAAATGCTTTTAAAAAAGGCTGAAGAAGAAAAGAAAAGAGTCCAAGCTGAAATTGATAATGCAAAAAAAAAGGACAGAGGAAGAAAATAAAAGACTCCAAGCTGAGCATGAAAATGAAAAAAAAGATGGCAGGCGTAGAAATGGGTAAAATACAAACAGAGCAAGAAAGTGCTAAAAGAAAGTTAGAGGAAAAGAAGAAAAGAGTCCAAGCATCAATTGAAGCTGCACTTAAAAAGTTAGAGGAAGACAAGAAAAAGGCCAAAGAACAGCAACAATATATAAAAGAAAAGGGTGAGGACCTAAAGAAAAGAGTCGAAAAAACAGAATGGACATGGACAAAAAATGTTAGAGGAGGAAACTAAAAGAAATCAAGCTGAGCTTGAAAATACAAGGAAACAAGCTGAGGAACAGATGGAAAAAATTTGGCGAATAGCGGAGTAGTAATGAAACCCTAAGCCTATTTCCTCTGAAGCTGGACCATCATTATTCGCTTTTCAAGTCTAGGATCGGAGTAGGCTCAACTATATAAATATATAAATATATCATCTATCCACTGACGTTTATCAAATTTTTACTAAAATCAAAGAACCTTGTGTCATGTAGAAAATCATCATGTCTCAAAATTCATTTTTTTCCAAATTAAAAAAAAAATTAACAAATTGAATTTTCTCGGAAAATTGAATTTACTCGGAAAACGGAAAGAGGAAGAGAAAGAGGTAGAAAATGTTAGCAAAAAAGGCAGAGGAAGAGAAGAAAAGAGTCAAAGGTGGCGGCAAAGAAGCAAATAGAAGTGTCGAGGACGATAAGAAGAGATTCCAAACAGAGCAAGAGAATGCTAAGAAAAAAAGTCCTTGCAGAGCGAGCAAATGCACTAAAAAAAGCAGAGGAAGAAAAAAAAAGAAAAGCAAGCAGAGTATGAAAATGCAATCAAAAGGGCAGTGGAAGAAAAGAAAAGACAAAAAGAGCAACACAATGCTGATAGGATTGAAAATCAAAAGAAAGTCAATGAAGTACAAGAAAATGCAAAAAAAAAGCTATTGGAAGAAAGACAAAAAAGCCAAAGCTGAGCTTGCAAATATTAAACAAAAGGCAGAGGAAGAGAGGAAAAGAAAACTGGCCGAGTCTGCCAAAAGGGTAATGGAAGCAAAGCAAATCTGCCAAGCCAATATGGCAAATTCAAAAGGAAGGGCAGAGCCAGACAAGGAACAACTAAAAGCTTTCCAACAGAATGCAAAAAAAAAGGTAGAAGAACAAAGGAAAAAGGCTGCAGAAGATTTCAAAAGAGCTCAGTCCGATCTGGAATATACAAAAAAAAAGCCAGATAAAGGAAAGGAAAAAGTCCAAGCTGAGCTTGACAAAACAAAACAAAAGGCAAAGGAAAAGGAAGAAAAGGAAAATGCAAAGAAAATGGCAGAAGAACAGAAGAAAAAACTCAAAGCCGAAATGGAAATTAAAAAAGAAAAAGGCAGAGGAAGAAAAGGCAAAACTCAAAGCGGCAAAAAGAAGATGAAAAACAAAAGGCCAAAGCTGAACTTGAAAAAAAAAAAAAAAACAAAAGGCAAAGGAAGAAAAGGAAAATGCAAAGAAAATGGCAGAAGAAGAGAAAAAAAAAGAGCCAAAATCGAACAGGAAAATAGAAAAAAAAAAATACAGGAAGAAAAGGAAAAAATCAAAGCAGCAAAAGAAGATGCAAAACAAAAGGCAAACGAAGAAAAGAAAAGAGCCAAAGCTGAGCTTGAGAAGAAAAAAACAAATGGCAAAGGAAGAAAAGGAAAAAGCAAAGAAAATGGCAGAAGAACAGAAGAAAAAACTCAAAGCCGAAATGGAAATTAAAAAGAAAAAGGCAGAGGAAGAAAAGGCAAAACTCAAAGCGGCAGCCAAAGCTGAGGCCGACAAAAAAAAAAAAAAGGCAAAGGAAGATAAGGAAAATGCAAAGAAAATGGCAGAAGAACAGAAGAAAAGACTCAAAGCCGAAATGGAAATTAAAAAGAAAAAGGTAGAGGAGGAAAAGGCAAAACTCAAAGCGGCAAAAGAAGATGCAAAACAAAAGGCAAATGATGAAAAGAAAAGAGCCAAAGCTGAGATTGAGAAGAAAAAGCAAATGGCAAAGGAAGAAAAAGAAAAAGCAAAGAAAATGGCAGAAGAACAGAAGAAAAAACTCAAAGCCGAAATGGAAATTAAAAAAGAAAAAGGCAGAGGAAGAAAAGGCAAAACTCAAAGCGGCAAAAGAAGATGCAAAACAAAAGGCAAATGATGAAAAGAAAAGAGCCAAAGCTGAGATTGAGAAGAAAAAGCAAATGGCAAAGGAAGAAAAGGAAAAAGCAAAGAAAATGGCAGAAGAACAGAAGAAAAAACTCAAAGCCGAAATGGAAATTAAAAAGAAAAAGGCAGAGGAAGAAAAGGCAAAACTCAAAGCTGCAAAAAGAAGATGCAAAAAAAGTGCAGACGATGAAAAGAAAAGAATCAAAGCTGAGGTTGAGAAAGCAAAACAACAGGCAAAAGAAGAAAAGGAAAATGCAAAGAAAAAGGCTGCAGAAGAGAAGAAAAATCTCAAAGCCGAACTGGACAAAACAAAACAGAAAGCACTTGACGAAAAGAAAGACCAAGACGATAAGAAAAGAATACTAATGGAGCTAGCTGCAAAGAAAAGAAAGGCAGACGAAGAAAACGAGAAACTCCAAGCGGCTCAAGAAAAGGCTAAAAAAAAGTTACAGGAAGAAAAAAAGAGAGCCCAATGTGATCTTGAAAAGTTAAAACAAAATGCAGAAGAAGAAAAACAAAAGAGACACCGGGAAGCGTGTGAAAATGCAAGAAAAAAAGCAGTGGAAGAGAAGAAAAGGCTGCAAACCCAACTCGCAAAAGGAAAGACCGACGATCAAAGGAACAGGCTCCGAGAGGTTCAAAAAAATGCAAAACGAAGGATAGAGGAAGAAAAAAAAGAGAGCCCAACGCTGATCTTAAAAATATTAAATAAGATACAAAAGGCAAAATAACCGAGCTGGAGATACAAAAAAATACGGAATAACACAAAAATCCAAAGAAAAGTGAAATTGGAAGGGATGAAATAGCATGGCAAGTAGCTTTTTGGTAATAGCATTTGGATAACACAAAAAAATTGGCACGTGCATCTTTTGAAGCTGGGGTGTCATCTTCTACTTGTTTTGTCTTCGATCGACTCATTTACATCTATACGTACACACCTTATATATATGAACTTAAATCCTCTATCATGTCAAAACTCATTTCGTCAAATTCATTTTGTAAAAATCTATTAAATATTGAATAAATATAAATAAAAAAATGACTCAAACTCGAAGAACATACGCTACGGGGAAAAGATCAAAAAAAAAAGAAGAAAAGAAGTGCTCAATCCTAGCGTGAACATGCGAAAGAGTAAAGAAACAAAAAAATTGCAAAGTTAACCGTCTAACAAACGCTAAAGATAGACTCAACTTAAAATAACACCTACTGTATATCGACATTGTACCGTTAAACCTTTGTCATGTAAAAAATGTTTGCATTTAAAAATTGATTGTTTAAAAATATATAAGAAATTAAAATATGAGACAACTTTATAGGACACATCCAGCCAGGGTAGATGATAAGAGCGGAAGATGATGAGACAAAGAAAACTTTGGAGACTTTTAAAAAACAAATTGATGACGCAAATGATGAATTGAAAAAAAAACAAAAATAGGAGTATGATAAATGAAAAATAAAAGCTGACGTAAAAAGCTGTGGCACGAGGTTTATCAGCTTATCACTTATATTTTCGATTCAAAATCAAAAATAAGAGTTATGAGTTGATTTTTATTGAACAAAATCAAAAATAAAAATCAAATTGAACCCTTCGACCTATGTTTATGTCAGCTGACACATACATTTACACTAACTTAGTATACCCTTTTTGACTTGCAATGGTTGAAGGATATTATGAATTGGACACATTAAGTGGGAGAGGAAGGAGCGGAAGGTGAAGCGACACGCGACAATTGCAGTGATTTCATTCAATGTTAATAAAGCAGAAAATTGGGAAAGGGAAAAACAAAGATAGAGAGTGAGAAGGAAAGACAGTCATCGATTTCCAGCTGCACTAAGAAAAAATGGTGGTCAGACAGTGAGGAAGGTAGGCATAGGTAGTAGCTGGGGAGAGGAAAGAGAGGCAAGGCAAAGACGCAACTAGTGCGTGTGTCACGTCCGATAAGTGCGACTCAATAAACGCAAATTTACCCAATATAAGCCAGTGGGCTATATTATGGTTCGCTGCGGAGGGGAGTATGCGGGGATACGAAACGGAATTCCGAAATTCGGTCTTCGAATTTGGTCGTGCAATTATGAAAGTGTGTGTCTCGATGGATACGTAACGAGTGGTCAATTGATTTTTAAACGGCCAACGCCCTTCGCACCACCAAGTTACACACCACACTCACTAACACAGTGCGTGTGCCCATATAGAAAGTCTTGCAGCGTCGCCGACTTAATATGCCGAGCACAGGCGATACGCCCTAAAACGCGGGAGAATAATATAAAAAGCCCAATCGGTTGTGAGTTGGACATCAAAGCGCAGTTAGCACTCAGGCCAACCACCCACCCCAAAACACACCCGACTAACCAAACAACTCAAAAACCACTCAACATGTTCGCCAAGATTATGGTAAGTGCACAGGCATCCTACAGTCGATCAGGGATTCACTTTAACCCACTAATCTCTATCGCAGCTCGTTGCTCTCTGCGTTGCCGGCGCTCAGGCTGGTCTGCTGCCCTTCGCCGCTGCACCTGCTCCACTGGCCGCCGCCGGCGTGATTGCGCCCTATGCCTCCAGCTTCAATGCGCATCGCATTAACCACGCTGTGGCTGTACCCGTGGCACCACCAGTAGCACCAGTTGCCCTGGCTGCGCCAGTTCCCGCCCCAGTTGCCTTTGCTGCTCCACCCAAGGTTGCCTTCGCTGCGCCGGCATTTGCTCCAGCTCCTGCCTTCGCACCAGCTCCAGTTCCTCTGGCTGCTCCTTTGGCCGCTCCTCTGGCTGCTCCTTTGGGCGCTCCTCTGGGTGCTCCTCTGGGCGCTCCTCTAGCTGCTCCTTTGGGTGCCCCTCTGCCTGCCTTCGCTGCTCCCGCACCGGTGGCTTTTGCTGCGCCCGCTCGCTTTGGACTGCCCGCTCCCTTCGGTGCTCCCGTGCCAGCTCCTCTGGCCTTCGCACCCAAGTATGCGCCTGCACCCTACTACTTCTAGACTAGCTCATCCAACTAGACTAAGACTCACTTCTCCCTCCATCCACACTTAGCCCAAATCTCACTAGAAAGCAAAATGCTTGGCGAATAAATTTATAGAAAATCATTTTATTTCTTTTTGCTAATCCTCTCTAGAGTCGCACACTCCTGGCGTGGCCAATGCGCTGAAAGAGCGGCACATGCTCGTAGGGTGTGTGTGAAATGGGCACCGAGTCGTAGGTGACGTGTGCAATCTTGGCAAGGGGCGCCACAATGGTGTACCCAGGATGCTGCTCCGTCTCCAGTTGCGGCTGCACAGGATGATGATAGACCACCGCTGTGGGCTGATGATAGACCAGTGTGGCAGCCTGCACTTGAGGACAGATCAAGCAGAGTGCCAGTAGGATGAGCAGGTAACCAATAACTCCACACATTCTGTTGTGTTCCCACTACCGTTTGCAGTTCAACTGAGTAGCCTCACTCGCCTGAGAGGAAGAGTCGCATCTTGTGCTCGGGGCTCGCCCATGTACAGTTAGAAGGGGAACCGGTTACTCTGGCTGCACTCTGCTGGTAACCTGTTGCAACACACACAGTTCCACAGTACCCCAAACTGAAACCATGTCGTACTCCACTTTGAAGTCAGCGACGCATCTGACGCGATGCGATGCGACGCGACGACGCGTTGCCCAAAACTCGTTTTCAAGTTCAAGTTTAATACTCTTGTTGTTGTTGTTGCTGTTGTTTCTCTTTCCCTCTGTGGTCCGCCAGTTGTCCAAGTGTCAGTGACTCTTTTGTGTGACTGTTTTTAGTATTTATTTTTAGTATTTTTATAGGTTTCACATTTTTTATTATGAAGATTTTGTTTTGATGCGGCTCGTCTATGTTTGCCATTGTTTCTAGTCTTGGCTTATTGTCTATGCGACTTGATGATTAGGCAATCTCTTTTATGACACCGAGAAAAATTGATTACGCACAGCGCAGCAGCTCTTCTTCATTTATCACTCATCTAGTTGGCGATCTGCTGATCTCTTGCTCTCTATGCATAAATCAAATTGCGTCACATGACTTCGTCGTCGTGGGGGATCGCTTTGAGGTGAGCTCATTGACCTTATTTCATTTCGTAGCTGGCTCAAAGGCCAGAGCAGCTAAGCAGTCGCTGCAGAAACCGAAACCGTTAAGGCTGTGGCAGCAACTTATGGGGGCGCCACAAAAGAGAGCGAAATGCAGCCAAAGACAGTCAAACTGGAATGATCCAAAGCCAAAAGTGACCAACGGCAGCCCAGCCCAAAATTGAGAGCGATCTGTGTGCGTGTGTATGTTGCAGGTTGCATGGCGTGTTGCAAGTTCGACACTTTGCCAATTAAGCTGGTTGCGTCGTATGCGTAATGTCGCCTAACCATTTACACGGAAAGTGGATTAAGTGAAGTCGGACAAATGTGGAGTCCATTAGATCATCGACAGACCATGTTCGGGCTGCCACCACGTTGGTTCCTTGTTGCTGTTGCTGCACCACATATAAAAGACTCAGCTGAAACCTCACAAGCGGTACACCTCGAGTTGCAGCTACATCGTCCAGCGTAATGTACAAGACAGTGAGTAGAGCAAGGATTATTCCCCAGGCAATTGACTAACCTAATGACTACTCCAGCTTCTTCTATTGGCAGCGCTCTGCTTGAACTGCTGCCTGGCAGCGCCCGCACCGGAACCGGTACCAGAGCCCGCACCGGAACCTGCTCCTGCTCCCGCACCAGCGCCCGCGCCTGCCTGCCCAGCATTGGCTACGGACATGATTTACTTGGCTATGGTGGCCTAGGCTTGGGCCTGGGTGGACACTACGGAGGCTACGGTGGTCTTTACGGAGGCTACGGACTCGGCCTGGGCTTGGGCTACCAGGCGCCCATCATCAAGACCATTGCAGCGCCTGTTATAACGAAGACCATCATTGGCAAGAGCTACCTGGGTGGCTATGGACTGGGACATGGTTATTTGGGTGGCTATGGACACGGGCTCTACGGCCACGGTGGACTGGGACTGGGTCTGGGTCTGGGATTGGGCTATGGCTACGGACATGGCTGGTAGGCCCCCACCTGGGCACTGGACTGTGTGAGAGTCCAGCCTAACCCACTTTCCAACTAGCGCAAACTAAGCAAACAATCTGTCAAGCAGTCAGTCCATCAGTCAGTCAATCAGTCAATCAATCAATAAACTTGCCATGTGCGCATTTTTTAAACTTTTATTGAAATTCTCCAGACGAAACGAAATGCAATGAAGAAGTAGAGCGGTGGCTGCTCTCGGGGCACTCTTTTCCTGTTGCCCCCGTCTACCAGCCATGGCCCAAGCCCAGGCCCAGAGCTGGTGAGCCGTAGCTCTTGATGCCCAGACCCAGTGGTGCAGCCAGCGGTGCATGAGCCAATCCCAATCCCAGCGGGGCATGCGCTAGTCCCAGCGGAGCATGGCCCAAGCTGAGCGGAGCATGGGCCAAGGCAGGAGCAGCATAGCTAATCCTGGGTGCCAAACTAATGGACGAGTAGGCAGGAGCCGCCAGAGCGGGACCATGTGCCAGTCCATAGGAGGCAAGCGATGGTGCTGCCAGCGAGTGACCATACGAGATGGCTGGCGCTGCAGCCAGTGGCAAAGCCGGTGCGGCAAGTCCACCCAGATAACCAGGAGCAGCGGCAGCGCTGGCCAAGCAGCAGACAGCTAAGATGAACTGCAGGACGAAGGAGGGAAGGGGAAGTAGAACTAGTTGAGTGAACTGGTTGATAATTGCAACAGACTTACGTATTTGAACATGTTGAATGAACAGAAAATATTATTTGTGGCTTGCTTCACGCGGATCGAGAACACAACTTCCAATAATGCCTCCATCTGTGGCACCTAACGCTTTTATACCCAAATCTGATGCAGGCAACGCAGGCCACTTTTACTTTTGTTGCAGCCACTTCGTGAGTGCATGCAAAGCGGGATGGAGCCAGGGAGAGGCCAGTCGGGCGACCCCCCTCGATACCAAACGAAGCCGAAGTCGCAGTCGGAGTCGGAGTCGAATGCGGATGTTTGGAATGATTTTGTGTGTTTGCAACCTGTGAGAAAAAGACAAAAATTCGCCATGCGAACAAGTTTCCGAAATCATTTAAGAACTGGTCGTACTGTGGGTCGCTAGATCACTAGATCGGTGGGTGAGTGGTGCCACTGGTGCGTGGTGCTGCGCTACACGTGGTGGGCATGGGCATTTATCTACTTCAATGCGTAAATTGGGCATTTAAGAATTACCGATTAAGACGTAATTGCAGTTGTGCCATAATGAAAATTGGCCCACTAACTGCACCCAAATACAGTGACAGAAATAATGTGTGAGTTTGATAACTTGATAAGGTATTACTATGGGAAGACATTTTGCTTAAATTCTTATATATGTAACATTTGCTAAGGTTATAAAAAGTCTTTTAGTTCCCTTAGATCCTAAGCCACTGGTATTACAGTAACAATCCCGGCAGAAGCTGCAAGTAACGTTCAGATACAGGACCCACCACATTCAGCAAATATAGTTACTCAGTGTCCCATCAGGGTTCCGTGAGTTACTTAGTCATTGGGTTGCTAGTTATCTGACATTAATGTTCCAATTTAGTCCGAGTTCCATTGGTCCTAATTCAAAGAACAAGAACTTCCCCGGCTTCGTTTTCAAAATGTACCCGGTAAGTGCACAGAAAGAGAGAGCTTCCGAGAGAATCGAAAATATCGGAGTACCTTAGTCCTTAGGTCCTTGACTCCCTTTATCGCCGAGGGATTTTGTTAACCAGTGTCTGAGTACCATACTTTAGTACTTTAAGCTCGCCTGGCCTGGTGCCCTCAAATTACAGTCATCCTTTACTTCAAATCAGGGACTAAGGCATTTGCGACTAAGCAACCCAGGAAGCTCCCCAATGGGCTCTAGCCACTCTACTAACTCCCTTAAAAAGCGTTATATTCATAGTAACTTGAACAAGGACAAGGGAATCTAATATTCCATCTGCCATCGTACATAATCTTTCATTGCATTAAGTTAGGGACTAAGGGACTAACGACTTAGCAACCTAGGGAGTTAACCAATGGTCCCTAGTGTGCGCTAGTCACTCTAATAATTCCCTTCATAAACGCTCTATTCGAAGTAACTTTAGCAAGGATATCAAATATTGAAACTTGCTTTAAGTTTCTCGCAGTGCAATCAACAACAGCTTACTGACAGTTGTTTAGCTGTTCACCTGAACCGGACCTGCACTCCTCAAGCCATGAGTATTATTATCTAGGGCAGCCACTTGTCGTTAGCCTATCGTTCTCGCTGACGCCCGACGGCGAATAGAGCAATCAGTGGCGTGGCAAGGTCAACGCGAGCAAGGGGTCAACCTGTGTAGCCCCCTCAGGGCACGCCGCTGTTCTCTGTGATTTGCGAACATAAATGCGAACTACGAAATATGATCATAATTCAAAGCTATCAACTAACTGTCTCTGCTTGCTGCTGTGCACAATGCACAATGCAAATGCTGTTGTCATAATTCTAAGAGTCGCTGTAGCTGCCACTTAATTGCCTGGCTAGACACCAGGCCAGACTCTGCACTCCACAGTAGACCCGGAGTCGAGTCCACTCTCAAGTCGACTGCACGCATAAATCAGACGAGACCTTACGCAAGCTGCACCACCTGCCTGCTGGCTATCAGCTCCACTACTACTATATTGGCCCGCCCTGCGAATATTGACTGTGCAAATGTCTTACCAAGCACCACGAATCGAAACTGCTGCCCACTGGGCAAATGGAAAGGCGGGCCCAGGTGACAATGGAGCTGGCAGCTGCTGTGCCTCACTAATGTGCACTCTGTGATTATGCGTATCTTACGAGCAGTCCACAAAAAAAAGCATTTGCATGTAAATTCGAATTCGAATTGAATTGCCGAGTGGGCGAGTAGCCCCTGCCTCTGGTTCTGGCTCTGACTCTGACTCTATGCATATTGCGGGCAGCCAATGCAATCCGGTTTACAGTGCAAAAAATTAGTAGCAATTAAAATTTTGTCACTTGCAACATGAAAATGTAACCGAAATGAGCTTTATTGATGTTTGCACAAATTGCATTTGCCAGCCTGTGGTCGATAACTGACCGAGGGCACTGTGCTGGAATGAAAAGTACTGCAGAGTAGGGTGTGGCGACGCGGGTATGCCCTTTAACAGTTGTATAACTGATTGTTAGGGGGATCATTCGACTTTAGATTGTGGTGGATAAGTGAATGAAGAGGAATGGGTAGAATGGGCAGGGTAGAATTGAGTAGAGCAAGGTATCAAGCAAAGTAGGAAGGTCCTTCATAATAAAGTGAACTTATTTGGATAATAGAATGAAGGTTAGGTTAGGGTATAATGAATAGGAATACCCTACAGCAGATAAGAAAACTACCTTCAGGTAACTTTAGATTATCTACTTTATTTTACCTTTCACTCGGCTAACTAAACCACACCACACCATCTAGAGCGGGTAGAGCTGTATAACTAAGTGTGGAGACAAAGATAGGGTATACTAAGGCACCCTCCTGCTAAAGAGAAAACAAATATGACGTAACTGCAATGGGGTCTATCAACTGGTAACCCCTTCAATCAGCTAACAAAACAACCCTACCCGAGGTAGGGCATTCCCTGCTGTAGTCATGCGAGAAGCTGATTAAAACGTGCGATCGCATAATAAACAAGTTGCCTGGGAAACACATTAAGCGTTGCCAATTAAAAAGGCGTCGCTCGGGGCGTGGCACGGCTGTAGCAAATTGGCAGGGACTTCTCACAGTGCAATCGCTTGGGCGGCTTCCAATGCAATTTGCAATTGGGGGCGGCAACAACAAAAACAACGTGTAAATATGTTCAGGCCGAGAACAAAATCGAAATTTGATTTAATTTGCCATCGCGTCGAAATTAACATTTAATGCAAGTTTCGTTTACCCTTTGTGGTGACGGCACCATGCGGCATATGATTAATGCACTTGCAAACTGCGTGGCAAACAAAAGGGCGTGGCCTGCAAAAAAAGGGGCTTGGCCACTTTTATTGATTGTTCCGATTAGCAAAGAGTCTGTTTTTGCGACTGTGGCGCCTTCTAATTAAATGCAGCGCAACAGCAACTTGGGCCACATGCAGCGCAGTGCAGCGTGCATCGTGCTGCATGCGGCATGCTGTGCCAGCCACACGCAACAACCGCGCCACATTTCAATTAAAAACAAACAAGTGAAGGAGTAGTTAGGTGTGCCGAACTTTGATATACCGTGCACAGTATTATGAATTTTAAGTTTTCAAAATTAGAGGGGTGGAACGTGCACAACAATTGACATTTGGGATTTGAGAGAAGAAAGAAACTGTGGGTTCATAAAATGTTAACATAAAGTTTGAACATACCAAAGCCAAATTTATAGAAACTTATAATATAAAGCATGTTGAAAGTCTAGAAATATTAGCATAGACTGTAGTACTGTATTGTTATCCACGGTTCTAATAACTTCTTCACCCTTCTTCTTATCTATTACATCCTTTAAATGATTCTTGGAATATTGTGGATATTAGAAGTTAAGATATTTAGTTAGTATTTATTCTACTTTGTGTATAGAATTCTCCACAATTTCAATACCCTCTTTTCTATCACCTTTTGTTCCTAGTCCCCATATTATAATCTACCCCTTTGACCTACTTTCTCAATTACTAAATACTCTCTTGAAAACAATCACAGCAAAATATGAAAGTGGAAATGGAAGTGAAGAAAGAGCCACGAGGATTATGTGATGCCTCATGGTCATCACTGGCGATGGCCAATGAACTGGACTGAGAGTCGTGACTCTTTAGCGGCAACCCAAGGTCGTGTGTAGGATGCCTGTTTGTTTGTCTTAGCCGCACGCGTGCACTGCATTTTATCTCTCACTGGTGCTCCACTGCTGGCTCAGCCTCAAGACGTGCCGCACAGCAAACTGCCTACTAATAAGCCCAACTAGCTGGGGAATAATTGAGGTAGTTTGTAATACGCACGCACGCACTTCATCAGGGCCATTTAGACTACCTTAATTTAGTGCAAACAAGGCCACAAACAAATCCTATCGAAATTCCAGATGGTATGCCAAAAGAGTCTACGACATTCCAGTGAGAGATTCCTTCGCGACTTCCGCTTGGCGTCATCGATTGCTTTCTGCGTCGCAAAGACAATTAGCATAATTCCACAGTTCGCAGTACTGGGTGTATAATGGGTATTCATCTGTGTATATATCTGTGTATATAGCTATATCTATTTTCAATTGGCGACAGCTGGTGGCGCATGTTAATCGTGTTGCAAATATAAATAGATGACAAGGAAGTCGATAAGTTCAAGGTAAAAGGGCATGTGCAGATGCGTAAGACCCTTTAGACTCCTAAGTCCCTTAAGACCCCTAGGACTCATTAAGCTCTTAACACTTGTTAAACTCATTGGAATACTAAGATACTTTAGACCCCTTAGTTGCATTCGACTCTTTATACTTCTTAGACTGCTTAGACTCCTTAGTCTCCTAAGACTCCTTAGACTTGTTAGACTCCTTAGACTTCTTAGACTCCTTAGACCCTTTAGACCTCTTAGACCCCTTTGTCACCTCAGTTACCTCCTGTGGAAACTTGTGCATACCTCAATAGTTTACGTTTTACGCAAAGTGCATTTATTGAAACAAAAATACGGGTAGGTTAATTCCTTCAGCTGAGCTTCCCGAACATCGCATAATACCAGGACAACTTAAGGGGGTAAGTAGAGGATGAAAACTGAAACCAAGTAAGGTGGCGAAGTCGCTCGAGGGTAGCAGCAGTAGAATCACAGTGGATCAGGTATCAGATGAGTTGTCAGTGGATCAATCGGATGAGTGGGTCACTCCCCCCTTAACGGTAGTAGGAGTAGGGGTAGGCAGAGTAGGCAGCGGCGTAGGGGTAGGCCGAGTATGCAGAGTAGGCAGGGTAGGCAGCGGCAGCGGTGTAGGCAGCAGTGTAGGGTGAGCTGTAGGCAGCCAGTGGGGCAGCAGCGGTGTAGGCCAGTGGGGCAGCAATCACGGCAGGCTTGGCAGCAATGCAGGCCACGATGGCGAACAGGCAGAGAGCGAACTGGAGGAGAGGAAGAAAGAATCAATTAGGAAAATGCAGGAAAACTTCCGTAGTTTTCTTTTTCGACTTACAAGCTTGAACATTTTGAAGAGTTGGTGGTTTTGGTTGGTGGTTTGCTGTGGTTGAGCTGACTGTGCCGTTTGTTCTGTAGAACTTGACTGATGCCTCCAGTTAAGCATCGAGCAACTTATATACCAGCTTACGCCCAATGGGAGGCCCTAAAACGCAACTGTAGGTGACCAAAATTACTATGCACCACCAGGCACCACCTACGCTCGGGGGAGCAGAGGCGTTGCCCCTGTGCCGTCTGCCAATTGTGCGACGTCAAGGAGAATCTTTGCCGCGAATTTGCAGCTTACTTTTGGTTTCATTTGGGCAGGGGAGAAGCAGGAGAAGAGAAAGAGGCAGTCGAGGTGGTGCTGCCAAGACAGTTGACAGACGCCACAAGTATTTTTAAATGTGTGACGAAAAATAAAGGTAGAAAACAAATCGAAGCAAGGCACGTGATCAGCATGCGATACAATACAAAACAATACGATACGATACGACACAATACGATGTGATACGATACGATAAACGGAGACGGAGACGGAGACAAGTCTGGGTGACCCAGTCACGCTCTCTTCTCTCTCGTAGTAAACTTATAAAGCCCAGTGACTGCCCCAGTTGCCGTTTCAATCGTTCTCCGGAAAGCACTTAGAACACACACAGAAGATGTACAAGAAATTGCTGAGTTTCAGCAGAAGATCAACAAAGCAGGCAGAGGGAAGAGATGCCGCAAACTACACACAAATACCAAAGGAATGTAAAGATCTGGAACAGGTGCAGTCAGATTGCTGCGGCTGTTGCTACTCCTGGTGCGAAGACTGCGACTCCAACTCCAGTTCGAACTCCACGTGCTGCGCGCCCACGCTCTGTCCACTGTGCACCGCCTCGCTGGTACTGCCCAGCTGCGTAGGTGCCATACGCGCACTGCAGTCCAGCTTCGCCCCAATTAGAGTTTATGGAGACAATGCACACTGCACCCCCAAGAACTGTTGCACGAGCAGCGAAGGCAAATGGATTCCCGTTGGCGACTCGATGACAGCACAAAGGTTGCACGTCATGGCGAATACGCGACGCTGTTGCTCCAGTTGAGTCCTTTAGAAATCGGAACTACATTAACATATCTATTAATAAGCACTGCTAGAGAGAATATCAAAGCATAATTGCATAATAAATTATTAACCCAAGCCGAAGCAAATGTATGAATGAATGAAATGACGCACTTGCGTTGGTAGAGAAGGTCACTAGTAATCAGACAGTTCTTCCTATTGTCTGCTGTGATATTTGTAATAATTGTCACGTTATTAATAAGTTGGCATTATAATAAAGTTTATATTTGTTTTTAGAATACACAAATTGTTTTGAGTTAGCCTTTATGTTCTATTAAGTTCGTTCATTATAGTATATTCTTCTTCTTTACAGTAGTTTCGACACTCCCTCACTCCTGTTCTGGTTTTCGAACCCGGAACTTCCCTATTCTCATGCTCCTCTAGAGGCAATTCATCTTGCGAGACTTAAATGTTGGAAATTCTCTGAATCAAAAGCTGATTCAGCGCTATCAGCATTCAAACAACGTACATACTTAAGATGTGGAACAGCTCTGACCATATACAATATGATGATATAATAAAAGTAAATGTATTTAAAATTCTAAAAAAGAAAGTGTAAGTGAAATGAATGCTAAGTAAGCTAGGCAGTTAGGTAATAAAGGTACTAACTGTCTAATCGATCTGTGTAATAGAAATAAGCTAGTGAAACTGTGAGATACCCTGTGAAATAGAATCTATACTTGCCGATTTATAATTTAAGGAAACTCTGCAACAATGACTATAAGAAATAAAGACACCAAAGTTGCGCTGTAGTATAATTAATTCCATGGTTGGACTACTGTTCCCTACACCCAAGATTAGGTGCACCCTTGAGCTTGCAATCTTTTATATTGCATATGTAAAGTTAATAGTAAATAAAATAAAATAAATAAATAAAATAAAATAAAATAAAATAATATAATTTCTTTCAATATCTTGTTTTATTCCATAAAAAAAAGTCCGTGATCAGCCTGGCAAAGTTCTTTACAAGACAGTGGTGTAGGCAGCCGTGTAGGGGTAGGCAGAGTATGCCGATGCAATGGGTGCGGTGTAGGCAGCGGTGGCAATGGGTGCAGAGTAGGCAGCAGCCACTGGAGCAGTGTAGGCAGCAGCAATTGGAGCAGTGTAGGCAGCAGCAACGGGGGCGGTGTAGGCGGCAGCAACGGGCGCAACAATTGGAGCGGAGGCAATGCCGTTGAAGTTGCGTGCCACATACTGCGAACTGGTGGCGGTGACCACAGCCGGAGCAGCATCAACCAGGACAGCAGGCTTGGCCTCGCTGCAGGCGAGCACGGCGCACACGACGAAAAGGGCAGCAGACTGCAAAGAAGAAAGTGAAAGAGAGAGAGATAAGTAAGGTATTAAGATCCAATAAGGTTCGACTGTCTCCTACCAGTTTGAACATCTTGAAATGGATTGTTGAAGCTAGCGAGGTAGACTATGCCCTGGAGACGAGGCGCCTGCACTTTTATAGTACTCGATCGATCGATCGCATTGTCGTTCTACGCAGGCCAAAATTAGAAGCGCAGCCCTGCTCTGCGCCAGCTACGTGACTCGGCCGATGACCACGCCGGGTCTAAAGGTCTTCACTCGTCGCGTATGTCGAGCACGTTCCAAAAAAGTGAGCCCATAAAATGCTCGTCGCTGGTTGAAGGCAGCCCCCGCACAAAGCAACTATTGAATTCGGTAGCCAATTTCAATTTCAATTCCCATTCCGATGCGATCGGATTTGATTATGCGGTCTGCACTGACCTGCCCTTGCCCCCCCTACAGTTGCCTATGTTGCATGTTGCCTGTGGCACGCATTAAAGCCGCTTCAAGGTCGGCAGTGACTGTGCAATTATTTTATGCAACACGCCGCGTTATGTGGCATGCAGCAGGCGGCAATATGCGCTGTGATGTGTGTTGCAAGCAGAGATTACACGCGCCATTGCATAGGTCAACGCACGATGCACGATCGCACAGAGCAGCCAAAAGCCAAGCCGGCCCAGTTCGAATTCAAGCGCAGACTCCGCCAACGCATCTGCCCGGTTATCGAAACGGAACGCAGACCGACATTCCTTATCGAAACGGCGCGCGTCGAACTCAACAACAAATGTCGCAACTGCACATACCCTATGTATATATATCACATATATATACTATATAGAGTGATATATAGACTGCTTTACATAACTGATAAATCCTCAATTGTTGCACTGGCGCAAATTTTGAGCTTGCAGTTTTCGAGTTGCGTTCGCTGCGCGCGGTTCACAATGCGTATACGTAATATCCTTGGCTTATTCCTGCTGATCCTGACCAGGATCTCGGCGGGTGATGTTTATCTGAGTTGCGATGAGTTCGAACAGCACATGTACATGGACTCCAACGAGGCCTTCTGCACCGTGACCGGTTTCATTGTCACGCACAGTCAGAATGTTTTGGTGAAGAACTTTCTGCCCGGGAATATGGTCAAGTTCATGAAGTTCTACGATTCGACGCTGCTCTACGTGCCCTTCCATCTCTTCGAAACGTTTACTCATCTAAAAACATTAGACGTATCGTATACGAGTATTCTGGAGCTGACGAGAAACACCTTCAGTGCGGCGAGCAATTTGACTTATCTGAATTTGGGCTACAACAATTTGACTTCCGTGCAGACATCCGTGTTCATTGGAGCCAATGCCTTGATGAGACTGGATTTGTCTTACAACAGAATAACAGAGCTCAGTGAGAATGCCTTCTGTGGTTTGCACATACTGAACAAGCTGCAGTTGAATGGCAATCGATTGAAAGAGCTGCACAAGGACATCTTCAAGGACAACGAGTACCTGGAGTCGGTGTCGCTGGAGAGCAACGCACTGAGCTATGTGCAACCGGAGGTCTTCAGTCGCATGCGACGCATCAAGGAGGTGAATCTGTCGAACAATAAGTTGATTCACATTCATCCGGATACCTTTGCGGAGGCAGCCAGCCTGGAGAGCCTCTTGCTGGCCATCAATTCATTGACTGTCTTCCAGTTGACAGACAAGAGCATCGTCCATCAACTCCACTTGGATCACAATCAGCTCACTAATCTCACTGTGAATGCGACGCGCTTTGTGCGCGCCAACTACAACAACATCAGTTCAATCTACATGCATCAAGCCCTGCAACTGGAGACACTGGAGCTGCGTAACAATCGACTGGCCAGCATAGCGAACATAACGAATCTCACTTCGTTACTTCATTTGGATCTCTCCTACAATCCCATTGGGCCTCTCAGCGTGAGCACCTTCGATAATCTCAAGCGTCTAAGGAATCTCTATCTGCGCTCGAATGGAATACGCGCACTGGAGTTCGGCATGTTCTCCAAGCAAAAGTATCTGGAGATACTCGATCTGTCGTTCAACAACCTGACCAGCCTCAATCTGGATCTCTTTGTGCCATATCTAAGTAATCTCAAACAGTTCCTGGTGGATGGCAACTCTCTAGAGGAGCTGCAAGGCAATCGCAGCTTCTCGCAGGTCTTTCCACTGCTGCAGAAACTGGGCATTTCAAGGAATCGCTTCAACTGCTCGTATCTGCATCATCTGCTCATTCCGCCGTATCTCACGGAGGCAGTCACTCTTCACATTGAACCCGATGACAACATTGAGGAGACTCCGCACATACGTGATGTCTCCTGCATTAGCTTGACAAGAAATCGCAGCTCGGGGAGAGATGGTGCTTCTGCTGCTGCTCTGGAGGGACCCATGTTGACGCTACACAAGCAACTAGATCTGCTGCGCGCCCACTCACAAAACCTGGAACTACATCTGCTCTTCATGAAGCTCTTCTTCTTCGCCATCGGAGGGATTATCCTTATTGGGGTGGTGGCCGTTGTGACACTGCGGTACCTAAAGCTGCGTCGATCAGGACGATATGATCGAAGGAGTATTGTCTTTCAGTCCGATGGCACCTTGGAGGCCAATATGACCATGTGAGAAGGGGAAGAGAAAGAAAAGGAAGGGGGAGAGGTTGATACAGAATGAATTGAGAGATGGATCGAAAGAGATCGAGGAAAGATTGAGTGAGATATTAAGAAAGAGATAGAGGAAGGTCGAGATGGAGATCGAGGGAGAAGAAGAAAGAGATCAAGGATGATCGAGAAGGAGATTGATCTGGGGTTCTAAAAGGAGATTGAGAATGAGATTGGATAGAAGAGAAACATCAGACAAGAGATCAACACAGATCGACAAAGAGAGGTAGATCAAGAAGGTAAACTAATTGGAAATCAAGAAGAACAAAGAAAGAGACAGAACAAGGGGAAGATCGGGAAAAATAATATTATAAAGTAATGCAAAATCGACAAGAATATCCAGGAATATCGAGATAAAGAAAGAGAGGGTGCTCCATTGAACGATCGAGAGAGGGTAGTGAATTAAAGAGTAAGCAAAACAACAAGCGAGAAACAAAGTTAGAGAGAGATAAAGAGATCGAGGGATCTTGGTTAGCATTAACCTAGCCTAAGCCATTGTTATATGTAATAATTGTGTTGTATACTAATGCTAAAACTTGCCAAGACAATAAAAAAATACAAGGAAAACTATAAACTTTGTACGCCCGCCGACCCCAAAGTACCCAAAGAGAGATAAAGCCTTCAGCTTCCTGCTTGCCGCGATACGCTGCTGCAGCAGAGACAAAGACCTTGAAGAGATAACAATAACAATAACAACAAGCCGAGCTGGATTCGTTTTTCAGTGTTTTTATTTATTCAGTAAAGTCAGAAGGTTCCGGGTAATGCCAGTCGGTCGATCCATGTGCGTATCTACTTCCTCAGCAGCAGAGGAGCTGCGCTGTAGGCGGCGGCGTAGGGCGAGGCCACATAGGGGGAAGCAGCAACGTATGGGGATGCCACATAGGGCGATGCGACGTACGGAGATGCCACATACGATGAGGCCACATACGGAGATGCCACATAGGGTGAAGAGTAGGCCAGAGGAGCAACGAGTCCTGGCTTGGCGGCGACGCAGGCAACCAGAGCGAAGATGGCGAGGATGATTGACTTGAACATCTTGAATTGGGTTGGATTGTTTGGTTTACTGTAGAAACTGAACTGATGCAGTTGGCTCGGAGTGTTGCCCTTATATACCCGGTACGGCAACTAGGTAGTGCCTTGGCCAACCTTGCGGGGCCATTGCGGTAATTCAGTTGGGGTAATTCAGTGGGCCAAGTCAAAGCTGAAGAAATTACTCGCAAAACAAAACACAACATAGCGCAAGTTGAGCTGACTAATATGACCAATTGGTTGCGTACGTGAGCTGACTACCTGAGTGCAGGGCAGAATTCCGGCTGGGCCATTAGCTTGGCAAGGTCCAATTACCAATTTGGATACGCCTTAGCAAAGAGTGTTTAGTATATAAGCCACAACTCGACACCGAGTAGAGCATCAGTTTCATTTGTTCCCTCGACAAGTCAAGCAAACCCAAACAAAACCAATCAACATGTTCAAGTTCATTGCCGCCGTTGTGCTCGCTCTGGTTGCCTGCGTTGCTGCCAAGCCAGGAATCGTTGCCTACTCCTCCCCACTGGTGGCAGCACCAGCTGCAGCTGTGTACAGCACGGAGTACCACGGTAACTTTGCATCACCCTACGTGGCATCTCCATACGTCGCATCGCCGTACGTTGCCTCCCCCTACGTTGCATCCCCTTACGTTGCATCGCCTTACGCTGCTGCCTACACCTCCCCCCTGCTGCTCAGGAAGTAGATGCTGACAAGGAACTGCCCCGGGAATGCTGAAACTAAATGATAAAAAATAAAAAGTTAACAAAACACAAAAGTATGCAAATTTGCAGTATTTTATTAGTATTAACGTATAAGGAATAGATTGAACTATCATCTTACACCTTGCAAATGTTAACTTAACAGTCCATTGTTAAAATATGAGCTGTTAAAAATGATTTTAAGATCTTATTTTCTGTTAGCGTCAAAAAAGCTGTCAATTTTTTCAATTAACGGCATATTTTTTCGATTTTTAATTCGAAATTGCAAAGAAACCAGAGGACATAGCGACTTGCGTTTTTTTCCATTTTGTTCTTGTTTTCTTCATTTATCAGTACACTCTGCTTCCAAATTTGTAAAGTGTACAGCTCGCCCAGGAAAAAGCACCAAAGTTGTACCCTGATATTTGAGTTTCTCTCGTTTGTTTCAAATGAAGACCGTTTGAAAACCTGCCTTTTGTCGCCTGGGGGCGGCCGGGCGGGGAAAAATTTAATTTTAACATTTCACTGTAACCAGTAGCGCACAAGTATGCAACACAAAAAAAATTGTCGTTTATTTCAATAAAAAAAAAACACTCAAAAGTATGCAACATTTTATGGCTTGTCTTGTCTGCTATTAGTTGCCACCCGAAAGTAGGCAACACTTTTTGCAAGCTGCCTTAGCCGAACGGCGCGTTCACTTGAAAATTGGCAGTAAAGCCGAGATTCAAGCTGACATTGCCCAAACCAAAGCGTTCTATGATCAGTTTGTGATATAGCGGATATTTTGGCTTCTTTTGCTTTGGCTTGCTTCGAGCTGCTCCACGTATATTGGATGATGTGCCCACCAGCTGGTAGAAGCCTATTGCTAATTGCTGCATATTCCTCATGAGTTCGAGTGGCGCGTCCAGCTGTTCCACTGCAACATGGGGTGCCATAGGCTGCAAGTGCAGTGCCGGCAGTGAGCTGATCTGCAGCAGACAGAAACAAAGGCCGAGCTTGGAAACTGCCCACATGATCGCCAGCAAATCCTCACATGAACTGCAGCAGCTGCCGACCTATTGAGGCCCCTTTTATAGTCAAAACACAATGCACAGGCACATTTCAATCAAGCTCAAGAAGGATTTATTTAGGCTTTTAATTAGAGCCCATCAGCCTGCTGTGTACTGGGCAGGGCAGATATCTATAGCCAGCCATGTCCATAGCCGCCGCCAAGTACGCCATGTCCACGCAGTCCCAGGCCGCTGTGAATGATGGGCTGCTGCACAACGCGATGCGAGGTCCAAACGGGACGCACCACTTGCACTGCGGGCCAGCCATGGTAGCCGCCAGAGAGGGAGCTGCTGCTCAGGATGGTGGGAAGTCCAGACAGGCTGGGAGCGGCACAGGCAAAGGCGGCCCAAAGCGACAGCAGCACAAACTGACAGGGCGAGAATAGAAGAAACGTATCACAATAGGTTGACAGCAGCAGCAGCAGGAGAAGGAGGAGAGAGATTCTCCTACTCCCCTATACGCACCAGTTTGAACATGTTGAGGGCGTTGTTGATGTTGATGATCTCGACTCGATGCAAAGAAGAAAACTTGTTTATTGCTGCACAGCAACTGCATCTTTTATATAACTCGCAGCGGGCAACTGACCTTGCATATGGTCTCTGGCCCCGGCTCGGATTACACAGAGTGAATTGACTTGAACCGAGGCGACTCGAGTTACCCACAAGACTTGTGCCAGTGGGTCGTTTCGCTTCTGTGCGGTTGAGATTAAAGTAGAAGTACCATCACAGTAGCTGCGCAATTTCTGAGCACACGAATTGCGACGCACACAAAATGGACACAGGAATCGCCTCTTAAATGAGGCCCACTTTGCGTGGGAGTTTGTTTTCCGAGCCGCTTCCGGATGCCTTTTCCCACATCATCCAACTCATCAAAAATCCTCCTACTTCATTAATTCACAGAAGTGCAAAACAAAACGTTGCGCACTTGGCAAACTTCGCAAATATTTTTGGGGCTTTTCGGGACTATTTTGATGCCCAACATTTCAAGGACAAGGTGAAAGTAAACACACGCCCACTTGGCACTGACCTTGAGCGGAAATACCGTATGAAATACCGGAAACTGTGGCCCACTCAGCCTTCTCTTCTGGGCAGTATTTAATTGTTTACTTTGACAAATGAAACGTAACCAAAACAAAAGTAGCAAAGTAAACAGCAAAGGGAAGCAGAGGCAGGAGTGGGGAAGAAGGAAGCAGGCAGGATGAAAGGAGGCAGCAACCTGCAGAGGATGGGAAGAAGGCAACAGGCCTGCTATTTATGTGGCAGGCAGCGCGGCTTATCTTGTCACGATGCGATCGAGCCTGGCCAACTTGTTCTGCATCGACCAAGTGGCGGCTCGTGAGTGAAGGCTGCAATTGCAGCTGCAATTCATGGTGAGTTAGGAGCCTCTTTCAAATCGCCGCCAAATGCCTTTGACCTTGCCAGCAGCAGTGCAGCCTCCTCGCTAGCTATAAAAGCCACTGCGCAGTGCCAGATGGCAAACAGTTCTACAAGGAAAATGAAGCTGGTAAGTAAGAAAAGATGCCTCTACTCATGAGAATCTGCACAAGAATCTTATCCTTTGTTCATTCTCCACACAGCTTGCCCTGTTCGTTTGCCTGTTCCAGTTGGCCTTGAGCCATGAGCTGCTCTACACGCCTAGCTATAGCTACTATTCAGCACCACTGGCCTATGCACGGCTCATTGCTGCCCCACTCGCTGCCCAGTCGCATGTCTATCACAGCGTGCAGACACCAAGTTCATTCCAGCAACAGTATCGCAGCGATATCAAACCCCTGACCTACGAGTATATCTACTAAGTGAACTGAGAGCTGACCTAACCTGACTGGAGTGGAGGTCTCCCTCGACCTAACCTGACCGGAGTGGATTGAAGGTTTCCCTCTTGCTAATTACCCCATGAAATCTGAATCTGAATAAAGTTTGTCAGCCTCGTAAGCGCGTCGCAATTGTCTTTTTGTTTTGGTCGCCACAACAAGGATTGCCTCGGCCCCTCCTCTCCCCTCTTGGCAGGTGTTTTGGCTATTGAACCTGTTGATTGGCTTGGTCGCAGTTATTGGCCCCGGCGTAAACAAGCCCAAAAGGGTATCGAGTATCGAGTATGACCCGTGCACTCTGAACCCGGCTACGGCGAATCCAAATGGTAATCGAACTGCGGCACAAGCGTGTGTGATGCGACGTGGTGGTGGAGAGGGCGCTGCGTGCCGCACGTCACTGTGCCGCAAGCATTGCACATGGAAGCCAGAGCAGTGCAACGAGCAGAGCTCACTGCATCATGTCGACAAATCCGGCGTGGCAGCCTGAACACGCTGCGGGTGCAACATTTTGCACCGTGGAAACTTTTACTGGTGTTGTCAACGCGTCAGAAAACGTGACTCCACGCTGGTCGCATGGATTCGTGGGTGGCATATAGAGAAAGGAGGAGAAGGGGCAAGAAGTGGCAGAGATGCGTGAGCAGTTAAAGGAAGTGTGCGTAGCAAAGCGTGGGCAGGTTAGGAGGAGGAGGTGGTAGGAGACCACAAGCTAATAAAGCGCATAAATTAATTAATCTTTGATTGGTTTTTATACGCTGAAGATGAGGAGGGAGAGAGAGAGGCAGAAGGAGGTAGAGGTAAAGAGACAGACGAAGAGTTACAGATAGTTGGCAGCCTAGGTTTAGAAGTAGAATGACTGTGGAAGGATAAATATAGTCCGGGGTATTAGTGGATTGGTTAGGCTTTTGGTTAGGCATTGGGAAAAGTGCGCAAATCTGCGCAGAAATATACTGAAACCTAATACTGTCGGTTTAAGGAAAAAAAAATTGATATGCAGGTGCTGTAGAGGGATCTGCCGTATAACAAACTAACTCTGAAACTAAATACTGGTAATTAGCTGAGTTTGGAGCTGACAAAATTTAAAAGAAAGTGCTTAGTTCTTTGTTGAAAGGTTCTTACAGATACTTAAACTTGAATGCAATAAATACATATATTGGAAGTAAGAGAGATCTATTCCACCTGAATAAAGATAGTACTTGGATCTTGGTCATGGAATTGAGGGAACTAAGCTGATATCTGTGCTGAATAATTCAAAGACCTCAAACAATTAGTTTTATTTTAAAGCAATATGTTTCTCAAATATGTAAAGATATCTACCCTTTGGTTAATTAATAAACTGAATCCTGATAATACTGAGCGTCTAGTAATGTTTATCATGAAGTTGTGGGAACCTTTTGAACAAAGGAAGGAAGGAGGAGCTGACTCTGAAATTGGGAAACTATCCATTTATTTTGAAGCAATAGAAGAAATTAAGATTTAGCTTAGCTATAGCTAATTTATATTGACCTTAGCTATAGCTGATTCCTATCGGCCTTAGCTATAGCTAATTCATATTGCAAAGCTTCACAGTCCACGCAATCAGCAGCGCACTCATAATTCGCTTATACCCCTTAACAATTACATGACAAGCCGCACGCAAATGCAATCAGAAATTACTCGATAGTCAACTAGTTCTAGTTGAGTCCCTAAACAAGTTTTGCCTTGAGAACCAAGAAGCCAGAACTATTTACAATAGCCTGACCAGTTCTAGGCAAACAGGAAAACCGGCCCCAACTCACTTGCAACAGGTATAAAAGCGCAGCCTGCTGCCAACTGGAGCCACAGGAGTCCATCACAGCGAAGGGAATCAAGCGACATCGAGAGGCAACTAGAGAAAGATCCAGAGAGACTACACAGTGAAAGAAGAATCAAGTGAAATTCACAGAAAATGCGCAATTATCTCTGGGTAAGCTCGAGCCCAACCCAAAGCTAATCCTCATTCAGCTAAGTGGATGCAATCTTTGCCATTCAATTTGCTAACCACTTTGGTAACCACCTGCAGCGTTTGCTACTGGCCGCCTGCTGCTGCTCTTGGCTGGGTCTGACCGGCGTCAAGGCCAAGCCACTTGTCTCCTTCGGTCTGGGCATACAGTCGCATCGCACCTATCAGTCGCCCTATGCGGAGTCGTACTACGGCAACGAGGGAGGCTACCATCCCTACCATCCTGGTAACCTCTATTCAGAGTATCCCGCCTACCCGGCCGGGTACCCAGCGTATCCAGCATATCCGTACTACCACCCAGCAACGCCCTATGCACCCGGCAATCGCTATGGCGCACTCGACATTGGCATTGGAGCTCTGTCGTTAACCCCATTTCTGCTCTGATGATGTTGATGATAATGCTCTCTGCAGGTCGCCAAATCCAATGGAAGCAGATGGAATATTTGTGACGGAAATGTGAAAATGTGAAAGCTAATAAACACAGAACAGAACAAATAATAAGAGACAGTACTGTCTCTCTCCCTTCTCTCTCTTTCCCTTGCTTCTCTCATGTGTTCCTTTTGGAGGTAGCCCAAATACACTCGCACACACAGACTAAGCCAGCACAGCACAGACTGGAGGCAACAGGTGTCAAAATCGCTGCTACGTGACATTCTCACACATTTTCGCAGTTTCCGCACTGACCTTGGTTGCTCCACTGAACCACATTTGCCACCTGGCTTAGTTGGAGTGTGCCTCCGTCAGATGGCCGCCCAAACGTGTGAAGCATCGTTTCCTTGTTGATCAAATACATATAGTTTATATATATTGAGGGACTTAACCAGTGGAGGTCAAGGGCGCGACAAATGGAGTGTGGAGGGAGCCAAGCGAAATAGAGCGTAGCCAAGGCAGGCACTTACTGGTGCGAATCCTCCAAGCGAAACTGAAGCTACTGAGGGAAGAGGTAGAGAAGAAACTAGAGCCAGGCAACTACCCAACTAAAGTGGGAACGCTTTCAGGAATCCCTTGAGGTACAAATGGAAATAGGTCAGTGAGTAAACAACTTGAGCCGTGAAATATGCCGGATGTTCTATATAAATAAAATATAACAATACAAGTAAGACCCGCAGTAAAAGAGAAGAAGGTCTGGGAGTGAGAATAGGAAAAGGAAGTCAAGAGGGCTTCCACAGGTTTGTGTAAACACTTTGAATTTTCCGGGAAGTATAGAGAGATGACAGCAAAGCTTTATAAATAGACAAGATGTTCTCAGAATTTTAATGGGTAAGTAGGTCAAGTCAACAGAAGTTGGTTATGTGAAGCAACAACAGCTTGGAAGTGCTTTCAGGAGTGCTAAGTCAAGAAAGTTCTCTCTTGAGCTCATAAAGAATTAGGCTAAAAGTAATGAGTTTTAATTGACTTAAATATGGAGAGATATGACAGCAATGTATGTTACTTAATATAAAATAATCTATCTTAGCAAACCAAAGCGAGCAAATAAATCATGCACATGCAGTAAAGGTCAAGTTGCAAAAGCTAAGGACTGCTTGAAAGGTGCAAAGTCAAGGGCGATTCTTCAGCGTTTGAATGGAAATAAATCAATAGGTAAACAATGAATTAAACTACATATATGTTAGACGCGGAGACATTAAAACTGTCGTATATTAACAGATAAGGTATCTCTAAAAGATTCTTATGTAGAAACATGAAAGGTGAAAAGTCTTAGGTCTGCTGAACAGGGTGCTAAGTACTCAAGTCATGCTGCTAACAGTAAGTCCTCTAGCTTGCAATGAATATTGCTTAGTAAATAAACCGTCAGCATATAAAAGCTGTATCGGATATATATTCAAAATCATTATGAAGGTTAAGGCGCAGTACTAATAGAAAGCAAGTAAGTCTTGCTCAAGCTTGCCAATAGCTTCTAAACCCATACCATAGTCAGAATTCAGGCAAACTGTCTCACGTTATCTCCAAGCAACTCTCTGCTAATTAGAGCTATAGAAACTGCAGCAAGGAACAGCAGATTATAGATGCACTACCCTAACTAACTGCATATTAAAGCCATTTCAAAACAGCTTTGCCAGTAACGAACTAACTCAGCTACTTATAAATTATAGAAATCTCAGTGCAACCTTCCCAGCAAGGAACAGCCAATTAGACCACGCAATGCAGGCTTAACCACAGAGCCTTTGAGCTGCAGTCTCAGCAGTCACTTGGCTGCTATAAATCGCAGTTAATTGGGATTATCATGAAAACAATACGCTGTGCAAGAAGAAGGCTTCAACTATTTTTAGTGGCCACAAATCCCAGCTATCTGTGAAGGAACTCTGGCAACGACAAGTGCAGTTAATGAGTGCAGGCAGGCAGCCCAGTCAATTAGCAAGTGGCACGTCAGAAGGCAGCAGGATTAGGAACAGAAGAAGAAGTTAGACTTGGAGAAGCGAAAGAGGCAACTGAGGGATCTGTTTAACTGGTCCAGCTACAAAAGTGCTAACCCTTTGCCGTATGACGCGCAAGGGTCACGTTCTCAATCACGCAGCTAGCTAAGGCTAAAAACTCAAAAGTGCAACATCGTTTGGGGCACGACTCAACAATAGAGGCAAGCAGGAGTCACGTTGATGCTTCACACCGGCAAAAGGGAAAAGAAATAAACAGAAACTAACGCTGAAAGGGGGAAAAGGAATCAACAATCGGCAACAGGTAGAAACGGGGCACGCGTAAAACAGGAAACTGAATGAAAAGCGTAGCTGGAGCTGTGGCTGACGGAGCTGCTCACGTTGTGGCTAGCACGGCAGCTGCTTGGGCACTGCGTGGGCACATCGGACTCGGCCTCGTCTCGTCTCGTCTCGGTTCGACAACGAAGTCTGCTCGGCAAGGACGAGGCATGAGGCACGAACCGAGGTTAACTGCGAATTGGCTGCGACATTGGATTGCAGCTATAAAAGGCGCCGCACAAACGCCTGCCCCAGCAGTCAGTTCCAGCACGTCGTCGCGTTGCCAACTCAACTCGCAGCCACACTACCAAACAAGGATTATTCCCAGCCAAAAAAAAGTGTTAAACTTCAAAAGTGAAAGTAAACTTGAATTAAAGTTAATCGTGAGATGGATACGCTATCGCCCAACAATTGCTCCAAGTCGAGCTCCAGCGGCAGCTCGGCTACCAGCTCCTCCATGGATCTGGGTGGAGGCGAGAATGCCAAGCAGTCGCTGTCCCAATCGCAGTCACAGTCGAAGCAGTCCAAGCGCGCTCAGCGTGGCCAGAAGTTGTCCCGGTCACGCAGTCTGTTGCAGTTGCTCAGCAAGCATCTGGGCAGGCACTTTCAGCATCATCATCATCATCAGCAGCAGCACGATACGGTCTACAGCAGTCAGGATGACATACGCAGCTCCTCGACAGATTCGTTTAGCTTGAGCTACGAGCGTGCCTCGAGGCTGGAGGTGTTGAATGGTGGTTCCAGTCTGGATCTGGAGAACACTTCACGCACCTCATCTGCCTCGTACTCGCCTGGCATGGAGTTCTACGACAACAATGCGCATATCTATGTGGAGACCGTGTATCGTCCTGGCAGTGCCATGGAGCAACTGCATCCGCATTACGATGACAACAGCAGTGTGGACGAGCAGGACGAGGTGGAGGAGCAGGAGCAAGAGCAGGAGAATGTGGATGAGAATGAGAATGAGAACGAGCGCGAGAACAGTGCGCCGCAGCCACGTTCCGCCTCAGCTGCCTCTGCCTCTGGCAGTAACAAAGAGCGAGGTCTGCACTTGAGTCGCATCTCGATCAGCACCTCCGTTAGCCGCATGTTGCAACACTTCTCTGCATCTGCGGCAACAACAGCAACAGCCTCGCTGCGTTCACTCTCCTGCAGCAGCACGCCACTGCGCCAGCTGAGAGCACATCGCGGTGAGAACACAATGTCCTCGAGGAACTCAATGACGGCCAAAAAGTCACTGACGCCGCACAACAACAGCAGCAGCAGCAACAACAACAACAACTCGAACTCGTCCTCGCCATCGTCGTCATCACCCTTAGCATCGTCGTCGTCGTCGTCGTCATCGTCATCATCGTCGTCGTCGAAGTCGGCCAAAAAGGACAAAAAGCAGCAGAGCATACTGCGACCTCCTGTGCAGTATGTCTACATGAAGGGCATGTCCGGCCTCTACTCGCGGGTGCCCAGCTACGCTGTCTGCTGCCCCTACACGGTGCATCACATGTACTAGAGAGAGAGAGAGAGAGAGAGAGAGAGAGAGAGAAGGCCAACAAGAAAGGGTTTTTTTGTCTGGGGGTTTCGGGTAGTTCATAGTGTAAAGTGATGTAGTGCCTATAAGAAAGTAGTTGAAGTCAGGAAAAGGGAACAGGACAGGAACAGTAACAGGGAACTGGGATAGGGAACTGGGAACAGGGAACAGCACATGCTGCATATGCTGCATATTTTATAAATGTGTCTGTCAGCATATGTGCGTGTGTGTGTCTGTGTGTGTATGCGTGTGTGTGCGTGTGATTGAGCGTGTGTGTTAGCCAAATATACAAACTATATATGAGAAACATACATACAATACGAGATAGCATACAAATACAATACGTCACTCTATGTACCCCCCTCCCTTCCCTAGCTGTACTTGGTGTGCTTCGAATATCCTTGCCACTTAGCCACGCCCCCTTTGCCTCCCTAACCAATCTAACCACATATCTCCCAAGTAGTTTTTAGTAAAAAGGAAAAAAAAGTAAAACAAAGTTTGACTCAATTTTTTCGGAGCTTGGCTCGCTAAAAAAACACAAAAAATACCAAAAAATACTTTAGGAATATTTCGAAATGAAAAACGTTTGTCATTTTATTCCAATATTATTATTATACTTTGCACTTATTTTTCAACGGGCACTCGACTAGACAAAATTACGAATTTACAAAAAAGAAACAGAGAAAATAATCAAAATTGTACAAACACCCTAAAAAAGAAGAAAAGATATATACAATATATCGTATTATTATATATTATACTAGAATACTAGCCACTCCACACTCTTAGTTTGCTTAGTTTTCCAGTAAACACTTTTCTATCTACACACACACAGAGCCAGAAATAAATTGGAAGAAGCAAAGCAAAATGTTTAGCAAATAAGCAAATAAAGAAGTATAATAAAATACCCTATATATACAATAAATATATATATTTTTAGAGTATATAATCCTAAGAACATAAGTCTAGCTCTCAATGAAAATAAAACTGAGAAATATGAAAAACTAAAATCAAAAATCTTTAATTTCTTACTATATCGGGTTTTGTAACGGTTTTTTTTGTGGAAAGCTTTTCTAGCAAAGCTCTATGACGTATGCGGTGCAGAGCTTTGCGCTTGCGCTGTCAGAGAGAGAGAGAGAGAGCAGTTCTCACTGTTCCCAGTGAGAACAGTGAGAACAGTTCGGCAACTGCTGCAGCCACTGATAATGTAGGTAAAGTCCTCAATTTCGACTCACTGAAGGACTCGACCTTATAGTTTTGACATACGATATCATGTCTGCACTAAGAACGACGATGACGTTAATCGTCAGAAAAGCAGCATGCAGTATGTAGCATGCCACATGCCACACATTCCGTCTGTTGCAAGCCGAAAGTGTTCGCAAATCCGCTAAAAATGCAAAACGCAGATGACAATTTTGATGGGGGGTAAACCAACTAATCCTGGTGACCCTCGACTGGCTACTCTACTATTACACACATCTAGGGTGATCCTTGAAGAGCAGAATGTGGGGTTTAACTGGCATCAAGTGTAGAGGGGTTGATAAGGGGATTAGGAGAGTGTCAGTGAAATGGTGTGGAAATTCAAAGTTTTCTTTGATTTGGTTTCTTGCTGAACTTTTGAATCTTGCGGTTAGAATTTGTTTGAAATAATTGAGTTATTATCAATTTATTTATAGTACATTTTCACAACAGTTTAAGCAACAATTACAATAATGAATATTATTTCGAAGAGTTAAAGCTTATAAGAGTCTTAGAGTTGCAAACTTATGATGAACTGACGAAGTGATGAATATAAGATGTACTTCATTTATTTACAGATACATTTACATTATAAATTCGTTAAGCATTGCTGCAAATTTGAGTTGTTTCAGTTTGTTGTTTTTAAACTTCCCTTATCTTTCTATTAACAGTTTTACATTATATCTATTTACACTATTCTCACTTCTATATCTAGAATTTAAATGTAAAAAGCGAAAGTTACTAAGAAGGATTATTTCCTAACTAACTTGTACTTTGAGCTCTGTTAATTGTTAATGTAATATATTTAAAAATCAACTGTATCTGTGCAACTGTAAGTGGTAAAAGCTAAACTTAATTAGGAGTTTTGGGGATAAAAATATATCCTAACTAACTTAACTTAAGTTTCTTTGATATTTTAGGGCTCTCTATGTTGCTTTAGTATATTCATAGTTATTTGTTTTTGAAACCAACTCTATCTGTAGAATTTCAAATGGGAAAAGCCAAAACCCATTCATCGAACAACTTATAGAACATATCAACTGATTGTGAATTTCCCTCTTATTATATTCCCTGGAATAAGTTCTGCATTTCTCGAATAACCAAAAAGCATCTGTAGACTTTCAATTACAAAACCCCCAATCTAATTAAAGGTTTAACATTTTCAGTTCCTAGTCAACTTGTAGGCGTTCTAAGTCACCTTATTCCTGTAAGTTATAGTTCCTATGTATTCAGTTTGTTTTGTCACCTATTCCGAGGAACGCTGCGCGATCTCGCTGCTACACTAATTGACAAAGCCGTTAATGGCCTGACGTCAGGGGCAACAATTACGCCATTAATTAGACGATAAACAACACGACAGGAACAATCATCGGTCGCGTTGGCTCGCCTCCACTGCCACTCCCACTTCCCCACACTCCCCTAAGAAACTGCCGCCATTAAGACTACAGACTTCATTAAATCGTCTCACATTGAGGCACTAAGAACCGCTCATTTGAGGAGGAGGAACTGACACCCTCTTCTCACCCCCCCTGGCACTTTGCCTATCTCTATTTGAGGCTGCCATCAGCGAGGCGTAAAATTGGCAGTCGGTTTTATTTATAGCGCATTAAAATCAATTTTGTGCGTAATTAAATAAAATCATAACAAACTGTGAGAAGAATTAAAGGAAGGGGAACTGGCAAGAGAACAAGATGAAAACGCAGTAGAAGATGAAGACAAAAACAATGACCAAAAATCTATTTTTGACAGACTTAATTGCGGCTTATGAAATTGAAATGGGCCGCGGCGACATCGCTGCTAAGTCCCACCAAAGACAAAAGGAAGCTGCGATAGATTAGGCGAGAGCCATTTGAAGTTCTGCAGGAGTAGAAATTGAAAGGTTTATTTTGAGAAAGTAATCAACAGGCAGAAGAAAAGAGCAAGGCAAAAGGGAAAGAGGAAAGATGAAACTGACAGAGTGAAAGGAATGCGAAAAGAAAATGAAATCGAATCGTATTGCATCTGTGGTTGAAAAGCAATTAAACTGCAAGAGCAGAGGACAAGGTAAATATCATCATATATGAAAGGACAGAGCGAGGAAGGCAAAGACACCACCTGGCGGTCAGAAGTGACAACAGGAAAACTGTGAAAACGAATTGGGAGCAGGTAAACAAATGCCACAATGCCACATCCTGTTTGGGGGTAGGGACAAACAGACAAAGGGAGAGACAGAGTGAGAGAGTGAGGGACAAATACAGAGAGAGCGAATAAAGCCGCTTGGCTCTGAGAGAGGCGCTTTGCAGCCTTGTGCGGCGTCTGCAGCCGGCATTGCTGGCGAAGTCTATAAAAGCGTGCGGCGCACAAATTGCCGACTCAAACGCAAAGGACGCGCCGTCTGTGTACACATAAAGCCGACAGAGCAGTCAAGTAAACGTAAAAAAGACAGAGAGGGATAGAGAGAGAGAGAGAGAGTGAAAGAGAGAGAGAGACAGAGAGAGAGTGCGTGTGCAGTATAGTGCGTGCGTGCGTGCGTTAGACAAAGACCGGTAACAACAAAGCGCAGCCCGAAGTGCAACCTGCAGCCTGCAACTTGCAACCTGCCACCATGGGCACAATGGTACCGCATGTCTGCTTTGCAGATGAACTGCAGCAGCATCCTCAGCCGGACAACAACAACACCAAGAAGTGGCTACTCGAACTGGAGCCCAGTGCAGCTGCCTCCTGCGGCGGTGGTGGTGGTCACTCGCCCAGCAGCAGCAGCCTGAGCATCTCACCCACTCCCCGCTACGAGCGCAACATGGGCTTCTTCCAGCAGCTCAGCCGTCGCTTTGGACTGAGGTCAAGCGATGACCTAGTTCATGGCGGCGGCAGTGGCGATGACGCCAGCGGCAGCGCTGCACAGGAAGAGGATGCGAATAGTTCATCGACCGATTCGTACTCATCGTCCATGGCCGCAGCAGGACGTGGCCTGAGCGCAGCGGCAGCGACAGCGGCACGCCTCGAGCTCATGTCCTGCGCCTCCAGCGAGACCAGCAGCACCATCGACATCGACGAGCAGCAACAGCAGCAGCAGCAGGAGCAGCAGCAGCAATCACATAGCAAGCGCAAAACGTCGTCGTCCACTTCGTCGCATCGCACGAGCTTCTCCCGATTGCATCGCCGGTCAACATCGTCACTGCGTCGCGCCTTCGAGAGTCTCTCGCTGACGTCGCGTTCGCTCTCCTGCAGTGGCCCCTCTCCACCACCTCCGCCGGCGGCAGCCCTAAACCAACTGCAGCAGGCAGCGGGAAGTGGAGCAGCAGCAGGCGGCGCCGTGCTACCCTTGAAGTCGGCTCTGAAATCGGTATCGACCGTCGAACTGCATCAGCATCGATCACATCGTGCGGCCTCCAAGTCGGCCAGCAGCTCCAGCGCCTGCTCTACTAGCTCCTCCACTTGCAGCTCCTCCACAACGGCAGGCAACTCCTCCGGCAAAGGCAAACAGAAGCCGCCAGTGCAGCGCATACTGCGTCAGCCAGTCTCCTACACCTACTTGAAGGGCATGTCTGGCCTACCCACACAGCGTGTACCGCGCAGCTCAGTCTGCTGTCAGTATGCTCGACGCTAGAGAGGCCTATGGCACCTAAGTCATCTAGTAGAGACCTTAAAGGCACCTAACTTGATGCTAGAGATCCTACAGTCTACTCATCTAGTGGAGACCTTTAAGTCACCTAACCCATTGAGTAGAGACCTTTAAAGTCACCTAACTCATTTTGTGAGTTCAGGATAGTTACTCATTTAGTGAGCCCTAAGTCAGCTTCTCAGGTAGATAGACCTTCCAAGCCACCAATTCATCTTGTAGTTCATCATAATACATTTAGCTAGTCAGTTCAGAGCTAGTGCCACGCCTCCCCCCTGGCTATCATCACACATTCATATCCAAAAATGTGATACAATATAATCTCCTCATATCCAACTCACACACACAGAGCTCCGACTCCAACTCCAACCGAGACTTAAGCACTTTAGAGAGAACAAGCATAGCAGAAGACTGTAGAACAGTTGAAAGAGCAGAAAGGAGTAAAAGAGAGTAGAAGAAAGAGAAGGAGAAAATCAGCAAATTGAAACTTTTTGTATAAATTGAGAATTGGAGAAAGATATTTAGTTCTAGCTACTTAAGGTAACTTACTATAATTATGATATATTATAATATTATAAATATATATTGTACATTCGTGCCTTTATCCCAGGAGTAGATCAAAATTACATTTGCATTTCGATAATTAAAAACGGGGAAACTAAAGATTTCATATGAATTATTATACTTAGTATAAAAGAGCGTAACATTAACATTAACTTACAGTTAAACCTAACTTTAACCAGTACTTATGCTACTTGTACTTATAAATTACACTTATACCTTAACTTATACTTACACTTCCAGCTTAACTTCTATTTGGGACACTCGTCTTATATACGTACTTGCTTAGTTGCTGTAATGGGATCAACAAGAGTTCAAAAAGAAACAACTAAGTTAACCTTAAGTTCAACCTAATTTATAGCAAGTAAAAGGACACTGCACCAGATGCTATATAGAGTCAAATAACGCGATTCACATATGTCGTATTGTAGTCTAAAGATATTCCAGATATTCCAAAAACTGATTATATAAAACTGATGATTAACTAGCAGACAGTTCAGCCGAATCGAAAGACGAAGCCAGATATACAACATATAGAAATACTCACTGTCTCTCTCTCTCTTTGTTTACAGAGAGAGAGAGAGATCTTACTAAATAGTACTTACAATATATATATCACATACCGAAGCAATATACCGTTATACCGCGCATATATACAGCCACAGCATACACATATATAGCATGAGATATATACTCTATATATGATAGTTATACATACCGTTAATCGTAAGTTAACTATTTACCAGCCAAAAAAAATAAAACTGAAGCAAGCAAAAAGTTCAATAAACGAAAAATAATTTACACCAGAACACCCTGTGTATTATTTCTTTGATATATCTCATGAGATATTTTTGTATCTTCAGGAAACCTCTGCCATAAATAACTCTTGATGTTCTTCTTCATAAACCTTTCAATATATTTGTATCTTACTTCGACAACACTCGATATCCCTCTTCATTTCCTTTTGCACAACCCACTGCATATTCCTCTTCATATCCCTCTACATCCCTTTACATATGCCCCTCCATCTGCCTTCACATATCTCTCTCTACTTCCCTTTCATTATTCCTTTATCTCCCTCGAAGTTTAGCCATAAAAATCTATTTTTATTTATGTCTTGCTTAGTTTTACTCGGAAGACGTTAATGATGACTGACCCACTTGGAAATGGCCAGAAAGTAGCCAGAAATAGCTATAAATCCAAGTGCAATTAACATGAATCAAGGCTAATTACGGTCATTCAATACGATTGAGTTCTCGCTACCAACATTAAATCACATTGCGTATACGCAGTGTCAGCCTGACTGTGTTTCAATCCCAATCTATGTCTACTTATTCGCTGCTTATCGAACTGTCAGTTAAGGCGGCAGGAGGAGGCGTGGCTAAAGCAAAAGTAGGTCAACGATTGAAAAACCATCAATATTTTTTGTCACTCGGTTATTATTGCCGATGGGGGGATATCGATATGCTTGACTGCATGTTGTTGTTGCCAGGCACAGGCCATAAAAACTGAAATGGAAATTTTATCAAATTCGTATTCGCTTGTTGAATTTCCTAGAAGGACGAGGGGCAGGAGGAGGGAGAGAGTGGGGGACGACAGTCTGGCTGTGTGCGAGTTTGTTATGATTTGATTAACATTATTCCAAGCGAATTGACAGACGAATTGATATGGAAATAATTACCTCATAAAACGATTGGTAGATGTCTCAAGGGGAAGAAAACAAATCCACCCTCCCCCCACCCTCTGCACACTACACATGACAAACTCAATTAAGCCCGTCACTCTGTCGCTTAAGCCAAAACTCGCCCATAAGTCAACAAATTAGCGAAGCAGACAGCTAATAAAATGCCCCCAAGGCGGGCAGTCAGAGCAGAGCAGGCAAGGCAGAGCAGGCGCAAGCAGAGCAGGCAAGGCAGGAAGAGAGAGCAGAGCAGACAGGCAGACCTAGCTGGAGTGTAGTGGAAAGGAATCTAAATAGTTTTGGCAGCATAGGAAATCAAAAGTTATGCCCCCCCTCCCTCTAGGCAGCATCTTGGTTTGGCTAAAAATACTTATCGTTGACCCAATTCCCGCTGACAGTTTATGAACCCTAACTGACAGACGACAAAGCGTGTGTGTGTGTTGCCCAATGCCCAATGCCGAATGCCAAATGTTGCCCGGCAACTAGTCGTATGTGTGATTTTTATTGTTGCCTCTACTGTTGCGCATACGACGCGTTGGCCCGCAGCCAAGCTGCCTCCATCCTCCTACTCCTCCTCTTCGCATTCTGCTGGCAAATCAGTGAAATGGAAAATAACAATTGTGTATAACATTTCCAGCACGCAAGCTGGCAAAAAGTCACGTAGTCAACCTCGATTCCTTGCCTCGCCTTGACTCCAGACTTGGCTCCAGGCGCTATCGCTCTGTTGTCTTTTAATTTCTATTTCTGTTTACTCTGGCTACGACTGCCAATATTTAATTAAATGGCAGATCCCCTCTGCCTGCTCTTCTCATATATTTTTGTTGGCTATTTTTGGCAGTTTCTATTTCTGCTTTTAGCCTTTCTTCGGCAAGGGAGCTGTGCAAGTTGAAACTTCTGGTTATTAATAACGCACCAAACATTTGCAATGTAGCCCGGCGAGTGTAGTTAGCGTTAATGGGCGTGGCACAAGCAGAGGCAGCGACAGCAGGCAGCACTCAAAACTCGGCCGGAAAAGCGCAAAGCGCTCGGCATTTTCATGTTGCATGTCGCGTTAATTTGTTTCACGCGCCGCAGCAACAAAGAAGGAGGAAAGCAAAACAAGGGAGGAAAGCGGGGGTAGCTGCCAGAGGGGCTGGCACAGCACAATAATTAATCTTTCTCTCTCACACACGCACTCAGAATGTGAGTAATTTTTCTGCGTCTCGCTTCGCTGATGATTTCTGCCTCCCCTTGCCCGATGGAATATTTCCGGTTCCCCTCAAAAGAAACACATGAGTGTTTATGGCACTGTGTGTCTGTGTGTGTTGGCCCCACCTTTGTGTCAATATTTACCTGCACTCTTGTTTACCTTTATCATCACCTCTCTCTCTCTCTCTCTCTTTCCTTTTAGGCAGTTTTTTTATTATGTCTTTCGCTTGTCTTGTTATCTTTACGGCGCCTTCCGTCGCTTTCCGTTGCTTTTAATGGCGCTCTCGCCTGTAATTTCATTTGCGAAAAATTGCGATAGGAAGAGGAAAAGAAAGAGAGGAGAGGGGGGAGGACTGGGGGGCACGTCTTGGCATTTAATAAATATTTCAAGTGTTGTGTTGTGTTTTGTTTTTCTCGTCCTGCGAGAGACTCGTGACTATTATTAGACGCTGCCACGCGAGCCGGCAAATCTTTGCCTCGATTGCCACTTCAGGCCACACGCGAAACAAAAGCGATGGATATAGAATCCTCTGTGCATATAATACTACTCAACGTTACGTATACGCCGCGTGAGACGAGAGCGCACCCAACTTGCATGCTAATTCCAATACTCTGACCCAAATATGCAGACAAAGCACAAACAAAGCGGCAGACGAGGTAGATGTATGCGACCGCAACGTGCAAGCAAGCAGGCACCTCTGCCTGCTCTCCTCCCTCTCCCCCTCTCTCTCTCTCTCTCCATCTTGCACCTCGAGCCAAATCCAACTGAAGCGCCTGACATGAACTAAGCAAATAATAAATTATTCTGCCATAGCACAGAGAGTGAGCACTTTGTCAGCTCATGAAATATGCACGATGTGTTCGGTAATTGAAGTCAATAAGAAAACAAAATGTCTAAATTTCTGGACAAGCTAAATGGTAGCAGAAATAGGACACATACTATCTAGGCGGGCGGGGGGTGTTAGAGGTGTGTGAAATGACAAAGCCAAGGAGAGGTAATGTGGGAACGAATGAGAGTTTTGAGCGGAAGTTTTTTTAGGGTGTGTGAGAAAGAAGATGTTGTGATATTTTAAATAGAGAAAGATAAATATATAAAGAGAGAGAAAAAATATATATAGAATATATTTGAAGAAGAATTTATATTAATATATATATATAGTTAAGAATTATGTTGTATAGTTTTTTATATAAATTAATCTGTTGCCTAAGCTCTGTCTTAATCAAATTCTGCCCACAGCAAGTTCTCTCTTGGCAAATAAGCCTTAGCAACTTTGGGCTGTCTATGTAGGAATGAAGCTATCGTTCTCGGTCTATATAAAGTATGTAGATATGTATATTATCCTTATAATATTATAATATATATCTTATACATTTATATTCAATATGTATATATATTTAGACTTTCTTTTATATTTCCAGATCTGCCTTACTTAACGCACAGCAAACCCAAGCCAAGCAGATTCTACTTATTTTGCTCGTTACTCTTCTGCTCTTTCCTGTTGCCTTTTACTTCACCGCAACTTAGGATATATTTAAGTTCATCCCACTCACCCCATACTATACTCAATTAATTAGGTTCCTTTCATGCTTAGCCCATCCTAGCTTCTCTCTTCCACGAAAAAAGCTTACTCCTTCCAGGCAGACAGTTCCACCCAGCTCTAGTCAGCTCCTCTCTGCTTTGGCTTTGACTTCATCCCTCCAACTTAGGGTATCTCTTAGCCCATCACACTCCACCCAAACAACTTCTAAGTGCACCCAGGGTCTCATTTAATCCAAACTCCACCCAAAGCTTGGCCCAGTCAGGCAGAAAACTCTACCCAGCTCTGGTCATTCTTAGCCCTTCTCCTCCTCCCTGCAACTTAGGGTATCTTTTAGTCCACCACAACCACTTCCCTTTGCTGTTCAATTTGCCTGCTATTTGCACATGCATGAGCTGGCATTATTTAGCATCTCGCAGTGTCCTAATGAGCAGCAACTGCGACGTGACATGGACCCCGAGTGCGGTCAGCCCATAAAACAGGGCGACAAAAAAGTGACAACACACAGCAGGAGAGGGGGAAAGAAAGAAGGAAGGGAGTAAAGAAACAGATTATAAAGGCAGGCAGAGGGAGGAAAAAAAGGGATACATGACATGTGCATAAAAGCAGCAATTACTCCATTTGGTTAGCCTATAATTAATTTCCCTGATCCACCACAGCGACCGCTCGTAAAGCTGGCCATAAAATCGACTGCAGGTGACGAAAAGGTAAAACGCGGTTCATTCACAAATCCATTAGCGCCCGCAAGCAAAGAGAGGGCGAAGGTTAACGCGCTGCTCCGCTGGAGGACAACGGACTGCGTCGATGACGTACCACCGACGACGCGTCGCAAGCTGGAAGCATCCTTGATCGGGTCATACGTCAGACGAGAGCGCAAGCATCACATGGTCACAGTGTCGTGTCTTAGCGCATCGACGGCCTTCAGCAAGACTCGACTCGGTGCTGGCATCTTCCTTATTGTGAGCATAATTGTGCCACTGCTCCTGAGGAGGATTTCCTTAAAGGATTTCGTTCATAATTGGTCGGTAGTCATCTCGACCTTGTTAAAGGAAAGGAACCTAAGGAAACCTCTGGGGAAACCTAGGGGAAACCTAAGGAAGACTTGAGGGACAGCTAAGGGTAACGTAAGGGTGACCTAAGATTAACCTGAGGGGAACCTATTGAATTCCTATGGTAACCTAAGGAAAACCCTAAGAAACCTAAAAGGTTACCTAAAGAAAAACCTAAGTGTAACCCAAGGTTAACCTAAGCAAGACCTGAAGGAAACCTAAGTGTAACTCGAGGATAACTTAAACCTAAGAGAAACCTTAGGGAAATCTATAAAAAACCCAAGAGAAACCTAAGACTACCCTAAGTTATACCTAAGGTTAACTTAAGGAAAATCTGAAGGAAACCTAAGGGTTACCTAAGGGCAAACTTAAAGGCAACCGGATAACAGACGCGCCTGCCAGACTAGTTTGCAGGAAGCTTGTCTGGAAGACAAGGAAAAGGCGCATCGGGTGGCAGGAACAGCCGGAGACTCGCTCAGGTTCCTCTCTACTTCCAACAGCAGGAGACTCACTTAGGTTCCTCTCCACTTCCTAAACAGGCCAATGAACTGTGGCAGCCACAACCGCATGACGCACAGCGTTGCCCAATTAACCAAAGTGCAAGTCTAACAGGGCTATCAAGGATATCAAGGATGTCGCTGTGTTACAATTCCAACTGTCGCTTGCTATTGACTTTGAGCACAAATTTATTTCCTAACTAGATAATAAGTTTATTGCGTATACGCAGCGTAAGCCGGGTGTGAGGCAACCTAACGGAAATGTTCAAAATGATGTTAGGCCACGTTTCACAGCTTAAGCAAGGCACGAACGGACAGACAGACAGAGAGAGAGAGAGAGGGGACGGGCAGATGGACGGACAGGTTGGTTGACCACACGGTGAAGGCTCAATTTCGTGACGTCGTTGCTTGCCTCCATGTATGTGCGTGTGTGTGTGTGTGTAGGGGGGAGGTAGGCGCACGCTAACTGGGTCAGGGCTGCCAGCCACGTTGGCTCTCATTGCAGCGCATCCTTGTGCATTTCATTCTGAAACAGTTGCAGCGTCACCAGCAGCAGAGGAAGAGGCAGCAGTGGAAGAGGCAGCAATGAAAGAGGCAGCAATGGCATCGGCACGTACATCTCCTGCAGAACTTGCTCGAATCGACTGATATTTACGAGTTAAAACCGCATTCGCACTCGCATTTGCCGTGTTCGTTGTCACACGCTACGTATACGTCATGGCGTCAGCAGCCACCTAATTGAATAAACGAAGCGATATGCGACGCTGCTGCTGCTGGTGCAACTGCTTGCTGGTGCTCGAACATTTTCATTACTTTTCTCTCCAGCCCATTTAACGCTAATGCGGTTATTTATAAGCTCCCGCGGATGCACATGCCCTGCCACCGTATGCGGCATTATTAATAAAATGTCGAGATAAAGACAGACAACGCCATCACCCACGCGTGGCTTGCATAATGCATTTAATGAATAGCGTGATTAGTTCCCTGGCTTGCAATGTGTTCCTCTTGGGTTACCATGCACCCTCCGCAGTAACCTGAGTAAAAACTCAACTCTGCTTCAGCTTCCCCTTTAGTATTTATCTTCTCCTCTCAGTTGTCTGCTCGTCATTCTTTTTTATAATGCTATGCCCGACTAGTTTTCTCATCAGCGTTGTTTTCCTTACTCATTTTCCTCCTGCCTCCTCTATTGCTGGTTCTTTCCTCTAGTAATCTGCTACAAGCTGAACCTCTCCTTCTCCCCTTTCGATGCCCAGCTGCTTGTCTTAGTTTTCTATAGTATTACCTCTGTAAACTGCTGTCCTTACTCAATTACTTGTCTCTTCCGAGGTTCCTCCTCAGTTAACCTGTCCCATTTCCACTCGAAAATCTCCTTCATCAACCATTCTCCTACTCTGTTTTTGATGCTGTCTGTCTTCCTGAATCATTCACTAACTCGTTCCACAGTTAATCAGTCACCTTCTTATTTAGCTATTTCTTCCTCGCAAGGCTGTCTCTTCTCCATTGCAAACTCCACTTGAGACTAAGGTCTGTTCTTCTCCTTGGTTCTTTACTCTCTTCATTGTTCTCTACTCCTCCCTCAAGTTGCCTAGGCCCTGCTAGGCCCATTCTTCATGTTCCCTGTGCCCTCTTAAGATTCTCCTTTTCCTCCCTGTTTTTCTGTCACCTTCTCCTAGTTCCTTTTCTGTTTCCTCCATCCTACGCTACTCCCTGTTTTTGCTTGCCAAGAAATCCCTTTGCAAACTGCTGCTCTCCTTCCTCAATTACCCATCGCGTTTTTTAATTTCCTTTCCTCTTCTTTATTGTCACCTTTGTCCTTAGTGAACTCCCCTTCTCCTCTCATTCCCAGTTCCCTCCTAGGTTCTTCTTACTTCCCTCCTAGGCTCTTCTTCTTCCTCTGCTCCCCCTTATTCTCTGTTTATCCCTCAATTAACCAGTTTTCTACTACCTTTTTCTCTTCCACTTCGCTTCCCTCTTCACTGCCTTCTCCATCATTCCCTGCTTTCTCCCCCAGCTCTTCTTCCGCGCTTTGAATGCCTCATTGCATCTCCTGGCTATAAATAGCACATGCAGCTAATTTCAATGTGAAAATGAGGCAGAGGAAAGCAAGGGGACACGCAAGCAATGCGGCAACCTTGTTTCATAGGACACACACACACACACGCAACACAAAAGGCCACTGACAATTGCAACAATTTTCAGCGCCAACAACAAGAACAACAAAGGCGAGCAATGCCCAAGGATGCAAACGGATCGCCGTAACCGCGTGCCAAAGGTTAGCAGCGGCAACACCTCGCAACAAACAACTCGCACCCCTTATAAGCATCCTCCCCCTCCACCCCCTTCTCGTCTTGCTCTCCTGCTAACCACTTGACCCAAAACTCACGCGCTGATTAATGCGCCGGATATGGCCCATTAGGACGAGGGTCCTAGCCGTGCCTAGGCTGCCATTCTGACTGAGATCTGGGCTTAACCCAGATACCACCGGCAAGCCGATGGCATAAGCATGAGCACGGGCACGGGGCGCTGCCATTTGCTTTGTTCTCCGCTTCGCTCAGTGCCGCTTGGATTGACCTTCGCCCGGTGTGCCATGGGTGACGTCACGCACGTCCCCCCCCCCTCCACCCCTTTTGCCCCTTTCACAAAATGTCAGTTTAATTTTAAATCCGCGAATGTCACCAATAAGGCACCCCCCCGTGCAACCGTCAGCGCCCTTTGCTCACTCCAGCTGAGGTGCCCTGAAATGTAGGCAACGAAAAATTTTTGAGGCCGCTGCCGAAAGGCAAACGAGGAAAAACGCAATGTGCCGCTGCTGCTACGGCTGCTCGGCTGCTTCTAGCGGTTTCCGGCTGCAGTCAAGTTGTCGCTGCTTGCTTGGCCCCAATTTCGTCATCAGCACGCGAGGCGTGGCAAGCTCTGCTGCTGCTGCTGCTGTATCCTTCAACTGTTTGCCTTAAATGCCAAAGAGCCGCCAAATGGCAAGCCAGACAGGGAGGCAGAGGAGGAAGGGAGGAGTAGGTAGAAGTAGGCAGCAGAAGGCAAGAGGGGAAGAGAGAGAGAGAGGGGGTGCAGCGGATGCACTGCAGCAATGTTATTGTTGTGCTCACAAAACCGGGCAAAAGTGTCAAGCGAGTGTGCCGGTCTGTGTGCTTGACTGTGTGTGTATGTGTGTGTGCGTATGTGTGACCGACTGCAGCGTCCTTGCAGGCGGCAGTTCAATGCCCGCCACGAGGTTCCAATTGCAGCTGCAGCGCATGGCGCAGAGAATGAGAGAGAGCAAAGGCAGAGAGAGAGCGGCACAATAAAAAGAGAAAGGAGAGGAACGGAACAGAAAGAGATAAGAGTGAGGAGGAAAAGGGGGAAAGAAAGAGAGAGACGACAGAGATATAAGGAGTGATGAAGTAGAGCTGGAGAAATATCTATGTTTGCTGAAGTATTTCCTATTTTAATGTCTCTGCATCTCTAGCGATAAAGAGTAGAGTAAGGGAGAAGAGAATAAGCAAGGGAGAGAGGGCAAAAGAAAGCAGCAAAGAAGAGGGCAAGAGAGGAGGCAAGAGGGAGGTGTAAAGAGAGGCAGAGAGCGCGCAGTAGAGAGAGGGAGAGAGAGTGTAGCAGCGACTGCAGCAGCAGCGAGAGTACGCACACTGGGCCGCAGTTCAATGCACGCCAACTGGGTTAAGAGCTCAGCCCGCAGGGCAGCAATGGCAGCCACGACAGCTTCGGGTGAGGGTGCGGCTGCTGGCTTCGGGTTCCGGTTCGGCCCAAGAGGGCGGAGAGGGAGTGGCAACGGGTGCAAGCTATCTCGGCTTTAGTTTGCCGATGCTGCTGCCTGTGCTCGATTTTTGCAGCACACGCCTATGACGTCATTAAAAAGGGGTGGCCAGCAGAGTGAGAGTGTGTGTATTTGAGTTCTCTCTGTGTGTGTATGTGTGAGTTCCTTCTTTGTGTGTGTATGTGTGTATTGCAAGGCGGCTTACTTTGAGTGTATTTTAAATTTATGTGTGTGAAGCAGATTAACTTTTTGTGCTCAGTGTGCGGCTGTGTGAGTGTGTGTTGAGTGCCAAATGGGCACAAGGGCATTTTAGGCCGGCTGTTTTTGCTGACTATTAGTAGACGGGTTAAATGAGCAGTGCCTAATACAACTCACACGCACACACACCTGACACATTCCCTGCCTGTCTGCAGCGTCAAATGAAGCGTCAAATGCCACATCCGAAAAAAAAGGGGGCGCACGCGGCGTATGAGTGATATGCCATGTTCATGTCCATGTCCCGAGTACTTGCCAGACGACGCTATCAACGATGATGGCTGGCATAGATGGCCGTCCAGCGATAAGCGCAAAGCGACGACGTGTGCGACACAACAAAAGACGCGTCGACAAAGAATGCGAAGGTATTAAGAAGGAGAAGAAGGAGAGAAGAAGAAGGCAAGAAGTTAGGCAGGAAGACAGCTGACAATTATCACACTGGCCCAGGGCGCAAGGCAACCAGCGGTGTAGCAAAAACACGCGCCAGACAAATGCGCACCAGGCCAATTACGCACACACACAAACACTCACACACACGCACACACCTGCCCGGCGAGCCTCCAGACGGAAAAGTACCCCGAAAAACTGAAGCGTGACATAGAGGAAGGGGGAGAGAACGATGGGGAAACTGGTGGAGAAAGTGTGTGAACAGCAAATGTTACTAAGTTGTCTCAAACGTGAAGCATAATATTAAAGATACAAAAGTATCTGAAAGATGCAAAATTATCTGAAAGATACAGAAGTATCTCAAAAATAGAAAGGTATCTCAAAGAAAGGTATCTCAAAGTATCTCAAAGATACAAAAGTATCTCAAAAGATACAATAGTATCTCAAAGCTACAAAAGTATCTCAAAGATACAAAAGTATCTCAAAGATCAAAGTCTCAAACCACTCAAAGATAGAAAAGTAACTCAATGGTTAAAGTGTATTTTAAAGATACAAAAGTGTTGGAGTAATGTATAAGTAATTCAAAGGCACAAAAGTATCCCAAAGTTACAAAAGTATCTTAAAGAAACGAAAGTAATTGAACGATACTAAAGTATCTTAGAGGTAAGGAAGTAAGGAAAAATAGACAGAGTGAGGGCAGGATATATTAAAAAATATTTGAAAGATACAAACGTTACCTATGAGGTAAAAAAAGTATCTCAACGTTGCAAAAGTATTTCACATTAATAAACAACAGAATGAGAGCAGCATACATTAATAACATTTATTGTAATTATATGATTTATTTTTAAAATTTTATATATTTATATATATGTAAATTATCTGACAGTATCTTATAGATACACACAGTAATAAAAGAGTATTTCAAAGATACAAGAGTATTTGAATGTTAGTTCAATGATGAATCTCCCATGGGATAATCGACATCCTTCTGGAAAAGGTAAACCTGCAGCCAATGCGACTTAGGATTGTCTGCCACATCCATCGGCTGCCAATTGTTGATCATGTGCTGCTCCCTCACCTCAAAGCTATCGAAGCTATTCTTATTCCCCCGGCAAGCGTCGACAAAGGCTTCGATGAAGAATTGCGCCAGCTGAATGCAGGACTGAGTATGTGCCGCCAAGCAAGTATCCTTGCTCGTGTCCTTCAGCTGCTCGTAGCCAGAGCGCTCTGGATGAAACTGTGAGCCAAAGATGGGATAGCGTCGATGCTCGATGAGTGTGATGAAGTCTCCGCCTCCATTGTCCGCCCCGCTGTCACCATCTTGCTGTGTAGCCAGCACATGCCAATCCCGATGCAGATGGAAGCAACGGAACTTTCTCTCCGTGATGGCGAACCGATGTTGATGGCAGACAAAGGGTTCCACTTCCATTCGCGCAGCCATCTCTGGATCCAACCTGGCGCACAGCTTGGAATCCTTGAAGTCTTTGCTGAGGCGCAATGGCAATGCCTCGAACCTGCGGCTGCAGTCGGTGCGCACCTCTTTGCTGCCAGCTGCATTGATCATCAGCAGCTGAAAGCCCAGACAGGTGCCCCACAAGGGGAAGTAGTCATCCTTCGAGCTCTTCTCCATGGCCAGATCGTAGATGTACCGAGCGGACTGCACGCAATCGTTGCTCAGGTTGGGAAACTCGCGTGCCTCCTCCTCATCCAGACAGACTGCACCCCCAGGCAGCAAAATGCCGTTCAGCTGCTGCATCATGACCTTGTAGTAGCTGAGATCACGCCCGATCCTAAAGTGGGCAGGCAAGAGAGGATGAGAAATAGTCAGAGACAGAGAGAGAGGAAGACGGAGAGGAAAAGAGAGAGATCATTAAGAAAGAAATTTGCACAGAACAACTGGCAATTGGCACTGTGCCAGCTGCAACGCAACTGTTCACACTGTCTCGCCACCTTCCCTCTACCTCTCCCCTACGTTCCCTTGCCATATCTCGTCATTAATCGGTGCCTCAGCAATTCAAGAGTATGATGTTGCACTGTTATAAACACTGTGTAGACAATTTGTGGGTATATTCGGTTAGTGCAAAGGTTTAAAAAGAGGCGTGGCAGATAAGAGAGAGCCAATATATATAAACCTGATCACTAACTATATATGGTGTACTTGATCACTATCAAAATAAAGTGACATATAAAAGGTAAAGGCAACTTAAGTTGGTTTGAGCAGAAAAATAGACAGACAGCGAGAGTAAAAGGTTGACAGAGTGAAGTAGCTTATATGTCAAAAGTATCTAGATACATAAGTATCTCATTGGTACATAAATTATTCGATAAATATACAAACGATAGAAACTGAGAGCAGAATATTTTTTAAAAGTGACTCATTGATACTAACGGTAGGCACAGTGACAGTAGCTTATATTTTGATTGTAGCTCATTGCTGCAAAGGCAGATGTTACATCAACATACAATAAAACAGTATTTCATGGATACAAAAGTATCTTTGACACATAATTTTAAGCAAATAACAAATTGCTGCCATGCGAAAGCATTAATTGTAGTTTGAAATTGAACTAGACAAAATACGGAAAATACATAAAAGAAAGAAAGAAAGAGAAGAAAGAAGGAGAAGAATGATAAGCTATCTAGAAGTATTTTTGGCTGCTCTCCCATATAAGGCCGACCACCGAGCGATGCGTCGGTATACCCGAGGTCGTCATTGTTTTGATCGAGTCGAGCACGTGGTGAGCTCTATTCTCACTGCACGTACTGCTGATAGAAACCCTCTCACTGTCTCTCTATTCTCTATCCTCTTTTTCTGAATTCCTTTATCTCTAAACTCGCTCACTTATTTTGCGAACTGCACTTGACGTAGGTGCTCCCCCCTTTTCCTCCCGCTCACTGACACTCAGCTTCGACTACCCTCTGTCACTACCTTATTTGGACACTCACCAAATTGGCACTATGTGCACGCCGGCTGCCTACAACTGCTTAACATACGAGGTCGGCAAATAACTATGATCCCCGCCGACAAACTTTTGCTCCAGCGGCTGAGCCAGATCGATGCACATGACACCAATGTGGGAAGTGCCCTCTGTTGACAGCACTGGACTATCTGCTGCCTGCAGTTGCGCCTTTTTAACTGTGCTGCCTGCAGTGCACACACACTGATATTTAGGCATGCCGACGTGTTTACGTGATGAATTTAAAATTAATTTTTCTTGTTTCTTTTTTTGAAATTTATTTTGGATTTATAAACTAATTTGACGGGAATTTATATGCATGCACACGATATAAATGTATTATATATTTATTTCTATTGTCTACCAGAGATTGCTAAAATTTCATATATTTTATAAACAAACCAAGCATACCCACTTTTCTTTTTCACAATTACGAGGTATACAGTATACAAAAGCTAAATGATTCACGCATTAAATGCAAGAAATTTGCACTTAGCTCAGAGTAATAAACCGTTAGTAAGTCACCACACTAATATCGATTAATATTATCGATGAATTTGCTTACCAAACAGGCACTACCGACGCGCCAGCCGCTTCCAGACTTTTAACATATGAGGCAGCTATGTACGAGTAATGTGGATATTCTTGGCTTAGTCTTTGAGTTGCATCTATGCAAAGGACTCCGATCAGGACACCATGAGAACTGTGACCTGTTTTTGGGAAATTAATTGATTAAAATTAACTCCTGATCTAATAAAGATGGAGTTTCTTTTATAATAATATGTAAGACCTTAGAAATATTTTAGAATAGTTATAGGAATAGCGTGGCCCCATTCCTACATTTGACAAATAATTTATATGACACCTACACGATATACTAGTCCGCGGCGTGGCCCCATCCTTTCTGTGTAAATCAAAATCCTTCATTTGACAAATAATTTGTATGTAAATATAATATTTGTATAATATATAGTCAGATTTGAAAAAAATTTAGAGATCCTATTAAATATTAAGTAAAGTAAGATGTCATAAGTTTGAAAGCCAAATCTCAAAAAAATAACATGAAGTGATAAAAAGTATGTATGCTAAGGTTAATTTTAATATCTCACCAAAGTAAGTGAATATCGGATTATTTTTCTGACGAATAATTTCTCAAAAAGCCGCAAAAAGTGCACATTCATAATGGATGATCTGAATCAGGAATTGATGACTCTACTATATGGATGAATACACATTTCTTTGTAACTCTGTTCGAAGCAGATATTTCTGTACTAAAACTACATGAAATATTAGAAATACACACACTTAATAAGCAACAAATTAATAATAACGCATAGTAAAAACCACAAATATAAATATAAGTTATATTGTACATTAAGTCATTGAAAGTTGCACTTCAAAATTCGCCTTAAAATCTGAAAAATCTAAATATACCTGTGTTTAATTCCCCATAGTGCAGGAGCGGAGGAGTCGTCACGGCCTGTAGCTGTTTTGTTGCGGACACAGCTGCCATCTGCGGTAGAAAATTAGATACTGAGAGGTACTCTCTGTTTGTTGCATGCCAAGAGAGCTGGGCACCACCCACACACACACTACCTCTCTCTCGTACACTCACACTTATACACATGTGCAATGATTCATAAGAGAACAAAGTGATGTGCCTCGAATTTGCTGCACATGATAAGCCGGCGAAGCAGCCTCGCTCTTTTCCCCTCGTTCTGTTTTTAACAAGCATCTTAAATTTTAGAGCAACAGGCGGAGGGAAAACAAATATATTTCATCTGGTGAGAAAAAAAATATATTTCATCCTTATAAAGAATATATTTCATCCGGAGTGAAAATAAATATATTTCATTCGGAGGGAAACAAAATATATTTCATGCATTTGAAAAAAAAAACTGATAAGAAACAAAAATTCCGATCGAATTGAAATTTAAATGATACGTAGATATTTTAATCAGCTATATATTTGTTAAACAATTAAGTTGTATCTTTAATATGCCGCTAACAAATCGACTTGAAAAACTACATTTTTGATTTGCGTGGGTGGTGGGCGTGGCACCTAACATTTAAGATAAATTTGACCAGCGTATATTATACAGGAATCCTCCTGCCAAATTTGGTATCTCTAGCATTTATAATATATATATATAATAGCCGTTATAAATGAAAATACGTTACATTTTCGTCAACAGAGCTCTGTTTAGCCAAGACACGATCCCATCGCACGTACATGATCCTCAAGTGGACACCCCTCTCTCGCCTATCGGCTTCCATTATTGAATTACGCCAGAAAGTTCTGAGGGCCCCACTGTGTGAGCCCCCTTATTAATATAAATAATATTGGGGAAAAATAATAGAAGAGAGTTGAGGATTGAGACCAAGTCTCTCCCCTTCTTTTTCCTTCCACGCTTAATTAAACAAAGAAAAAAAGAGTCAGTAATAAGAAAAGTGTATGCTAATATTTGTAGTTAATCTATTTTTTTCAATAAAAAAGATTTATTATCGTATTCATTGAAAAGTTGCAAGCTCACGGCCGCACAAATGAGTCATTACAATAAATTTATAATTTAATATTCTACAAAACTGTAACTTTATTTGAAGCTTAAAAAATTATAAATTCAGATTGTACAAAAAAGGGAAAATCTTCGTCTGTTTCATTTATAAAAACTTGAACAATAGAAAAGCTAAGAATGTAGCTAGAACACCAAAGCGAGCGCTTCGTGCATCTGCAGAGTTGTCCTGGGGCAAAGGAATAGGACGGTAAGGAACGTTATCGCCGCCATCATCGATATCGGGATCAGCATCGAAAAGATACTGCTGCTCGTAGTTCGAGCCAATCTTTGAGGTATACTCCGGACTGTAGTTGTAGATAAGGGCTCGCGACTGTTCGCTTGTAGTCGTAAAATTATGCGGGTTTCTACGCGCTTCGTTCACAAAGAAATCGGCAAAATATTGCCCTATTCGTATGGAGGACTTGGTATGGGGCACATGAGAGCTACCAAACTCGTAAAGTGGTTTCTCTGGATGGAATTGTACGCCGTAGAAAGGGTATTTCAAGTGCTCAATGCTCGATACAAATTCGACTCCTTCCTTGTCATGATTCAGCGACATAATACGCCAGCTTCCATTCAATGGTGGCTCCAGGAAGCTTTGCTCAGTGTAGCAAAACCCGTGATAGTTGTAGGTGACATTCTCTTTCTCCAGCACTGATGATAGCTTGCCAGGCAGACTAGCAAACATACGACTCTCCTTGTAATCTGCGGGGAATACAGTGGTAATTAGTTAAGAGTTGAGATTAGGTTTCCTCTAGGGTTCCTGTTTAGGTTCCCATTAAGTTTCCCAGTTCCTTACCTTCTTTGAACTCCAGTGGCAGTGCTTGGTTTTTAGATTGACAGCTGAATCGGGTCTCCGTATTATTGGCAGTCTTCAGCACTAGCAGCTCCATGCCCAGACACGTGCCCCACACGGGGAAGAAGGTGCCATTATCATTGATTTCCTTGGCTATATTGATGATGAGCTCGCCCGCATCGCCATAACCTTTCGAATTGTTAAAGTACACTGCGCCGCCGGGAAAGAGCACACTGAGAGGGAGGGGAAGAGAAAGCAGGAATGAATAAGTGAATAAGTCACGTACTGACACTCAACTCACCCGTTGATCTTCTTCAGCAACTGTTCGTAGTAGCTGCGATTGTAGCCGATCCTACAGATAAGACAGACAGAGAGAGACAAATTATGAAATTACGACACTGATAGTAAAAAGAAACCCAAAAGCTGGGTAACAAATTTAGCGATATGATGTGATAAATCTTCTTTATCAACTGTCTGTAGAGTAGACTTACCGAATTGGCACCACTCTGCCGCCGGCGCCCTCTACAAACTTCACATAGGAGGCAGCAATATAGCTGGTTGTATTATAATGTGCCGATATCAACTGATCGTATCGCGTCTCCTGGGTTACTATGCCAATGATGGGGGATATGGTGCCATCGACTTCAGCCAGAGCAGGTGTCGCCCCCAAGAGGCAGCACAGCAGAGAAGTCCATAGAAGTATATTTCTCATTCTTACGACGATGCGCGACCCTTGTACGATGGAATACCAATTGGCACTGGCATTGCGAAACAAGAATAGTTTTCAATTCAAACTTAATTTGCGAGAAATGCAAATGTATTGGTGTGAATTAGTATACGCCTCGGAACCCCCATAACGTAGCAATGCACTGATTACAATATTATCATCGAGCGATGATTTACCACTACGAATGCGGGGCTGGGGGCAGCGGGATAGGGGCTGTTTTTATCTGTCGACAGCCCACGCGAAACCACTTTGAAAATACCATAACCCTCGTTTGGAATGCACCAACAAAAACTTGCTTGGTCACCTTTTCATAAAAGTTTTGCATTTGTTTGTTTTTGTTTTGGGGCAGGTGCAATAATCGCAACTGTCATCTTTAATCACATTCCTTGTTTTCATCGATCAGCTGTTCCGCATGGTACGGCAACAGTGGCCAAAGTCGCCAAACCTATCGATTGCTCGATCACATAATCGGTTTTGAATGCCGGCTCAGGTGGATGCCGTCTCCATTAAGAGTTGCTGCTTCTTCTTAATGCTACTTTGTATGCTCAGCAGATATTTCATTTCCACCAGAGTCACCTTCACTGCAGGCAAATCTTTGGCTTCGAAATGTGCCGTCAGCTTGTGGGCTTTCTCCTCCAGCTCTTTGGTTAATTGCGTGTTCAGTGCGTCCAGTGCCGCGCTGTCTTCGGCTTCCTCCACCTCTTCGTTGCGTTCCATCATGGCCATAAGGAATTGTGTGTTGAGGGCGCTATTGTCTTGCGGCATCTGCTCGCCCTCCAGCTGCAGCATGTACTGGCCACGTTCCACGGGCGTTGATAGAGTCTTGTAGGCCTTGTTAATAAGGGAGCTCCAATCCGCTGAGTTCGTTTGCTCTCGGGAGGTTCTAGAAGGGACTTGGATGAGTACATGCTGTCATGTTGTGGCGCTATTACTCACTTGTTGCTGTACTTGTCGGGATGCACGCGCGCCTGCAGCTGGCGAAAGCGCTGCGTCAGCGCCTGCGACTGCAGCGAGAAGTTTGTGGGGGAAGTCTAGCAGGTCAAAGTAGTTCTAAAGAAGAGGCGAATGCATTTACAATGGCTGGGCACAGTGCTCTATACTTTCTTACAATACTGTTGTCCACATCTTGCAGGGAGCCGCAGTCGGCGCAGATCATATGTCTGCCCTGCTTCTGGCAGTTCCAACACACCTGAGCTGCTTGGGATGACGCATATCGTTGCTGCAGCAGGTAACTCCCCGCCGTGTGAGCTTTGATCGATGGTGGACTATTAAATCCATTAATTCCAGTTCTTAGAACAGCAATAGCACGCCGCATTTTACTAAAAAATTCAGCACAAAGACAAGATTGTTATCAATTACACAAGCACAAAAAGCAAAACAAAAATCAGCTGGCCTACTGACAGTCTGGCAACGCTGTCGATGAATAAATAACACAATTGAAGAATATAAATACATATTAGCATTTAGAATTGCAGACACGCCTTTTTGTATTTTATTGACTTTATAAAATAAAATATAACATGAAATGCAAAACAAGCGCAAGCAAAACAAAATCAGTTGGCCTGCTGCATCATTGCGACAGTCTGGCTGCGCTGCCTGAGTAAAGATTTACGTAGCTGTGTGCATTATCACACAATTAAACAATATCAATACATATTAGCATATACAATACCATTGCACACACACCTGTTTATGTTATATTGACTTAATGAATTTAAAAAAGGGAAGAAAATGCAAAAAAAAGAAATGACAACCACTTGCCTGCTCCAGGTGAGGCTCGAACTCACAACCCCGGCATTGCTCATACACAGTGTACTGATTATAAGTACCGTGCGCTAACCAATTGCGCCACTGGAGCCTTCGGAAAAAAATTTGCCAAATGGATGATTTGAAACAACAACTCGATTCCTGTCGTCCCGCACCCTTTCTCCAAAGTCGGCTTCGAAAGTCCTGATAGGCAAATTATGCATTAATTGATAAATATTAAAATATTCTGAATTTGCTAGAAGCAAATGCAAATGAGTAAAGAAAATCTCGATTTTTCTAAGTACACATATATATTTTCACTTGAAAAATTGCAAATGAGGCTTAAAAACTATATGTTAATGATCTTTAGTTTAAATTGAGTCTTTTCGGTAGGCGCGATAGTTATTCATTTCGGTGGGAAATGTTTTGTATAATTCCAGCAACAGGTTCGACTTGAACTTTTTCAAGCTCTCGATTTTCCCCTTAACCTCTTCGTTCTTTGCCAGAGCTTTCTCCACACAATCCTTGGTGTATAATTGTGGATTCTTGTCCTGGTCGATGTAATCGAAGAACACTTCGAAGGGCACGTACACATCCTGCACCTGTGGACGCAATTTATCGATTTCCTGCAGTCCAGTGACTAAGCTATTGCTATATATTAAAAAGAAGAATATTTAGTACAAGAAGACAGCCTCAAATTTGCATTCCCTCCTTACATTTTCTGGTTAAGTACGTTCTGACCCTGCGGCTGGAAATCGCTGACGATAATGCGTATCTGGCGCACGTTCTCGATGAACATTTCCAGTTGAGTTTCCAAATTCTCCAAGGGAGAAGTCATTTTCGTTGTTTTGTTTTAAATATTGCTAATTTTATGCACAACACTTAGGTTTTCTATGCGCGATAAGTTGTCTATACAGCTGTTTGTTTATTATGCGATGCTTCTTCTTATTTTGCCGGCATTCACCCCTGCCCTGTATCGATTATTGCTACCAGCAAGCTATCGATATTGTTATTTCTTCTCAATTCACAATGGTCTAAACATCGTATAACATAATCGATACACACATACAATACACACACTCCTGCAAGAGCACAGCGAGTGCATGGTTATTTTTTTTACAAGGAATTTTAAGTAAATAAATAATAAGCGGTTTCACTATGTCGGACGGAGATTTGGACGCATTGCGTGCCCAGCGCATGGCACAATTTGTAAGTAATAAACAGAGTGGACAATGTGTTTTATCCATGAGTCGCCGCTGGATGCGCCAGTTGCCAAAAATAACCATAAAATCAGATCTGAGATATATATATATTTAAATATGTATACATATAATATGTATATATAAGGCTGTTGATGGACAAAACAATTTGGCAACTGATTGATTAAATGTCATGTCGGGCTGCTGACCCCAGCATGACTCATGTTATTGGCACCTTGGCGCACACCTGTGGGAGAAAGGGTGTCTCCTTACTAATATACCCCTTATTTGCACACACAGGGTGGCGGCGGCGGCAACGATGCTGAGAAACAACAAGCGCAACAGGAACAAATGCGCGCCCAGGAGGAAATGAAGCATTCAATCCTATCGCAAGTGCTCGATCAACAGGCACGCGCCCGCCGTAAGTGATAAATGGGTCTGGAGAGGATTCCAATACATAATATGCTGTCTATCTACTCCCACAGTCAACACACTAAAAGTAAGCAAACCGGAGAAGGCGCAAATGTTCGAGAACATGGTCATTCGCATGGCACAGATGGGTCAGGTGCGTGGCAAGCTGGATGATGCACAATTCGTGAGCATCCTGGAGTCGGTCAATGCGCAAATGCCACAAAGCAAATCCACCGTTAAGTACGACAGACGTCGTGCGGCCATAGACAGCGACGATGATGAGGATTATGGTTGCTGATCCAGGGATTAATATGCTAAACTCTCCTTAACTTAAGTTCTCTCTCTCCAGACACAGACACAGAAGGAAATACACAAATGTGCTTTAGATCATCCATGGTAATTACCAACTATGTTTATTAAATTAAAAACACGTCGAGCTCATCGAGAATTAACTTCCCTTTCCTTCGACACACGGAAGGAATCGAATTTGGAATAAAATATATGGTATTGTAGTTTGTTGGGTTTGTCAAGTCTCTCTCTATATAAGCAAAAATGTAGACTAGAATTGGCTTGATGCTGTCAGAATTGCACTAACAATGAGATGAATATGCTTCTACTGCTTCTGCTTCTCGAGATCAGGCTCCTTCTCGGAATCTTCCTGCCCCTTCTACTCTTTCTTTTCGGGATCATCCTCTTTTCCCTTTTCTTTCCGGGATGTTTCTTCTTGTGATCTCTCTCATTATTCTTCTCTTCTTGGCAGCTCTCACGATCCTCATACTGCTCGTTCGCTTTTCATAATCTTCCTACTCTGCCTTCTCATGTTCCTCCTCCTGCTGCGTCTACTCTTTCTTCTCGTGATCCTCCTCCTGCTCCTCTTCTGACACAAGACAATCTCCACAGAAGATGGAATACATGATGAGCGATAGGAAACCCAGTGGCAGCCCGAAGATGACAGTGGTCAGCACGGGATTACCCTTCCACATTTCACGCAGAGATCTCTTCACCTCAAAGAGCGCTCGGTTGCAGCGCACAAAGTAAGTGTCGCCACCATAGGCTATGGCGCTCTCATTGCTTATAGATTCAAGGAACAGATGCAGCGCCTGTGGAGTCAACTGCAGAGGATCATCGTCGGGTATATAATGATGCTGGGTTGTCGAGTTCAGCGCGATGAGATGCGGCGTGGGCAGTTGATCCAAGATGATGGAATGTGCTATGGAAGGGTCGCCAATCTGTAGAGGAAGAGGGAAGATAAGAAGGAGCTAAGCCAGTCTATGCTATCCATAGTACTCACCCAGCCAAACTGGAAGTTGTTGTGATAGCGCGGGCGATGTTTCCTGATGACACCTTCAACCATGTCACGGAACTCCAGCTCGTGTGTGGCTATCTGACTGAGCTTGTCCTCCTGCACCACGGCGAGCACCAGATACTTTTGTGTCTGCAGTAACTGATGAATATTGAAACGGGTCACCTTGGGGAACAGTGTAAAGCGCTCCACATTGACCCACTGGAATATGGTGGCATTAACATCGTTGGGATCCATTTCGTGTGCCACATGACCGTGTGGATAGAAATGATGCTGCTCCTCCTTGTACACAATCACCGCGGGCAGTTTCTCAAAGTCAAAATGCTGTGCGGCAATATCTTCACTGGTGGCATAGAAGAATCCATGCTCCTGATAGCCCTCAGCAGCGGCGTAGTATGTGTCCCAGACGACGCCCTGCTGCTCGCCCACAAACATAAAGAAGATTGTATGGGAACCCTTCAGCATGTCCACACTCTCGGTGCGGGTGACCAGCTGCACTGGTGGCCCAGACATGCGCAACGCGTAGTCAACCAGTTCATCCTTGCTGCGATCTCCGGTGTAGGTAAATTCCATGTTGCCCTTGATGAACATAATGGTGGGATAGCCTCGCACCTTGAACTCCCTTGCCGCTGCAGGGTATTTGGTGCAGTCCAAGCGGCCCACCCGCACATTGGTGGCATGCAGAGCTTGCGCTACTAGAGCGAAAATCGGTTCGGTTTTCTTGCAATACCCGCACCATGGTGCATAGAACATGACCAACCATTGGCCCTCATGACGCACATCTATGAAACGGTCACTTAATTCGAGAACTCGCGAAGAAATCGCTGGTGTACCCAGCACGAGCAGGAACAACAAAGGAAGACTCCATTTCCACACAGATGGGGTCATGTTTTTGCGCTGTGCTGCTTTGCGTGTTATTGTTGCTGCTGCTAGAGTTGCATACTCCAAAATATGCAGAATTTTAATGTATTTACACTTCGCACAATTACACACACAATAATAAATAAATTATTAATTGAATTAGCAATATTATTTTTTCTAAATACAGCAGCTAACCACCCCCATTCTTTAAGTTCAAATTATCGATTGGTTCGGTGGAACATGTTCCGTTCGGGCCCCGATGTAATATCGATGGCACGAATGCTATCGCTGGCAATCACAAACATGTGAATGGCATTGTTTACATCGTGCTTCAGGCAGTCTGGTAAAGTAATAAATAATAGTTTGTTAAATTAACTTTATTATTGTTACCAGAAGCTTACCATAGCCATTCAGCGAGAGTTCAAATTACCGTTCATTTCGTTGAAGTATTTTACATTCGTGATTCATGTTATATCGATGGCACGATAGCTATCGTCTGTAATTGCAAACATGCGAATGGCATTGTTTACATCGTGTTTTTAGACAGTGTGGCAACGCCTCCAGTTGAAAATACTATCACACGCGCCGCTACACGTGCGAATGTGTTTTGAAAGAAATAATAGAAATTAAACTAACTTAAAAATGAACAAACCCATTTTCAAGCAGGAAAAAGGCTTAGTGCAAATGCACAATATCCGTTTCTACAGAGTGGAGCCACAGGAAATTACCAGCATGGTATACAATAAAACACAGAAATGCCTGGCGCTCATTCGGTAAGCCACGAACAAATTTTGATCAGTATTCCTAACAAATCTATTAAAATCGTTTATTTAGTGGTGGTTTTGCCATCGAATTGTGGGATCTGCAACATATACCGTATCTGGATCGCACAATACGTTTGGGCTTTGGCGCAAAACTAGAGGGTTTGGCCTGGGCTGGTAATCGTCTCTTTTCGGTGGATTTGAATGGAAGGCTGATTGAGTGGAATCTGCTTACGCTGCGCCCACTTCATAAACAGCTGCCTACAGGCAATGCACTGTGGTGTCTGGATGTGAATGAAGCAAACACCCAGCTTGCCGTAGGCTCCGAGGAGGGACATATTAACATATTGAACCTGGAGAACGGCGAACTTGCTTACAAATCCCTGTTCAACAAGCAGTGGGGACGCGTGCTCTGCTGCAAGTTTGATTCGTCCGGAGAGCGTTTGATTACCGGCTCTACTGGCGTTGTGCGTATCTGGGATGTGGCCATGGGAAATACGCTGCACACCATGACCCTACAAGAGCGAAATGCCCACATTCATTCACTTTTAGTGCTTCGGGACAATACCATCATTGCTGGTGATTCTTTTGGCTATGTGACCATGTGGAGTGGCGACAATGCTACACAATTGGAGACCAGCAAAATCCTCGGAAGCCATGTTCTCGCACTGGCCATCAATGAGCAACAGGATCGTCTTGTGTGCAGTGGCAAAAACCCTCCATTGATTCGTGTGCTCAGCAAAACGTTGATTAAGCGTGAGGATTCTACCTACGAGTGTTGGATCAAGTTCATGCAGCGTGAGGCACACTCGCATACGGTTAAGACTCTCATGGTTGTGGGCAACAGTGTCTTTTCTGGCGGTCAGGATGGCATTCTATGCATTTCGTTTCTGAATAGAGCAGGTAGAGAAATCACCAGATATCCGCACTTCCTAGAGGGTCCTGTCGCCACCGTGGCACCAAGTGAAAATCTTATGTTGCTACGCTATAGACGCGTCCTTCACTTGTGGCGTTTGGGTATGTCACGCCCTGATGAGGCAACCCGGCTGCGTGTGGGCGAACGGAAAGCACTCGAGTTAGTGGACTCACCACAGAGACTGCTGGTAATTAAACTTCCGAAAGCCAGCTATATGATAGCCGCGGGTATATCACCGGATAACAGATGGATTTGCTACTCTACCCAACATTCATTGCGAGTCAGTCGCCTGCAGCTTGATCCGCTCGCAGTGCTGAGTCTCGAGGGAGGACCCGAGGAGCTGATGCCATCGAGATTTATACACTTTACCAAGGATAATCAAATGTACTTGTTATATTTCCATGAACCTATACTCTGCTGCTTTGACCTGGAGGAATTTGAAGTGAAGTTCCGCTATAAGGTTGATATGAGTGAGGTGATCAAGGCGCCTATAAGACATGTGAAAATATCGCCATGTGGCAAGCATCTTGCAGTGGCCACCTCCGATTATCTGATTAGTGTTTGGCAGCTGCTCGACACGGAGTCCAAGGAGGCGGAGCATCTCCTCAATTTGCCGCGCTTCGAGGTGGGCATCACAGCGATGGCTCTGCACGCCAATATTGGTCGCCTGGTAGTGGCCTATGCCAATGCACGCATTATCGAGTACGATGTGTATCGGAAGTGTTTCTTTAGCGAATGCAAAAAGCGTTTTACACGCAAAGGCAGGTTTTATCCCAACAAGGGCATCATACTGGATGAACGTAATCCCAATGTGATGATCGTGTACACTGACTACTCAATGTACGTGCTGCATAGCTTCACGCGCAAGCAGAAGAAGAAAGCAAGGAAGTCGAAGGTAAAGAAAACTGATGATAATATTGAAGAGGATTCAATTGGGACGTTGCCGCCGCTGCGCAGTTATCGCCTCAAGTCCGCGGTGAATAGAGCAGTAAGTTCACAATATATATTCATAGATTTATTCATTACTCATGTTCTTTCCTTTCTTCCCCCCCCCCTCTAGTACCTGCTGCAAATGTTGCGTCTGAATGAAACGGAGCTTATCAGCTTGAACGCGACTCCAACGAATCTGCTCGCATTGCTGCCGCCGCCCTACAGGCGCAAGCGTTTTGGACGCAGCTAAGGAACAGTCTGCGGAGAAGCCCTTTGCTGTAGTAGTTTTGTACCACCTAGTTGTCTATGATATATATGCTGTTAAATCTGAGTTTATAAACTGCATTTCAAGCACGTTTCGTCGTGGTTTGTTGTGCTTCAAATTTGTCACAGTATACAACAAAAAAATAACAATATGGGCAAAAATTTGTCTCTGTCGGGCGTAGATGTAGACGGATGTGGATGCCGTGTGTGTGTGTGGCATGTGTGTGGTGTATGTGTGTGTGCTGCGTGTGTGCGACCAATGTGCAGCAATTCGTTTCGTTTTGTCGCCGGCATTCGGCTGTAATTGTTGTTGTTGCTCTTGTTCGTTTTCGGTTTAATTCTTTTTTTTCGGTTTTACACTGTCTAGCCAACGTCTAGACAAGTGCATACCACGCAGACAGTGTCCGCCACACACACACACACACAAACGCAGAAAGAGATAGACTGTAAGAGAGAGAAGGAGGAAAGGGGGGAAGTTGTCGATGCACAATTCAACTTTTAGCTCAAAAAACTCATTCCCCAGCTCGGCCGTTTTGTACTCTGCCCTCTCATCTCATTCCCTCTCCTATTCCTCTTTCTGTGTTCTCTGCTATCCTGCAGCCATATTCCAATGCAAGAAGGTTTTTTGTGCGGTATTGTCTGCCTGCCCTGCCCAGCCTTTACTTCCTCCCTCTGTGCCTAGCTGCGTTGTATTTGCATACAAATTTTGGTAGCATAAAATCCGTTTTCCTGCTGCGGTTGTGGGCGTGCCCTTTGGGCATTTTCTTCGGCTGCAATTTGCATAGAAAGCAACAAGAGCAGCAAAAGCAGCAACAACAACAACAAAGTGCCAAATAGACATAAATAATGAGTCAAATGAAACAGTTCTTCAGCGTCCGCACCCGAGAGAGATCCTGACCGAGGCGTGTAGGGAAGGGGAGTGAAAGCTAAGCTGGCGTAGGTGTTAAATTGGTGCAGGAATGGGAGAAGGTAAGTGTGTTATTTAAATAAGGGAACGACTCAATTAAGGTTTAGGTGCAGGCAAAAGCTTTGTAAGAAGCTTACCAGTCAGTGAAGGAGCTTTTGGGCTTGTATTAAGTGTGAAAGCAATGTTAATCAAAAGAACGACATATAAACATATAGAGATTAGATAAAGCTTCAATTAGTGTAAAATTATTGAGATGTAGCTTCGAATCAGTTGAAGAGGCTTTCAAGCTTTGATTAAGCTTTAACTGAACGCATAATATTAAGTCGCAGCACAAAACAAAATACATTGAGCATAATCAAACAGTGTTAAGCATCTTTAAAACTAAAAAGCTTCAATGTGCATGAGATTACACACTGCTAGATTGATATTGCCTATTTATAAGTATAACTTGGTAGTTATAATTTACCGTTGAAAAGCTTTGGTAGACGAAAAGCTGTTAGAAAAGCTCACACCCTAAAAATGTAAAAGGCTGCTTGGTAGATTTTTGAGCCTCAGAGTGATTCCACAACTAAGGTGTACTTTTAAATCTTAATTACAAAACAGAAGCTTACACAGCTAAAAAAGCTGTTGACAAATCTCAGTAACTTCATGGAAAAGTAGCCAAAGAGCCATGCCCAACCAGCTACCTCCACTCATGCCCACTCTGCACTGTGCCAATTGCTTAGCCTGCCAAATATTGCGCATACGCAGCGTGTGGCTCAACAAAACGCGCAACGAATTCAATCACGCCCCAATGTGAGGGCATTAAAATGCACTTAGCAACGCACCGAGAGGCGCGCGGGGGGCGTGGCAGGCTGTAAACTTATGCAAACTACGCGACCAACTACAACTGGAAGTCGAGAAAGTCTGCAAAGGAGGCGAGGCGAGGCGAGTTTGAGACTGACTAAGGCAGCAACAGCGAGTTGAGTCGCGTCTAGACAGTGCACAAAACTTTGGCGGCGGTTGGCGAAACTTTGCAGCAACAACAACAAGATGATGCTGGCGACAACACACACACACACACACACTTGCTGCCTTTGGGCTGTGGCTGCAACAGAAAGAGAGAGAGAGACAGAGAAACTTTAACACGGCAGACTTTGTGTCGGCGATGTCGACGAGGCAGGAAGGCGAACAATGCCTCAAATTGACATTTAATTGGTTTGCAAATTAGCCAGGAAGCGCAACACGCCTTCAGTTGCAAGCCGCAAATGATGCAGTGCAGCAGAGAGGAAAGAGGGTGGGGAGGGGATTGGGGGTAACTAACTGCTGGCTAAGCAGGCGAGTCTAATAAACAAGGGCGTGCAAATTGGCCGCTAATGAAGGAAAATGAGATAAAGCTTAATTTGCATTTAATAATATTAACGCCGCAGCACAACGATGCTATCAAAAGCAGTGCAGAGAGGGGGCGAGGGGTGTGAAGAGGTAGAGGGGGCAATCAACTGGCATCAGCATAAATCGCATGCGGTTGTCATGACGCTTGCAACGCGACCCCCTGCAGCGGTCTAGACAGAGGACAATATAAGGACAAACGTGGCAAGCAACGGTTGAACTGTCTAGACGGGAAAGGGGCACAAGAGCAGGAGGAGAGAGAGAGAGGGAGGTGGGAGAGGGAGAGAGAGAGAGAGAGGGAAACTCGACGCGTCGTAACTTTTGAATGCAGCCAGAAAAGCTGATTGAATTTTATGCTCAACAAAAAAGCAAATCAACTTAAATGGCAACGTGATAGCAGCAGCAGCAGCAGTAGCTTCTCTACTCCACCTTCCCCCTTACCCTGCTCTGCCCCACACTCTGCTGACCACAAATTAAGAAGCAGCAGCAGCCAAAAAGAGGCTGCACTTGAGGCAAGCCAAGCGGCGGGCATTGAAAGGTCAAAGGAGGAAGAGAAAGGCGCAGAGCTTGGAGGCAGAGAGAGGAGAGGAGCCAGGGTTTCTAAAGGGAAAATGAGGGGAAGAGTAGCAGGAAGAAGTACAGCAGAAAAGTGGAGTTGGGTAAGGAACTGTGTGCATCATTGGCCACCTCTCAAAAATGGACTCCCCACTGTAATTCAAGTTGACTCTGAATGCTTCGACTGCGTCAGCAAAGTTTGAATTTTTGTCCTTCTCAGCGTCGGCAAAGGACAAATGCACAATAAACCGAACTGCAAAAGAAGGAAGGCAAAAGGGCAGAGGAAAGAAAGAGAAAGAGGGGGAGAAGGCAGCATAGGGCAGTACATGAGGAAGAACTGGAAGTGAAGTTCGCACAGTGCAGGACACGCAATGTCATATGGCGTCGCTTCCTGAACGTGCAATGCGTAGACAAAATGCGCAGCTTGCAGTTTTTATGGCACTGTAAAAGTGCACTGAGAGAAATGCTGGGGTTGTATGAGAATAAAAAACAAAATGCAGAAATGAGACAATCAAATTAAAGCAAAGATAATAATATAAAAGTAATATTTAAAGGAATATTTCAAGAAGGAAAAAGCTATTTTAAAACATTAAAAATGTAAGCAAAATTTAACGAAACAAATTTCGAAAATTTTAACAGTATAAAACAGTTAGAAACAATAGCAAAGTAGGTAAAAAGCAAGCAATTTAAAGGTAAATATAGTAATACAATTGATAATACTGAAAATATTAAACTGTTTGAAGCTTTTATGAACTTTAAAAACAAGTGGATAATTTTCTTCATTCTTACTAAGCTAAGTTTCGCGCAGTGTATAGTTTAATATTGTAAATTTAATTAGCTAATTAATTAACCTGAAATTTCTCTAAGTGTATACTTTATGCTCGGCACTCCAACAGCTTAAACGCGCTGTCAATTCTCATTTAATGCGTTTTGGGAAATCTCAGATGAAATAAAGAAGTCATCAAACTGACGCGGAGAAATCAAAATAAGACGATCTTAATATCTCTCTTTTTCTCTCTCTTCTGCTGCCCCTCTACCTTTCTCTCCCTCCATCTCCCCCCTCCCCTCTATTGTTCCGCAGTGCCAACTTGGGCAACTTAATTGTGGTTGTAATTTTAATGTTGTTCTTAACCGCACATGCAGACAGTGCCAAAGGTAGAGGGGGAAGAGGGGAGGGTAGTTAGTGCAGCAGTACATGCAGCGGAACGTGCAACAATAGCTGTGTGCAACACATTGTTGCACTTGTTGTGTGATTTTGTGTACGCGCTTCGTTTGCAACGCGCTGCAAACCGCAATTTAATTAAGCCAAGTGAGTGTAGGAAGGAAGAGAGAGAGGAGGAAGGGATGGTGTAGAGAGGGGAAAGGGGGAAGAGGGGAAACAGTGCCACAGTAGGCGCCAGCGGGCAGGGGGGGGCAGGAGGAGTGGCAGACAGGCATAGCCTAGGCAGAGGAAGCAGTACAAGTCGCTCTTCGGTTTTGTGGCTGTCGCGCTAGCTTGCTCCACCTCTCCTCCCCTGTCTCTGTGCGACCTCCAATCCTCTGGCTTGTTAGCTACTGTGTCTGTTACTATGAGTAGCCTCGCAGAGATGGAGAGAGAGAGAGGGCAGTGAGTGGGCAAAGGGGCGGGCAGGGAAAGAGAAGCAGTTTGTCCGTCCCAGACTGACCGCAACTGTGACTTGTCGTCGTGCTCGTAATGCGCCGCATTGTTCAAGCTGCATACCCCCTCTCCCTCCTCTCTCCATTCTCTTCTCCACTCCCTGCCAGCCAATCCCCCCCCTCCTCTATACCCTGTAATAATTTGATTAAATCGAACGCTTTAAGTGATTTGCATTTTAAATTTCAATCAATGTGACGCGCAGCTGCTGCCAGCACTGGACGCCACCTGCGGTCAGCTTCACATTGTGGAGAGGAAGTTGTCTGGCTCCAGTACACCCTCTCTCAGTACACACCCTCCCCTGTCTCACCTTCCTCCCCCTGCCGTCGTCTAATGATGTAGAAACCATTGAACGATGCTGTCAGCTGGCTACGAAAATTGCTCACTTTGCTAGCGGAAACCATAAACCGTTGCGCAGTCTAACCCAACCTGGTTACCTCCTGCCCTCCCTCTGCCCCTACCCCTTTGCTCTAGCCCCTCTCCCTGGCTGTCTAGCGGAAGGATGTGCTCAGTCTCGGTCATCGCCCACCTGCTCCAATTGCATTAAGTGCGAAATTATTTTGTCACCTGCATTTTCAACGGAAAATGTTTGCGTTTTAATTGCCGCTTGCAGTTAAGCTGGGAAATGTGCGCTGTTTTATAGCAAAGTGCTATAAAGTGGCCTGGCACTAAAGCATGATTGCAATGGGTATACCATATATGATGAGGTGATATAGAGGGGGATGTTCTGGAAACGAAAAGGAGCTGAATTCTTATAGCAAAATGAGTAAGAAGGTTCTACTAAGTTGCTATAAACTTGGGCATAGCTCTAAACTTAGGATATATAAGTGCAAATAGTGCATTCTGCCAGCCTTTTTTATGTAAATTTATTTATATTTTATAGGAACTCTGGTTATAAAAGTTACAATACTTTCGCTACTATAAACTTGTAAACTCGTAATCCAAATTTGCCCAAAATAAACGTTTATTCCTGTATTTTATGGCTACTCTGGCTGTTAAAGTTGCCATACTTGCGCTACCTTAAACTTTGTAGCATCAAATAAAGCACATAATTACTTACAATTCAATACTTCAGAGTCTTTAATACTTCTACTACAAATTTTGACAGGCTAGATTAGAATCCCTTTATTTTTATGGCTTTTTTGGATGTAATGGTTGCCATACTTCCGGTACTATACACTTTACAGAATTAAACAAGTTGGAATTCAATATTTTATAGTCTTCACTACTTTCACACCAAGTTAGACCTAGTGTAGCTGCTGCTTGTGCAACCCTGGGCGAAACCCTTCATATTTATAGCAGTTGAAGTTATATATGTTTCCTTACTAACGCTACTATAAACGTTAAAGCACTTAATCACTATAAATTCAATACTTAAGAGTCTTCAATACTTCTACTACAAATTTTGCCATATTTATAGCATCTCTAGTTGTAAAAGTTGCCACACTTGCCCTACTATAAACTTTATTACAACAAACAACTGTATATTTAATAATTTATATTATTCACTACTTGCACTCCAATTTTCCCCAGGGTATCTGCTTGTTGTGCTGCTCTACACTCGTTTCCGCTAACTTGTTTTGCTGCAATTTTTGCTGATTGCATTTCTAGCTGTTTTTACTGTTGTTGCATAAAGTGCAGTCCCCTCCCCCCTTTCCACTTCATCCCTGGCCATAATTATGGCACATCATCATCATCGTTATCGTCGTCATCATCTTCTGCTGCTGCTGCTTCTGCTGTGCTGTGCTAGGTGGGCATTGTTCTTAGCCAGCGTCGTCGTCGCCATCGTCGCGCATTCTCTGTCTCCTTCCGGCGTCAGTTTTGCAGTGGCAACTTCCTGATTTTCGCTTAGGCGCCGTAACTCTCTGCAACTCTGGCGCCGGCTACGTCTATACCTCCTCCTCTCTCCCACTCTCCTCTCTCTCTCTCTCTGTGGGGCTGCTTGTTTATGTGTTATGCTGCCGAAAACCATAGAGTCTAAGGACTTTCGTCTGAGTGGATTTCGCCCTGCACTTTGCCAGGGCTTAATTCATGCAATTTCGCATGCAATTTCCACGTGACTTCTTTAAGCACTTCTAACGGGTATTTTAGGCTGAGTCTACACGCAGCATGTACTATAAAGGAGAATTTGAAAGCAGCCCAAGTGGAAGTGTGTCTATAGTTGTAACCGCATACTCAACTCGACAAGGGCGGGACTTGGTAAGGGCTTAGTCTGTTCTTCCATTTTCAATCGACTTAGAAGTGAGAGAAATATGACAGTAGTTCCTCGCATAATCACTCTATATCTCTTTCATTCTCTCTATCTATCTTTTAGTTATTTTTGTCTCAACTTCTATTCTACAACAACTCTAAATGACTCTGAAAGTCAGATTTTAGAATCTCCTATGTTATCATTATACAGGGGAAACCCTGTTGCACCTTATCTTTCTATATATTTAACAGATTTTCCAGGCAACTAATCTAAGCAAACAATTGATGATGCTGAAGAAAGAATGTTGGCAAGAATGAGACAGTATGTGACAGGAAGGCAGAGAGTGAGAGGAAGTAGTAGAGAACAGTTGGGTAGACTTAGAATTAGAACAGGGAAAAGCAACGGGGAGAACATCGAACTCACTCTATCTAACTCCCATCTCTTTATCTCTCTCTATCTACATCCTTCTAAATATCTCTTAGTTTAATCAATCGAGCTTCTCATTACCTCTTTATTCCTTCGTCTGGCTCTCATTGTGTATCTCTAGTTATCCATTTCTAGTCAATATATTTGTTTATTGTTTCTCTGTCTCACTCTCTCCCTTTATGTGTATCTCTCTTGTCTCTACTACTCTGATGCTCTTTCTTTCAGTCAACATTATCAATTCAGTCAACACAGTCAATTCTCTCTCTCTATCTTTCTCCTTGCCTGAACCTCTCTTTGTTTTTCCCACCCAACTTACCTTACTAAATATCTGTCTTCTCTTGCTCTCTTTTTTCTTCTGTATTTTCCTCTCTCTTGCTCTCTCTCTTCCTCTTTCTCTGTTACCCACTAGTGCAGTCTCTTGCTCTTTTCTTCTCTTTTATGCCCACCATCAATTCTGTTCCTAGTGCAGTACCCCTTACGTCTCCCTACCTCATCTTAGCTCCCTCTCACTCTATGCTCCCTCTATCCCTCCTTCTCGCTCACTTTGCTGATCTCGGCAAATCTCAAAAATTATGTACCCTTCTTCATCCCCCCACTAGCCCGTTCCCTTCGCTCTGCTGTGCGTATTTTTGGACTTTTGCTGCCTCTGCCGACTTTGATAGCCACAATAAACAGCGGACCCTCCTTACCCCCCACACCCCCTAGCCCTATGCTTAGAGGGGTATTAGGGCGGGTACAGGGCGCATTGCAGGCAGTGGGCGTGGCCTGGGGGCGTTGCTTGTAGCACGCTTCACGCTTGATTTTCGCTTGACTGTTGTTGTGCCGGCTGAGAGCAGGAGAGAGAGAGAGAGAGAGAGAGCGAAACACTGCAAAACAGATGAGGGAAAATGCTTTTCAATTTATTTTTAAGTACAAAAATAATTCTGTTCGCAAAAAAAAGACGAAGAAGAAGCAGAGAAACAACAACAACAAGCGGTGAAAATAAAGGCACGACACACGCCGTGGCGTCGGTTTTATGTCGCCTAAGCCCCCCTCACCTGCTACCCTACACCCGCCTACCCCTCTCTGTCTTTGGCTGATCGTGTGCCTGTCTGTGTGTGTATGTGTCTGTGTGTGTGTGTGTGTGCGTCTGCTGTCGTCGTGTGAAATATTGGAGACAAACGGGCACTTTTTGCGTTAGCCGCGTCGCCAGGCGCGTTCAGTACGCGGCAGGTTAGCGCTAAGATCGCAGCGCCCTGCTCCAAGACTGCATACAGATTTTGGCATTATAACGGTAAACGTGGCAGACAGAGACAGACAAGAAAGAGAGAGAGCCGGAGAGAGAGAGAGAAAGACAGCAACATAGGTACTTTCTTGGCTTGTAATCGCGTGTTGTTTCCAGTTCCGGTTCTGTTTCTACTTAAGCAGCGTCTTTAGTTCCCGTTTCACTTACTGGTTCCGTTTTGAATGGATGTTTAGTTCCAGTTCCGGTTCAACTTCCAGTTCCGACTCTGGTTCTGCTTAAAACGCGTGTGTAGTTCCAGTTCTGGTTCCGTTTAACGCGTGATTAGTTCCGGTTCTGGTTCCAGTTCCAGTTCGTGCTCGCCTTAACGTGTAATTAGTTTTTGTGCCGGTTCCAGTTCTGGTTCCAGTTCCAATTCTGGTTCCAGTTCCAGTTCTGGTTCCAGTTCCGGTTCCATTTTCGGTACCAGTTTCCGTTCCGCCTTCAATTTCGTTTGCAGTTTCCGTTTTGTTTACACTTTCAATTAAAGATCCAGTTCCTCCGCTGGTTCCAGTTCCGTTACCATTACCAATCATTCGCTCCGCCGCATTCTTCACTGTCACGTGTGAAATTCCTGGTGTACGATCTTGATTAGAGAGTGCGCGCTGCGCTACCTTCGGCTACGGCTTCGGTACGCATCGGGTCGCGTCGTTCGTTCACTCGGTTCGCTCTTCGCTCCTGCAACGACGATCTTCCAAACGATTTTCGGGCACAGGAATTTGCTGAATTTACGTTTGCTCAATGTCAAATTGGCCTGCGATTTTGGTATGCAATGCCGGCAACAACAAACAAGGCCAGTCTCAGCGAGCCGAGGCAACTAATACCCTATAAATACTATCATAAAATACCCAATATATGATTATAAGTGTTAAGTGATTATTGTTTTGAACATCTTAAAGAGTTTATCTATTAAAGTGATTGGAAATTCTTAAGGGTTTCATTATTATAAAGATAAGAAACAAACCGTTGATTATGTTGGAATATATAGTCAATGTGGTCTATAAATACATTCACAACACTGTTTAGTACATATGTATTATATGGAATACAAGCAAGAAACAGTTGTTTATTGATCACGGACTCTAGCTAACCGATGTGTACCTAAATGTTTCTATTTTTCCTTATTTTTCTTTATTTTCCCTCTCGGATTCCCCCACGAGAAAAGCCACAAGCAGAAGCCGTACACACATTCCCCGATGCATGCCACACTTGTTATCGATAACATTTGTTATCGCTGTACTTACCCCCTTATCGCATGCCCCTACTCTACTCTCTGCTGACTCCCTTCAACCCCTTGCAAATTCCAATGTTTGTTGGCTGCTTCATTTTTATAGCCAAAAATAGATTAAAGAATTTAGCGATTCTGTTTAAAAATAAACTGGAATGTTTCTGAATTAGCTATAGAAAAATAAAAAAAAACACGCCTATGGTCGAATAAGACAGTTCTTGTTGTTGTTGTTGTTGTTGCTGTTGTTACTTTTTAATGTTTCTACACGAAATATGGTATTTCCGGTCAGTTGGATTAGCGAACAAACTGAAGTGCACCTAAGGGAATTAGATTGTTGGCTAGAAGAAACTGTAGCTGCGGGTGAATCATGCAGACAGACAGGCAGAGAAGAAAGCAGAGAAGAGGTTAAGAGTGGGGGAGACAGATAAATAAAACGATAAATAAACAGAAGCATAAACAGTTAGAGAAACGAAAGAGATGTAGACGAAGGGGAAGACGAGTAGACGGAAAGCAACAGTCAGACTGAAAAGCAGAAACAAAAAGGGAAAGAGAGTTCGAAGATATCTAGAGAGACAAACAGACTAATCAATGAGACAAAATCAAAGAGACATTCAGGAAAATATAGCGATAATGATAAGGAGAGAAGGGAAGAGTAAGAAAGGCAGAGTACAAGCTACAATTTCCTTCTCTCGCCACACTTGTCAGCACTTTATGATGCCTAATATTGTTGTTATTGTTTATTTTTCGCCTCTTTCTGCGGTATATTTTTGGTATTTTTATTAATAATGGGTCTGAGCGAGTTTTTACGATCGACATAAATTGCAACTTCAGGCTGATCCCTTGGCGAAGCGCAGCAGCCACAACGAAGCAGGCAGGCAATCAAATAAATTGCAACAGCAGAGAAGGATAAAGAGAGAGAGAGAAGAGAGAAGCAGCAGAGAAGAGAAGGGAGAGAAGAAGCAGGGAGTGAAGGGGAGGAAGGCAGTGAAACAACATAAACAGTGCCAAGAAGCAAACAGTAGCCGCTGGCCGGGGCTGCGCTGGCTAATTGTGGCAAAAGGCAGCAAGGAGAGGAAAGAAGAGAAAGATAGAGTGAGTAGAGAGAAACTAGAGGGAACAAGGAGCAGGGAGAGAGTGGAGGCAAGACGACAGAGACAAGCGCAGGAGACAATAACATTTGCCAGATGATCGCAGCGATGATGAAGATGGGTAGCAGACAAGTGGGAAGGCAGTGAGAGAGAGAGAGAGAGAAGCAGGAGAGGGGAGGAGCGAGATCAGGAAGAACAAGGGAGCAGAGAGAGTGCTGGGAGGATGTGGCTGTGTCTGTGGCTGAATGCTGGCAGGAATTTCAATAAGAGCGCAAAAAAAATACGAAGCGAAAAACAACTTGAAAAAGATGAAGTGGAGACTGCGCTGGCTACAACGGCTGCGGACGCGTCTGATGTCTGGCGAAGATGCATTTTAGTGCCGATCGACGTAACGTTTTATTAAAATTGCGCGCGAGCTGCATGTCGAGCGTTGTTTACTCCCCTCCCTCCCCTTCCTTACATTCCCCTTCTTTCCACACTGCAGCTGCAACTTTGTCTGTGCATCAATCTGTCTCTGACACGTTTGGGGTGCAACATTGTGGCAGGGCTTTATCAAGAGCAACACAGACACAATCCACAGCGATCATGCCACATATTAAATGATGCAGCTCGAGCTACAGTGTGTCCCCTCTACTCCAGCAGCCCTTAACTCCCCCTGCTGCCCCTTCACCTCCTGTTTCCCAACTGTCTTCTAGGCAGTCTCACTGGCTACCTTCCTGACTGCCCCCTTTGGTACTTCCCTGGGTTGCTCTCTGTCTACTTCGTTGACTGCTGCCATACCCTCTTCCCCTCCTGCTTTCCTCCCTTCCTCCTGCCTTAACTTAATGTCAACTGTTTGGAGTCCAAAGACAATTAGTGAGCATAACAGAGAGTCGCTGCAAGAGAGACAGAGAGAGGAGAAGGCAGGGAAAGAGCAGGGAGTAGGGGGCAGGGTAGACAGCATAGACAGAGCTTAGCCGCTTGTTGTCTCTATCTGCAACGTGCATCGCGCGCAAAAAAAAGAGGCAAAGAGGCGCATATGCAAAAGTCATTCCACCTTTGTCTGGGGGCGCGAAGCGAAGGAGAGAGTGGGGGAAGGAGGCCAGGCAGACAGGAGGCAGGGCAACAACTATGCCATTAATTTAGCTACTTTAATTTTAGCCTATTTTTTTTGCCAGCTTCGTTGTCGTTGTTGTTGCTTGTAATCTTTCGTCATATAACAACAACAGTGCTGCCCTCTCTCTTCCTCTCCCCTCCCTCCCTCTCTTCCTCTTCCCTGTGCGCATTATATTTAGAAAATTGGTTTCGTAAGCAGCGTCTGCGACAAAGAAGACGCAACGACAACGACGACAACAGTGCGCCCGATGATAATAATAAAAATGAAGTCCAAAGAAGTGCAACATAAATTTCTGCAGCGCATTACACATACGCACCGTGTAACGTGCGCTACGTGCGCCCCTGTTGTTGTTTTCTTTTGCTGCAATTGGCAAAGCGCAGCGACACACACGCACACACACACACACGCACATGTTGCGTTATTTATGCCCGACTGCCACGCCTGCTGCAGGGCATGTTGACTATTAGCTGGGCAGAGAAGAACCGGGGGAGAGCTGCACGACTAGAAATTATGTTGCGACAGAAACATTATAACAAGGACAGACGACACAGAGAGCACGTAAAGAGAAGAAAACGAAAACAAAGACAAAAGGCAGCCGCAAGAAAAACAAACTCTAAAGTGGGCGACCACACAGCCCAAGTGCACTGAGAGAAAAGAAAAGCAAACTTAAATAAATAAAGAATAATAATTGTAAATAAAACAATAAATATTTGTAACAATTTATAAATTTAAAATAAACAAATTTAATTGCAAAGCCAAGCTTAGCAGCTGTTTAGACATTCTCACACTTGAGCTGACACGCACAGTGCAGGTGGCAACGCTGTGCCAGCCCCAATTAGTGTTGCAGAGCGCGAGGATCCAGGCTGCCCAATTTGAGTAAAGTGCATAGAAAAAGCAATAGATTATGATGACAGGTGGCAACGCTGACTAGCTAATTAGTGTTGCGGAGTGTGCAAAGCGCGAGGATCAAAGCTGTAAACTTATTGCAATTCATTGTTGCATAATAGAAAGAAATTTAATGATATAAATATAAATATAGTTTATATAATATAAATAAACATAAATAGCGTAAAGTTAGCGTACGTATATAATTATAAGAGCTTGTAATGACGGTAATTTGTATTTGTTTCCCCTCTCTTTCTATTTCTCTTTGCTTTGCAGCTGCTGAGCCGCCATTAATGCGTGTTACACTGTCGCCCCCGTCGTCTTCGTCGTTGTCGCGCCCTCCGTCAAGTGCAGTGAACTATCCACACGCGAACAGTTGACGCTGTGGCCCCCCACGCATTCAGCCAGTGGCGCCGCGGGGGGCCCGCTGTACTCACACATTGGTCGCGTTCAATCTAACGCTTCTTCTGGCAACAATCATATTGTGGTCGGCACAAGCCCTCGCGGTGCCCATGCGCAGCACAGCAGCACAACAACAACACAAGCAGCGCAGGCCATTCCAGCAGCAGCAACAACAACAACAAGAGTAAGTTTACACAAAGGACAAATATTGCATACTTTTGGGTGCCAAGGCAGCAGCAGCACAGCACCTACACCGATAACAACAACAACAACAGCCAGAGCAAAAACTGTCGGACATGCAACGAGGGCAGCAACAACAGCAACAACAACAACAGCAACAACATTTTCCTCGAGTCAGTTGGAAACGCCGCAAGTGGAAGCGCAACATTCGCAAGTGCGTACCGTGTAAATAGTAACGCCATCGCGCTTGGTGTTTCTCGCAGTGTAAATAGTGCAAATAATAAGTTAAATATAATTATAAATCGCGGCAAAGTGTCGCGCAAACATCACTTGTCGCTGCTGCCAGCCGCAAATTTGCCTAATAAATTACCAGCAGCATCGAGTGCCGCGCGACGCTACTTAAAGCCAGCAACAACAACAAGTGCAGCAACAACAAGAGCAACATCAACTGCCGCGAGACAAATACGCTGCAAGCATCCTCCTCGCCGTCGTCGTCGTCATCGTCGTTGCCGCGTCGCGCCCTACACCATAGTCGGGTCGCTGTGGCAACGTGTTCCACCTCCTCCTCCTTCACCTCGTGCGCCCCCTGCTCCTCTTCATCGTCGCCGTCAACCACGCCGCGTCGCGTCTCAGTCGACTGACGCTGGCGTTGCGCGTCGCACCGCAATCGCCGCCGCCGCCGCCACCCCTAGCCGCTTCGTCCATGTTTCTGCCATATCAAATTAATCAACGTGCTACATTGTTGCAAGCAACTAAAATTGCAACGCCAACAACAATAGCAACGCCAACAACAATAACAGCAACAACGACTGCAACAGCAGCAACAAGCACAACTACAACTACAGTCAACACTCTGCATGCTGCGCATGGAATTTTCAATCGTGATATTGCAACGAAGGCTTCACCTTTGACACCGCAAAAACAACAACAAGCAGAACAAACAACATCCGCAACAACCATAACAACAACAACAACAGCAACACGCATTGAATTCATACTCTACACTGAGATATACGAGGAGAATTCGCAACTCGATGCGAATCTCATTACAGATTCAGCTTCAACATCGCCCAAACTTGTTCTGACACCCAGCGGAAACTTTTGGCAGCAATACGGTGAGTAGGTAACTATACTGTATACTTTGAATTAGATGTAGTTGATAAGTCTATTAGGACTTTTATAATGATATGACTTATGCTATTTATGTTATATTAAATCCTTCACTGTCAACACTTTAACTGCCATACTTGTATATTAAGATTAAATTCATATTCTATACTATATACTTCTTAGAGTACTTTGGTTAGAGGTGTTTGGAGCAAGAAGGGTACTGTGAAGTTCTTATAGAGTAAAACTTAAAGTTTATAAGTTCAAATGCGTGTTTAATCATCTTTGTTTATGAATTCTATTGCTTACTTCATTACTACATTAAACTCATCAAAAATACTTGAAAACATAAGATCTAATGGACATAATCTGCTGTGGAGAGCATTATTGGGCTATAGAGGTAAAGATTGAAAGGCCTATTAGTCTTAAACATACAGTGTAAGCGATAACATAAGATATCTTAAAAAGTGCACTCCACTTTCTATCATCTAATAAACCAGATTGTCTTCACTGCTTTAACATCATATCAAATGAATATAATACTATCTAGAGTTGTACAAGAGAAGGGCTTAGAGGGTAGTGTGTTTCTGGGAGGTACTATTACAATCTGCGGGGGGGGTCCTATGAAGATGTTGTAGAATGTTGTATGTGGGATTTGCTGCAGGCACAGCTGCCGCCACCGTTGCTTGGGTTAACATAATTTTCGTGGGTATTTTTGCAACTCATTTTTCGACTGCATAAATACTGAAAGGGACCAACAACAACATCAGCAATGGCAAATTAAAATAAAAACAAAAAGCCAAAAAAGAAACAAAAAAAAACAACAACAGACATGGGCAACAAAAGTACGAGCAAAAAAAAAGAAACCAAAACGAACTGAATTCAACTTTTTCCAACGAATAAATTTCGAGTTTTCGATAGTCTCGGTCTGCCACAGACTGTGTCGTTGTCGTTGTTGTTGTCGACGACGACAACGACGACGACGTCTGCAACGTTGTTGCTGTCGTCCAGACAGACCGAGACCTGGCCAGCAACACCAACAACAACAACAGTAACAACAACAACGCGTCTCAGTCTGAGCGACGATTCACCGAGTGGCTGCGAGCTCTACGTGGGCTCCAACAGCGTCAGACTGTCTGGTATGCCACGCTCTCACTCTGCCACAGAGAGTGTACGCGATGTACATATGTGTGTGTGTGAGTGTGTGTTTGAGTGTGGGTAACGGCACTACGTTTCGTGATTGCCACATGTGGTGGCTCCAGCCCCAACTCGGCTGCGTTTGCCGGCGATTGCCCACTCTGACTGCGTGTGCAGTTGTAGCTTTTTCAGATATGTCTCTGCTCGGTCTGCTCTGTCTGTGCTCGGTCTCTCTCTGTCTGTCTGTGCTCTGTCCCACTCTGTCTGTCCCTGTCCCCGTCTGGTTGTGTAGGCGTCGTCATTATCATCGCCGTCGTCATCGTCATCATCATCATCGTTAGCCAATGCATAAAATTATACAGAGACATGACATGGTTTTGAATAATTAAGCGGGACGCCAAAATGCCTGCCCCGCCCACACAGTTCCCGCCTCGACCTGCCGCAGGGCTTCAACTGCTCTGTCCAGGGCCCCTGGAGGGACTAGTGTGTGTGTGTGCTGGCGACTTTTTTGCAGACCGCTTTCCCCCCCTGTGGTGCTGCAAATCTCTGTGCGGCTTTGGTGGACAACAAAATTGCCATTTGGCAACTCAATTTCCAAAGGATTAGGATTTTTGGAAGGGCTTTAAGGACTTAACTTACGAGAACTGACTGCATTTCTCTATTGTCAGAATTAATTTTGAACTATGGGGGGTTATGACAACTGGGTGGGGGAGAGAGAGAAAGTGCTTAAGCTGGCAGGAAAAGACAATCGACTAAAGAAGGGCAAAAAGTAGTAAGAACTATTTATGATATAGAGAAGAGGGACTGATTGAAATGGGGGAGAGACAGGGAGAAGAAGTAGTTCGGGAAGAAGAGACAGAAAGACTAAGAATATTTGAAAGTTCTCTCCCATCTGTCTGAGAACTGCAGAGATAGAACTACAGAAATAGAAATCCGAGAAAGACAAAGGCAACTTCGACTGAGTTTGGCGCAAAAAAAAAAACAAACTAGGCTACGCTAAAAAAGTGAGAGGCTTAGAGAACTTGACAAAGGTGCGGAAAAATGGAAAAGCCACAAGAGTTACCCGAAGAAAGATTTTATTGTAGAAACCGAAAGAGAAGTAAGCCAAGCACAAAGTGACAACACAGAGACGAAAGGTGAACAAGAGGTTGACAGCAAAGCAAAGTGAACATCAGGAGACTTAAGCAGTTAGAAGACATAAGCCAGGAGAGAAGGGGTACAGAAAGAAGAAAGGGTTAACGTCGACAGCAGAACGACAGACATTATTGACAGCTGAGAATTGTTGGCTCATTTAAGCACGCTGGACACAGGTATCTGGCTGACATTGTTGTTGCTGCTGTTGTTGCAGTTGCTTAGTTGCTCTGCAACGAGCTGTCACAGTTGTCTGCCCTGTCGTGTTGTCGTGTTGTTTCCTGTTGCTTTCGCCTGCCAAGACAGACAACGTCTGTCGTCTAGACACAAGCGTAAGACAGCAGGGTGAACAAGGGGTAAACGAGGTAGATGCAGGTAGATGAAGGGGGTACTCAAGCAGGGGTAGCTGCGCTGCTGTTGCTCAGGTGAAACTTGCCGCTTGTTTTTTTTTTATATTTGTATCCAAGTCGCTGCAGCAGATCAGACTGACACAACTCAGTTGCTACGACTCCGACGACGGCGACTGCAGTTGGCAGTTGATTTATGGCGGCGTTGAGTGCGTTTATGCGCACCTCAAATATGACAGAAGGCGGCCCTAAAAGCAGCACGCAAAAACGTAAAAAAAAAGCACACATATTGCTCCTCTTCCTGTGCCGGCACCGGGTTCTTTGCCCCCCCCTGTTGCCTGTCCATATTGACGGAAGTTCTGCAGGCTGCGCTACGCTGTTTCTCCCTTGTCCGTTGTTCATTCACGCAACGAGCAAATTGTGGCAATTACCTTGTGTTTTGGTGCCGCCTACCCTTGTCCCCTGTTGCCTGCCCCTTTGCCCAGCTTGTGTCGCATATTTCCTTGCTCCACATTGTTGTCGTTGTTGTCGCACCAACCAGCCGCTTGTCAAAGTTGCCGGCGTTGCATGCTCAGCGATGCGTGTCGACAGCATATCAAACATATCCATCCATCCATCCATTCATCCGCCTGTCCACTTGCCAATGACGCGCCAACTGCGTACCTCGGAGCGCCTAACTGCTGTCCACTGCCTGTCCACATCGACGCGTTACCCCTTTTGGCCCCCGCCCCTTTTTGTGTGGCAATAAATGTAATTACGTTTTCGAATTGTATTCAAAGTACACACGAGCTACCCACGCACCCTCTAGGCAACTCACGACTAATACCTATCGTGCCTTCAGGCAGAGGGCTTTCCCGGCAGTTTCAATCCGGTCATTTTCACGCTGTGAGTGTCATACGTTTTGCAAATCGAATTAGCCGTTTGGATATTGATGATAGCAGGCAAAATTAATGGAACAGCAAAACCCATTTAATGTAGGAGTTGAGGGATTGAACATTGGCACAGCCTGTACACCCTCTAAGTAAAAACACTGTAACAGATCTAGCAATGCAGCTGAGGAATTGAAATGGGTAGTATTATTTATAGGCATTAATTAAGAAATTCATTTTTAACCTTCTCTAACTAAACCCTCTACGCAAAACCATCTCAGTCCCTTCCATGTTCGTCACTCTAAACCTAAGAACGGCAGTCCCAATTGACAATGCAGTAGCTCAAAACTAGAAGAAACATTTGATTACTCCATCTTTCTTATTCACTCCTTACCCCATAAGCAAACCCCATTTGCTATGCTTCAAGTTCATTATAGAGCTGCTTCACTGCAGCTCCACAACCCACTGCAGCTTCAATTTACTTCAACATAAGCTCAGCAAACAAACCGAACCAAAGAGTCAAATTTGCCTTTTGATAAAACGGAGAATCTTAAGCAGTGGGGGAAAGAGTAAATGAGACGAGGGAGGGACTGGGAGAGAGTGAAAAAAAAAACTGCAATCGTAATGCGAAGCAGATGAAACCAAACGATGCGATGACGTTCAAGCGATTCCCCCGTAGTGGGTAAGCCCGAAACAAGACACGAGACGAGACGAGGCGAGAAACCGAATGAGTAACAAAACGAAGTGAACCGAATACTGGTCCGAACTGGTGGTTGACGGGGGAGTAAAGGGGATAACGGTGACTGACGAGGCGCAGGCACAGAAATTGCAACCGATAATAATTATTTTTATGGAGTCTAGTCTGTGTCTAGACGATTTTTTTATTGTTGCTGTTGTTGCTGTTGTTGTTGCTGCTGTCGTTACTTCAGTTGGCGAGCAGGTCGGGTTCAGGTCTTGCTCCCTTATCTGGCATGCTCAGAGGAGGCGGAGCTGTGCAGTGGGGGGAGGGGGTCTGCCACTGTGTCATTGTTTTCGCTTTGATTCCGATTTAACTGGTAAACTGGCATTTAACTGTTTCTCTTTGACAAACAAGGCAGACGGGCGAGCGGGACGAGGACGGAGATGGGGAGAGACAGGCAGTCGGACAGACAGACAGATAACTGCACCAAATAGAGACAGTCACAAGAGACAGAGAGAGAGATAGGGAAGACTGACAGTGCGAGGTAGACTGGCATAGAAGGGGGCAAGATAACTAGCGAGCTCTCTGCAGACTCCCAGGCCACCAAATGAACGAACAAACGAACAGACCGCGCTGCAGACACTCCAGCCAGACAGACAGTCCAAACATGCGGAAAAGTCAACCAGCCAAGCGCACCTTCCTCCTCTCCCTCCCTTCATACTCTTCTCTTTGCTGTCCACCCTGTCACCAGCTCCAATCAGTCTCGACTCCCGGCCCTGCAGTCTCTCCCTCTCCCCTGCTACTAACCTCATTCGCAGTTGTCTTGCCTCGTTGGTCATGAGAAAAATGGCACCTCAAGCTGCCGCTGTCGCTGACGCATCGCATTTATCGCACAACGTCTACGTCGTTCATGCTGACCATATTTGGCAGATCGGCCAGCGGAATAGATTTATTGCACTAGCAGAAATAGTCGAGTGAGAAGGCTACCAAGTGAAGTTGGGATTCCTTTTATAAGGCGAAGTTTCCTGTTAAGGTGTTGATATACGATATCTCAGAGCAGATGAATATATAAGTGTTGTATGTAGGTTGTGGAACTCCTTATAAAGATAGATTGTTTAATATAATGGCACAACACATATACTGTTGTAAATAATAAAGGTATATCAAGTACTATCCCTGATGATGTTAAGGCATATCTTATTTCAGAAGTTCCATTTATGGCAGATATTTCATGATATCTCATAGAAATAGCATCTTTTATTAAAACGTTCTTTTGTATAAGGGATAAAGATATCTTATGTTGATAATATCACATTCATAGATGTTCCTTTCATAGATAAAAGGATAATAAAATAACTTATCGAAGCATAATATGTTAATCTATCAAATTCTAAATCCCTCTTTAAACTTTTCGAATAGTTTTTAAAGAGTGTTCTTCACTTCTCCCCCCAACTATTCTTCTAGTGTAATCCCCAGCCACGTTAAATGCTGCTGCTGATGCGGCGGCGACAATAAACGACACCTTCGCCTGGTTGCGTCTCGAGAGTGTGTCTGCTGTTGGCATTTCGTCCGGCACAACTGCTCCGATATTATGTTATTATGGCAATTATAGTTACGACACGAATCGCGTTCTCCATTCGGCGGCATCTATGGCATTTTTGAATGTGCGCAGATTTGCTCGCGACGATAACGTTTCAAGCTGCATTGCAATTACAAACATTTTAATGCAATTAACACACATACAGACACACACACACACCTGGCAGGTGGTAGTGGGTAGGAAAAGAGAAGTGAGAGAGAGGGGGAAGGTTTAACATAGGGAATGCTCTGCTGCTCATTTGCCTCTGCGATTGCAATTCGAAACGCGGCGGCACCGAAAAGCGCAGCTGAAACTTCAAAAAAACTCAAGAGAGAGAGGGAGATGGAGACAGAGAGCGAGAGAGAGAGAGAAAAAAACGTACGAAGGCAACTTCAAAGCCGTGCGACACATGTCGGTGCGTGTGTCAGTGTCGATTTCAACCCACAATGCAGCCACGGTCGGGGCATGGCGAGTGAGCTCTGTGAGGTTTGCCGCTCCGGACTGCTATCAGTGTACCAGATACGCCGTCGCCATCGTCGTCGTCATCGTCGTCGTCGTCGTCTTTCGACCGATGTCGTCTTCTTTGTAGTTGCCGCCTGGACTCTGTACAAATGTGTGTATGTGTGTGTGTGTACTGGCCAAGTCTAACGAGCCGTTGGCAGTTGGTAATAAGGGCCTGTACATGCCGCATGCCACATGCCACAGGCCGCAATATGCTTACAACATGTCAGCGCGAATATCCTTATAGCCAACCATGTCCGGCAAGCTCCTTGCGCTTCACTTAACCCATTCGACTCACTTCCTTGAATGTCCAATTGACCATCTTAATTAATTGTCAAGACAAAGAGGAAACAAGGAAGGAAGTAGGGCTTATAAGACAGTTTTGCATAGAGTACCTATACCATTAAGTAACTCATGGATATGCTGAAGCAACTGAGATTAAAGTCCTAAGGTTTTAAGGTGCCTAAGGTCCTAAGGTCTTAAGATCTTCAGGTCTTAAGGTCCATAAGGTCCTAAGATAGGTCATAGATATGCTGAAGCAACTAAGAATAAGGTCTTATGGTGCCTAGGGTCCTAAGCATCTGTATCTCATTACGTAGGCCATAGATATTCTGTAGTAACTTAGATTCCAGCTGGAGAAATACCTGGCCCAGCTGGAGACCCAACCAACTTGCTATTGTCAAAACACCATGTGGAGCAGCTTAACTTATGCTTCACGTGCAAACTGTGGGACAACAAATTCTCTGCTGGCTTCACCTGGCTTATTATTATTTATAATCCGACAAAGCCACAAAGCCCACATCGTTATCCTGTCCCTGGGCCAAGCTCCTGCCCATTGCTCGTTAAGCAATTCAGCAGACAGACAGACAGACAGCTGGCTGGAGACAGAGACAGCTAAGGTGGCATCGTCCAGGTTAAACTATTTGCCCAGGCGATTAGCTTCCGTTTCAATTGCCGTTTGACTGCATGACTTGGCAGACTCGGAGCAGCAGCATGGTAGACTGGCAGCACGCTCTCGGGATTCGTTAAATGCTTATGGGTTAGGAGGCTGAGACGCATTATGTATTCTGGGTCATTAGGGAAAACCATCAGACAGACAGGCAGGCAGGCACAACGCGAGCTCGTGGAGCGCACAAAAAATATATATGATTAATTTATTATTAATGAGCCGTCAGTTCCCTCACGCCTCTCTCTATCTCTCTCTCCATCTACAGACCCCTCGTCAAACAGTTATGGATAGGTTAGAGCTTGTGCCCTTGAGCTGTTTTCATTTTTGATGGGCAAAGTTGAACTGCTCCTTCAATTCTGGAAATACTTAATCCCTCTAATATAGTCTAAACTCATAATATATTTACTTTTATTTAGGATCCTTAGTTGTCCTCAAATATATATTGACGTCAGCCAATGGTTTGTTATACACATACTATTTGGTAAACAAAGCAAAATATCTCAACATATTCCTATCGAGATCTCTGGTCCACATTTTGTCAATAATGATGTCATGCTGCATGAAATTTCAACCATCAATGAAAAAAGATCTCAGTTATTGGATTGTTTACTTACATCGTAGGGACATGTGAGATTCATATTGGTGTATTCCCTAATTGTACGGTATATTGTATATTGGATATTGGTTTCTCATAAACATGCAGGCATTGATGGTAAAGTCGATGTAGAAAGGCTTATAGCCATTATTGTATCGCATTAGCTTAACGTTTACCTAAAAAAGTACTCAGATCAGTAGAAGTATAACGAAAATCTTTACTATAACTCACTGTTATGTTATCCAGAGGTTTCAACTAAATTTTTTCGTAAAAGCTAAAGTACTTGTGCGTACGATTGACGGCCTTGATTTCACACTTTGTAAATTCCCCAATACTTTTGTTCGTAAAACTACACTTATGATTCGTGATTGTTACATGGCCTTCGCTCTAGAATAAAAGAGAATATTTAAGAATAAACAGCACTTGGAGCACTTAAGTTCCTCTCACCGTCAGAAAACCGAGAAAATACCAGAGGATTATCGTTTTTAACATCCCGATCGATATTGTACTAAAAAGAACTGAACTACGAACAACCTAATAGCCGCAACCAACTGTTTTATCAGACTTTCTATCTCAATTTTACGCTGTTTAAACATAATTAAATGGCAATTATCATAAAAACCGTATTAAATATATTTAAGTGTATTCCTCATTTACCAATCGAACCTCGGAAAAATATAAAAATGTAACCTGAATCGTGAAACACACCTATAACCCCTCTTCACTTCCCTTGGGAAAATATTATGATAGTTTTTCAAAGTTTGTTTTCTTTATTTAGGAGTAACCTTGACATATATATTAACATCACATAGTGGCTTTTTATTTGTGTACCATTTTGAAAAGACTGCGTAATCCCCCGAAGGAATGGGAAAAAAAGTTTGAGAAATCCCTATCAAGATCACCCGTCCACACTTTGTCAACAATTATGTCATGCTGAAATTAATTTTATATTTAAAAAAACAAGCAATATATATATTCTTTACTCACATTAAAAGGACAGGTGTGATTTATATTAGAGTGATCCCTGAATAAGCGATAAAATATGTTCATTATAGGATGACGTTGATTTTTCAAAAAAAGGCAGGCATCAACTGTTACATCGATGATAAAAGGCTTATAGCCGTGATCGTGTCTCAAAAACTTCAAGTTTATCTGAAAAATAATTGAATCAAATGATATATAATAAATATATGGTATTCACACTCACAGTTATATTATCCAGAGGTTTATGGTGGATTGTCTCGTAAATGCTGATGTATTTGTGTGTACGATTAACTGCCTTGATGTGACACTGTGTAAACTCTCCAACAGCTTTGCTCGCAAAGGAGCATTTAATATTTGTAAATGTTACATGGCCCACGCACTATAAATATAAATATCACTTGAAGTGAGACACAAATTAGGACTTTAATCTTTCATATTACTCACAGAAAAAACACCGAGCAGATGCAAGAGTACTATCGCCTTTGACATAACGATCAAAAATGAATTAATGTGGGCACAACTTTCGAACCATTTGAATAGCTCAATCAATCGATTGAACAGTATTGATTTACCATTATAATTCGTATCCCAATGTTACGCTGTTTAGACGCATTTAAATCAAAATTATCTTAAAAAACTTATTATAAGTTTGGTAGTTAAATAAATTACATAAATAAATGGTAATATCTTTTCAAAGTTTGACTAACGAACGTTTGGTTTTTCAAAATGTTATTGAGATTAGAAGAAAGAACGAGAGCGGCACGCGACAGTGGAATACCATTCGACCTATGTTTTGGTGTAGTTTAATTTATTTAATACATACAGATATGAAAAACCTTTCATATTATTCTCGACAGATGGCACTTCACGCTCGACTACCTACCTTGTTAGCTGTAACAAGCTCTAAAAGTTATGGTCCGATTCGATTAAAACTTCGTGAATAAGTAGATATAACAATTAGCTTAGTATATGTATGTTAAAGTCAGAATGTTGTATCTTTACAAATTGATTTAAAAAAATAAAATTATTAATTTGCGGAGGTGGTGGGCGTGGCATCCAACATTTGAAATAAATATGATCTGCACCGAGTATATAGGAATCTTCATTGCAAGTTTTGTGTCTCTAGCGTTTATAATAGCAGAGATCTGTGTGTTCGCATGTTCAGACGGACATCAGGACAGAAAACTCGGCTAGCGATACTGAGTAAGAATACTAAAAATATACATTATAGGGTCTGCCACGTCTCCTTTTGCCTGTTACATACTTTTGCACAAAGTTAGTATACCCTTTTTTTGACCATTTTCAATGGTCGAAAAGTATAAAAAATGTTCTTTATTTAGGATTATTGGTAACCTTGACATATATGTTAACTTCACATAGTGGCTTTTTATTTGTGTACCATTTGGTATAAATCGCGTAATCACCCGACGGAATGGGAATATATTTCGCAAAGCCCTTATCAAGATCCCCCGTCCATACCTTGTCAACAATTATGTCGTGCTGAAAGAAATGTAAGATTTAGTGCAGAAAACAGTTTTTTGTTGTATTCCTAACACTCACATTAAAAGGACAGGTGTGATTTATATTCGAGTGATCCCTGAATAAGCGATAAAATATGTTGATTATGGGATGACGTTGGTTTTTTAAAAAAAGGCAACCATCAATTGTTACATCGACGAAAAATGGCTTTTAGCCATAATCATATCGTAGAAACTTTTCGATTATCTGCAAAGTACTCAGAATAAAGGATCTGACAAAAAACTGTAGTCAAACTTACAATTAAATTATCGATGGGTTTGGAGACGAGCTTCTCGTAAATTCTGATGTATTTGTGTGTACGATTGACTGCCTTGATATCACACTGCGTAAACTCGCCAAAATCTTTGTTCGCAAAGGAGCACTTCAGATTTGTAAATGTCACGTGGCCCTTGCACTTGAAATAGAAAGATAACTTTAAGTCACGCACCTGTACTGAAGTCTTTCACTTCTCATTTACCGATAAAGCCCCTAGGAAATACAAGAAGACTATCGCCTTCAACATAGCGATCAATAGTGAACTAAACTTGGAATTCAATAAATCATCCAACCGATTTGAAATTATTAACTTACTATCAGAGTTTGCATGTCATTGTCACGCTGTTTGAACCAAATCATATCGTAATTATTCTAAAACACATTATATTTTGTATATTATATTAAATAATATTTCCAATGCACCAAATATCATTTCAATGTATAACTTAGCTATGATCGTTGGGTTTATTGATGAACAGAAATATAAAATGTATTTATTTAGCATTATTGGTAATCTTTAGATAAAAATTAATGTCAACAATGAGTTTTTTATTTGTGTACCATTTGGTGAATATAGCGTAATCACCCGACGGAGTTGGAACAAATTTCGTCAGATCCCTAGTAAGATCCCCCGTCCAAAATTTGTCAATAATAATGTCGTGCTGAGTGAAATTTTAGTATTAGCTTCGGAAATATTCATTATTTGTATTCCGAACTCATATTATAAGGGCAGGTGCGATTGTCTAGATGTTTAAGGTGGATCTTGTTATAAATGCTGATGTATTTGTGCGTACGATTGATTGCCTTGATGTAACACTGTTTAAACTCCCCAATGGCTTTGTTCATATACTAGGTGCACTTGAGATTCGTGAATGTCACATGACACTCGCACTGCAAATAGAAAGATCCCTTCAAATCACACACGAACTGTAATCCCCCTATTTTCTCACCAATAGAAACCCCAAGAAATACAAAAACAGTAACGCTTTCAACATAATTATCAATAGTGACCTATAGTGCATAGAAATCCATAAAAGTTGAATAACATCATCAACCGATTGAATACTATTATTTTACCATTATAATTTCTTTGTCATTGTTACGCTGTTTAAACACAATCAAATTATATTTATACGAGTACTTAATTCATTTTTAATATACCAACCGTAAAACATAGAAAAACTGTTAAGCAAGTTTCGCTTTTTTAAAAACTCGTCCAAAAAACGTAAGAACATTGCAACAAACTTTGTGGAAAATGAAAATCGAAAGTTTAATATATAAAATATATTCTCTATCAGGAATAAAACCCGTTAGTCGAAAGAAAAAAATATATTTAATTTTGTTTTTATGTAACCTTTACATAGTAATTAACGTCAACATGTAGCGTCTTAAACGCGTACCACTTGGTATATAGAACATAATCTCCTGGCGGAATAGGTATCATCTTCGATACTTCCTTTTCAAGATCTCCAGTCCACAATTTGTCAACAATTATGTCATGCTGCAAGAAATTTTATATATAGCTTATAAATTTATCTTTTTTTTGTATTTTTTACTTACATTATAAGGACAGGTGTGATTTATATTGGAGTGATCCTTTATCAGATGATAAAACATTGTAAAAAGAGGATGACGTTGGTTTTTCATGAATTTGCAGCCATCAATGGAGCTATCGACAAAAAAAGGCTTATAGCCATTATCATATCGAAAGAGCTTAATGGTAACCTGAAAAGGATCTATTAAAAAAATTTACACAACAGTAAAGTTACTGGAACTTACCGTAACATTATCTAAAGGTCTTAAATCGAGCCTTGCATAAATATTGATGTATTTGTGCGTACGATTGACCGCCTTGATGTGACACTGGGTGAACTCCCCGAATTCTTTATTCAGAACGGTACACTTAAGATTCGTAAATGTGACATGAGCCATGCACTTAAAATAGAGAGAACACTTTGATACCACATTTAGAGCACGCATCACTTGTGCTATCGATCTTTGCTCACCGTCAATAAGCCCAGAAAATACCAGAGTACTATTGCCTTCAACATTTTAATCAATAGTGAAGGCTGTAGCGAACTTTACTCCAATTGAACACTCAAAAGTTTACTTCTAAATACCTATAAATCAACTGAAACATAAGCGACACTTACATAGGTTTTTATTGAATTCCTAAAATTCGAATTTCGTTTAACGCTTGTTGAACATATTAACTTTATAATTGGCGAAAGAGACAGGCAAATAGAAATATAAAATAAACGATTATTTCACAATGTCTGTTCGCAATTTATTCACTTTGTTATTTTTAAGTATAGCTTTAGGTATCCAACATCTGTATTAATAGTAAAGGCTCTAAACACGAACGCATATTCTCCATTTGGTATAGGCAAAAGGTTAAGAAATGCGGTGTCATAACTTCCGGTCCATAGTTTATTGATTATAATATCATGCTAAATAGAAAAGTATATGACATCAAGCTGAATCAACTTAAATATTTTTACATACATTAATAGGACAGGAATGATTTAAGTTAGATCTGTCCCTGAACGTTTTGTAGATAAGGTTTAAAATTGAATAGCCTTGTTTCTCCACGAATGTACAAATATTAAATGTTATATCAATGAAAAATGGTTTATAGCCCTGATCATTTCGTAATGCCTTGAAGTTAGCCTGTCAAAAGGGCTATTGATTAAAGGAATTATTATATACGTGCCACTTACTTACTGTTAGTTTGCTATTAAGAGAAAAGTGTGACCTCACGAAAACAGAAACATATTTGTGGGTGCGATTGACCGCAATGATGCGACACTCTTTTACGTCTCCGAGGGTACTATTTGTCAAGTTGCATTTCAGGTTTGTAAACTGAACATGGGCCAAACACTGCAAGCAAACTTGAAGTTTATTGTATTTATCTCGTTAATTACACCACAGTTACAGTTTAGAATCCCAAAGCAAAGCAGTACACCAGCACTACCCTAAACATGCTGACAATTCAACTATGCACGAATTAAACCAATATTGTTTATACTCAAAGTATAGAAGGTCTTTTCTACGCTTATTAAACAGAATAATATTATAATTGACAGATTTTAAGTGTTATCGATAACCAATTGCCTTTTGCACTGTTTATTTTTTACATTCTATCGTAAATTTAGATTATGATTATCAGTTTTTTCTGTTAACCGTTACATAGGTATTTACAGATGACATTTCCTGGTTGTTCGTATAGAAGGTAGCGAAAACTGCATATTCTCCATTTGGTATGGGAAAGAATTTGATAAATTCATCATCGATGTTCCCAGTCCAAAATTTATTGATAATAATGTCATCCTGTACCGAAGTAAAAATATTATCAATATAAATGTATAAGGATTTTTATGATATTTCCACTTACGTAAAGGGGGCACGTGTGATTCAAATTAGAACTTGCTCTACATGCTCTGTAGAATATGTTGACCACGGGATTACGTTGATTTCTTAAGAACTTGCAGCCATCGAAGGTTATGTTGACTAAATAGGGTTTATACCCGTGATCTTTTCGCAAAAGTTTTATGTTTACCTAGAGAATTATCGTATTAAAAGTATTTTCAGTTACTGAAAAGATTGTATACAACTTACCGTAACTTCACTCAGAGGTTTTTGGAAAATTTCACAATAGATGTTAATGTACTTGTGAGTCCGATTAACCGCCTTGATAAAGCATTCCCTATACCGTCCTACCTCCTTCTTTGCAAATTGACACTTTAAATTTGTGAATGCTATATGAGCGACGCAAAACAGCATTAAAAAACTTAGAGAGTAGAGAATCACTAACTTCCTCAGCATATTGACTAATGAATAGCGATATTTACTGAAGTGTAAGTTACGAATCGAACCAACAAACAAATCTAATGAACTCCTTTCCGGTAAATAAGCGCATTTATATAGTAATTATTTCAAAATTAAACAAAAGTTGAACAACAAATTAAAATACATTAATGACAGTACAAATCCAATAGGGAATGAGTAAAGTTTATTTGTGCTAACTTTTAGAGTTGTATAGGTCTCGGTATGAGTAAAACTTCCAGTTATAATAAAAGGAATTTTATTCATACATCCTTAATCTGTGACTTGAAAATATACCATAACTTCTGAGAATGCTACTTTGTTTGTGATATACGTGCCGACGAGAACGTAATCCCCTGCGACCCACGGGAAGTATTTAGTCCAAACATCATCGTAATTCCCTGTCCACAGCTTTTCGACAATAAGGTTGTGCTAGGTGTGAGATAAAATGTAATTAAAGTTGTATATTTATAAACCCTCTCAGGTTGTAAGTAACTTACGTCGTAGGGACAGGTATGATTCATATTTGAATAAACCTTAATTGGATTATAGAATATGTTGACAATAGGATTACGCTGATTTAGTAGATATTTGCAGGCATCAAAGGTTGTGTCGACAAAAAACGGTTTGTAACCGTGATCGTTGCGCATCACTTGTATCCGGACCTGCAGGGAATTTTCTTGTACATACACACAGTAACGAAATCTAATATAACTTACCATTAGGTTAGCTATCGGTCAATAATTAAGTTTACCATAGACGCTAATGTATTTGTGTGTGCGATTGACCGCTTTGATAGCACACTCTTTGAACTCGCCATAAGTGATATTCACATAGTTGCACTTCAGATTCGTGAATGTCATATGGCCAACGCACTGACACTAGAATATAATCAATTTGAACCTTTACGAATTACGTTAAAAAGTTGTGCTTACCGTTAAAAAGCCTAGAGAACAACAGACCAATAACCACCTCGACATATTTTGATAGAATAAAGTCATAGTCATAAAGCCGAACTAACAGTATTTAATCGCCGCTCAATTTCTTCAATTCAATGGATCAATTTTATTGATAGGAATGACTGAGTTGGATAATTCGCATAGAACATGATACTTTAAATATTGCGAATCCGTTCTGTTATCTTTATATATTTAACTTTTCTGAAGTCTATATTGATAGAGATGAAGTAATGTTTTATTGAGTTTTATAAACGAATAGAGTTTTCGCAGAACTCATTTATTTACAGTACTATTTTCTAACTTTTAATCTGTAATTTTAAAATATACTCTAACTTTTGTGAATTCTACATTATTTGTGATAAACGTGACGATAATAATGTAATCCCCAACGGGCAAAGGAAAGTATTTAGACCAAGCATCATCATAATTTCCCGTCCACATCTTGTCGACAATAATGTCGTGCTAAATACAAGATATAATTTATTTAAAGTGTTAACATTTATATTTTTTATTGTAAGATTACTCACGTCATAGGGACAGGTATGATTCATGTTCGAATGATCCTTCATTGTTGTATAGAACAAGTTGACAACAGGATTGCGCAGATTTTTCAAATATTTACAGACATCAAAGGTGATATTGATAAAAAACGGCTTGTAGCCGTGATTGTTACGCAACACTTGCAGTCCCATCTAAAAGAAATGTAGACCTTATCTAAATATATTTAGCACATGATTTGAATCAAATAAAACGTACCATTATGCTGTCTAACAGTCGATAATTAAGTTTGCCATATACACTGATGTATTTGTGAGTCCGATTGACTGCTTTGATAACACACTCCTTGTACTCGCCGTATATGATATTCTCATAGCTGCACTTTAAATTCGTAAATGTTACATGGCAAAGGCACTGAAACTGAAAAGAATTTATTTAAATTACTCCGGATCACTTGAAATAGCTGTATCTACCGTTAAAAATCCTAGAGAACACCAGATCAACAACCAACTCGACATGCTGCGACAGAATAAAATCATAAAGCCGAGCAAAAATATTTTAATCGTAGCTCAATTTCTTCAATTCAATAGATCAATTTTATTGATTGCGTGTGTAATGAACTGTGTTGGGTAATTGACCTAGAGCACATAACATACGATATTCATTTAAATTATAACTAGAATTCAAAACTCATTCAGTTTTATTTCGCTTTTGAAATCCATAGGACTTTGCTGCAATATAAATCACGCTAAAAGATACTTTAAATATTTCGATACCGCTTTTAATTTGTAATCTTTATATATACTTTAACTTTCGTGAAGTCCATATTGTCAGTGTTATAACTGGTAATAAGTAAATAATCTCCATTGGGTATAGGCAAATATCTGGACCAATCATCATCATAATTTCCCGTCCACAGCTTATCGATAATAAAGTCATGCTATATACAGAATATGGGTGAATATAGAAAGTCTCTTGCAATTAACTCTTCAATCATTGTGCTTACGTCGTATGGACAGGTGTGATTTAAATTGGAGCATTCCCTAAAAGTTCTATAGAACATGGTGACCAAAGGATGACGTGGATTTCGCAGATATTTGCAGGCATCAAAGGTTAGATCGATAAAAAATGGCTTGTAGCCGTGATCATTGCGCATCAACTGTAGTCTGATCTGTAAAGAACTTGGTATATTCCAGATATTCTAGAAACCTCAAGGACTTTCCACTTACCATCAAGTTGACTATTGGTCTATAATAAAGTTTACCATAGATGCTAATGTATTTGTGTGTGCGATTCACCATACTGTAGCAGAATAAACCACAAACTAGTAGCAATGCTAATGGTAGTTCAATTTCTAATTAAATCGACTATTAATAATTGATAAATTGCATTGATAACGTGGCTGATGAGCCTGAGTATAAAATTATTGAATATAAATTGAATCTGTATTAATATTGACTTCCGCTGAATTCCATAAACATTTCGCTGGCTGCGATAGTTAACTTTTAATCGATAAATTGTGTTGTGCGCGTGACTAATGAGTCTAAGTTGCATAAATTTTAAATTATTGAATAGCAACTTAACATGTGTAAGTAGAACTGACTCCCTGTTCAGTCAGTATGTGCCCTGTATTTCGTAAACGTTTCGCTAGCTGCGATAGTCAACTTTTAATCGATAAATTTCAGCGTGACAATGAGCCTGAATTGGCTAAATCACATGCAACTCATAGATCTTTTGGTATTGTTTAAATGAGGTAACTTGTCATTCACTTTCCAATGTAATTCGTAAACGTTTCGCTAGCATCGTGCGAAAGTTTGTCGTATACGTATTTTGCATATGAATAGCAGCCAAACTAGCCAAGCTTTTGAAGCCAGACAGACGGGGCAGAAGATGTCTGAGACTTGCGAAATTAATGTGTGCTGTAAAGCGTGGAATTATACAAATATAAAGCTGACAGACCGAACAAACGAACGAACGAACGACCGTCCCCAAAAGAAGAGCCCCAAAAACGCGTTCAGTCCAGACAAAAAAGCATTTTATTGGCCTTCACTTAACACTCATAAATTTGTCTGCGAGACAAAGCAACAACAACAGCAACAACAACAACTAAGACAACAACAGCAACAGCTACAACAACAACAACAATGGGGGGAATGAAGACAAAAAGCGGCTGATACGCGACGCTTCCGCAGCCGGCGAACTGGTTCCGAAATGGTCAGAGAACCGCAAGAGAAAAGCGACGTCTCGAGGTGCGTGTGCGTGTGCTGTCTAAGTGTGAGTGTTGGTCTGGGTGCGCGTGTGTGGGTGTGTGTAAAAAAGTGCTATTAAATTGGCATGTAACATGGGTCCGCGAGCCACCTGCCTGGCTGGACGAAGCACGCAGTGAATGCTTCACATTCTCCTGCTCCTGTGACTCCTCCTGAATTGCCTGCTTCAGTCTGGGCTCCTCCTCGCGCCTTACCTACTCCGACTTTTGGCCTTCTCCTTGCGCATGGTCTCCTACTTCTGCTTTACCTTCTCCTCTAGCCTTGTCTTCTTTTGCCTTGCCTCTCTTCTTGCCTTGCCTTGCCTACTTTTGCCCTGTCTACTCCTGTCTTGCCTCATTCTGCAGTCCTGTTTTCTCCGCGTGTCTGTAATCTTCCCTCTGTCTCGCCTGCTGTTGCCTTGTCTTCTACTTGTGCCCTTCAGCTGCCTGCTTCTTCTCTTACCTGCTCCTCCTTCTTCTACCTCAACTGCGACTGACCTCGGCTTGAACCACGACGCGACCCTCACGCATAAATCCGATCGTATAGAGGTGGAGCAGACTCAGTCTCAGAGGGAGACTCCAACTGCAGCTCAGTCTGTAGTCAGTTAACGAACTTTGCAGGCTCTGCTGCAGCTCAGGCAGACAACAGCAACAACAGCAACAGCAACAACAACTCGCTGTCTGGGCCAATTTGCAGCTCGAGGCTGCTGCAGCTGGTCTAAAAATAACCCCGGCCTCATGTTGGTCAAGTTTGCTACGTGGTCGCGTACAAGTCGACGGCTTGTGCAGCGATCGATCCCCTCTACCACCTCCTCTCCCTCTCTCCCTCTCTTTCTCTCTATGCCTCTTTTCCCAGCAGTGCCTCATCGCGTTGATCGCGTTTCGTGCGTTATTGCATGCCCAGACTCGCACACACACACACACTCGCCTCATCTCGCACACTCAACTCGCGCAAGGCGTTGCACCTTTTGCGCTGCGAAGGTGCAACGATCGCTGCAGCAGCAACACAGCGCGGTCATTGCCGCCTGCCCCTTTATGAATGCCCAAAAAAAATCGTTACCGAAATTATTGTTGTATTTTTGCTGTATTTTCAGTAACACAATAAAAGATCAGTGTGCATGAACAAAAGACAAGGCAAACAACAGTCAGACTGTTGATTGTACTAATGAAGTAACAATTAGACTTAAGATTATAACTAATATCTTGCACTGATCCATAATAAAGCAAACAGTTAATGATCAAGCACTTTGATCTGTGAAGAAATAGTTTTGAACGTGCAGTCAGGTTAAGGGGGTTAAGTACTATACTTATACTTATACATAATAACTTATACTTATACAATATACTTATACCGATCTTGACGCCATCTTGATTACCAACTCTACTCGTAAGTTTACTCACTTCTCATCAATCTTTCTCAAATCGTTTTCCCATTCAACCCGCACAATTCAATTTCCCATTGCACATTGCTTCAATCTACATGCTATATATGGTATATAATGTAAGTAAGTGGTATAGCTACACTTGACTTGGCGCGTTACACATTTCGTGACAAAATTATGATACCCTGCGGCGCGTGCAAAAAGCAAACAGAAAAAAAACAAGTAAATAAATGTAAAGTGCGTTCAATGAACGCAATCGAAGGCGGCGGCGCGTGCGTTGGGGCATTGATCGCAGCGATAAGCGTTGGAGTGAGGAGGTAAGAAGAGAGAGAGAGGTGGAGAGTGCATAAGATGTGTAGAGACCGAGAGAGAGAGAGAGAGAGTAGAGTGGAGGTTGCTGGGGGTAAACCCAAATACAGTGCACACTGTGACGCCGTGTCGAAAGTTATGCAAAAATGCAGTTGCCACGACTTTGGACTTGGCAATACCACAGACCTCCCCCTGCCCTCCTACCCCCTTTGCCTGGCAGTGCAAAAATGATGAATGAGACACGTGCGCAGGCAGTCCAGACACCGCACACACACTCGCACACTCGCTGCAATCAGAAGCCATTGGGGCCGGCGCAGTTCATCGGCCAAAGCAGGCGAATCGATTGAGTAACCCGACAAGGCAAGTGGTAGAGAGAGGGGGAGGGAAGAGAGGGTAGACTGGTGTAGACTGGGTACAGAGGGTCGCTTGACAAGTATTACTGCACACACACCAAGAGAACCTTTATTAGCCTCAGGCTAATTGCGACAAAGTGTACATTAACTTGCCCCTCTCTCTCTCTCTGGACTTACTTTCAATACTGCCCTCGCACTGACAAATCTCATAGCCAAGCCAAGTGAACCTCGCCATTGATAATGAATAATAAACCAATAAAATGAAATACAAATTGCAATTGTTCATGACATGCGACGCAGACACAGACAGCAAGCAGCAAAGTCGACGCACCCCGCACACCCACAAAACGGGGCACCCCCAATCGCCTGTCCCGCCTGTCTGGCTGGCAGTCTGATTGCCCGATTGTTTATCTGTCTGTCTGTGCAAATATACATGTATAAAGTATACATATGCACGCATAACTGGCGTATGTGTCATACATATATATAATATATGCCATATATGTTATAAGAAATGTCTTTAAATAGCTCTCGCGCCTTGCTTTGCTAATTAACTTGATTCTCTCTCTATATCAAGCTGAAATTTAATATGTAGGCCAGGCAAACGATACATGCTATACATGCTATATAATAAATTGGGAATTCAATATACATATATTGCTATATTTAGGAATTCCGCAACGTAATCAAACTGGGTCAGAATCAAAGCACAACATGACGCAACGGGTATTTGCAATTTAAATAGCAATATCCTAATTGCTTTTCAAGCTGGCTCGATGGCAACCCTGCCCCGTTGTTGTTGTTGTCGTGTGCCTCGAGCCTCCTTCACAAATCGCACAATCTTCAATCAGCTTAACTGCGCATAAATGTCTAAGCTGTCGTCACATACATTTACTGTCATATTTTGTGTATTAAATAAATAAAAATCCTACACACGCACACCCCTGACACACACACACACACACCCTCGCACGCTCGCACGCACTCTGACATTTTCAGCATATTTGCATAGCATAAAGCGAGGTGCGCAATATTTTCAGTCTACTTCCTTTCTCTGCTGTCTAACTTCCGCTGCCTTGGCTGCTGCTTACGCGGCGTATGCTTTATAATGCCAGCAATGCGTATACGCCGCATACCACACACAGACAGACAGGCACACACACACACACTCGCACACACAGCCACTCGAAGCGCGCCCAATGGATGCTTATGTATTTAGGCATAAATATGCGTAGGCTGCAAAATTTCTCTCGTTTCTCGTTTTCTCTTCTTTTTTTTTCTGCGTATATAGCGCGTGTCCTTGAGCTGGCATTACGTCGCTTACACTGTGTGTGTGTGTGTGTGTCGGTCTACGTATATAGCAGCCCACAAGCATGGCCCTCTTTGTACCCTCTTCATCTTCTTCTACCTATACCAGTCTGCATTCAACGCAACTAAGTTGCCCCAGGAGCCTCTTCCGCTCGCCTTAACTGTGCCTCAATGCGATACGACAGCCTTAACTGCCGCTGGTGCTGTTGCTGCTGCTACTGCTACTGGCGAGCTGCTTTGTTAATACCCTGTAACAAGTTGAGGAAGGAGGGTATATGGTTAGTAAGAGTTCAGCTATATTTTAATATGTACTAAAACTAAGATGTAAAAGAAGAGTCCTCTATTTAATCATTGTTTTTCTTTACATTTTCTTTCTTTACTTAATGCTCCTTTTTATTAACTCTGTTTCTTGCCTATCAGCTTTAAGCTGTCAGGTATCTTGCTTAAATTTGCCTTAGATTTAGATTAATATATAAACTATCTGTATACTAAATTTGATACGCATATTACATAAAATAGAAGAGATATCGTCATATACATTATAATTTACATGTATCGTTTTTTTTACACTTTTTGTAAGTTTCTTCTTTTCCTTTCTAGACATCTATTCGAACTGATATTTAACATATTTCTTACTAAGTATATCTGCCATATGTTCTCTGAGTTTCCTAACGATATTCTAAAAAGCCTAAAAGTTATAATAACTTCATTCTTCTACATGGTAAACAAACAACTTTAACATAAGTTATCATGCTGAAGTTTGACATGTATATACTTTGATTTATTGTCTATATATGCTCTAAAGCTCATTAGGATATTCCAACAATTTTAAACGTTATTTCAGTATTACTAACCAGTCTCTATTATACCTTCTTTAGACAGTTCTATAGAGTAACTGCTAGTTTAGCATACGAACTCTCTTTCAAATTTCACATTAACGTCTGTTTCACATATTTCTTGCAAGGTATGCCTGGGTTTCTAATCCCGCCTATCCTGCGAGGCCAGGCATCAACGTCGTCCCATCTCTCATTCCTTTTCTCGTCCCATCTCCCTCTCTCTCCCCTCTTCCGAGCCACGCCTGGTGCGTAGTTAGTTGTCTGCCGTTTTGTGGCCTAAGCTTTTAGCATTGTTGTAATTGCTGTTGTTATTCTTGTTGTTGTTGTTGTTGTGCACCCCACCCTCTCCCCGTCGCCCTCTCTCTCTCTTTCTTTGGTCTGTCTGGCAGTTTTCTGACTTGTTTGCCAAATGGCGTACAAGATATTTATGCATATTAAAACAATTTGCTTATTATGCCTGAATAATTGAGTGACGCGAATGTCTGCATCGCACTCTGCCCCCCCCACCCCATTCTCTCTCTATCTCTGTGTAAATTTTAAAGTCGCACGCTGCGGCTACGTAATATTTGCAGCTGTAGACATGTCGAAGCATGTCGCATTCGTTGTACCTTCTCCATAGTCGGCGACATCGAAGCGCAAACTTCAACAAAGCGTTAATTAATACTCGCAAATGTTTGCGCTTCGTCTGGCAATGAAAAAGTTAAGCGACAACGACGACGACGGCGACGTCGCCGAACCCGTTGGCAACGACTGAGGCAACGGCAGAGCAAGAGTGAGGGGAGAGAGAGAGAAGCAGGCGACTCTCTCTATCTCTATCTTTCTTTGTCATAAGTCAAATAAAAAGTGAATAGGCTCGCACATTGTGGGCTAGATAAGCACCTAGACGGACAAATGGACAGAGGAATGGACAGACGGACAGGCAAGCAGCAAAAGAAGACTGGACAGACGGAGAGACAGGCGGGCAGACAGCTGGACAGACGAGCAGACAAGCTGGACAGACAGGCAGACAGACGGATGGTTTTGCTAGACAGTTGCAAAAGTTGGCGATGAACTTTGGTAATTCACGCGAATGACGAAAGACGCAATCCAGACAAATAGTCTGAGAGGGCGAGAGGTAAGAGAAAGAAAGAATGTGTAGGCAGAGAAAGAGAGAGAGAGAGAGAGAGAGAGAGAGAAGGGCAAAGTGGAATTCGGGTCTAAGATTCACTGCAGACAGAAGTATTAGCGCAGTTAGCCGAAATGACGAAATACTCAACTAGAGAGATAAGGAGAGAGGGCAGAAAAGAAAGATAGAGAGGGCAGAAACGGTTAGAGAGTGGAGAAAGAGGCAAAAAAAAGTGAGGAGGAGGAGAGTAAAGAGAGTGAAAAGATGCAGAAGAAAAAGCAAAGGGAGTCAGAAGGTCTCGACGGTAGCAAAGAGAGTAAAACTGAGAAGATGCTACCCTCCGTCGTCTCTTAGGCCCACTGCAATCTGTAGTATTAGCTCAGCTCATTTACCCTACAGGGAATACTGGGAATTTTTGCGCGTTGGCCGGAAAAATACCCGCTCATACTTCATGCAACAAAAAGTTACAGAGTATTATCTTGTTGTCTCGCCGGCTTCGCTGGAAAATTTTGTGATAGGAAAAATTGCCAGATATACTGACGAGACTGGAGAGTTGGAAAGGTTTTTGTGAGGTGATTAGTCAGCGAGAGTTTGTCAGTCAGTCTGTGCCATGTCAGTTAGTCAGTCAGTCAGACGGGGGGCTTATCTGTAAATTGTAGACGTCTAACCTTGCTACGATTCATGTGCTAATTAAATGTATAATTAATACGGGAATTTATCGAGAATTACATTTATGCGCAAAGCAATTCAACTAATGGAAAGGTGTGCGCTTTTTTTTTGCTAGCTTTATGTGTGTTATTATCGTATTATTGACGAAGCAGTCTACAATCGCTTTTCCATGGAATTTAATGTATCACAAGTATGGGAATTTATGGGGAATTACATTATGAGTGAGGGCGATTCTAGCAAGTGGAATATTTGAATATTTTGCAAGTTATGTTTGGCAAATTGGATTACACAAAATATAACATAATGAGTCTGTTCTACTGTAATCAATTTCTTTAGAATTTCATGTGAATTTACAGGGAAATCATTGAACATTAAACAATCATTTAATTAATGGAAATTACAGATATTTCTTAGTGTTTATGATATGTTTACTTTTTGGTCTTTATGGAAATGATGAATTATTTCGTATCTACAGAGTTTCATTATGATCTCAACACTTTATCATATAGAAATTCAGTATTTTATAAGAGTTTTATGACTATATCAAATAAAAATCAACAATATTTTAGTTATATAGAGTCAAACCTTGAACCCATTCCAAACCACAATTTCATCAACTTTAACTCGATTGTAACTCGCAGATTTCATTAAGGCCCAAAGCAATTAGCCAAATGGAGTTTCTCCCACAATAACATAACCTCACTCCCGCTGTCATATGAAGTTTTTGGCATTCAAATGACAAGACAAGACCAGACATGATGCGACGTGGGACACGAGACGAGACAAGACGAGACGAGACGAGACAAGACGAGACGAGTCGAGCCTGAAATCGAAAGGGAGTCAGCTCCAGTCGCAGCTAATTTTATTGGCTGCATCAATCAGTCTGCCTCGTCGTCGTCGTTGATTGCAGTCCGGGAACGACCCCAAAGTGCAGGCCAGAGAAGCAGACGCAGTCATTTTTAATGTCTGTCGACAGGGTGAAGGCGGCTGGAGCTGCAAGGGGGCGGGGCAGCAGCTGCACAGACAGACGTCAACGGCGACGGCGGCGGCAGCAACAATCATCAATTTCTCAGTGTCGCATTAGTTTTCATTAATTTGAGCGGCAGCAACGGCGACGACGATGGCGGCCAAATGAAGCGGCACAGATGGACGCAGTCAGACAATTGCAACAAGCAGCAGCAAGAAGAAGAAGAGAAGAAGAAGCAGGAGTAGAAGAATGAGGAGGAGAAGAGGGAAGCAGTAGTAGAAGAAGGAGTTGTAGTAGTAATAGAAGGTGGAGCAAGAGTTGATGGAGTAGTTGAAGTATAAGAAGGTGCTGTAGGAAGAAAGGAGGAGAAAAACAGAAGTAGAAGGAGATGGAGAAGAAGTAGAAAAAGAAGAAGTAGGAGAAAGATCGAGCCAGCGATGCAGGAGAAGCAAGAGAAGTAGATCTGGCCCGCAGTAGGAGACACAGTAGAAGACATAGTAGAAGACACTGAAAGAGCAGAGGAAACAGACCATGGCGAGGGCCAGTTGATGATGCCGCTTGCAACAGAGGCAGCAGCCTTTGCAGCAATATTATTGATGCATTTGCCAAGCGACAGCGACAGCCAGACAACTTTGACGTGGGCCACGACGACGCTGGACGTGGCTGCCGATGGCAACAGCGACGACGACGACGACGACAGCGGATGTGGACATAGAAGCAACTAAGAGCTTCCCAGCTAGCGCGACTTCCCTTTGTCCCTCATCCCCCCTACCCTCTCTCTCAGCTCTTCGTCTGTCTGCCTCAGCAAGACAAACTCATAAATAAATTGCGCGCTCTCTTGCTGGTTCGCACTGTGGGCAGCTTTTACAACTTGTTGTTGTTGTTGTTGTCGCTTCAGTCAACCTTTCACATTTCCGCACAACAATTTCTTAAGAAGCATCTACGCCTCACACTGCCACGCCCCCCGTCCACCACTGCGTCGTCCTTTGCGCCTACCTGTGACATTTGCGCAGCTAGGACGAAGGCAAAAAGTGTTTGTAATTCATTTTAACTTGGACTCCTTTTGCTCTGTCCTCCTTCCCCCTCTTTCTTCTCTTCTTCCTCTCTTCTCCTTCTTCTCTCCTTCTTCTTCTCCTCTTGCGTCGTCTCTATTTGCCGTTATAATAATGTGGGCAACCCTTTCTGCGACTGTCTGCGCACAGACAACTCTCTTTTGGGCCGCCCTAGGCTTTTATTGCGTGGCATAGGCGGCAGTCGGTGTGTGTGAGGGGGGGGTGGCACTTATGCAAAAGTCAGACCACTGACAAGTAAGAGACCTCACCCCCGCCCCTCTCTGTGAAAAAAGTTATTCAATTCAAGCATTTGCTGCTGTCTCTCTATTTCATTACAGTGCGCTCTCGCATTATGCACCCACTACAGTGAACTTTGCTTACTGCCGTCGGTCATAGGCAGGCTGCACTGCTGCTGCGCTGCTTACTGCAAAACATTTTACGCCTACAACAACAACAACAATAGCAAAGGCGGCGGAATATTTTCGTAAATTTCATTTTACGACGAGGACGAAAATCATTGCCGGCTTTGCAGTCGACGTCGACGTTAGCGTCGCTGCCACTGGCACTGAATGACTGCGACTGGACTTGTTCGTTTTTCAAGGTTAAGCAGCGCAGTCAACGCACACACACACATGGCAAAAGTGCCAGACATTGAGCCAGACGGAGTGCGTCGGGCGCTCGGGCGGGTGTACGAAGACGGACGAAGGCGAGCGCGCGTTTGGACGGGCCGAGAGAGGAGTGGTAAAGAGGGAGTGTGACAGGGTGAGGAGAGAGTGGGGTGGGGAGGGAAGGTTGTGCGAGTGGGAGTGCATTTCAGCTTACGCTTCACTTAATTTTCGTGCTATAAATGCGACGCTCTTCACACACTGCACAGTGGGTCAGCAGTGCGATCTAGTGAAATTTCATTTACAAAGTGAAAATGCGTTTTGAATCAATAAAAAAAGACTTAAAGGAATAATAAGACACATTTCCAATTATACATTTATTAATCATGTAATTGTTTTATAATTTATATTTATATATTATTTACTCATATTAAATTTAAAATTGTACCTAAATTATTATCCATCCAATATTTATACCCTTTTCTTATCCTTTCTTTCTGGTTCATTCAATATTAATGTAATTCTACTAGATCGTTTAGCTGTCCCACTGTGCACTGCTCACTCGCTGATACTCACACTCACACTCTCAATTGCACTCACTCTCTTTCTGTCGCACTCTCTTTCTCGCCCTCTCTTCGTCTGTCTGTCTGTGCATTTGCTCGAGGGTGCAATATTTGGACTGGATGAGGATGAATGACGCGCTAAAGTTTCGCAACGCCTTTTGGCTTTGTATTTGTATTTGTTGCTGCTGTTGTTGTTGTGTTTATGTTTGTCGTGTCGTCTCGTGTCGTTACGTCTGCGTGTGTGTTTCGAGTGTGCCCGACAGCCCATTCGACATGTTTGCCCATGTTGCCGCAAGAGTGCGCTTATGTATGTGTGTGTGTGTGTTAGTTTTATGTAAGTGTGAATGAGTGAGTAGATTAGTCTCAAGGACAGTGCTGAGCTGGAACTAATTCAAATGAACTCTGGCAACGCTGATCGCTGTGAATGGTTGCGTGTCGTTGTGAATGGCAATTCGACAGGATCGTTAAGTTTCGTTCTGTTAGAGCAGCAGCAGCAACAACAACAATGCAAAATCGACAATAACAGACGCCGTCGTCGTCGTAGTCAGCATCGCCAGAGGGGGCTGCGGCGACGTCGCCGTCGGCAGTCAAAGTCATAAACTTTATTTTCTGTTGCCTGCACAAAGGAGCCTGCTGCTGAGTGAAAGAGCGGGAGAGGCAGAGAGAAAGAGATTCGAGACTTCTCACACTCTATTATCTGCTGCACATGCGACTGCCACTCACTCCCGCCCCTCAGTCTGCCTGCCCCTCTCTCACGTGTCTGCGAGCCTTGAGTGGGCGAATGTTTCATGCGTTTTGTCGACAGTTTCGCCTGCATTATGCGGGAGGGAGAGAGACGGAGAAAGACAGAGTGAGGGAAGGGCACAGTGCGATGCGAAGCAGGTTTTTAAGTTTTGTCTGGCTGCGCTGCCGACGTCGCTGCTGCTGCTGTCTGTTGTTGCTTTTTTTGTGTTATTGCATAATCAACGAAGCTTTGATTGCCTGCGCTCGTTCATGTGTGTGTGTGTGTGTGAAAGGCGTTAAATGGCAACCAATCACTGCATTCGCAGCAGTCTGGCAACCCTTCTAATGTAACAGAGCTCAAGGTGCCCTTGCAGTGCCTCAACAGGTTGCCAGATCTCTGCAGTGCACTCCTTGCTCAGCCTTTGCCTCTTCCTCTCTCTCTCTTTCTCTCTTTCTCTCCTGCCCGCATTCAAATTTCAAATTCCACGCGTCAAACTTATTCAATAATTCATAACTCAATTTTGCTGACCTTGGCACCAGAAAACCCCTTTTTCGCAGCTGCCCATTGCCCATTTCCCTCATTTCCCTTTAATAGCCCACTGTGAGGGTTGTTAATATCTTGATTAATTTGTTGCCACAGACATTTTACGAGGGCAGTTGCAAATTGAAAAAAAAATTTCGAGACGAACCCAGATAGCGCTAAAGCAAGACAGTGAGGTAGACAGAGAGAGAGAGAGAGACAGTGGAACACCCTCCACACGCAGTTTTCAAATCAAATTTTCAAAGTCAAAATGCCCAAATGGAAGTAGCGCGACAAATTGGAAAGAGTTGGTGGGTAAAACAGTGGTAATCTGTTCGTCTGATACCCTGTAAATGTAAAAGGTTGAAGAGAGAATTGTTATGCATTGAAAAACAATAGAAAATGACATTGTATACTTTTATAGACCAAGATCTAGAGAACTATAGAGTAAATAGAGATTAAATTTGGTATGTGAAGTCTCGTTATGGTTAACTCAAATTGAGCTATGGAATTATTGCTTTATGTTGCATATAAAGTATAATATGCAAGAAACCCTTTCATATACCTCATTCAAACTCATTTGAAGTAAAATAAGCAACTGCAAGAGTAACTAAAAGCTCTTTTTTTCCTATAATTACACGTTGAAATACACTAGTGAAATATAGAATATAACATAATATACTTTAGTGAACCCAGATCTCAGGAAGTATAGAGGTTACAGATATGAAATTTGGTAAACAGGCTCTCCTAACCCTTAACTTAAGTTAAGCAATAGCAGCATTGCAGTCTTTTGTATTGGTCGCATAATATACAAGAAACCCCATTCACATGCGTAACATAAACCGTATCTAAAGCAAAGTAAGTAACTTAAAGAGTTTCCACAGGTTTTCTATTTACACAAACAGCTCTTGTTATAATGCGTAGCCACTGTACAGAGTGTCATCACGTCTAATACACCCACTACACATTCGTCTGGCTCGTTATAGCCGTTGCGCTGGCTCTGACCAAAAGTTTACCAATGAAATTTGTGTGCCTTTTGCGCCCGAACGTGGTCAGGATAATGCGCAGCCAGGCGAACAGCGCGAGTGGTAAGTGGCATGTGGCATGTGGCAAGTGGCGTGTGGCAAGCAGCAAACAGGCAGCAGGCGACTGCGACAGCAAAGTGCATAAATAAAGGCACTCAAAAGAGCCATCAAGTGTGCGGGAAACGAGCGTAGGCGGTCGCTCTGTCTGTCTGTCCCTCTCTTCGTCCCCTCATCGTGTATGTCACATAAAGCTGCCTACTTTTTGGCACCTCGACAAATGCGCTAGAAGAGTCGCCAGAGCAGGACGCAACGGGTGTAGAAGGGGCAGGGCGTGCACGCAAAAGTGTCGCACACTCAGCACAGAGCAACTTGTCTGGCAACTTCTGGCCATGAGTTGGCACAAAACTTTGGTCTGGACCTTTCCACACGTCAACTTTGGCCGGACAACAAGTTTTTTTTCGGCTTGTGCAAGTGGACAAAGCGCAACGGAAAAAATTGCATGTAAGAGCCGCTGGTAAAGCTCGCAAAGATACTTAATTATGTAGGGAGTAGGAGGTAGAGCATTATAGAGAGAGGGTAGAGTAGTGTAAAGAGGCAATAGAGGGGTACAAAGAGGTAGAGCAGTCGTTTGAGGGGTGTAGTGCATTCTGATAAGGGGTAGAGCTGTCCGTGGAGGTGGTAGGGCACTGGGAAGAGGGGATAGAGCAGTACGGAAAGGTGGCACAGCTTTCCAGTGTGGGGGTACAGCAGTCTGAAGAGAGGTAGCGCAGTTAGAAAAGGGGGTAGTCCAGTTTTTAGCGGGGTAGTCAAGTCTGAAAGGGGACTCTAGAATGGGTAAAGCAGTAAATGGACGAGGTAGAGCAGTCCTAGGAAGGAGTATAGCAGAAAAGAGCTGTACAGAATGGTGGTACAACATACGAAAAGGGCGTTGAGCAGTCCGAGTAAGAGGTAGAGCCGTCTAGTAAAAGGGTAAATCCTTATAGAGATGGGGTAGAGCATCCGGACTGAGGGTAGAGCAGTCTTATAAAGGAATACCAGATGAAGTGGATGGAGTAACATGACAAGGGAGTAAGGCAGTTCGAGGGGGGTAGCAAACGGTACTGTTGAGGATAGAAGGCGTAAAGCAGTTAGCCACATATCTTTATGAGTAATTATCTATTCATAAAGGAGTAAGATATAGAAATCTACATTGTTATCAACGAAACTGAAAGGATCAGACTCCAAACCCCTCTAAGTAACTCTGCCTTCTCATTTAAACTAATCTACCCCAAATGCAGCAGGGCACAACAGACAACAGCAGCATAAGCAGCTCAAGAGGCACCTCCCAGACAGGGCAGCGCAGCACAGACTGACAGCAGGCCCCAGTCAGATCTCTGTCTCTGGCTCTGCATCCCGTCGTCGTCGTCATCGTTGTCTGAGTTGCTGTCTGAGTACCTGCAGTTGGCTGGCCGCAACCCGCAACCCGCAGCCCGCAGACCAGCAGACAGAGCAGCATGCCACGCGGTTGCAACATGCTCTCTCTGGCAGACAGGGGCAGCCAAATCAAAACGGCGGCCAACAATCGAACAGAGACGACGTCGACGGCATTCAACTCGAATTAAATTGAATGAAATGTTGCAAAATCCCCTGAATGCAGTCGCAGTCGGAGTCGTAGTCGCAATCGCCACACGGGGCAGCAACAGCACAGCGATGGAGAAGGAGGCTGCAACAGCTGTAGGAGGCGGAGTAGGAGGAGGGATCGTCGTCTCGTCGCTTGGTCAAGCTGGACCTGAACGTCGGACTGTGAATGTGATTACATTAAAATTTATGTGCATTTGTAAATCGCAGTCGCAGAGGGAGGGAGAGAGAAGAGCAGAGCAGGGAGAGAGGTGGACACTACTGCAGTCTGGGACGTGCAACATGTGGAGCAACAGTGACGCCCCAACAAGGGGCCTCACAGCAGACATGTTGCCACAATGCCACGATGCAATTTCAGCGACAGCAGCTAAAGTTATGGACAGGATGTTGCAACTGTCTAGAGCAAGTTCAGATAGAGAGAGAGAGAGAGGGGGGAGAAGTAAAGGGAAAGAGACTTCCCTCCTGGTCAGCAGAATCTCTCAATATCCTGTCGCTATAAATCTTGCATTTTGTCTCGCACAATGGCTTATCAAGCGCTTGGCAATCTGGCAAAATGCTAATTATAAACAAGAGAGACGAGCAGTAGCCAAACGATTCACGATCCACGATCCCAACCCCCTTCCCCCTCGTTGGGGCTACTGGGCATGCGCGAACGTCTCTGTCTGCTGCGTATCGTATACATATTTAGATGAGTAGATTAAAGGTACAAGGACTCGCAAACCGGTTAGCCCCTTTAAAGTATTTCATAATTCCTACGACTTTATATCCCGCAACCTCAACTCTTTGTACACACATAACCTCAATATCTTCTTGTTTCTCTGCATAACCTCAACTTATTGCTCTTCTCTGCATAACCTCTACTCCCCTCGCCTCTTAATGGCCGCCAATTAGCATAAGTGCAGCGCTAGGGGAGGCCAGATCGGGGGAAGGGCACTCTAAGTAATAACTAGCTTTTGGCATTTATTAAATATAATGATTGCCTATCGGCAAAAGAGAGGAAGCAGAGAGAGAATTCAATTGATAAATGAATGCAATTACAGACAAGGCACACAACGATAGTATCGAAATCAATAACAATTACGATACTTGACGTGCACCTATAATCAATGAATCGAGTGCCATTAATTTGCACTGCATAACACTGACAGCTATATCGATCTCCCTCTTGCATGCTAATTATCGATAGTTGTGCTCATTTTGTATGAATTGCAATTAAATACCAAAAATACTGCGCTGCTTTAATGCAGCGAGTAAAGAAGAAAGAGAGAGAGTGAGTGTGGAGTGCGGGGAGAGCACACGCAAAAAACGCAACGTTGTTCACATCCCTTTTTGCTTCTTTTCTTCTTCTTCATTTTCATCTGTTTTGTTTTGCATGTCTGGCTCTGTGACTGTCTGACAGTCTGTCCAGCCTCGCCATAGGTCCCTGGGCGTCTGACGTCAAAATGCAGCCCACATACACACACAAACACATACACAGGGATACTCAGACGGCGGCGGCGGCGGCGTGCAGTCGACGTCAAAGTCGCATTTGCCTTTACAATTTTGTGGCGCGTTCAATAAAAAAAGCCAACTTCAAACATACGAGAAAAAAACGTTAAAACAGCAGCGAAGGCAACAACAACAACAACGCAGACAACAAGGAAAATGCAGACGGCAACAACAAAATGAACTGCGACAGCGACGTCGACGACGATGTCGACAAACAGCAGACAGCAGCAGCATCCGAGGCGAGAGCTACACAAACAACCACCAACGCAGACCGGCAATACCAGCAACAACAACAACAAGGCAAGCAAGGAATACTTTTCAAGGTCACGCATAGAATTTCGGTATTTTGTTTCAATGCGTCTGCTGCACACTCAAAAGCCCACACACACAAACGCACACACAGACAGCGCAGTCAGGGAGTGAGAGAGGGCAAAGCAAGAGAGAGTGCGGGCAGTGTGGCGAGAGAGAGAGCAGTGGCTATCCCTTTTTGCGGCAGAGAGCTTTTATGCCTGCATTTAAGCTGCATCGATAAGAGAGAGAGAGATAGAGATGGACGTGTATTAATGTGCTGTGTGTGTGTGAAGCATTTGAATCACTTTGACGCGTCAGTGGCTCTGTATGTGTGTCTGTGTGGCTGTGTGTGTGTGTCTGACATTGAGCCACTTTGCCTGTCGCTGTCTGAGCCGGCGACGCTGTAATGAGGCAACGGCAGAGGAGAGAGCAGAGACAGCAGCAGAGAAGAGCGACAGCGTATGGGCAGCGGCAGAGAGAAAGAGAGAGAGGATCACATCAAATTGCCTTAATATCGCATTTTTGTTGATTTTTTGGCACTCTTTGGCAGTGCCGTAGTTGTCCTTGAAGTCGCTCAAGTTTCGAATGAGTGAGAGGGAGTGAGAGAGACTGTGTGTGTTTGTGTGATGGAGAGGGAGAGAGGCACACTGCCTGCTGACTTTAAGGACTTGTCTTTATTTCTTTTAATGAGACACTTGTGTATCCTTTATGCCAGGTCCCGTCTTAAGTTCTGTCTGCCTCTCTCTCTCTGCCTCCCTCTCTCTCTTTCTTGTCTTACATATTTTTTTGGGCAGGTTATTTAATAGGATAATAAGAAAATAGGCTTACACAGGACAACCAAATGCCAAAGCTCAGTTGACAAGGGCGGAGTACGAAGGACTTCGAGAGGGTCCCCTTCCCCCCCCCTTAAGTCAATGTCTGCACTTAATACTCAATCAGCTTGTCAGATTTCCGGAAATAAAGATATCCGGAAATACTGAGAGTTTAATGAGGTTTGTTGTCAATCTTCTTGCGGACAAGAGTCCAACTTAAATGCTGCGTAACTTATTTTATTTCAATTCGAATTTAGTGAAACTTGGTAGATGTATTTAAAATATATAGAACTTTATTATACCAAATTTAATGAAACTTGTTAGATGTATTAAGTATATACTGTTTAATAAACATACAAAGTTTCAACAGTCTAACTTCAAATATACCATAGAATACTTGTTGAAAACTTTAATGACTACATAACTTTATTTTCTCTCAGCCAAATGGCATACAAATTTATATATTTTTAATAAATATGTCTGGTTTTGTGGACATCTACTTTTCCCTTTTATAGCTTTAATATCTTCTCAAGATTTGGCTATATTTATTTTAAATATTCTTTAACTTCTTTAATTAATGTAAGACTTTTATAAAACTTCGTATATCTATGGAAAATAACTTAAATAATCTACATACCAAATTTCAAGCAACAAACTGGAAGCACCCCTTAGGAATCTTAACTCCCAGTGCCCCAACTCTCTGCACTTCTTCTTCTTCTTGCTGTTGTTGTTGTTGCTGTTGTTGGTCCAAGACATTTGGCCAATTGTTGAGTGCACTTTTGGCAGGGGCAGGGCGAGATTGTCTTGTCAGAAGTTGATAGGCTGTGTGCGCAGCTAGAGAGAAGTAGAGGAAGGAGGAGCAGCAGAGAAGGAGGAGGAGGTGAATGAGATAAAGAAGGAGATGGAGAATGAAGAGCAGATCAAGGAGTAGAAGAAGCAGCAGTAGAAAGATAAAGAGAAGCAGGAAAAACATCAAGAGAAGGAAATGAAGGAGAAGAAGGCAAGGCAAGAGCAGAAGGGAGAGGAACAGCAGGACTGGACGACGCCAAAAAGCGCGCGCAACATGTTGAGGCGGGTTCACATAACTCTGCCCCGCTGCAAAGTCCAAGCTGGAGCTGCAGCTGAAGCTGCCACTTGGCTGCACTCCAGCTGCAAGTGGATTTCGGCACAGCAAGTGAAGGATGCGCGAGGCGCACTCAGTCGAGTCTCAAGTTGATTGATGTGGTCGCTGTGCAGCGACATGGCAGAGGGGTGGAAGAGGGGGGTGAGGGAGGACAGTTGGCCATATGTTTCACATATTGTAAGCAGGAAGGGGAGGGAGGGGGAGGTAGGTAGGAGGATTGCTTGATTAAATCACTTTTCAGCCAACTGACAGTTAATCAAGGCGAAAAAGCTTTCAAGGTGCTGCTGCCGTCCCTCTGCCTGTCCTGCCCTGCCTTGCCCTCTCTCCTTTTACTCTCTCCCTCCCTCTCCCCTCTTACTCTCCTCCTCCCTCCCTCTCTGTTGGCTGTACCCTACAACCGTCGGCGTCGCCATGCAACTTCCGCCTGCTCCAATTGTTTGCGCACACAAAGAAGCGTCGCCGCGTCGCGTCGCTGTCGCGTCGTCCGTGTCGCCGTCGCAGCGCAGCGCAACGTACGATATAATCCAAACAAACATATTGTTTTGTCTGCACTCGCTGCTCTTTCCTCTCCTGCCCTCTTCCCCCCTTGCACATGCCTGTCTGTGTGCTTCGATTGTTGGCGTCGACTGCAACAAAAGCGGCGTCTGAAGTGCAGCAGCAGCAGAGCAGCGACGCGTCGCGACGGCAATGACAGCAGCCAGGCAAAAAACTGGATAAAATGCAGGCGCAGGCGTGTGGGCAGAGGAAGAGAGCGATGGACAGCAGCAGAGGCAGCATAAAGAGAGGCGGGCAAAGCGCAGAGAGAGAGCGTAAGCTCAGCATGCAGTTTGTGCTGTGTACGTGTGTGAGTGAGTGCGCCACTGTTTGGTACTCTGTGTGTGCCTGAGTGTATGTGTGACTGGGCTCGCCTGTCTGTGCGACTCTGTGTGCTGTGTGCCTGTGTGTGTGTGTGTGTGTGTGTATTGCAGTTGCTTGGCTTTGGCATTTGCTGATTGGCTCTGCTTTGTCATAGCAGGCAGCTTTGTGTCATTGGCACGCAAGCTGAATGCTGTGAAATGTGTGTTAGAAGAAGCTGATTGATTGAGCACCACACTAACTCCCCCTCTCTTCATCTTGCTATATTATGCTTCTCGCGCATCTCCTGTGCGCTGTGTCTCTGCTTCCCCTCTGCCTCTGCTCCGTTCACTGCCTGTGCTCTGCCCTCTCTTCTCTCTCTCTCTCTCATTCATTAGGACCTGCAAGAAAAGCACTTTTGTGTCAGTCAGCAATTCGTCTACGTCTGCTGCTGTTGCCGTTGCTGCGCTGCTCCCCCTGCTACTGCACTACTCGCTCTCATCTCTCTCTCCTGTCTCTCTCTCCTTCAGCTTCATTTTGAAGTTGTCTGCGTCTCGCAGACACCGGCGACAACCTGCAACAACAACAACAACAGCGACAGCACAGCAACAACAACGTGGCCCAAGCGGCCTTTTTAGTTGCAGTTTGTAGTCGCTGTCTGTGCCTTAGTCGCTGCCTTGACTCCCCCCCCGTCTTCCTTTCGCTTAGCCCCTCTCTCTCTGCCTCTGTAACAGACTCAGCCGTTCCCTCGCGCCTCAGTCGCTGCCTCTGCCCCTGTCGCTGTCTCAGCAACTGACTCAGCCTTGTCCTCCTCTGCCGACGCCTCAGCCTCTGTCACAGTTTCTGGCTCAGCCTCAGGTCTCTGCCTCTGCCCTTGTCTCTGCTCCTGTCTCTGCCTGTGCTTTTGCCTCTTGCTCTGCCTCTGCGCCTCTGCCTCAGCCTCAGCCTCTGCCTCAGCCTCTGCCTTTGGCTCTCTGCTCTTGCCTCTGCCTCAGTCTCTGCCTCTGCCTTCTCTCTCTGCCCTCCCTCTGCCATCTTCTTCACTCTCTGTCACATTCTGCGTCTGGGCCACGTCTGTTCTGTGGCTTAAGTAGGTTGGCTCGTTGCCTTGCCAAGTCAGCAGCCAGTTGCACACACACCCCCCCCCCCCTTCACTCTGTCCCCCTTCCATGCTGTCTGCGCCTGCTTTGTTATTCATATTATCCGGCAAATATTTGTCGCTGTCATATGAAAAAAAAAGGGTTGATTCGTCACCCCGTTAGCTAAACCCCTTGCACCCGTCTGCCTCCTCTACACTCTTCCCTTACCTTTCCTCCCATTCTCTTCCCTGCCTCTTCCCTTCCCCTTCCCTGTCTTTCCCTTCCATCTTCTCTTCTTTACTAATGGCCGCAATTGTGGCTGGCAAAGTCGGCAACAATTGCCACAGCATACGCTGCGCACTGATTTCGTGCTTACCCAGTCTTCCCTCTCCTTCCCCCTCTATCCCCTTTTTGCTTCACCCTACCTCTCTCTCTCTCTCCCTCTTCAATCTTGTCTCGTCGTCGTCTCGCCTGATAATATCTTAATAGATTCTTTTGCTTCAGCCTCATTTGAATCTGAATTCATAAGTTTCTTGCCTTCACCTTTGTCTGCTTCTTCCTCTCCCTTCCCCCTTCCCCGTGCCTCCTCTTCTTTGCTGCTGCCCGTTTCTGTCATTCCGTCAACACGCTGCATCATCTTCGTCTTGTTGCAAAAGAATGCAAAGTGAAAAGATGAAGAAGAGGAACGCAAGGAAACACACAAATTCAACAAGAGGTTTCTATGTGTTCTCTCTCTCTCTTTCCCTCTCTCCCCTCTCTCTCACCCCCCTTGCCAGCTCTGTGCAATTTGTATAATGAGCACGACGTCGTCTATTATGGTTTAGCACAAGTCTTTGACTTTCAGCACCTTATTGTCTGCCCCTAGCTAGGTCTCTTCTACCCTACCCCTCTCTCTGCCTCTCGCTTATTCCCCGTCTGCCTGCTCTCTCTCCCCCTTGCCCAGGGGTAACTCTTTGATTTGCTTTGTCGCCTAATTCCTGTCTACTCTGACTTCTGAGGTGGAATTCAGCTTGCTAATGACATTTACTGCAAGTCGCAGAGCTTTGAGAAGCTTTTGTTGTTGAATTTTGTGTTAAGAAGGCAGCAGGGAGGAAAGCGGACTGCTTAGGGTGTCATTTGTAATTGTATATGACTGGAAAGCTGTTCAAAATGCATGGGGATTGCTTAGTGGGATTGTAGAGGGTTTTCCTTTATTTAAGGCTGTCAGGATTAATCAAAATGTCTTCCCCAGGCAGCTTTATGTTTGTGGAAAGCTCAAAGCGTCTAGGATTAATAAAAAAACCTGAGAAACTGCACAAAATAATAAGCAAGCTGTTTATCTTTTGCCAAGTAAGCTTCTTAAAGCTCCTTAAAGCTCTATTTTTACGTATTTACTCATTTAATCTACGTATAACAAGCGCTAGATCAGTTGTATGGCTAGAAAAGAAAAAAAAAAGACATGGATCTTCTCTTTTAAAAAGACTTTTATTTAAATTTAGCTTTAAAAGCACATTAAATTGGTTTAGAAAGCTTTACTTAAACTATTTTTCCTTTGTAGAAGACTTCTACGCTAAAAACTATTCTAGAAATTGTTTAGAGAGCTTTAGTTAAGCTCTTTTGTATTTGTGCAGGATCACGCCACACTCGATTTATCCTAAAGTTAAGAACTATAAGTGAACTTATAACTAAGCTCTCCACAAACTGTTTTCAGTTTACATTTCGTCTTATTCTAAGCTTAAAAAGCTACAATTAACATAGGCTTTGGATTAAAGTAAAAGCTGCAAAGCTCTTAGAATGATGCTTATGCTGTAAAAATCCTAGAAATTGCAGTAAACTTCACTTTACAAGCTCTAAGTTTATTTAAGCTGTCACAAATATATACAAATCACATTAAATGAGACAAAGAACTAAGGTAGTATTTAACTTTAGTTATTTGTGCCATTTAATGTACTTTGTACATATTTGTAACAGCTTAAAGCTCATGCAATTAATGTACAAGCTGTTAACTAACATCAATCATGTTGTTAACTAATAGCAAACAGCTTACTATTAGATAATCATGCTCATATTTATTAGCTAACAAGTTGCCAAAGCTCATTAAAGCTCTAAATATAAATATGCCCGCCACCACAGTCTGGCATACCCTTTTACTGCAGTGTATCAATCACTCAACAGCTTTGCAGTAAACAAACTTAATGTCGCCAACTGATTAACAATCGCCAAATTGCAAACTGCAAACACGCAAGTGCCTGCCTGACATACCTACCTCCCTCCCTCCCTCCCTCCCGCTGCCCACTGTGCCTGTAGCTGTTGCCCACTGTGCCAACCCACTTTGGCATTTGGCATTTTTCACATTTTCACGCGGCACATGTTGCATAGACCACACACAAAACGAGGGGGCACTTGCGACGGGTAATAGACCTGTCCAGTGCGGACAGTCAGACAGAGGAGGCAGGAGAGAGAGAGGGGGGGGGAGAACAGTGGGCCACATGCCACATGCAACATAAACATATGCCACGACATTTATGTCTTATGCCTTTCGACACCCGACGACGACGACGATGGAGATCGGCGCATTATGGCCTCCTTTATGAGCACTCGGCGTCGCTTCTAATGTGCTTAAGGCGTCATCGCACTTGGGCGTGGTAGCAGCAGCAAAGAGGGGGAAGTGGAAGTGGGGTGAGAAGGGGCAGCAGGCATTGCTTAGTTGTTGCTGATTGACATTTTTTATGTTGCTGCCGGCGGCAACAGTTCAATGAGTTATGATTCATCGACTGGTCACATTGTTCGACCTGCAGCAGGCAAAAGGGGGTTAGGGAGGGGGGAGAGGGTCTCGCTCTTTGTAGCCCCTTAATGAGCTCCATTGTGCGCGCATTGGAAATTCATTAGCGAACTTGCCGCTTTGTGCCCATTGTATCGAGGCGGACTTTATGTTTTCCCCCTTCCCCTTCAAAAAGATCAAAGTGAAAAGTCATCGGCAACTAAGGGTTGAATGGAGAGAGAGATGAACTGAGAGAGAGCTTGGCGTACTGCAGCAAAGAATTGGGCAAGTAGTTAAAAGAGAGTGAAGAGAGAGAGTAAGAGATAGTAGACTGCAGAAGAATGAAGAAAGAAGAGAGAGACAAGATAGGGGAAAAAAGTTGCAGTTTATTATTAAGTCTGAAATTAAAAAATAAGTTGAGGGGGAGTTACAGGGAATACAAATACTTAATGAATTCTGAATGTAAGCTACAAAGAATATAAATACTTTAACAATTCTAAAATATGTCTATCAGTTATCATTATAAACTTGTAAAGAAAGTTGAGAGATCAAAAAGGAGATCAATCTTCATTATTATCTTGTAAAGAAAGTTGAGAGAACAAGAAGGAGAACACTAGGAATTTTCACTATTTGTTTTCCAGAAAGATTTGTCAATGGATACTCAAATATATCTATTAGAAGTCTTCACAGCTCACATTACAAATAGCAGCTCTCATTATAGTCAATTTTACACTTTTATATATATAATTTACGCTTTATAGTTCAGGAATATATAAAATATTTATAACATAATTTAATAAATGAACTTAATGCTAAGGAAATCCCTGGTAGATTGGTATAGAGAACCATTTACATATTATTATAAAAGTTCTCATTTCAAATGCAAGCTAAACTATATAAATTATCTTTTAATTGATCAAGAATATATATGCATATATCTAATTCATACATACTCCAGTTTTAGTTCCATTTAGTTGCCCTATCCCAAGCTTAAACTGCTACAGTGGGAGCCTCTGCTTATCTTCTTAGCTAACTCTGCCTCTTTTTCTTTTGCTTTAATGTACCAGCATATATATATTATATATGCCACGCCCTCAGGCTATAGGCGTAACCTGTTGCAGCTGTCTCTGTCGCTGGCAAAGCAGACAAAAGCCTCGCAACGCGTTCGATGATTGATTGTCGTGTTGTTCCTCATTCCTACCAAGTGTCTGCCCTCTGCCTCAGTCTGTCTTTGCCCTTTCCTTCTACTGTATTTTTTTTCTCTCTTCCACGCTCTTCTGCCTCTCTTCGGCCTCTCTTTCGCGCTCTCTTTCCCACTCTCTTTACACTTTATTGCCTGCAAATGGAGCCCTAATCAAAGCGGGCACCTAAAGTCATTCATCATGTGAGAAGAAGTAGAGAGAGTTGAAGCCAGGAGAAAGAGAGAAGCTCAGAGAGAGAGAGAGAAAGAGAGAGAGAGACAGACTGTGTGAGTGGGAGAGATAGAGCGCGACTGCAGCTCGATTGACTGACTGACTGACTGACTAGACGCATTGTCTGGTGGCACCAACGCGAACATCCGATTGCGCGATTGTGGCATTTGCCACGTTGCTGCAGCTGCCACAAGAAGCGCTGACAGGCGCGCTAAAAATATGCAGTGGGGGGGCAACAATGGGACACACATATCACATGCTAAATGCATTATATATACACACACACATATGTATATAGACTATATATACTTGTAGCTAAGTGGCAATCGTCTGCTGTCTTTTGTTGTCTCGACACAGTCTGCTTATCACACGGCAACAACAACAACAATACAACAACAACAATGTGTGCAACAACAATAAATAATGACTAACAGCAAAGTGTCAACAATGTTGACTTGAGGATCGTTCTTGGTTCTGCTGTTGTCGGGCCACACATTACGTATACGACATGCGCGCCTTTAATTGCGAGCTCCGATCGAACCGACAATGTATGCAATATCTATTTAATTATTTATTTATAAAGCAGACAGACGAAGGGAGGGAAAAGTGAGGGGTAGGGGGGCACAGACTGGGCAGACATCGACCTTGGCTTGTTCAGCCAAACACACGGCAAGCGGCAACAGCCAACGGGCACTGCAAGTGGCATTGCGCATACGTCACGTGCGCCCAGAGCAAACCCGCATATCAGCTCGTATCACACCTGGCTAGCTTTACTAGCTGCCTGCCTTTGACTGCCTGCCTACCTCATTGCCTACCCTCCCCTCTTCCCTCTCTGCATTCCCCCCTCTCTACCTTCATCTCTGCTCCCGTTTGCTGCCGTTAGTCAGTGCCGCCTCCAGCGATGGTCTTATTAAATTATCAACATAAACAAATGTCTCGCCGCATGTGGCCGCATTGCAAAATACACATGTGCACTGAGAGAAATTACAAAGGGGGGGAATTTTAAAGGGGAAAAGTATAGAAGAGAAAAGCTTGTAGAGAAAAACACTTTAAGGGGAAAAGTTACAAGTGATATACATAACATATGATATGATATGATACATGCATATACAGAGTATATATAAATACAAGCTTAGCAGCTGTTATAAACTATAAAAAATGTGCTTAAAAGCACATGCAAGCTTTAAACTGTTAGAGAGAACTTGTTAGGCTTTCTTCTTTTAATCAAGCTTTGATTTAATTTATTCTACACCTAAGTTATATTTGAACTAAGTACTTGGAAACCTCAATTATTCAAGTATCTTGCAAGTAAATTGATAAGTTTGATGTATTAGAGAATGCGCCTCAACTCAACAAGTTGCCTATTTTATTTTCTTCCTGCTTGCTTTGTTATAAGCTTAATACAATTTAGAGTATTTATCCTTTTGGTTTATCTCTTATTATTATTTAAACTCTAGTTCTAAACTTGAGAGACTCATCTTTACACGTCACTTTACAGATTAATCTAAAGGATTCTTACATTAGTTAAAGCTTGGCTTTTCTTCTTCTTCTTGATAGAATTATAGCATAGTTACTCTACTTTAAAGGCATCATCCAAAGCGTTCTAACATTATTTGTAGCTTCGCTTAGTTCTAAACTTGAGAGATTCATCTACAACTAAAGCTATAACTTTACATTACAGGATTAAACTAAAGCTTACACACATTTATTGAAGTTTTACTTATTTCTTATTTTACGAAAATTATCCACAGCTGGGATCAATAACTTACTAATTATCTGGATTAATTTAATCCAATAAGTTCTACTAAGCTTAAAACAAAGCTTTCTTCTAGCTCTGTTTCATTCTCTCTTTATAAGCTTATCCTTAGTATGTTAGAATACTTTATTTATATAAAATAAGATTAGTAAAGTTCATTTTTGCCGCAGATTAATGCAAATCTAATCTAATCTTGAGTCGAATATAAATGTATTTTATTCCCTGGGCACGTTAGCAACTACCTTAACCTTTTGTGCAGTGCATGTACTTGTTGTTGAGTATTTTTTTGGCATATATGTTTTACTTTTTTTTTTGGGCTTTTTTTTTGGTTTTTGGTTTTTTTTTTTGGCTCAGTGTGTGCGCCAAAGCAAACACAGACGTCGCCGTCGCCCGTCGTCGCCGTCGTCGCTGCCAAGTGCCAGTTTTGGGTGAGTTGCGGGTTTTTTTCGACTGCCAAATGGACGTAGAAACGAAGGGGGAATGGGAGAGTGAGGGGGAGCGGAAAGGGACAGACGAACGTACGGCAGGGCTGACGACAGCTTCTCGTCGACGTGTGTGTGTGTGTGCGAGTATGTGTAAGTTCAGGGGGTGCTGCTGTTGTGGGGGCGGGGTTAACCGGCAATGGCAGACAGAGACGGCAGAAGGGCAGACAGACGAGGGGGGTGAGGGGGAGGGGCTTAGTAACCGCAGGTAGGTCGCCAGACAGACAGGCCAGACGACAGAGAGACAGACAGGGGCCGAGAGCAGACAATGTTAATTAGCACTTCATGATAAGTTGTCTCAATTGTTGTTGCCTCTCATTGTTGTTGTCCCTGTTACTGTTGCTGTTGTTCTTGTTGTTGTTGCTGCTGTTGTTGCTGTTGTTGTTGTTGTTGCTGCTGCCGGTGTTGGGCGGAAAAAGTGCTGAAACTGTGACAAATTGCGGTGCGGCTGAGGATTTCTAAGAAATTGCTGCCGATATGACATGAGAATTGTGATAAAACAAGGGAGAGAAAGAGAAGAGAGAGAGGAGAGAAACAAAGGGAATTAAAAGTAAATAGTAAAACAGCGGGTAAAGACTGAGAGATACCCTAGCAAAGGATTGCAGTACAAGAGAGAGACAGGGCGAGAGATAGAGAAGTGAGAGATTTAGCTATTTTACAGCTAAAAGTTGAATTAAAGGTATAAAGTAAATGAAGAACAGAACAAAGAAAGAGAGAGGGAGAGAAAAAGGAAAGGCACTTAGCCATTTAACAGGTAAATATTCATAAGTCAGTGCAGCATGCCTTGTTTGCTTGGCAAAGTATAGACTAAAGTATACCCTGCAAAGGAAATATTGAATGCAAGACTGAGGTTGGCAATACTATTTAGCCATTTTACAGCTAAAATTCGAGTGAACTTTCTTCTGTTGCTCTCCTTGTGCACCGCCCACCCCTTGTCTGCGCCTTGCGGTTTACAGGGTATTTGCGGCGCGCCACTTACCACATTTGTTTTTAGACTCGTTAATACTTTTCACAGCCGGTTGCAGCTATTTTTAAACAATATCAGCAACAAACACAGACAGACAGAGACAGACAGAGGCAGGGACAGAGACAGTGAGAAAGACAAAAGAGGGGCGCAGACAATGCCCCCCTCCCCCTTCCCCTGCGTACCCCTCCTCCACTGCACAGACACAGCACAGACGCCGTCAGACAGCGCGACCCACTGATCGAAGCGGAGCGAGACAACAACAACAACAACAGCAGCAGCAACAACAACAAGAATGTCACATGTGATTCATATGATGATTAGAGTAAAAATAAAAGCACAAGATGCATAAATAAAACTTAATTAACGTGCGGATCGATCCCACCCTTACCCCTCCCCTGCCCCTACACCTGCTGCTGCTGCGACGCCCTGCGGCTGTTTGACACTTTAAAATTTCGTGGACTTTGCACGGCGGCTCAAGACAACAGCAGCACAGACGACGACGTCGACAGCGACTGCGACGCATGACAGTGAAACTTGCGCGATGACACCTGCCTGCATTAATTGTATTTAGACAAATGTCTGGCAGACACACACATACACTCACATGTGCAGCTATTAAACAGTGTATTAACTATGCAAATATACATACATACATACGTTTGTTTTTGTTTATTTATTTGTTGTTATTGTTGTGTGTGTGGTCGAAATTGGAATGGAACGCAGCGCGCAGTCTGTTAAAGAGTTGCATAGCCACTTGCTGTGCTGTTAACTTGAGCAGCGCTGCAGCAGAGCGCTGTTAATGCAGTTCACTTGCTGTGCTGTTAACTTTAGCTGCGCTGCAACAGAGCGCTATTAATGCAGTCCACTGTTATGTTATGTACTCTGAGAGAGCCAAAGGAAAGAGAGCCTAGCAGAGCCAGAGAGAGAGAGAGCGCGCGTACTTGAAGTGTTTCACTACGTGCCGTTTTCAGACTGTGGGTGAGACACAGAGTGAGTGAGAGTGAGAGAGATCGCCAAAATAACAAAAAAAAACAGAGAGCCGATTTTAGTTAATGCTCCAATTGGGCATGAATGAATGACAATATGACAATGCATAAATGTAACACAGCAGAGAGAGGAAGAGTAAATGAGAGAGGAGGGAGAGTGAGATAAAAAGACTGAACTGCATATGCAGAATATATGTAAAGAAACCACTTTGCATTTTGCAACTGCAAAACCGGCTGCACTTTGTTGTTGTTGTTGTTGTTGCTGCTGCCTATGCTGCTGCTGCTACGTGTGCTGCCTCTGTTGTCGCTGCTGCTAGGTCTGCTGTCACTGCTACTGCTCTTGTATCTGTAAGAGATGAGAGAGTGGAATGCTTTGGCAATGAAACGCCAATGCTAAACCTTTCGGCTGACGACGACGACGTTGACGACGACAGCGGCTGCGCTGTTGTTTTGTCTGTCTCTCGTCTACTACAGCGCCGCATGGCGACTAGGTCGTTTTATTTTAATAATTATTGTAGTTGTTGCTATTGTGCCTCGCTCTGCCGACGCGTTGCTGCTGCTGCTGTCGCCATTGCGTCGGTTGTTGTTGTTGTTGGGGCGAAAAGCGCAAAACAATTGTTGTCTGATTTACAGCGAACGCACACACACATACAGACACAGACACAGGAAGACAGACAGCAGGCAAGCAGAGAGGGAGAGAACGCGGGCAGTGTCAGAAGAGGAGAGAGAGCGCAGGCAGAGACGAAAACAGGCAGCGAGCGCACGTACGTACGTGTGAGAGCGCCAACAGAGCAAGAGAGCGCAATTCAAGAGAGCGCACAACATGTCGACTGCGTCGCGTCGTCGTCGCGTCGCTGTCAAGGCAGCATTCGCCTTAGCTTTCGTGTGCGGCGCTCAAGTCGCCGCAGTTGAATTTTGCGTGCGTTTCAGTTCGTTTCGTTGTCGCCGTCGTTGTCCGCGCGCAAATTCGTCGCACATATTACAATAAAGCAGCAGCAACAACAAAAGCGCAATAATAATCTACAACTTACAGCTGTAGTTATGTTATTATTGTTATTTAAACAAATACCAAAATACGCAGCAACATAAAAGGAGGAAAAGAAACGTAGCAACAACAACAACAAGAAGAAAACAAAGCAGCCTAAATAAATAATCAACTAAAGCAGATAAACATGCACAAACATGCACAATAATCAATTGTCGTCGTCGTCGTCATAGCTAGCGTTCCTCTATACTCAAATCATTCCTACAAACAATAACAACAACAATAATAACAAATAACAACAACGGCAGCATTGCAAATTGCAGCAGCAACGACAACGTCAGCAGCGGAAGAGAAGCAGCAGCAGCAGAGCAGCACCAATAACAAGAGCAACAACAACAACAGCCCCTGTTAATGTACATACATAGAAACATGCACATGCATGCTTAGCATATGTGTATGTGTATATATGTGTGTGTGTGCTTAGATAAATTCGCATATTATTAAAAAAAGAAGAGAAGAAAAATAATAATAATAATAAATATTATTAATTAAATGTAATCAAATTTGTTTGTGTATGTGTGTAAATGTGTCAAATATAGCATAAAGTAAAACAAAACGTAAACAAATAACGTAATAAGTAACAAATAACGTAATAAGTAACGCAATTCCTAAAGCAAATTAAACTAGGCATAGCAAAAAAGTTATAAACAAAGGAAATTAACAGCAGCAGCAGCAACAACAACAACAACTATTAAAAGGTGAGCGACGTTTTTTTATACCCTTCTCACTCTCTCAGTCTGCTGTTTTTGGTTGGATGCAGTGTGTACGTATTAATTTGACCAGCAGTGTAGGCAAAATGGGGAGGCATAAAGAGGCGCGCATACCTTTAATTATATTTGAAATGAATATGTGAATACACTCACTCAAACTCGCACTGACAATCACTTACGCTGTGGCGCATTCCGGCCACTTCCTGTCCGCTATAAAAAACGCTAAAAAACGTTCCAAAATGTTCACTCCACACATAAATGCAATAAATTTCAAAAATCAACTAAAAAACTAAATGCCGAAATACTAAAATATTTATATGTATATGTATATATAGAATATATGTTTATATGTTGTGGTAGCGCTCTTTAAAACCCTTCAGCTATTTTTTTTGTGGCTGTCATAAAAAATGTAGCAATAAATAAACGAAACGGAATATTCGAAGAGGAATCTAAAAAAACAGCCAGAAATTATGCCTTCTTCTTCTTTTATTCTTTGGCTAATTTGGGCGTGTGGGGGCGTAACGTGTTCACACAAATTATGACAACAATAAAATATAGTAGAGGGGGACGGAGGGGGGCATATATAGTAGCTAGTATTTTAGAGGGAGAGAGAGCAGTATATGCTAGCCTAGGCAAGGCAGTGTCTGCTATATATGCCGCCACTTGTTGTTGTTGTTCTTGTTGTTGAGTAAAACAAGTTTCGGCATTTTACTGGCGTAGACAACTCTTTCCTCTCTCCCCTTTTGCGACTGCCTGGCAACCCTAGAGAGTTGCCAGCTGACATCAAAAACAATGCGAAACATTTTTAAATTTCCGCGAGCATAAATCAAAGAAGAGAGAGGGAGAGAGGGAGAGCATAGATAGAGATTGGCAGTGTATGTGTGTATGTGAGAGAGGGAATTGGGAGAGACAGAAAGGGAGAGGTAGAGAGGCACAAGGGGCCAGCACGACCTAACGAAACCCCAAGTCAGAGCGGCTTCCTCAGTCTCTCTATCGTAGCACAACACACACTCGTTCTAGCTGGCTTCCCGCTCTATGCTGCCCCCTATCTCTGCCTCTCGCTCCCTCTCCCTCTCTTTCTCTCTCCTTTCTCTATGTCTCTCCTTCTCTGTAGGCAAATCACTTCCGTTCAATGAACCCATGCGTAAGCCAGCTGTAGTTGTAGAACATTTGCTGCTTCTACTTCTTTTTTTGCGCGCTTGTCTCCGTCTCCGTCTCTGGCTTGAGCTTTTTGCCTAGGGCATGTTATACCTCTGCTACTATGTACGTCTTGTGCCTTTCACACACACCAACACACACGCACACACTCCGTTACACACGCTGTCAGACACGTGCAGTCCCCGGTTCACCAGGTGTCGCAATCAAGCTAGCAAACTGCCAGTCTCCAGTTCTAGACTGCCCTCAAAAGCCCAGTTCTATACTCCCCATTCTATGCTATGTATATATACTTCAGCTGTGTCTACAAAGTCTGGCCTAATCTAATAAATATGCAAATGTTGACAGTAGTCTGCGATTCGTTTAGGCAATAAATAATAGCAAATGCCTCACGAGTTGTTTAAATTGGCCAATTTGTTGCTAAAACTGGATTAGCAGTGTGTAATAACTAAGATAACTTTCAGTTTTATAGAGATTGTGAGTGATGCCTTATAAAAGAAAACTATTAAAATTGTTAACCTTTTACTAGTTTTATTAGATATATGTTCTAAGAACTAATGGGGCCACATTTAGCAGCATATTCTTGCCCAGCAGTCTGTGTATCTAAAAGATAAGATCGATTTGGACATATGATATTTTAAAGGGCTCTTTACACTTGTAGAGTGTGCAGAATTATTGGAGAACTTTGAGTTCTTAAAAGTTAATACATGAATTTATAATAAACTCCACTAAAAGTTGAATTTATTAATGAGTTTTGATAGATATTGTTTTACAAAAGTCTGGGAATCATTTAAGGCATTGTCATACTAAAATGCTATAGAGTATAGTAATAATTTAAATATGACTTATAACTATATTAATATCGGGATTGTAGATTATAATTATTAACCAACTCGTAGATTGCACTTAAAATTATTAATATTAACTAGTTTCATTGAATAAACTTTACTATTTCATAGTTTAACTATAAACTTAAAAGTTAAGATCAATTAGGCATTAAAATACTTTAAATAAAACGTAATTTACAACTCGTAATATATCTAGAATAGCCAGACAACCTTCAAAACCAAAAGATTTCACTAAAAACTCGTAACTATTTAGCAACTCAGCTTGCAATATCAACGGAATTTGTGAAATGCGCAATGACAGAGAGAGAGAGGAGAGAGGGCATTCCCCATAGTCTAGGCCAAAAGGGGGTAGACAATGAAAATGCACTTTAGAATAGGCGCAAAGTAATAAAAAAAATTGCTAAGAAATTTCAAAAAAAAAAGCAGAAACAGCAACCGAAACAATGCGAAATTGGAAACAATAAATTAATCGAAAGCTAATTAAACAGCTGACGCGACTAAGTTAAGGGAGACACACAAGCGACAACAACAACAAGAGTAACTACAACAACAAGACTAACTACAACAACAACAAGAGTATCTACAACAACATGCAACAACAAGAAGCAGCAACAAATCGCCAAGGTCCCTCGAGAATAATTCGTTCTCTTTCACTTTGGCGCGTAGCTTATCAGCGCGTCGTCTGGCGTGGCTTATCAATGGGCAGCGTAATGGAAACGAGACAGACATATAGAGGCATTAATATATACATATACATATATATGTATATATGTACATGTATAGCTGATATCGTGTCGAGTAAGAAGAGAGCGAGAGGGAGTGCAAGAGGGAGCCTTGAAAGTGTTTCGCGCTTCTGTGATCATTATTATCGTCGTCGTTGTGTTATCATTATCATCATCATCGTCATAGGGTTGTCACGGCCCGCAGAGCAGAGCGCAGAGTGCAAACAGTAATACGCAATAGCAAAGCCCAAAAAAAAGAAGCCAAGACAATTCACAATGAATATCACACAAAGCACACACTCTCGCACCCACATGCTCTGCCTCTCCCTCCCTCTCTCTCTCCCATTCGTGATAATCTCAGTCTAGTTCAAAGTCTGTTTTTTGATATTGTTTCGCTTTGTTTCGCCTTCAATCTTGTCATTGTCACACACTGCGTATACGCAATTATCAGTGAGGCCTCCCGTGAAAATGACGATTTACCAAAGTTCGCACTTGAAACATGCTTTTTATGATTAGATATATATATATATATATATATATTTCGAGTCGAGTGTCTGCCCTGGACTGAGATATGCTTGAACTATTTGCATAAAAGTCACGCTAAAGTCACGCCTCAATTTCACAACACTTTCACAGAGCGAGAAAGAGAGAGGGAGAGAGAGGAAGAGCGATCTCTAGCTTTAAATCAGGTGCTAAACTGTGTTCCCGCTGGGCTATGCATGCTCTCTCGCTCACACACTCACTCTCTAATCGCGCGCCGTCTGTTGTTGGTGTTTGACATGCGGCCTTTGTGTGATTCCGACGGCGTCTTGTGACGTACTCAGAGGCACAGTAGAGCTTAGTAAATGTGTGAGAGAAATATAGAGAAAGAAATATGTAGAGAATTTAAGGTTAAATAATGTAGGGTATAAGCTTAGTTAGTCTAGTCCAAATGGAGTAATCTATGCCAGAGAGAAATCCATATAAGAAACAGACAGAGAAGAAGAGCAAAGACAGAGTGAGTTAGAATAAATCACAGGGAGGTAGAGCAAGACAAAGAGAGCAAGAGCAAGACAGAAGTAGAGATAGATATGTAGGGAATGCCAAGGCATGTAATACAGGGTATAAGCAGACCTAGTCAGCCTAATAAGCTTAGTCAGACTGATGACAAACTAAGCACAATGAAAGACCTTAAAAAGTAAGATAGCAAGGAAGGGCACAAGAGTGATAAAGAGAGATCAAAGACGGGGGCATACAAGGGGGGAATACCCGGTAATAAATTACAGGGTATTAGTCAGCTCAAAGTCAGAGAGAGAGAAACCAAAAGGAAATACCAAATGAAAGAAGAGGAAAACACACACACACATCAAAGCCAGACGAAGCAACGTTGATGGATGAGAGCAACAAACAGTGAGACAAGAAAGAGACAGAAGAAGGAAGGAGGAGAGAGAGAAAGAGAGAGATGGAGACGAGGAAAGGGAATGCCAATGCGAATGTTCATTGATAAAATTATAGAAAACTGACTGCCTAGACTGCCAATAAAAACAACAAGGCGAGCAATAAATAAAGTCTGCTCTGTTGTTGATTATGTAATAAAAAGTAAGGCCGGTCGCGGTGGCGCGTCGCCAGCGCATGTAAATCAAAATTGCACATATAAAACGATGTATATATATGCCTGATATATATGTATAAATATATATTATGTATATAGTGTGTGTGGGTGTGCAATGATTAGCAATTCTTGGAGAGAGACAGTTGGCATTTTTGAACGTGACACGAAGACAATTTGATAAAGAAGTTTAGTGCGAGACAGCGCTGCCCTCTTGCTCACTCTTGCTCCTCTCTCTCTCTCTCTGCCTCCTCATTCTCTTCGCTATTATATACTCGGCTCCTCTCCTTCTCTTGCCCCTCTCTGCCCTCTCTTTCTCTGCCTTGCTGCAGCTCAAAGTTTTCAATTAAGCATCGAAGTTGATTTTTGTTTTTGCTTTGGCTTTGTGTCTGTCTCTTCTCTACCTCTCTCTGTCACACTGTCTGGCTACGTCATTCGACGAGTGAATGCTCTGGGCATCGTGTGTGGCCTGGCCTCTGCCACTAGCACTGCCTTAGACTCATCGGATGAGCCCGAGAGCAGAAGAGCAGCAGCAGCAGCAGTAGCAGCAGCTGTGCAAGGCTGATAAGGCGGCAAACGCGACGCTGCGACGGAAACGAGTTATCGCTTGATAATGCTGGACCAGAGGAGCACGGGGCAGGCGGCGGGGGTCCAAAGAGCAGCAGACAGCAGATGAGACAACAAAAAGTGTGTGGGAGGAGGAGGAGGAGGAGGGGAAGAGAAGTTCGTAGACACTGACTGACACTGCATAAATCACAGAGAGAGAGAGAGAAGAAATCGCTATAAAAAAATTGACACTCTTCTGCTTACTGCAGCTTAGTTTTGCACAGTGTACTGTGCTTCTTGGAAATATGTCTCGACTGGCAGCAGACACCCTTACCCCTTTTGCCTTCCCCCTGCCCCTTTTACTGCCTGCCCCCTGCGCTGCCTTTGGGGGCAACAAGAAGCTAAGTAAATCCAACAGCGACGCGCCTGTGGCCTACATACACCAACACACACACACACACGTGCAGCCTTATTATGGATGGCTTCTGCTATCTCCTTTGCTGTACCATATCTCTGTCTCTGTCTCGCTCACTGTCTTCCGCTCTGTCCTCTGTCTGGGGCTGCATCAATGATTTATTCGCATTTCGCGTGTTGCGCACAAAACACACACATAATACTCATGTCTGTCTGCCACTGACTGCCTGTATATATGTATGTGTGTGTGTGTTTGTGTGTTGTGTATATAATGTATGCATGTCTGTGCGTGTTCGCTTTGGGTCCTTTCGGCACTGGGGCTTGGCACAAAATGCGCAACTTCCTGTTTTTATGGCTTTGCTTTGGCTTTTTGCTGCTTGCCTCATGCTCTGTCTGTGTGTGTGTGTGCCCCTGTGTGCATGTGTGTGTGTGTGTGTGTGCAGACATCCTTGATGGTGCCGAAAAAAAGAAATAAATGAAAATGTAGGTCAATAGAATTGCCTCGATTGCGTAATTTCTTTGCGTATTGCTTGGGGAATGCGCTAAAAAACGTTTTTGATTGAAGGGGGGAAAGAGGAACAGTGGAATAAGGCGGTAGTGAGGGAGAAGGGGAGACGGGAGAGGGGGGAGCCTAACATGCGCTTGTGCCCGGTCGCAGACAGTTTCGATTACATCAGAAAAGCGCTGAGCTGGCTAATGACAGCGGGAGATATCATTAAGCGTCGTCGTCGTCGTCGTCGTGTTTGTTGGCCCCACAGACGTATCATGCCACGGAAATCCCGATGTAGCAAACGTGCCGCCGTCGTCGTCGTCGTTGTCGTTGCCGTCGCGGCCATCGCCGACTCATTTTGCCCTGAAAACGAAAACGAGGCCAAAAGTCGACAAAGTCGTAACCATCGTTGGGTGTCGCTGTCTGGCGTTGTCGTAACTTAACGATATTGTGTACAGTGGGCACGCACTATAGAGAAACTTTGAAAGAAGACGCTGTTCCAAAACTGATAGTATCTATGACAATTAGAGATGAGTAGTAGTATAAGACTAATGCAATATATTGATATATATCAATATAATTATTGATCTGAGATGAGCAGCAGCAAGATTACAGCATTATATTAATATTTATCGATATAAATATTGATCTGAGATAAATAACAGCAAGGTTAGTCAATTATATCGATATTGATATCAATAGAAATATATCACATAAAAAAGATCTTTAAGTAAAACTATCACAATTTTATAAAGAACGGCTTTATGACTTTGAATAATATCGATAATATCGTAAAATATCGTACAAGCTTTTAGAAGGAGTATAGAAACGTTTGTGTAGTATTAAAAAACAAAGAAATCATCTGGGATTATAAAAAATATCGTAAAATGATATTAATGCAAACGAATAATATCGAAACAGTTCAGCTCTAATCAAATTCATCAATTTCTTCTCTAGAAAGAGACCTTATATAGATAAATTGTCATCAAAATATCATTTATATCAATAATATTTCGATATATCAAACATTTTTATAGCAGAAACAAATCAGAAAATCGTTTTGTAGAATCACAAAGGAAAGGAAATCACTTGAGCTGACAAAATTGATAAATTATTATGAATATATCATATAAAATATCAATATATACAAAATATATCAAGGGAGATCAATTCAGAACGAGTTTCTGCACTCTTTCTCTACAGAGAGACGTAAAAAACATTCATTTACGTATATTATAATCATAATATCAATTGAATCAAATATCTACAATACAATACACTCAATAGCAAACTCAATTTCACTTTGTTGTTCGCTCTATCGCGCACCCACTGTAGACAGTTGTTACCCGTCACCTTTGTCTCTATCGTCGTCGTCGTCATGTCATTCCCACCTACATAACGCGTGTCTACGGGGAACTGCGATGTCTCGGAATCGCCGTCGATTGTCGGTTGCTGATTAAATGCCGAACAAAACCAAACCAAAGCGAAGCGAAGCGAAGCTTCTTGACAACAGCGAATACGACATAGAAATCGCAATGAGGAAATGCGAGAAAGAGAGAGGAAAAGAAGGGAGAAGAGGAGAGCAGGCACAACTAGAGAATGGAGAAGGGAGAGACTGTGGACTGTAGACTGGGTCTGGCATTGCGGGGTTTCGCCTTCTTTTTTCTGACTTGAATATGAGTTTGCATTAATTCTGTTTCTTTTTTCCTTTTTTTTTTTTGACGGTCATTGGCCAAAACGCAGACCCAAAAAACAGCAATAACAACAACAACAATGAATAGGAAAAAAATTTAAAATTCAAATTGTCTGCGAGCTAAACTAGCTGAGCACACACAGCGCAAAAACAACAACAACACACACACACACACACACGAAGCTATCAAAATAAAATTCCTGACCACTGAATGTCTGCCAGAGAGTAAGAGAGCAAGAGGGAGACAGAGAGAGAGAGGGTAGAGGGAGAGCATATTCCGCATAGGCCTCGAAAATAAATTGTTTTGTAGCTGAAGCAACATTTTTATGCTTTGTATGACGAACTGAAACGTAATGGGAATGGGAAGTAGGGGAACGATATGGAATGGGTAATTTTTTGTATGTTTTTAGGCGCGACAGAGATAAAGAGAGGGAGAGAGAGGGATGCAAACAGGGGAATAGTTAAAAATAGATAGACAAATTGTCGCGTCATGCAAAAAGGCAAAGCTAAGCGAACTAAGGCAACAACAACAACAACAAAGAGCAGCAGATGCTTTAGCTGTGATTTGTGCAGCGCATAGAACAACAATGGCAAACAACAACAATAAAAACAATGAAGAGAAAATTGTATAGTCGGCGTCTGGTTTGAATTTTTGTTGTTTCATTTACTTTGTTCGGCATTTAGTTTATATTTAGAGGGAGGGAGAGAGAGAGGCAGGCAGAGAGGAGAAGCCAGAGCAGTGAGTTAGGGGCAAATTGCAAGAAACAGTGTTGCAAATTGCAATCAAAATTTATTGTCTTCCCCCGATGAATGTGTCTGGCGGCAAATCAAATGAAATGTCTCAACTGTCCCTGCGTCGTCCTATTGTCTCGTTGCGCGCTCGTTGTTCTTCTTTCTACCTTCGACAGAGAGATAGACAACGAGGCAGACAATGCGACAACGACAAACATTGAGTAGCAGCAACCGGAATTTATATGGCACGGCCGTGCACTCTGCTGCTCGGACACATCAATTTTGAGTCGAAATCGACTGAGGATTTTGGCACAGTCTAAAACATTGCTAAAGTGCACTGTGTAGAAGATTTATAGATAGTTATCAACTCAAGTCAATATCTAGCAGCAGCAGTCAAAGGTTTTTGATTAGAGAAAGAGAGAGAGCAACTTATTGTTGATGGTTTGCTGAACAGAATATCGATTGATCGATTAACGTTGCGACTACTATCAAAACAGACAATAAATTTGAGCTCATTGTTCTTAAATTGTTGCTTATTGTTGATATTTTTCTACATTCAACTTAGATAAATCGATTTCCTTATCGATACACCAACAATTTAAACAATTGTTTGATGAATTCTTTAAATATAGACACACCGAGAAAGAAACTAATTATTTTTAGCTTTCTCTATCGATAAATCAATAAAGAACATGTGAGAGCAACTTACAGATAAATATTTCTTGATATTAATGGCGTGGCTTAATATTATTATAGATAACTATCAACTCAGACAATCTTTTGATTGTTCTCCTCATTTATTTCTTTATCAATACACAGAGAGAGAGAGAGTGGACTTACTATTTATAATTTTTTATGTAAGATTATGCAACCTAATGTTGATAGCAACCCAATATAGCCAGAATTATCTATACAACTTCCTTTCCATCGTTTTCCCTTCATTTAACTGTGGTTCCAGACGAAACTTTCCATGTTCTAACCACAGATAACTTTCTCCATTCAAAATCGATAGATTGCTTGCACTCTAACCTCACAATAATTAGTCTCTGCCTATTCTCAATTAGCCTATGAGGCAAAAGAAGCTTTTACACAACATGTTTCGCCCTTTTTATTACTGTATCGACCTAATGAACAACAATCGGCTCATCAAATCGAATCGTTATACATATACTATATATACATAGAAGGGGGAATGGAATTGCAGCCACATCAGTTGGATTTGGCATCTGAACATAATCAATTAATACGTATTAATTAAGCCATTAATAGCTTTTCACTAATCATTTTGTTTTTGGCCCCAAAAATTGCTAATGTTTTGGGCTTTGTGGAGTTCTGTTGTGATTTGTGGATTGTGATTGTGATTGGGAGAGGAGAACCGCAAGTCAAGCTGTGCTTAGCTGGGTTAGCTGTGCTTAGCTGGGTTAGCTGTGCTTAGCCGGATACCTCAGCAAATTAACTACACGCGCTGCTATTGGGAATATACGCCAGCGGCTGCCCACTCTCTCTCCCTATTTCTCTCTCTCTCTTCTCTGGAATGCGGCAGAGTGCAAAGAAAGTGGGAATTTTTGAATTTATCATAGATGCAGATACAGAATGAAGAGTTTGGAATCTTTAAACCTAATTATTTGGTCAAAAACAACAAAGTATGCTTTATACAAGGTTAGGATAACACTTTTAAAGCAGTTTCTTATTAAATATATAAATAATAAACTACTTTAACCTTATATAATATTTAAACCTTATCAACTGTCTCCTTTCTCTCATACTTTTTTGTTTAGACAAAAAGATACGCCAGCAAAGGCGACGCAAATGGCAACAATTTCATTGACAACTGCAGCTGTGAAGGGCAATGAAGCTAAAACGCAAATCGCATTGTTTTAACGCGGCGTATGAGTAACAATATATTACGTATACGCCTGACGTATAGAGTAGTCAGGTGGTTAAGGCACGCGCTTAAATCAGGCCAACAAGCAGCTGACATGGTTTGGCAAAAGAGGCAAAACAGGAAGGGGAGAGAGAGGGGGTAGGGGCGCCAGCTTGATGAGGGTATTCAGAAGGATTTCGTTTGGGTCGCCGCGCATTGTTTGACGCCCAGGCAGATGGAATATGCGATGTTAAACTAGTTTCTGACCCACATACGACACAGGCGGCGGCGCCGTTGCCACTTGAAGAGGAGCAGTGCAAGGGGAGGGGAGAGGGAAGGGCTTGGGAGTGGGGCTAAGTGTGCTATAGGGGGAGCGGCAAGCAGGTCAATGAGTCATTGGCCGACGGAACAGCAGCAACAGGCAGCAGCAGCAGGTTGCGCAAAGCGTTTAGCCCAGCAACTATGACAGAAGAGATACATATACGTATATATATATATGGCAGATATATATATATATATATATGTGTGTGTATCTGTAGCGTGCATATACAATGGCAAATATAGCTGAGGCAATTTTTCGTAATATTTCGAAGCCTCTGTCAATATTTGCATGCAGCTACGTCGAGGCAAGCTCGAGGCAAACAAAGCTCAAAGCTACACAAGCACCCGATGCCCCCATGGCTGACACCGTCCCCTCTCTCTCTCTCTCTCTTTCTCTGTCTGTCTGTACGGGAGTAGAACAGAAGCGCCAAACAAACAGCAGCAGCAGCAAAAATCAACAAAGTATGACACAATGTTGCAGTGTGGATGCAGAGGAGGAGAAGAAGGAGGAGCAGAGCAGAGACAAGAGCAGGCCAGAGAAGGAGAAGGGAAGCAGGCAAGAGCAGAAGACAAGAGCAGAAGGCAAGTGGAGAGCATGGAGGAGGAGTAGAGCAGAGGGAAGAGGGCAGGCAGGCAAGAGCAGCAGCAAGGCGCAAAGCAGGGGGGAGGGAGCGTAGACAACACTTTGCGCAGTCAAATGCGAACCCAAATGCGGATGCGAAATGGAGCCACGACTTAACGTTGATGGGTTTCCATCATCAGCAGCAGCTACAAACAGAGCAGGAGAGGGGGAAGCAAGGGGTGCCGTGCAATCGTGTCTAGACTTGCAGACCCTGTGAACTTAATTATGACAACAAAAGGCAGCAGAGGCAAACAGCGCAAGCACAGCCCAGGCCTGGCCATCTCCCTTCTGCCCTCTGCCACTCCCCCCCCCCTGCCACGTTGGCGCTGAAAAAAATTGTGTAACGCGATGTGCAAAATGCAAAAATGCAAAAAAAAACAGAAGCTAAAAGAGGCAGCAGCAGCGAAGGCAAAGCATGCTCTGCTCACGTCGCGTATACGCAATGTCTACTCAGCTTGACGCAGCACATTGCGCATACGCCATGTGCACACACACACACACATAGACAGTCTGTGAGCATTGCCATTAATCAATTTGGCGTGCTCGATGACGTTGCATGCGATTAGCACGACAAACATTTTTTATTTTATTTTTATGCACGTTTCCCCTTTTTATAGTTTTTTCGCCCTACGCTGCTGGAGAAGGAGGGGAAGCGGGCAGGGGCAGTGGAGGGAGACTGCACGCAGTTGCAGTCTTTGTCGCCAAAGGTCGCAAAGGCAAAAAACTTACACACACGAGCTCATCAGCAGCGCCAGACACGCCGCTCGAGACTGGGCTGGGCTGGGGTTGCACACCCCTCCCTCTGCCTGCCTGCCCTATGACTGCCTCCCCTCTGCCTGCCTCTTTCCCGTTCTTTTTCTCTTTCTGCCAACGTCGTCGTCGTCGTCTGCGGTTTGGCTCTTGCTTTGCTTTGCTTTTTTTTCTCGCCTTTTTTCGCCTTTGCATTTGCCATTCATTTGCATGTTTGTCTGCGATTGCATCAAAAGGGTTGTCGCTTGCTCAGTCGTCCTCTGCCACTGCCTCTGCCTCTCCTTGTCTGTCTTTCTCTACTTGCCTGCCTCTTCCTCGTTGCTGCCCATGACGGAAACGGAAACAACGACAGCGCAAACGAGACAACTTTGTTGCCTGGCAAACAAATTTTTAGCTGCATTTTCAATTTTGCAAAATATTTGTTGCCAAGAAAAAAAAACTGTAGAGACAACCAGGTGTGTCAAACAGCCGCAGGAATACCCTGTAAATGGGATATAAGGCTTTGGCAATGCCAGAAATATACAGCAGCAGCTTAAAGAATACCCTGTAAATCTTTCAAATGATTAGAAAATGTGATTAAGTAGAAGTTTCTTTAGAAACCTTTTTCAACTGCACAGCGACACTTAAGTGGCTCAAACAGCCTCAAGTATACCCTGTAAATACTGCATAAACCTTGAAGCATGTCTTAATTACAGCAGCAGCTTAAGTTAATCCCTGTGAATGGGGAATAAATCTCTTAAATGCAGCAGTTTAATTGCCGAGAAGGGGTTTTTCTTACCTGCTCAACTACACCTGCCTGCTCTGTGTGTGTGTGGGGCTGCATTATTTCATAACAGCGCCTGTCTATGCCAAGTGTAGTTTGCTTTTTCGAATAATTGTTTGCGCTATTCATTTGCACACACACACACTCACATTCTCATATTTACATTCACATTCGACGTTGCGTCTGGCTGCGAGTCTCAGACTGACGTCAGTCAAGATATTTTCTCGTATTTCGCAAGTATTCTTTTGTTTCTCATAATTTATCAGACGCTGTTACAACCGCAGCGACCTTGGTAGCCCCTGCTCCCTTCTCTCCCCCTCCCCCTAGCCCTTGTTCACTGTCTCTGGGAATAGTTACAAAGTATTTGCATTGCATTCGCTTCGTGGCAGACATCGATCAATTCAAGTCATAACAAAATACTGCGATCTCTCTCTCTCTCTCTCTTTGTCTCGCTTGCTTGCGCTAAATTTCTTCAAGTTCAATGTCATGCCATATATTGTATATATTTGTATTATCATACTAATGCGGCGATTTGAGTTGATTACGCTTGGTTCACTTGTTCGCTAACCTTGACATCAATTAACGTGTCAATGATCCGCAGACTCCAAAAATTATTCCTTCGGTCAGATTGAGAAAGTGCCGCGAATAGTGTGAGGATAGAGGAGGAGGAGGAGGATAAAGAGGGGGGCAAGTGCTGCAGCACTTGAGTGTCATTAGCGCTGGCATCATAATCATTGAATTAATAACTAGAAGCAACTGTGAGATACACAGATGTGCATAAATCCCCACATAGAGATACATACTTATATATACAGGGTATATATGGTATAAACAGTATAGAACAGCTCGGGGGCGCCTCCTTTCACTTAATCAATTGAATTGTCAGCCTCCAAATTGCCCGATTATACGTGTGTTTATTGTATACCCTGTAGAGCACGGAGAAAGGGTATGCGAGAGTGTGTATCAGACAGTCGGCATATAATAAGCAAAGCCGACAGGCGTGTCTTATCTCACTTTGCTGTCTAGCTGTCTGTCATAAAATTGAGTTATTATAAAAGCTATAGACAGCCGATTTGGCACTAAGGTTAATTCTCTGTAGACTGTAGACAGTGCTAGGGTATCTAAGAGTCACTTGAATGCACCTCACAGCCAGCTTAACTTGCTTCAATTTGCTGCGCTTGCTTCGGTCAAGGAACCTGCGTCGTTAAGATATCAACAAGAGCTATGCAAAGAGCGGAGGCAGGCAGGCAGTTAGAGACGGGGGGGAGGGGGTTGGAAATATCTTGTGCATTGGTGCAAAAAACAAGTTTCCACATGCCGCTGCCCACGGGCCTGCTCCGGTCCGCAAACTGAACTAAAAATAGCAACGAAAAAATCCATTTAAGTCGCATAAATCGAAGACAGACCACAAGCTGCCAGTGCGGTCCCCCAGTGGGGGCCAAATAGCCAAAGCCAAAAGCCGAACAGCTGTCCAGATATTGAGTAAATATTAATTATAAGACTCTGTTGACATTAGCCTAAGAATGTCGCCCATTCAGAGGCGATAGAATTTACAGTGGGCACACGTAGATATAAGACAATTCATATGTAGAACAATTTAAATACAATTAAAGAAGGTAATACGGTTTAGTGAAGCTTAGAAAGCCAATGAAAGCTCAGTCCGTTCAGCTGAAAGCGGCTTAAAGCTAGCAAAAGATGTTGTAAAGCTTGTAATAGCTTTGCACTGTGACAATCTGTAATAATTTGCAGAAAGAAGTCTTTGCAAAGCTGTGAAAGTAGATGAAAGCTCAGCTTAAAACAGCTGTAACCTATTGAAAAGACCTTAAAGCTTCTGTAACCCCTTAATGAGGCCTTAAAGCTTCTGAAAACTATTGTAAAACTTCGCACTGCACAAATTGCATATATTATCAGTTCTAAACCCCAAAGCAAATCTTTCAGAGTTGTCAATGTTACTATGAGATTCTTTAAAGCTACTGAAAGCTTTTTCCGCAGCCAGTAGTCCGTATCAGAGCCCTCCGGAAGTTGTCGCAACCTGTTTCAAATCTGCTTATCTGACAACAAACGCAACGCGTCAGTCGCTCTACCCAGCTGACTGTGCAGAGTATATCGACCTGCACGTGCGCTCGTCTACAGATACGAGAGGAGGCGGCGCAGACGCGCTCAATCAGTCACCTGCAATAAAAATTACAACAAAACTGCGACAATTAAAAAAGTAATTTAGCAAAAAAAAAAAAAAAGAATGAAAAAATCGAAACGGGCAGCGACCGGACGACGAGGCGACCGACACAAGCGGGTAACTGCGCGTTGAGCCGGTTGAGTCACCTGTCTGCTGATGTCGCTGGCGCTGTGAGCAGCGACGCAAGCAGAGAGAGCGGCTGGGAATGCGCAAAAGTCTAAAGTGCCCACTTGTTGTTGTTGCAGTTGTTGTTGTTGTCGGGTTGTTGCGCTGTAAAGTTGAAGCCAGACAGACAACAAGCGCTGTCTGTCACACACGCGCGCAGACACACGCGCTCTCTCTCTCTCTGCCTCCCTCTTCCCCTTCCTCCGCTTCTCTCAGTCACAGTTGACATATTTGTTGTACATTTTAATTTCTGATGATTAACTTCATTTTCTGTTGTTGTTGCTTTTGCGTCTGGCATTTTTAGCAATTTGTAATTTTCCCTGGGCTCCTTTCATTGACGTGATCGCCAGCTCACCTGACTTTATCTCTAAGTGAGTAACTGACTACTGACTGACTGGCAGTTCTGCCCCCCCCCTCCCCTTACAGCCACTCCCACACCACCCCTTTTTTTTGTTTTTGGCCAGAATCGAACGTGAACGGGCCCAGACAGACAACGATGTGTTGTCTGCGTCATGCGCGTCATAAAGCACATTTTGTTTGGCCTCCGTCTCTGTCTGCCTGTCAGTTTCATTGTTAACGTTCAGTTTCAGAGACGGCAGACCTCAGTCTCAGTCAGTCAGGCAGGCAGGCAGCAGACCTTATAATATTTACTCTAGGCAAGTATGCTGGATCGTAAGCGAGAGATCAAATGAGAGCTGTGCGAGAGAGATAAGTGTAAATAGAGTAGAATGCCAACCAAGTTGTTGTGGTATTTCCCTTTAAATATCAATTGATTAGAGCTGTACACTCTAAAATACTGCAATATACCCATTCAAATGTTAATTAGTCTTTTGTTTTGAGAGTGACAACTCTAAATAAATAAATTTGTAGAGTATTTACTATTAGTTTTTCGTTGATAGAGGTACAACTGTCCTTAGAGCAAGTTCTACTTAGACTTGCTAGCTTTCCCATTAAATACCAATTAATTTAAGCAGCAACTGCCAACAAAAATAACATAAAATAATGCTAACTGTTCTCTGTTTCCCAACAATTTGCACTGATAAGCTTCAACAATTTATCGCAGTCGCTGCTTATCATATGTCGATTAATGTGTCTGACTAAATTAAGCATTTATGCTTAATTAGCAAAAAAATACTAAGAAATCTACCAACCAATGGTGATTAATATAGATAACAGACCAAATAAATTTATCAATCAGGCCACTTATCAGTCGCTGCAGGCGTGCATGCAGGTGCTAGAAAATACCACGAAAATACCAAGTGCAGTATTTAAAAAGGCTCTGTGGATGAGTCACTGAGTGCTGCCTTAAAAATATGCAACTTTTTAAAGAGCTTGTCAAGTAGTCAAGCACTTTAGCGACATAATTAGTTAGTTAGTATATTAGGGTGACCATACCATTGCAATAAACAAAGCCTGACAAGCCGTTATTTGCTTGTTAACAATGCTAGTTAGCTAGTTAGTATTATTAGGGTGACCATCACACTTGAGTAGACAAGAATTTCGCCTCGTCTCTGCTGCATACGCCGCCTCTGCCTCTGTTGATTGTTGTAAAATCTTGTTGCGCAAGCAATCGCACATGCTCGTTATCCCTATATAGATATGGGCGGTCTCTCTCGCTCTCTCTCTCTATGTCGAGTCTGTTTATATGAGTGTGTGTTGAGAGTGTGTATGGTGTGTGTGTGTGTGTAAATATATCATGGCTAAATAGCCAGCATAAGTATAACATGTCTGCGTCTCTTGGCCATTGCCCGTTTGCGTTTGTTTATCGGCGGTCTCTGCCCGTCCGCCCACACACACACACACACACACAGAACACAAGGTATCTGCGAGTGCCAGACGATTGCGCATGTGTGCTTGGCTGTGCTGCGACTGGTCTGGTATCGCTTAAGTCGTCTGCTATCTAGTCTAGACGCATACGCAATTCTATACACACATTCATATGTATCGTATAGACAGGCAGACAGAGAGACGAAAGGACAGATGGAGAAACAGACGGTGGGAGACAGTGCGACCTATAGACAGACTCGTAGTAGTTTAGTTAATATAACGGAACGCATTGCGTCTACTACTGTGTCTGCGACTTCGGTTTGTTTCATTGTCTCTCTCTCATTGTTTGTGGCACTCTTTTGTTGTGTATATTTTGTGCAGTGTATTTTTAGACTAGTATATTTTGAGTATCTTTTTTAGTTTTTGCTGAAAACATCTCGTAACGGTCTGTTTGTTTATATACCATGGCACAGTGGGCGTGGGCTCGTGAATGGCAAGAATTGTGAAAGTACTAGAGAAGGTCTTGAAGCTATGGAAAGCTGAAGAAGTTCTTTGGGGCCTTTGAACAGACACGCAGACTATCTTTATAGTATTTCAATAGTCTGTGAACTCTACCCTACCCTAGTGAAAGCTGAAAAAATGTTGAGGAACATTAAAAAGTCTCTTAGTTGTGCAATATTTAAAGCTGGAGAAGGTCTTTGGATGGTATTTTTTTCATAGTTGAACCTTGTTAAAACCTGGAGAAGGTTTCCGGGGGTCTTTTGAACAGTCTCTTATTGTACTCTACTGCAAGCTGTAGAAGGTCTCGAGGGAATCTTTTAACAGTCTCTTAGCCATACCTTATGGTAAGCAGGAGAAGGTCTTTTAACAGTCTATTTTATATTGCAATGTGCTAATGGTCTTGAAGATATCTTTCTCTATCTCTTCTATACTTTATTGAAAGCACGAAAAGGTGTTGAAAAAGTCTTTCAGCAATTTCTAACTTTGAATATAGCAACTATATAGTATATATATTGTACCCTTAGCCTTGATTACTTATGCAAATCTTTGCTTCTTCTTTACATTTGCAGGCCACATTTTGTTGATCGCCATTGGGGTAGCCGTGTGTCTGGTCTGTGGCAGTGTGTTGCTCACTGTGATTACACTGCGACGCTACACTGTCGCAGCCGCAGCAGCAACAACAACGCGCAGCATACGCCACAACAAGCAGCAACGCGCGTCGCAACGACGGCGCAGCAGCAGCAACAATAACAGCAGTGGCTGTGGCAGTGCAGGAAGCGATTGTAGAGCAACTGCCTTTGCTCTGGCACTACCATTGACAACGACAACAGCAGCAGCACAAGCGGAGCCAGCAGCAGCAGCGCCGGCACCAACATCGCTAGCAGCAGCACCAGCGGCAGCAGCAGCAGCAGCAACACTTTTGTCAACCGAGCCGGAACATTCTGTACCCGTAAGTAGCCAAAGCAAAGTGGGTGGCATGTGCCGCATGTGGCATGTGGCATGTGGCATCTACATAAGTGTGTGCAAAAGGGAAACGGCAATTGGGGAATGGAAATGTTGAATGGGAATTGCGAATGTGAATGTGAATGCGAACGGGCAAAGGCAGAAGGTAAAGGCAGAAGGCAAAGCGGAAAGGCAAAAAGGGAAAAGGAAAACAGACAACGAAAAACAGTGAGAGACAGAGAGAGAGAGAGAGAGGGAGATAGAAGAAAAAGGAATTTAAAGAGAGACAGGCAGAGTAATAGACAAAGAGACAGACAACGTGCGACACGTGTCAGAAAGTTTTGCACGCCCTCTCTGTCTCTTGCTCTTCGTCTTGCTCTCTCACTCTCTCTCTCTGTCTCTCTCTTACTGCTGGTCTTGCTCAGTCTCTCTCTTTTAGCTCTTTCTTTCGCTATTTTAATAGCGCCAAACCCACAAAAAGGACTGACAAACAGGCAGAAGAACGGGCAGAAAGACGAAGAGTTTGACAGACAGAAGGACAGACAGACAGAGAGACAGAAGGACGGACAGACAGTGGGCAGACAGTCAGAAGAGCAGGCATACAGTCGAACGGGCAAAAGGGAAGACAGGCAAAAAGGGGAGACAGACGAACGAGGAAAAAGGCAGACAGTTGGACGCGCAGATGGGCAGACAGAAGGGTATACAGACGAAGTGGGAGACAGGACAGACCATTAGTCTGTCTATTGGGTGTGGGTGATGTTGCTGGGGTTTGCTTTACTTGGCTGGTTGGCAAAGTCCTTGAAGCAACAGCTACGCAGCTTGTGCAACCCGAACCGAAACAGGGCGCAGACATCCTGATTGTGCGTTATATAACCCACCAAACTGCACGCCCCCTCTCCCACCCGTGCCCGTCCTCGTTGATTGCTGCCTTCTGTGCCGTTTTTTTTTTTGCTGTTGCCTTTTATCATGTTATGCAATACCGAAACGAACGTGGGACGTGCCACGTCGCGTCGTCGTCGTCGTCTGTTGTGCAAAAAGTATCTGCCGGATGCACAGCACGTCTCAAGCAGCAGCAGCAGCAGCAGATGAGATACTTGAGCAGGTTGAGGATCAGTCTCGTCTCCTCTTTTTGTTTATTTGCACAAAAGACAAATAGAATAGTGTCTTACAACTTTTGTGGCAACCCTCTCTGCATTGCCTGCGATTCATGGCATAAACGTGCGCTTAATGTGCGCTGGCGTCGCTGCCTCTGCCTGCGTGGACGTCTGGCCCCAAAAATTCTGTCGGCATTTTTATTATGTCTTTATTATAATGACAGTGAATTGAATTTGGCTTAAACGCCTCTCAATATGTGAAGCCTGTCAGCTGCACCTGCTTGGCCTAACTGTGCGGGTGGAGAGGGGTGAACTCCCCCCTTCCCCTTGCCATTTGTATTGGTTAAGCCATTAAACCACAAAATGAAATGGAATGAAACAGCGCGCATCTTGTGGCTGCATCAAAGTGAAGCCGCAAGTGGCATAAAAAGAGAGGAAGAGAAACTGAGGGGCAGTTAAAGAAGGTAGGCAAGAGGGGGCTTGGCAACTTTTGACAAATTGTTGCTGGCTGCGCTGACAACTTCAACATGGTTCATTATTCATTACAAGCCTACACACAAGAGGCGTGCGAGTGTGTGTGTGTGTGTCGCTCGTGCATGTGCATGTGTGTGTGTGTAGATGTCATATTGTTGACATGGGAAATAACACACACACATACACTTTAACTTGCATTTAGACAACGTTTTAATGTGATATTGCGTTGTTTTTACATCTTCTTCCTCTTCCTCTCTTAGCTTTGTCCATTAACACACACACACACACACACGTAAGAGAGCCTAAGAGTGTGAGCAGGCGCGCGAGTACCACTCACACACACACATGCGTGACTTGGGATTTAGAACACAGAGACGGAAGCGCTGCCTGCGTGGGCGTTGTAACTGGCGCTGCCGACAGCGCTGCCAACGCAATGTGGAAACACAATTGCCGCTAATAACCCAAGGCGTTTTTGCCGCAGACTTTCGCAGCAGCAGCAACAGCAGCGCGGTGGCAGGCAGCGACGCGTTGTGTTTTAATCGAATTTTATTTGCCGCCGTTAGCCAATGAATAATTCAATTTGATTATTAAATGTGTGCGTGCGCGTGTGCATGTGTGTGTGTGCGTCTCTGTTGGCACCCAGCAGCAGCAGAGAGAGGCGACGCGACACCTCGACAGTCAGGAGATTTTATTATTACCGTTATGTGCTGCACGCAGCAGACGCAGAGGCGAATAAAATAATTAGCTACACACACACACACACGCGCGTATTATTTGATATTTTATGTAAAATAGAATTTAAGCAGCCTTTGCAAATTTAGCATTTGATTTAAATGCGTGCAATGTGAATTCCTTTTTCAAGGGGGCTTGTGGTTCGGGGCGAATGTCAATTATGATTAGCATAATGTAAGGTACGCACACACACTAACACACACAGTACATTGGCATGCAGACACGCACTCAAGACAATTTGCAAATATTTCGTTTAATTTAAATGATAGGGGGCGGCGGTGAGGGATTGGCAAGGGAGGAGGGTAACAACGCGCGTCTGAGAAAAACGAATTATTTGCTCGATTTGTCATTTGTCACGCTCACTTGAACACATCAATCGCCAGGGCGCGCACCAGGGGGGAGTAAGAAATACGTTCTCACAGACACACACACACACACACTTTATAATGTGGGACATGCAGAATCGTGTCATCAACACGTACGTTGTGTGTGCAGTCTAAATTATTTATGAACCGATAGAGAAAACGTACGATATTTAACTGGGCCACAGTCGCTTTCAATTGATTTTGTAATGGCGTATTCTGTGCATATTAAGATAATACTTACAATTTAAAGCTGCAATTTAAATTTGAAGCAGTTTTAACGTGTAAAGAAACTAGTTCACAATAGGCAACAGGGCAGTCTTATTGAACAGGCGCGCAGTGTTGCCACCTAGTTGCAAATTTAAACCAGGGCCTCGGGCAGCGCTGCTTTTTTAACGCGCGTTTTCGTCTACGTTTCGTACAACTTTTAGTGTGTCTTGTTTTGTTTATTAATTATTTGCAATATATATAAACAATATGCTTGGCAATAACAACAACAACAGCAGCAAATCAGCAACACATGGTGCAAGCAGTCGCCGTGAGCTAACATTGCCAACAACAACAATTACGCTGTGCGACTTCTTTGCCAATTGCAGTGTAGAAAAGCCAAGGAAAAATGCAAAGAAACAGTGGAAGAAACAGGCAGAAAAAGTGAATGGAGTCGGTGCAGAGCTAAAAAAGGAGGCGGAGAAACAGAATGGATACCATGAGGAAGCTAAGTTGGAGCAAGGGCTGCAAGTAGAGAATGGAGTGCAGGGGAAAGCTAAGCAAGTGCAGGTGCCGCACTTGAAGAAGAAGAAAGAGTGGGAACTGTATGGAGTCCATGAGGGAGCTCAGCAGGCACAGCTGCCTCAGTTGGCCAAGGAGCAGACAGAGATTAGTAATGGAGAAACTAAAGAGGCACCCTTGATCAAGAATCAAGCGAAACTACTCAATGCAATCAATGGAGTTACTAAGCGGGAGCAGATTGCCAAGAAGCAGGCACAAAAACTAAATAAATTTTATAAGGAAGTTAAGCAAGAGGAGTGCAAGAAAGAAGCAGATAAGTTGAATCGATTATCCAAGCAGGAACAGATTGCAGCCTGGAACAAGAAGCAGGCAAAGGAATTGATAGGATTCCAGGGGGATGTTCAGCAAGAGCAGCTGCCAGCCTTGCACAAGAAGCAGGCAGATAAACTAAATGGATTCCAGGGGGAAGCTAAGCAGGAGCAGCTGCCAGCCTGGAGAAATGGATTCCATGGAGTAGGCAACTTGGCCTCCGCCTCTCGAAATGGCAATGAACGCCCGAAAGAGCCTGCCAAAATGACCATATTACGCCAACCCACGTCAGCCACTCAAACGTTCAACCCGTAGGGCCGTCAAAAGCTGTCCAAGAATAGCCACACCCTGCCCCAAAGTGCCGCCAGAGCTGCAGCATGTGCATCGCATGACATCTGCAGAGTTTCGCTCGGATTATGCAGCACATTTGGAGACAATGCGCACACGGCAAAAGGATCAGCAGCATATGCGCTACTTCGAGGCCAGCATTGAGGAGAATCCTCATCTCTTCAGAGGACGCAGCATTCTCGTACTGAGCTGTGGCACTGGCACGCTGGCACTGATGGCAGCACGCGCTGGTGCTGCTCAGGTCTATGCGCTGGATCACTCCAATGTGACAGACTATGCACAACTGGTGGTCAAGGAGAATCACATGGAGCACATCATCACTGTGCTGCACGGACGAGTGGAGGAGGTGGAGGAGCTGCCACAGTTGGATGGCATCATCTGCAATTGGATGGGTTACTCGCTGCTCTACGAATCGGAGCTGCTGCAGTTGCTGCAAGCACGCGATCGTTGGCTTAAACAGGGAGGATTCATTCTGCCTGATCTCGGTTCGCTGTACTTGGTGGGCGCGGCAGAGACGCAGCTGAAGAATGAACGCTGCAATTGGTGGTTAGATGTCTATGGCTTCAATATGAATGCAATGCGTTGCTATGCACTGTCGGAGCCACGTTATGCGCGGGTGAAGGGGGAACATCTGCTCACACAGGCACAGCGCATCCTTTCCCTGAATCTTCTTACTGCCACCTTGGAGGATTTGCAAGTCGATCGCAGTATCTGTTTGCAGGTGCAGCAGGAAGGTTCCTTCGAATGTTTTGTACTCTACTTCGATGTCAAATGGAGTCGGGCACATGAGCCGCTGCTGCTCTGTTGTAATCCCTGGCGTAGTCATGCACAACTCAAATCCTTGTGGCTGCAGACATTGCTCTTTGTGGAGCAACCGTTCGTCATGCGGCGGGGCAAGCGCTATTGGGGGCATCTGCAGTTTAAATCCCTTAGGGACTATCCCCACTTGGATATGCAGCAGATGCGCATTGAAATTGAATTCTTTGAGGGCACAGATCAGCAGGGAATGCCCTGCAATCCTTTGCTGCACAAGACATGGCTCATGTTGCCGCACTTTCAAAGCACCCAAGAGGTGGACAGCTGTCAGGACAAGCTGCCTTGCTGCGCTGCCTAGCTATGACTAAGTTAAGATGCCTCCTCATACCTTAAAGACTCCAACTAACCTTCTCTATCTCTCTCTGTGCTTGCAGATGCTATCGGTACAGACGGCCGGCTGCGCGGGAATGGAGCGGCTTGGCGTTCCCACCCGCACATCGTTGAGCACACCACCCGATGATAGGTAAGTCGATCCCCTAGAGAAATGTTGAACTACAAAGCTAATGCTCTGTTGCTCCACAGGGATCAATACAGATGTAGAATGCGCGTTGAGGCGCTACAGGCACGTGAGCTACTTGCAGTACGTAGCAGCAGCAGCAGTAGCAGCAACAATCAGCAACAGCAGCAACATCTGCTACAACAGCAGCAACATCAACAGAACAAGCAACAACATTCCCACCATCAACAGCAACAGCAACAACAACATTATTTGTATCAGCAGCAGCAGCAACAACCACGCATGACAACCACGCCCCCCGCACAGCAGTCCCAACAATAACAACAACAACAACACGCATAGTATTAACAATGTGGCACGTGGCGGCATTGAGGCAACCACACTAAAGTATGGCAACACTGGCAGTGGGAGTGGCGGCTGCTATAAGGGCGATCTAAGCAACTCCTCATGCAGCTCAATGTCCTCGTGCAGCAGCCTCAATAGCCACAGCAACGATCACCATCAACATTACCAATATCAGCTGCAGCAACAGCAGACGCCGCGCTGCCCACACCATGTACCACTGCCGGACAGCGAGTACGGACAGGATCGTCATCTGCAGATACGCAGCAGCTATCAGGTAAGTCCCTAAACATGCTGATCCCCTCAAGCAACTCAGCTAATTTTCGCTCTCTCTCTCCCTCAGCAATCGGAGATTACACACTCGTATACAAAGCCACCGCCCAACAAGACCGTGCGAGATGTGCCCGAGCAGTGTCCCAACTCCAATTATCGCCTGCAGTCGGGAGCAAGCAGCATCTGCGCCTCCTCACTAGCTGCTGGCGTGGCCTCCTCATCCAGCTATGCGCTGGGCATCACGCATGGACAGGCAGCATCAGCAGCAGCTGCGGCGGCAGCGTCCTCCTCCAGTAGTTCCAGCAAATCCAAACCGAATGCCATAACAAAGTTCTTCTCACGCATCAGTTCACCCAAGTCGCCGACGTCGCTGGCGACGGGAGCGGGAGCGGGAGCAATAATTGCTGGCGGCTCATCACTTGCCTCATCTGCCTCAATGTCCTCGTCCGCATCATCGTTGGCCTCCTCGGCGGGCATACCTGCCTGTGTGTCTGCCTCCTCGTCGGCCTCATCGCTGGCAGCGGCGCCACTCACCAATGCGCTGCCCATCTCCAATGCGGCGTCACTTAAGAGCACCGCCTGCAGCTTTGGCTCCACAACGACAACGACAGGAGCAACGGGAGCAGGTGCGGGAGACGGCGACATCACAATTGCAGCTGAGTAGCAGCGAACTGGATGAGACGCAATAATTCCAACTTCTGATACTGTTCAAGAACTTCGCGCTGGCACGAAAAGACTGTAAATTAGTCAGAATTTAATATGTAAAATGGGGATAAGGAGTTGGAGATGAAGCAAGAGATAGAGATGAGGCTGGAGGAACAGTAGAAGGAGGAGACCAGGGGCAACAGTTTGCTGCTGTTATAACTCAACACACTTCAAAGCACTCACACTACACCACACTCACACTTCAAGCCACTCACACTGCACACCACTCACACTTCAAACCACCACACTGCAAACCACTCACACACTCATAGAGATCCACATACACAACTTAGTTTTGTACTAGGCCCACGAAGGAGAGAGAGATCATTTCCATATTGTCTCACGCTAAATAATCTATATATATACATATATATAGTATATATAATTAATCTAGTAATTAATCGAAACAGAGAGAGAGAATACATAGAGAAAGGAAGAGGTACACACGATATGTATTTGATATAGTTTGAATACTATAACTATATAGTTTTTAATGCAATTCTATCTATACTCTATCAATCCCCACCACCCCCCACCCGCAACTAAATTGATTATATATATATATAATAACTATATAATATGTATGATGTATATGTATGATGTATCTATATACTATATCTTAATTTTGAAACACACATCGCCCACAACAACACACACTGCAAAGAAGTTGAAGAATTCTTTTAGTTTAATTATCGAGAATTATAACAAGAAATTATATTCAATTTGTATTTATTGTAAATATTTATTGAGAAATGCGAGAGAAATGTTAGCGAAAATTTGAATATTGAAATTCTAATTGGAAATTTGAATTAAATTGGAACTTGTATTGCCCTTTGCCGCGTATTATGTGTTCAAGCATTTTACAATCTACAAAGAAGGAGAAGCATCCTTCAAACATTTCCCACTCTCTGCCTCCCCCACCCTACACACACCTCAAGCTGTCGCCCTATATAGAAATCCTTGTAGTTAGCTTAGGCAGCACAGAGTGGCACCTGGAGGGGGGGAAGGGGTTGGGAACTGAGTTTGGAATGATAATGATGGAGGAGGAGGATTCCCTTATCTGTGTGCCGTGGGCAGGTGTACAATTTTTTTATTATTTTAGTTTAGCCAAATAGCGCAAATCAATTGATAATAAATTAGTAACGCTATGCTATGTATATATACATAAGATATATAGAGAGATATGTATGTAAGAGAGCGATCTACCATATATGATAAACATAAACACACATATGTATGTATGATATGATATGATGATTGTACACAGCAATGTAAATTCTAAGCACAAATCTCAACAATTGCAATCGATTGCAGAAGAAATATAAAAGACCGTTTGAAAAACAAAAAACACAAAAACAAAACCTCCAAATTTGATTTCATTTATTATACAAAAAACAACAAAAACAAATACTATCATTATTATTATAGATTTCTAGCATATTTGGCCATATATAAATCGATCATATACTACTCTATATACTCTATATATATTGTATTCCGATGTGAATGTACTGAGAGAGCTGAGAGGAGCTCGGAGCTCCGATCCCGAACGAATAAATAATCCCCCCATATATATGTTGTATGTGTATGTGTGTATATTTGCCTTTGGTCCTAGACGAACTCAATGTGGGGTATGTATAGATCTGAATACTATATTCTCTATATATGTATGTGTATATTCGTAATCAATCGAGAACGTAAACGTAATTTATCAATCTAGACGCAATACCAACAATTCCAATCAAAGCACTCAACTAGTGGCATTATCTTTCTATATACAATTGCAATATATATATATATATATATATACTATATACATATATCTACTATATAGTACTTACATTCATATACACAATATTGCGTATATAGCATAGTTTTTATGAACGGGCGCATCAGCAGCAGAACTCGTTAATATCCATTGAATGGTTTCAAGTACTTACGATCCATTAACACACACACACACACACACGAGTAACTCTAGTTAATGATAACGAACTAAGCAAGTCCTACGCGCCATTTTAGTAGTAACATAACATATAATAATGATTCAAGATCGACTGATATTTATAATGTAAATACACACACAAAAAACATAAAACGAAATACTTAAACAAGTTTTGGTTCAGGGAAAAATCTTAAGAAAACAAAAAAATCGAAATGAAAAAAAAAAAACAAGAAGCACAATAACAAAATATGCAAATATGCAATTCACAGTTGAGTCTTTCAATTAAAAATCAGTTCAAATTTGAATCTTTGTCAAGCCATGTGATTAAAACAAAAGATATAAAATAACAAATAAAATAACCGAAGCCGACGACAAGTTGAACTATCGAAACTAGCGAAATTTTAACAATTAAAAAAAAGGGCAAACAAACGAAGAAAAGAAAAGAAAGGAGAAGAAAAACAAAAAGCTAAGAAAATACATACATAGTATATGGAAAAAATACAAAAAAAAGAAATACATAACTATATTAAAATTATTACTCATTATTGTTGTTGTCTCATGAATATATAACATTGAAATCAAACAAAAAAAAAACACCAAATAATCGTAATCATGTCGTATCTGAACTTAGTTATCTGAGCACAGTGGGGCAAAGCCGTTGAAACCATTTTCATGTGGCTTTCATAAACGTTTAGCTTGATAATGATGGAACGACGTTGAAATTCGCAAACTCACTATATGTTCCATCTGGGGCTTTACCAATTCACAAATCGCAAACTCAATACCATATCAGGAGTCTACCTTTTATTTCTGTGAATACAGAAAGTAATCAATACAATTAGATATGTAAAAACTAATATAATGCTTGTCTAGCTCGAGTATTAACACGCGAAAATTGCATTAGTCGAGGTCGACGGTAAAATTCTCACGTACTCCTTATCGATTCCAGTCAAAAGAGCCAAAATAATTCTTGATTACGGCGAGGAAGGGGACGAATTCGAGGAAAGTTAAACGTCGTCTAAACGTTGTAGGGATGTGTAATCGTTGAGTTGAGTTCATATAGTAATAAAATCATTAGACGGAGCGCACACGCCCGCACAGTGTTCGATCGACGACGGTTCATTGAAGAACAAACGGAGAAGAGTTCGAATACCTGGATATTTATACACTTGGCTGGGTTTTTTGGCTGTGTCACCGGCGCAAAACACATAAAAGCAATTAAAACAATTATAATCGGCATTGTATATTAACTGCGCGCGCCAGGAATCTTATCAGAGAGTCGTTTACGGAGCTAGTATTGCCACACATCCGCCACAAGTCAGTCGCGTTTCAGTCTCATCATGTCTCAGATCTACAAGCAATCTGAAGTTGCAGAACGTAACGGTAAAAATGGTGCACCCGTATGGATAATCTACAAGGGAAACGTCTATGATGTAACGGATTTTGTTAAGGATCATCCAGGAGGTGCAAATCTTATACTCGAAAAGGCCGGCAAGGATGCAACGAAGGCCTTCAATGGCGCTGGACATTCCTCAGATGCGGTTAACGATATGAAAAAGTATAAAATTGGAGAAGTTGCCATCGATGCACAGCCCACAACGCTAGGAAAGCCAGAGTGTTGCCAGTCCGGCAAGGCGGCGTCAGAGAAGAAATCCAGTTCGTTCTGCTGCTGCTGAGAAAAAAGAAAGAAAATGAGGAATCATTTCTACTTTTGACAACTGAGCGCATTAATTGTGTTTATTATAACATACATGATGTAGTTCAGGTCGTTTAGTAATTAGAATTATAGAGTAGTTAACTAACAATCGATATAATCATTAACTAGTACGAATAGAAAATAAGATCAACGTTTGCGTATCGCAATGTGTATAAATTTCCTGGGGGTGGGGCAGTTGTGTCTCCTTCTCTTCTCTATATTCATTCATTCATTCTATTATTCGACTAATTTCGGATCAGGATGGCTCTGTTCCTGTTCCTCCTGCAACACGTTACATGCCGCATCGTACAGATCGGTGTCAAAGCTGGTCACACTGTTTGTCGTATGATTACGTAAATAATGATAGAAACGACTCGAGCGTCGTTCGATTGTGGCACGTTGCTTTTCACTGCGACAAATTGAACGCATTGCCGGCTCATAGTCCAGCGAGCGGGCTGAGGAGGTGCGCAGGCAGTAGCTGCCTAGCTGATCGGCCAGATTAAGTCTGAGGAACAGGAATTTATATTAGTTATAATTCATTATTAATGTATCTTCCTGTACTTACCGCTCCTCTGTCTTGTCGAACAGATTGTAAGAATATTCCTTGGCTGCCAGACAAGTGGTTACAGCCCTCTCCACCAGAGTGTGCGCTAGTTCCTCTGCCAGATGTGGCTGCAGTCGATCGTGGCTGTGCTCCTGTGTCAGACTTGCATCCAGTAGCGATGCCGTGGAGATTTGCTCATAAAACGTCGCAAGAGTTTCCAGCGATGCATTCACTGTGATCTTTTTGTGGGTGGCTGTACTCAGCCACGCCTTCTTTGGTGAACGAGACTTGCGTTTGCCGCTGCTACGTGTCGCGCCCGCTTGCGGTGCACTCTCCTCCTGCTCCTGCAGCAGCTTTGACTTGCGCAGCAGTTCGTTCAGATTGAGCCGCAGCAGGCGGAAATTGACAGGAAATGGAATACAATGTTGAACATTCTGTGGACACGTGTAGAACTCGAACAGACGCTGATGAATGTACACACCGTCCAGCGTGGAAAGCCTTGCAGATTTCCCTGGCGAACGACTAGGAGATCTGGGTTCCTGCAACTGAAATCTCTTGCTGGGTCCATCGCCGCCGCTCTGTATAAAGAACTGCAGTTCCATGAGAGTCTTGCGTAGATTTTGATTATTGTACAAATAGAGAGATATCAGTTCATCCAGCTCAATGGGGCAGTTCTCCATGAGTGCGAGCACGGCCAGAAAGCGTGAGATATTCAGTGCATTGGGCGATTGAAAGTGTATCGTATTCTGCTGCATCAGACGCTGCAGATGCGCTGAGTTGGGATCTGTGGCCACAATGATGACAGGTCGCTTCGAACTGGCCGCAAGTGTATAGATGGCATCCGTAAAGCCAGCATCCATATTCTCAAACACAATGTCCGCATCCTCGATGAGTATGAGGGACTTGCGCACCGCATCCTCTGCAGCATCGCTTCCCTGCTGCTGATGTCGCTGCTTTGCTTTGAGCCCGTTAAGCTGCAGCTTCTGCAGCAATTGTTGCGTTGGTGCCGCTGCTCCTGCTGCCTTTGAATCCTTCCTTATCTGATGTGACTGCGTTGCCTCCTGTAGTTCTTGGATGAGCTTCTTGCCAGTACGTTTCATGCCTGCATTCACCTCCAGCACATTGAAATTCATGTCATTTGCCAAGGCAAAGACAGCGTTGGTTTTACCACTGGAACAAGGTCCGAGGAGCACCATCGTATTGCAGGTGGCGCCCATTGAACTGGAATCGTTGGCAAAGTCCATGGAATCATCCATCATTGGCTGCGAATTGCGAGCACTGCCTGATCCTCCATTCCAATTGGACAGAAATTCACGCAAGTCTTGCACTGGCGTCAGATTCACCAGCACCTGCTCGAACAGCAACGGTTTGTATTTCTCTATGAAGAGCAATTCTCCATTGGGCGCCGTGGCTGGTGGCTTGGCATCCTCCTCCTGCAGCTGTTGGGTTTCTAGAGAGCGTCGTGTGCGTCGCGTTACCACAAAAGATTCACCCATTGGTTGTGTATCCTGTGCTGCATCAATGGCGCTAAAGTGACGATACTTTTCACGCATCTGATTGTAGCACTTGAAGGTGGGAAAGCGATCGAAGACAGTCTTCCAGTTCTTCACCATGGAACGCTTGTTGTCCAGCTGTGGCAAAGGTGTCCAGCAGTAGCTACGACTCTTCTGCTTGGCAGTGAAATCTGTCATGGTGCAGCAGGTAATGCTGCCCACGTTGCCACGTCTACTTTGCAACTCCAACTGCTCGTCTTCGTCAGCTGCAGGTTTCCTCAGGGCAAAGGGAAAATCGAGAGCAGTTGCTGCAACCAGTCTTGTAGCTTGTCCCACATGCGCAATGCGTGGAAAGAGCTCGTAGCTCTCCTCATAGTATTGCTCGTGGCAACGCTGACGCTGCTGCTCCTGCTTCAGCTTCTCTGGCACACCCGATTGCAGGAATTCACGACGTGCTGCCAACATCGATGGATCAGGACTGGGCTTTGGTAATTGTCGCATAAAGAGTGGTGCCAATTTCTTGGGAGTCATCGCTGGATTACTGTTGTCCAGATCGATGATCTCAACGGACTCATCTGCTGCCGAAGGTCTCGTCTCCGCCTTCGTTAGCTTCGTCGCTGCTTTGGTTGGACTCGGCTCCAGATCGTAATCGTAACGTGCTTTCGCCGCACATGAGCGTCGTGGACGACCTGTTGGTGTTGTTGTGGCCACTGGTGTCAGCTGGGAGTCTTCAATGAGGGATTTAGAGGCACGCGAGCGTCGCTTGGGAGTCTCTAGTGGATTGTCCTCTTTCTTTTCGGCATTGGGCGACTCCACCATGGCAAAGTAGCCCAGCAAACTGTCGCGTTTCTTGATGGGCGAAGACAGCTTGGCGAGGAACTCGGCTGTCTCTCCATTCACAGCAGCAGGCTTATCAGGCACCTGTGTATCCAGATCTACGCTAAGCAGACGCGTGCGTGGACGACCACGTGGACGTTTAACTGGCGCTGATGTGGGCAACTCCTGTTCCTCCTTCTTTGCGGTTTTATCTGCCTGCGGCTGTGTCAACATTTTCTTCAAACTATAAAGGAGTTAAAAAAGTTTAAAGAGGCCTTTAAGAGGGGATAAATGATCAGGCTTACCGCTTAGCACGCTGCTCCATCTGTTGCTCAATGTAATCGCCACGTGCATCGTCTGCCTGTCGTCGTTTGGTGCCTCCCTTGCGTTCATTCCATTCCTGCAGCAGTTGCTTGCGTTTGGTGCGTGGCGTTGTGCCTTGAGGGAGCTGCTTCCTCCCCTGGAGAGTGCTGGCTACCATTGGCATTGCTGCCTATCGAACGATTCCTCGCACTCATCATCAGTTCAAACACATTTGTGGCAGGTTTTGTGGCTTTTTCCGTTGTGCCTGTTGTTGTTGTTCCCGTCTTGGATTCAGTCTTGGCTAAGTGCTTCTTTATGGATGTCTGCTGCTCCTCTCCAGCTGCAGCATTGGGTGTGCTGCATTTCAGCGGACTCGTAGCGGACTTTCGTTTCCCGTTCGCAGTCTTCTCACGCAGCACGTGGCGACCATTGCTGGTGTTTGTGCTGCTGCTGTTGTTGCTGCCACTGTTGCTAGTTATTTTTGTTGCTGGATCTTCCGGTTCGACGGCCCCGGCTGCCCCTGCTTGCTCTGCCAGCATTGCTGCACGACGTTTCTCCTCGCGCTTTCTCTTGTGCTTCTCACGATGCTTCTGCTTCACTGAGTTCAGCACTTCCTCCATATTCTGTAGAATCAACTTGGACTTGGCGCTGGGCGGTGCTCTCAATACGAAAGGGGAAGTGGGCGAGACTGATGGTGCCACATTTTTCGTTGGAGTTGTTAATGTTATTGCTGCAGCTGCTTCTGTAGTTGTTGCTGTTGTTGTTGTATGCTCACTTGTAAAACAATTTACATCGGTCATTTTTCTAGCGCTTCTCCTTTACTTTCGTACATAGTTTTGGTCTCGTGTGTTTGTGTGTGTGTGTGTGTGGTGTGGTTGTTTGTTTGTTTCTTGGTGTGCGTGTGTGTTTGTCTGTCGATGTGCGTGTGTTTGTGTGTGTTCAGTTCACAAGCAGGTAAGAATACAAAGCCAAACTTATAAGATCGCAACATACAACTGATTAAGCAAGCTACATACATAAATAAACAATAAATGTTGTGTACCTTGTTAGCGTTTTCTTGTAACTTGCACACGCACACAACATATGCATATGCATATGTACACAAACAAGCACGCGCTCTCTCTCGCTCACTGAAGACACAATGCCGTTGCAATTCGCTGTTGTTGTTGTTGTTGTTACCACTTTCCTCTGCAGACTCACAAATTGGAAAACATTTTGGAAAATTTGAAGAGAAGGTACAAGCGAAAATGCAATTTATGCTACTGAAAGGTATGAAGAAAAATGGCGCGAAGGTTATACAACACTAGAGAAACATGCTTGCATGATGGACTGCCTATCGATATGCCAATGCAAACGACTAAACACATTCGATACCGGCATCGAGAGCATATGTTTGCTGTTCGATGAATTTACGATCAGCAAGGAATTATCAATTGTGAAATAAGTATGAAATTTACTTTATATATGAAAATCAAGGTATGAAATTGGGTGAATAATATATTATTTATAATTGCAAAGCAATAAAAAGCAGTGTGGCAATCTGTAATGGGATACTTTCTAATCAGCATTTAAACTTTGTATTATTTATCATTTCACTTTCGAATTTTGTGTCAATAAGATTATTAAATTTATTATTGAAATAACAATGACTTTTCATAAGAAGGCGTAAAAACACTTTGACGTGATGCGCAGAGAGAGCGAAATACGTTGCGTACGAAATTGCGGCTACTTTACTCAATCGAGAGTGTTTTTGTTGTCAGAGTGTGTAAAATTCGCTGCCAGATTAGTAATAGTAAACTAAACTAACGTAACTTAATTCCTGTTTGTTTTTTTTATTTGTAACAAAGCTTTAAACATGTCAGAAACGTCGAGCGTAGGGAGCTTAGAAAGTGCTGTATCGGGTCCATTGCAAGCAACGATTCGAACAACGGCAACAAAAATGCAACAACATCAAAAACAACAGCAACAATTACAACAGCAACAACAACAACAACAACGAGCAAAGATGGCAGTAATGCCAACCACAATCCCAACAACAGCAACAATAATAATAATTCAAATCGCAATCCGAATCCATTTGAGTTCTTGCGCCAGCGATCACAAATGCTGGCAACGCGTCTACAGAAGACACAGGAGGAGATGGCAACAGCAGCGTCATCCCGCCAGCAATCTGGTGCAACGGATTTTCCACTTATTGAACAGAAGGCGAATCAATTTATGCGCACGTTTGTCTCCCAGTCGCAGCACTTGCAAGCGCAGCGTTCCATGCCTATGCTGGCCGCTGCAGCTCCAGGTGATGCCAATCACCAGCAGCAGCAGCAACAACTACAGCAGCAACAACTACAGCAGCAGCAACAGCAACTACAGCAGCAACAACAGCTGCAGCAGCAACTACAAAAGCTACTTCAACAACAGCAGCAACTGCAACAACAGCAGCAGCATCTGCAGCAATTGCAACAACACCAGCAGCAGCAACTGCGTCAAATACAGCAACAACATCAGCAACAGCTCATGCAGCAGGCGAATATATCTATGCCCATGCAGGTGGCCATGCCATATAATTTCCCCATGCAAACCAATAGGCAGTTACAAGTACGACTGCAACAAGGCCAACAGATGAATGCCCCATCAAATGCCCCATCGGAGTCAAATGGGCAGACCATAGCAGAGTTGCAGGCAGCCAACAAGCGACGCAAATCCCGTCCAGAACTTAAGCGAGATATACAGGCCCTCATTGAACTGGTGCAGACACTCAGTCACATCAATCCGGAGGTGAATGCGTTTGCTTCGCAGCTGATCAATCAGAATGAGGTGCTATCGCAGCTGAATTGGTTAAGCCCTGCGGAGCCATCTAATTTGGTGCGAACCGCTTTCGTTGCTCCATCGCTGCGTGGCCTCATTGGCGGTGCACAGAAGCAGCAACAACAACAGCAGCAGCAGCACCAACAGCAGCAGGCTCTCTCTAACAGACAGGCACAAGCTCAGCAGAATCAGACACGACTGAGACGCGAGTCGGAGATGTCCAGTACGAGTAGCAGCAGCACAGCACCAGCTGCAGCAGGAGGAGCTCAGCAGCAATCGGAGGGAGGATCGCAATCGCCACGCAAACGTAATCGGAATCGCAAGAAGCGTCAGGACAAGAATTCGCCACGTTCCCTAAAGACCGAACTGGAGGCGATGCGTGGGTATATTAACAGGATTGTGCAGCAGCATGTGGGCACGGAGCAACTGCTACCACCGGAGCTGATGTTCAAGGGTGAATTCGGTGACCTAGAGGCGCATGCACGCCGTCTAGTTGCAGCCGGGTATGGGCGCATAGTTGAGGATGAGATACGTGTGAATCGTAAAAACAATCGTCAAGCATTTATTACCATGTCCACCGATCGAGAAGCCCTAGATCGGGATGGCATTGTGTTGCTGCCTGTGGCACGTCGTTATGCCTTCGAGGGAGACACTGTGCGTGCCTTTGTACTTAATTGTGGAGCTGCCGTTACCAAGACTAGTGAGAGCGCTGCCGACAATATCATAGGAGGCAAGGGATCTCTTTCCTTGGGTGAGTAATCGAAGGGCTTCTTCTGCCTCTCCTCTTGTATTAACCAACACAATTGTAGCTGAGGACGAGGAACTGTCAGATGACACAGAATCCCAGGACTCAGACTGTGATGACACTGTTGCTGTCATCTCATCAGATAACTGTCCCAAGGCATTTGTCATTGCGATAGTTAAACAAACCGAGCTGCGTCAGATTGTGGGCAACATTTCTTTCACGAATCCCACCAAACTATGCGACGACGAGCTCTTCTACAAGCTCAAACCCTTTGATCTGCGCATGCCCATGGTCTATATACCTCAGGCCAGTTGTGCCGCCCACATTGGCAATAATCAGGCGGATGAAGTCTGTGGATTGCTCTACCTGGCAAACATACTGGAGACGGATTGCAATGGTCACTGCATTGCGGAGCTGGTGCAGGCAGTTGGACGTGTGGGCAATCTGGATGATGAGCTCAAGGCTATACTCTTCCATAACAATCTGCGTGATGTGGTGCCCTTCGAGGAGCGCTTCAACAACATGTACGCACAGCCAGCTCCAGCTGTAGCGCCAGAGGATCTCGTTAATCGTCGGGATATGCGCAAGAGTTGCGTCTTTACCATTGATCCACTGACGGCTCGTGATCTCGATGATGCACTGTCCATTGAGCAGTTGGAGGATAATGTCTACGAGGTGGGAGTGCACATTTCGGATGTGGCACATTATCTGCAGGAAGATAGTGAGCTAGACAACATTGTCAAGGAGCGTTCCACATCGATATATTTGGCCAACGAAGTGATTCATATGCTGCCACAGACTTTGTGCTTCCGCTGCTCACTGCTACCGGGTGAGGATAAGTTCTCGTTTTCGGTCTTCTGGCGACTGGACGCCAATGGCAAGCAGTTGACCAAGCCCACGTTTACGCGTTCCGTAATCAATTCGTGCTCGCAATTTGCCTACGAGCACGCACAAAAGATTATCGACAATCCCCAGGAGTCTTTCACGGAAGATGATTTCCCCAGCATACTCAATGGGTTCACCGTGCAGGACATAGTCAAGCGTGTCAAGTGGCTGCATGGAATTGCGAGCAACATGAGGAATCAACGATTCGACAATGGAGCTCTAACAATCAACAATGCCAAGGTGCGTTTTAGTTTAGATCCAATCAGTGGCGAGCCAGCGGGTTTTGAGGTGGAGAAGCAAAGGGAGGCGAATCATATGATTGAGGAGTGTATGCTGATGGCCAATCAGGCAGTGGCCAAGTTCATACACGATGCCTTCCCCGAGATCTCCGTGCTGCGTAATCATCCGCCGCCATTGACAAAGTCCCTTAAGGCCTTACGGGAGAAGCTTGCCACGCAGGGGCTGGAATTGGATTACAGCTCATCGAAGGCGCTGCAGGAGAGCATGCATCGACTGTGCCAGGAAGCTGCCGATCCCGTAGCTATGTGTGTCTGCCTCAGTCAGCTGCTCATGAAGCCAATGGCGCGTGCCAAGTGAGTTTATATAGTTACTGCCCATGAAGTGCTGTTCTAATCCCTTTCCTTATACTTTTCCTCCTCTTTAGTTACTTCTGCAGCGAGGGCAAGACGGAGCCAAGTGATCTGTGGCACTATGCGCTGTCCATACCCATCTATACGCATTTCACCAGCCCCATACGACGTTATCCAGATGTCATGGTGCATCGGTAAGGCTTCACTTATCTCTTATCTTATCTTTCTGCACCCAAACTCTAATCCCTTTCCTCTTCTAGTCTACTAGCAGCTGCACTTAACTACTGCCCCCACCCGGCCGCAGCTGCGATGAGCTGCACAAGCTGACCAAGATCGCCAATGAGCGGAAATACAATGCTAAACAGGCGGGCGATGACTCCAGCAACTTATTCTTCAAGCGCTACGTGAGCAACCGCAAGGCAATCTACATGCGTGCCGTTGTCTCAGAGATCTATCAGCATATGATGAACGTAGTTACCCTGGAGTCTGGTCATGTCATAAGCATTAACTATAAAATGCAGCGAGTCTTGATCGATACGCACAATGCACCGAATTTTGTACTCGTCGCAGAGCGTAATATGAAACAGGGACCGTATAAGCTACAGTTGCTCTCCGTGGTGCCCATTCGATTGATTATCTGGGATGGCAAACTCACGGGATTCCTGCTGACCGCGGATCAACGCCAGAAGGGACCCAGCATTGATCTTCCTGGAGTTTATACGCGCAAGGATAACAAGAAGCAGCAGCAGCAGCATCAAGCCGGAGGTAGCCAGAACCAGAACAACAATAAATCTGCCAGAAACAACAACATGCACATCAAGCAAGCACAACAACAGCAACAACAACTACGTCGACAGCAGCAGCAGCAGCTACAACAGCAACATCAACGTGTCTTCGCTCTGCGCAAAAACAGTTCATAAGCTTAAATTAATAATCCCCAAAAAAGAAAAACAAAAAAACATAAAAAAGGAAAGAAAAACAATGAAAAAATGCGAATAAGACAAACAAGAGTAATAAGAGAAATGGAGTAAAAGAAAAACCCTCAAAGAAATTACAAAATGATTTCAAATTTCATACTGACAGAGCGTTTCATCCCAAATTTCGTATGTTTTACCTAAATTAAGTAATACAATAGATTTAAATAGTGAACACATATTTACCATGTGATTGAATTGCCTTTTTGAATGTTTTAGGCCAAACCCAAACTAAACCCAAACAAATTTATCCACATTACTTAGCCATATTTTTTCATATGCAAATTGTACTCATTAAATGATTGTGTGTGCGCCTGGCCACATACACATACACATATAAACATAAAGATATATCTGTCTATACTATATGTATCTATATATTTATATATATACATGGTATAAAGTTAATATAGTGTGTGTATCTAAATCTCATCTGAGACTCGAAACTCGAACTAAAGTTCCATCACTTTTTGCAGAACCAAAGCGGGTCGAAATCTACACATATATCATTAATAAAGCTACTATTTTCCAGGAATGCGATGCTTTTGTAATCTTTCGTTGTTTATTCATATTTCATATTTTTTCTGTAATGAATTTCAATTTATATTTATTAGTTTGTAAGAAAATTCTGTAACGCACACGGGTACAGCATACGAATTCAAAATAAAACCTAATGAAAAATGTGTGTGGAACATATTTTAGATTATTCACATGAAAGACAATAAAATTGTTACTTTTAGTCTTTTAGCTTTAAAACTCACAAAGCAAAGCTCTTTCATTCAAAGATATCAGAATCAGAATAGATACTGTTAACTATATAGTCGTAAAGAGTAAATAAGTTTTATTTTTTCATTAATTAACCTATTAATAAATATCTTGTAGAATCGTGAAGGATACTTCCAACACGATACAATGAGAGACAACCCGAACCAGCAGTATGTTTGATCTTGGGCTGACAAAGGACTATAAACAGATGTGTGTAATTGTTTAACAGGGTGTCTCACAGTCGCCAACACAAACCACTCACGAGTTTTTCATAATTACAGTTGTTAGTGATGATAATGTGAGAATATTATGATTGTAAATTGTGCGCAGGGTATTCCCCTGTCGAGCACGCAGCTTTCTTTACTCGTCTCTTCATGAAAGCAGCCGTACAGAGTAATCAAGTATAGTCTTTATAACGCCATGGATGTTCCCCCTACTGCATAACTCGAAACAACCCAAACCAGTTTTGTGCATTTCCGAAGAACTTAAGACGCAGAAAGAGTGACAATTTAATGACGATCCTAAGAGTGAATCCACTCAGAATTATCCACTTTTTAACCAGTTCATTATCGTTTACACACACATGTGGGGGCATTCCCCCCACACACAGTCCCGTCTACCTATGACGCAGCATCCAACAATCAATACCAAAAAATCGTGTGTGCTGACCTTCATTTATAAACACGCGTTGGGACGTTCGACGGTCTCAGTCGATCGCAGCTGCTCGTAGACCTCGCACACAAAATGGAAAGTACACAGATATTTGGTGAGTTCTATGTTTCGTGTGTGATTATCAGTTCAATCTATATACTCTTATATACTATATACATATGCTAATTGGAAGTATTGTTTGTGTGTTTAGCGCTGATCTTGTTGATCGCCTCGGCGACTGCTTATCCGCAGTTCTCGAATTGGAATCAACCCACGCCGAGCACCTTTATACGTGGCCAACCCATTGGCTTATCGAGCACAACGCCGGCACCAACAACAGCATCTCCACGCATGCTGGCCTGCTTGCAATCCTGTCCCGCCACCAGCGAATACAACCCGATCTGCGGCAGTGACAATGTCAACTATTTCAACGAGAGCAAGTTCAACTGCGCCCTGAGCTGCGGTTCAAGTGAGTTGAGGATATCTTAACTCATTCCATTTCTCTACTAATTGCAATATTATAATCCTTTCTAGATGTGCGCCGCCTGCACCTGGGCATCTGCAGCACAACGTAGAGAAGAAGAGGGACACCAGGCACACACTCGCGATCGCTGTCTTTATCGCCAGTTCAATGTATTATAGACTGACCTCTACGCAAAATCTGAATAAAAGTAATAAAAACAACAGCTACAGTCGATTATTCGATGTATTCGACTGTTAAATACTCACTATCAACACTACAACAAGTTCTTATATATTTAACTTTGATGCCTAGACCCTTAATTAGGCTTATATAGCTCCTATAGTTTCAGAGATCTAGATCTAGATCTCGGATTGTACTGCTGATAAAGAATATACATATATATTCAATATAGGTTTTTAGCGTATTTAGCTAGGTTCTTCTAGCTTTTGTTCTTGTTATAGACCCTAAGATCTACGTAGATTATCAGACAGGGAGTCATGGCTATATTGAGGCTAATGTTGCTGCAGATCAAGAATATATATCGCCTCCTTCATCTGCCTCTTAAATTTTCAATTGACATAATATTACCTTTACATTATAATACCCTTCTACTCAATGTGTAGCGGGTATATAAAAACATACAGAATAATTAACAAAGCTTTCAATTCTCACATTCGCTGCCCGTCAAGTCGAGCTTGGGACTTGTTGACTTAATCTAGCAAACAGTCGCAATCGGAACGTGCGAGAGATTAGAGACAAGAAAACGAAAATGCTGAGATCGGGGCTGCTTTACATATGCCGTAAGTCGAGGAACCTTTCCCACAATTAGTGAACGGATGTTGTAGACTATATACACATAACATATGTCGTATATAATTTCTAGTTTCTTTGCTGCTGTGCGGACTGGTGCTGGGCAAACCCATCGACTACAGCTATCCCAAGTCGCAGGTGGAGTACATCAGCGTGCAGTCTGGGGATAAGCCGAACATTGTGCCGATTACACGACCTCCATTGATTGATCTGACACCTCCACCACCACCGCAAGACTCAAAGAGCTTTGCCTTCAATCCGAAAACACAAAGCTGGACTAAGATTTCAGCACATGATCCGCCGCCAGCTGAGGATGCTTTGATCTGGAACCAGAACAATGACAAATGGTTGACCAAGGTGCCAGGATCTTGAATAAAATTCACATTTAATAAATGATTTAATAACGTATAACGTATTAATAATTGTAATACTCGTGTAGCTCGTTAGCGATGATGATGTCGGGGCTGCTGACGCAGTGTATCCGCTTTGCCGGATGGCGTCATCTGTTGCTGTTGCTGCTGCTTCATGCGGCACAGTTCGTCGGCACTGTAGTTCAATTTGCGCATAGCACTCTCAGCGAAGCGATCAAACTTCTGTGTCAGCTGCGTGAGTTGCTCCTTCAGGGCGTGCATCTCCACACGCCAATCATTGGCTTGATTCTTCAGCTTCACTATATTCTCGTGTTCCTGTCGCAGCTGCTGTGGCACATTGGTGGCCGAGCGTGGACGCAGCAATTCATGCATCTGGAATTGTTGCGCCTGTGTCGCGTAGCTTGTTTCAGGCTGCTGTTGCTGCTCCGGCGAGAGTTTCTTCTCACATGGCTCTGGCGCTCGCTGCAAGCTGCGGCTGAACATATGATAGTTCTTCTCGAACTGACGCCTTCGCAGGCTCATGGCACGATCTCTGCGTTCCGCCACAAGTTTGTAGATGTTCAGCTTGATGTCCTCGGGTAGCTGGGAACGATCACGAGGATCATTGGGACGCACTGTGAACTGCAGTTGGTCACGTGAGGTGCGCAGCAGCGCTTTGCGTTTGCAGTAATGCACGAGTGGCGCATTGCGTAGCAGGCGTGAGAAGAAGAAGCTCTCCAGGCGTGACACCAACTCTGCCTGCCGCACCAAACGATCCAGCGTGGCCGAGACTTGCAATCCCTGTATATCACTGACTGCCAGACCCAACATTAGATTGGTCAAGATCACTGTCACAAGCAGCACAAAGGCCAGAAAGATGATGTGCGATGTGACGGGAAACTTTACCGCGTAGTCACCATAGAAGATGTCTTCGAACTCCAGTTCTCCAGACATCATGGTGAAGGACTTCAGCACCGACCACAAGATGTTCTCGAAGGCGGGATAATCATTGAAGAGCACAGCGAAGCTCAGTCCGAAGGCAATGAGCAGGCAGATGTAGGCAAGAAGGAACTTGGCAAAGTTGACAGCAACTGGAGCACAAGAAAATAAGAATTACTATACATATACGAAAGGAGTCTCCACTTACCCTTGGTAAACATCTGCACATAGACACCAAAGATGGGAAATCTTCCCACCAGCATCATCAGCTCCAGCCAGACTAGGAGTATAACCACAGCAGCCACATGATGCTGCCACAGCGGCACAGCCTGTAGATCCCCAGTCCACAAGATATCAGGAGTCTATAAGGGATAAACGACTAATTGGAGTAATAGTTCTTCGTTCCAACTTACCACACACAGCATCACACCAAAGACAATGGTCCACTGCAGCCAGTTCTCCCAGTACTTGGCATAGCCATGCAGACCGTGCGCCATTTGAAAGAGCTCCTTGCCCAGCAGCAGCAGATTGAGCACATTAACAAAGTAACCGACAGTGGATACCCAACCAGCTGCCTGGCAAATCTCGCCCTGCTTGCAGCAGCGCACATAGACTCCGATCACGAAGAGCGTGAAGAGCAGCACAAAGCACGTATGATATGCCAGACTGAGCAAGAAGAATTTGCGTATGCGGCGCCACTTCAAGAAGAGAAACGTCTCGCACAGTGGATGCATGAGTATCCGTTTCTGTCCCACCTCGATCAGCGTCAGCATCAGCTCCGTCTCTCCCTTCTCCATGGACGAACTGGGCACCAGCAGTCGAAAGTCCAAGCGAATCTGACAGTCCACATCGCCAATCTCATGATCATTTGCCTTTATCGAATTGTCCAGTTTCTGCATTAGCTTTGGTATCACCTCTGGACAGCGGCGCACTATGAAAGTCAACGCCGAGGTGTGTCCATCTGTGCGTGCAGTGATATCAGCGCCGTGTTCTGGTGGGGATTAGGAGAGCAGATTCATTACTAAACTGTAAACAAGTTGCCAACTTCTCTCCTCACCTATGAAGGTGTAAACACAACTGCTGAACTCATTGAGGGCGGCAATGTGCAGGGGCGTGTAGCCATAGTCGTCTGCCTTGTTGACATCCGCACCAGCCTTGAGCAGTGCATTGCAGCAGTCCAGGCAGCGCGATTGCTTCACTATGGCCGCATGCAGTGCAGTGCGTCCATCACGATAGACGGCATTCACATTGGCGCCATATTTGACTAGAATCTCCACGGTGCCAATAGACTGGGAGAGGCAGGCCAGGTGCAGAGGCGTCTGCTGCGAGGCATTGCGGCAGTTGACATCGGCACGATGATCCAGCAGCAGACGCACACACTCAGCGTAGTCGTTTTCCGCTGCTGCACGCGATGAAATGAAATTGGGAAAATGTTTTGCATGAGTCAGTGTTGCCACTCCCCCTCTTCCCCCGTGACTTACCCAAATGCAGCGCCGTCACTTTGCCTTCGCCGAACTGTGAACGCACATCGGCATTATGATTCAGCAGCAGCTCCACGCATTTGGTGAATCCCGAGGCGGAGGCTGTATGTAGAGGTGTCTCCGTATACACCTGAGGCGTATTGGGATCGGCGCCATATTTCAGCAGGGTCTCCACACAGTCCACAGCATTGCCATCGATGGCATAGTGCAGTGCAGATCTCCTTTCAATGCCAATGTTGATGTTCGCCTTGCGACGGAGAAGAAGCAGAATGCACTCGACGCTTTTGGCGCTGCAAAGGAGAAGGGATTAAAGGATAAGATACCATTAGAACTGAAGTTTAAGAATAGTATAACATTGAATAAGAGTTCAAGTCCCAGAAGTTAAATTCCAAGATTCTATTAGAGTTGAAAGTCAAGTCGAGTACAACTCAGAGCTTGCTCACCTGGCAGCGCAATGGAGCGGCGTCACTTCCTTGTTGTGATCCCAGCGGTTTGGATCTGCGCCACGATCGAGCAACACTTTGGCTATGGGCGCATGAGGGCGACAGCAGGCAAAGTGCAGCGGCGTCCTGCCACGACTGTCTGCGGCATTGGGATCAGCATTGTAGTGTGTCAGCAAATAGATGACATTCTCCACGGAGCCATAGATGGCACAGCAAATCAGAGCCAGATTGCAGTCGCTGGGCTCGATCATTAGTTCTAGAAGAGAAGGGAAAAGAGAAGAGTATTATGGAAAACTTCTCACACTGCAATGCCTGCCCCACTCTTACCCAGAAAGCAGCCCGATTTGACCATTTCCATAATGTGCACACCATTTGGCAGCTGGCACAGCGTCTCCTCGATCTCCTGGGGCTGCCAGAGCACCTGATTCTGTTGTTGACGTGCAAAGATCTCGTGCGCCTCATTGCTGAACACAGCGTCGCTGTTGGCCTCGCTAGAGATGCTGCGCTTATCATACAGCAGGTCCATATCGGCTGCCTCCGATTCCGATTGCCATTTCAAATCGTTTTCCTGCCAAAACAAACAAACCAATTAACGAGCAGCAGTGAGAGAGACAGGGGGATGGAGGAGGAGAGACGGATAGAAAGAGGGAGGCATCCACAGAGAAGGGGGAAACGAGATGTGATGAGGCGGGGGTACTTACGATGATAGAAAAGCGTACGTTCTCCATTCTGCCAATTTCCACTTCGACTCGTCGTTGTTGTTGTTGTTGCTGCTCTTTGCTCAATTTGTTTATAATTTTGTGGCCTATAAGCACAAACAGTCCGCACGATTGACCATAAGGAATCTCGCCCGCCAACTCATTGATGGAAAGTGAAAATCTGCATGCACGATTTTTCCAAATTCTGCCAATTTAATTGGATGAATTGCAATCAATCTTTGATCTGCGCCCCGTTGTCTTCTCCGTGTAGATGTTCGCTCGACACGCCCCTCTCCGTTTCCTTATTTTGTTGTTATTCTTTGCCGCAATGTGCGGCGAGATTTTCTGTTTATTTGAAGATCTTTTAAATATTGAATTGTTTTTCAAACCCACCCGCCGCACGTTGAACGTGCAAATTTTAACACTTCCCTCTCCACAGTCTTCTCCTCGTCGTCGATGTTGCCTCGGTCCCGTTACGTTCTTCAGCACTTTTCTCCGTTGTTACCGTTATTTGCGTCCGTGCCCGAGGAGGTGCTAAAGTGTACTGGTGGCTGCTCAAGCGATCGGATCCAAATGTTGCCCCAAAAATACAAACATACATATATAAATGTATATATATCTACATATCGCTGTGCGCATTATAATGAACATTGTATTTGAATATTCTGCAACATTGCAATGATAATTAGCCACATCTGAAATTATTTACGATCTTCAATTGCAATTTGTATTACAATTTGACAAACAGAGGTGGCTTAATTTATAAAACAAACATTTCTTGGATATCAAATCCATCAACTTACATACAAACCAATATTTTGTTGGCCATCAACCCAATGTCATTCATCTTTATAGACTTGTGACTGGTTAGTGTCATATTCATTTAATATTTGTATTCATTTTAATGTTGTAAATCGATTAACGCGCACATTTCAATTGTTTATTTGCGTTCTTTGCATATTTTAAAAACAGCGCAAATGATTATCGTACAAAACGCATATCGATAACTTGAATACTATTTTTTGTGATCGACAAGCCGCCACTCAAACCAGACCGTTTTCATTTTGTTCCACATTTTTTTCTAAAGCGGGTTGGCAGGTATACAAAGCAGCTACATTAATTTGTAGGGTTCAATTTTCTCATGCTCAATCTTGCCTTAAACAGGAAAGAAGTAGGGGACTCTTCAAACAGGAATTTATGAAGAATTTCTCAGGCTTCCGAATCCCGGGTTACCCACCCTTAAGGCCTGCAGCTGTCGAGAAACGACCCGAACATGTAGGTAACAACGACACTCGCGACGCGTAGCAACCCTGCGCAGCTATAAATATGGTGCCATTCTCGTTCGTTCCATCATTCTGTCCTGAAAAGTCGTGCTGAAAAAGAAGTGTTTAGTCGTCGTCTTCGTTGCCAGTAATTCTGTATCTGGAAAGTTATATAACCCAGATAGTGAAATATCATCAGCACGCTGGTCAACGCTCGAGCAGCAGCAGAGGTGTGTGTGTGTGTATACTAAAAAGAAAGTTAATTTTATACAGTAACAATTGTGTAAAAATGGTCGCATATTTCGACGAATACGATGGTGTAGAGCAGCCCAAAACGTTAACATACTGGGTGCGAAATTTTCGCATGAAGCGAGTGCAAATGCGTCGAAAAATAAAAGGCTCTGGAGGGCTGCGTGTCAACGCCATTTTGTCGACGGCCCTGATTCACGCCGAGCACGAACTGCGCAGAAAGCAGCAGGAAAGATTCAGTCGTTGGCTCGATATACAAACGAAATTCGTGCCACATGGAAAAACCCATTGTGCCAGCGATGCCAATGAAAAATATGAGGTATCCAAGGCGGAGGCAGAGGCTGAGGCCGAATTCGAACGACGCAATATCGAAAATAATTTGTGGAGGAGCGAGCTCAGTGGCCTCGACAGTTTTTTGAGCAGCTTGAGTAGTAGCAACAGCAATAACAACAAAAGCAACAACAACAGTGCCTACAACGATGAAGATAATACAACAAACAATGGTGGCAACAGCCATAGTTACAACAAAAACCACCAACATCAGCAGTGCGCGATAGCCGTGCACAGTTAGTTAGAGGGAGACAACTCTATATATGACAAATCGAAATATTTGAGATTGAGAAAGAACGTGTTCAAAGCTTCGAACCGAAGCAAGCTATATCTGCCTCATTTGTTTCATAATTTATTTAATGATTTGTTCATTTGTTAAATTAGTTTTATTACGAAACAAATTTCTCATTTGCAGTCGCAAAACGTGTGCAAACCTCTGTTAAACAAACATAGATTGTAATGAGAGAGAAATATGAAGGCTGTGAAGAGTGTGAAGAGATGAGGAAGATGATGAACAAATGGCCTTCGTGAACGAGCGAGCGAGAGGGCGGTCTGGGTCGAAGTCATGGGCGACTGACTGTGCTGTCTATATATCGACGCTCATCTCATCAAAATGAAGATGCCTTTGGTTCGGGATTCACACTCGGTTTGTAAACCTATCTACCTATTTAATTAGTATTTAACTCCATAGTTAGTTAGTCTGTTTGTTTGCAAAGTAGTCATTTATTTCATACAAAGAGAAAAGATTTCACAACTACAGACAAACACAAAGGCACGTACACACATCGTGTACACGACCAGCGACGCCATCTTGTTGTGTATGTACATTTGCATGCACGTCGTATCGTGTCGTGTTTTTGTGTGTATACGTGCGCAACAGGGAAAACGTTTACACACAGCCATGCGCGTGAACAGCAAGATGTGTGTGTGTGCGTGCCTTTGTTTTTTCTATTGTGTGCATGGGTGAACCTTGGATAAACTGAAAAACAAAAAAGAAAACTGGTCCGCTATTTCTATTTTCGTCACATTTCGTATGTCCGCTTGTATGAGGTATTTGGGGATAAATAAGTGCAAAGAGAAAAAGCAACAACAGAGCATATTTGGTGATTCATATTGAATCGAAGAGTTACGTGTAATACGGGAAGAAAAGATAAGTCTATCTTGCCAAACTACTAATAGTGCATAATGTATATAAGGAGGAACTGATAATTGTATGTTTAACCTAAATAAAAAACTAAAATTGTATGTAATTTCGAAATCAATGTTGCCTTTATTTTTTACTCTCTCTCGTATTTGTATTCGTCTCTCTATAATCAAATCAAACAATATATACCCCTCCCACTCTGTCATTCTCACTCTCTCTTGCTTTGTCGTATACATATTCGTCTATAACTGATTTTGTTTTACAGTTTTCCTGCTCCTCGATACGTTAATGGCAACGATGAGGAGGAACACGGGAACACTTGAACAAGAAACAACAACAGCAACAACAACAACTGAGCATCATGTCAGCATCAGGCATCGCATTGAAACACGCTATGAATCATATCCGTTACCGTATCCGTATCCGTGAGATACAAAGATCGCCTTGAAGATTTTTGTTCTATAATCAAGCAAAATTATCCTGTGCATACTACTACTACTACTGAGTGAGTCATCACGTCTGTCCGTCTTCTACAGCCATCCCAAGAGTTGTGTGCATCACCACCGAAGCAGCAGCTTAGCACCGGCAGCGGCAGCAGCAGCAGCAGCAGCAAACACCACCGAGTCTCCTTATATAGCAACACAATGCAACAGCAAAAATGCCAGATGCCTGAGAGAGCCTGACAATATTTGTGAAAAAAAAAAGGGGGGGACAAGGCGGAATTGCGCGCAGCAGCAGCAGCAGCGGCGGCAGCGGCAGCGCAGCTTCAGCTCAACAGCAGCAAACGTGTGTGTGCCTCATGTGCCTGTATCTGTGTATGCGCTTCCTTATTATGCCTCATGGCATGAGACGAACCAAATCAGCCAAGCAAGCAACCAACCAATCAACTACCACCACCACCACAATCACCACCTACTACTCTACTCTACATACAGCGCGCTTAGCAGCAGCAGTTGCTGACGCCGCCACCCACCCATCCACACAGATATATAGTCGTCTGATTCTGATTCAGAGAGTATACACACGGTATTCGTATATCAGCTGCGAACGCAACAACAATTGCTTTTCTAAAACAGATTTACAGCGAAAATTGGAGAATAATCAACGAGAACAGATGCAGCAACAACAAGAACGTCGCAGTTGAATGTGCCTGTGACGCAACAACAACAATAGCAACGGAATCTTTACTCACAGCAACAACAACAACGGAACCATCCCATCTCAGTGCGTCATCGTTCCCCCATCATCATCGTCGTGTCTACTACATCGTCGTCGTGTCTTCTTAGTATCGTCGTGCCGCCTCTCTCAGTTCTTCACTTGACTTCACTCTGGTGGCACGTAAGCCAAATGGGATTTTCTCGTTTATTAACAATCGTATTGCAGCTGAGAATGTGATGGACCTCCCCCTCGACAGACAGTTGCTGCTCTTCTACTTCTACTTTTCTTTCTGTATCCCAAAAAGCAAACCCAACCTGTTTTTTTAGCGATCCGCTGCAGTTGAACGGTTCCTGCACGTATCTTGAGATTGAGATAGAGACGAATCTAAGTGAATCAATCTGAGGCATATTAGGCAGACAATACCTTGGAATAACGCTCGGCGAGCAAGGAAGAAGTTTGAAATAATGCTTATCCCTCTATCGATTACAGCCTAAATCTATGCAGGCCTAAATCTTTTTGTAGCGATGCATCACAGTTGAACAGTGCCTGTGAGCATCATCTGGGTGGATGAGAGGCAACGACTAGACTTCTAGATCAACTACCCATACGACCATCGATCGCCCAGGGAATGGGAGAGACAGAGAGAAAGAAACGAAATGGGAACACGTAAACCCCCTAACTGTAGCCTAGGACAAAGACAATTTTTCGTTTATATATTTTTTTAGCGATGCGACGCAGTTGAACGGTGCCTGCGTGCATCTGCAAGAGAATGTGTGTTGAAAGCAGAGAAGAGAAGGGTTCGAGAAAGAGGCAGAGAAAGAATGCTCGCGGCACAGAAGGATAACGTAACTGAGAAGGCAGCGCAGAAACGATTTCTTCTTTCCCTTCTTCCTTTCTTTGCAATTATAGAGCATCTTCTCAGAGAGAACACAAACACACAAGGGATGCTGCAAGACAAAGCGTAAATCCTCCTATGCCTTAACCTGAACAAAATGTCGTTTTTGTTTCCATATTCTCTTTTAGCACGTTGCTCTGCTATGCTATATGCGCACTATATATGCCCGAGAGAGAGAGGACGCTAGGGAAGCGTACAGATCTAAAGTAAATTAAACTCAATGTCTTGCCTCAATTTTGGATATTCTGTATTCTTGTAGATACAAGTCATGTTTCATGGCGAGTCGGCAGCTCAGCTCTATCAATATAATGGGCAGACAATATATGTTCTGGACTGAAACTGAACCAAGCCACAAAAGAGATCAACGTAATTTATACGCTTTGCCACACACAAAATTGTTTTTTTCTTCATATTTTATAGCAATATGACGCAGTTGAACGGTGCCTGCGCATATTGGGAGAGAGATTGTGTTAATCCCCCACCGTCGAGAGAAAGAGATAAGAGCAAGAGAGGCCTCTTCTTCGTTCCGAACGAATCTCATGTAAATTTACTCGCATAATTCGGAACAAAAAATCGTTTCTTTTTGTATCTTGTAGAGAAAGGTTACACACACAAATCACAAGAGAAATCTGCAAGTAGGGAGAGATAATGAGCTCAAGATCTCCAGGGCCGCAACTTAACTCCAGAGAGACAGAGAAAAGATGAAAAAGGATTTGTTATTGAAATTGAATTATATTTCCCCTTTTCTTCCTCTTCCCCTCATCCTGTATCTATTGCAGTGGTGCCTGTTTCTCGGATACTCACAACAACAACAAGAACATACACACAAACCCGATCGTATCTATCTATATCCCCCTCTCCGTCTATTCATGTAGCAAAATTTCTTGAGGCAATGGGAATCAAATGCCAACTTGAAAGCAATATAAACATCATCCACAACAACAACAACAAGAACAACACAAATCGTAAACGAACGAAATGATCCACGAATATATAGAATCGAATTTGCTCCGATAAGTCGCACTTCGCACAAGGTCAGCCAGGCATGAATTCGCATTGAATTAAACCTGTTTTACAGCTTTCAAATGCAAAACGAGAGAAGAGGAGGCAGAGAGAGGAGCCATACAATCCACTTCGCTTGCGCCCGCACTCAATCAATCACCCGCTGTGATCTCCGCAGTCGGCTCCCTCCTTCCGGATTCATTCACTCGATACTGTAGCGTGAGCCACATGTGTTAGCCCCCCATAATTTGCTTTTGCACCTTTTTGCAGTTGTCGGGGGCGAGATACAGTTGAATGTGCCTGTGTCCCTCTCAGTGATCCAATGACAGAGAGAGAGAGAGTTTCTTCCAACAACCATCCTTCTGCATCCATGCATCCTTCCATTGATCGATGATCGATACTGGATAACTGAATGTTAACTCGTAATGTGTCTTCAACTTAAGCTTCTGTCGCTCCACACCACCAACGAATCGTTTAAGGGAATCAATAACGATACATCAAGTCCATCCAAGTGTGTTTTCTAGCTTATGCGCCAGCACCACAACAACAACAACAACAACTACCACAAACGGAGCTCCTGCTCTTGATAGAAACCTAACAACGTTTTTACATTTACAGTGAGTGAAAAACGTTGCTTACTCAGCTGCGTGCAGAGATGAACGTCTCCCAGCTTCAGCTTCCAGCTATACGAAGCTCTGAATACGACTCGCAATGGGTCATCGAAAGAAACGCGAAAGCGTTAGCTATCTACGCTACATATGCTACCTGGGCAGGCTCAGCTTAGCTCAGCGCTGATGCCATGGCCCGCTCCCCAGCAGCAAGCCAATCCAAGCCAAGCCAAGCCAAGTCAAGCCAGGCCAGCCAAGTCAGCCAAGCACGTAATGCATTGCACCGCATAGAAATATGCGCTCGGTCCGCGCTAAAGGGAAACAAATGCGTTTGGACCGAGACCCGCCACACCACACAATCTCACCAGCACTCGCGCGATGCAGTCGCGGCGATGTGAGCTGATGTGTTGTCGTTGTTACCGGGCAGCTGCAGCTGCAACTACGCTACGGGCATCCAAGCGTCGTCGTCATCGTCGTCGTCGTGGTCATCGTTGCCTTCGCCACAGCCGCCACCGCTAGCGCACTTCGCCGTCTTATATATCACACTGCGTTGTATGTGTATGTATGGTGTATGTGTGTCCTCGCGTGTGTGCGTGTGTGTGTGTATGTGTTGTTTGCAACTCCTTCACTTCCTCCAAAGACACATTGTAACGTAGTCTATGGCGTCAGCACCGCCGGCTATGATCTAAACAGCTCGTGCCGTCGTCGTTTATCGCAAAAGGGAACCAAATGCGATTAGTGTTCAAGCATCATGATGAAGCCAGCCTAAGCAGCGCAGAAGATACTCCGACACTCCGTCACCAACAGCCAGAGAGAGAGACAATCCTGTCCAGAAATCTGAGACTAGTAGCAGAGAGAGAGAGAGAGACGCTTCAGTCAAGAGGTTAGCGGAGATGCAACGCTGGTGGTATGCCCCCTCCTCGAGGAGGGGGTTGTAATTTTCTTAATTGTAAATTATATATCCACTCCTCCTCCTCTTCTTAGCCTAGCACAGATCAGAGAGCACCCGCCTGCGAGCGAGAGAGGGTATCTTTGCCCCCGTCACTACCTGTACTAACAGCAGTCAATCCATCGCAAAGGGAATCAAATGCGATTAGTGTTCGATGACGAAGAGGCTAGCTAGCGCTGTGCGGCGTTATGCTACGCTTCGAATTGCCAGTTGAGCTCTTAACTCCTGGTGCAACGTTCAGCAATCCGCAATAGGGAATCAATTGCGAGGTGGTACTGCAGCAGCGCACACACACAAACACACGAGCACAATCAGACAGAGAGAGGAGCGAGAGTGAGCCAGAACCAGTTGAGCAACATCCTAACGCTCCTGGTCATAGCAGCAGCAGCAGCACAAAAAAACAATCCAAGTCGTAAAGGGAATCCAATACGATATACAGCAGCAGCAGAAGCAGCAGCAGCGAACAGAGCCAGGCAGGGAATCCAAGCCAATCCTCTGATCTGATCCGATCCGATATGATCTCCGCAAGTTTCGCTCTCGACGACGTCGCCTCAATGCCGTTGCTGGTTCTTTTTTTGTCACATGTTGTTGTTGTTGGTGTACGTATGTGCTTTTTCACAGGTGTCCAAAAGAAAGATGAAATCTGACAGGTGTCAGAGATGATGTCTGTGTCCCCCCCAAACTTAGCTCTCCTTCTCCAGCCCGACACTCGTCCAAGTTTCGTCTCGAAGGGAATCCATGAGACACGCGCTACATTTCAACACACGTCACGTTCTTCTTCTACTCTAACTTCTCTTCAGCATTCTTTATTTTAGTTGTTCCTTCTCCCTTTATACTGTTCTAAGTTCAACTATGTATTTTCAGCAAAGCATCTATGTATCTTGTATCAATTCTATCTATGTATCTGGCTCACACACACTCCCTGTAATTGCGGCTGTTGCGCCGCCCGTTTAGCTTATGTTTTGTTATATACCCTATGTATTTTCTATGAATTGTATTGAATCATCCCGAGCCTCTCCTTCTAAGCGAACTATCTATTGTAACCTTACATACACACAAGACACTCGATTGTATACTTAGTTATTGTAAACTCTGTGACATGTACATTACCTTCCGTCTGGCCCGAGTGAGAGACAGAGAGAGAGACGAGCGATCTCCGGACCGAGTGCTGGCCTGGCAGCACCCATCCAACCCCATTTCGTGACGTGATGTCTTCTCAACTTCCCCCCTGGTGAGGCAAAGAGAGGCAGAGGCGCGCACTGGCTCTCTGGTGTAGAGAGGAAGAGCAAGAGCGATCTCCGATCTCCCCTTCAGCTCGACTCGGCTCGGCTCTTGTGTATCTGCCCGAGCGCATCATCTCTCTCGTCTATGGCATATCCAGTATCCAGTTGGGTCATCCGCAAGACGTTCAACCGTTTTAAAATTGGCTGGTGGCCAGAACTGAACTAAACACTGTAGCTGAATCTTCTCGAGCCACACACATCTATCTCGATGGTTTTCCGACTTCCGGATCTTCTCTTGCAATTCAAAGTGGAGTCTGCAGAGAGTCTGAGATCACCAACCGAACTGGAAGCACAATCCACAATCTTCTCAATTGCTTTTTGCATCGTCTACATCTTTGAAAACGTCATCACATCCACCACCACCAACCACCACAACTAGTTGAGTCGCGCAGGGCGGCTGCCGACTGATGAAGAGGCAAAGATCAACCGATCCGAGGCACAACTCTTCCTACTACAACAACAGCTACTCAACTCCACTACTAACATATTCAAGAAAACCAAACAACAAAAAAAGACAAGCATCACTCTCATCGACACGCATGCACGCACAACTTTTTCCTCCGCTCTTCGTACGATCTGGCATAGGACTAGGACAATAGGATATAGGACATTTGGGACATTATTGTACATGGTCATGGTACATAGGACTCTTGGCACTCTTGATATCTCGTATCGTATCTGGGATTGTTCTTAATTCGCTGACGCTGAGGACAACTGCACAGGCCCCCGCCCCAAGTTCTTCAAGGCACGCCTCAAGATTCGCATTGCAATTTGCAGTTGGGGTCGGGGTCCCGGCGACAGCGCTCGATAGGAAGTTTCTCGTATTTCGGTTAATCTTCTGCTACTACCACTACTACTACTACTACATGGGCGAGGCCGTTTCTAGAGACGTATTGTCCTCTTTTATGGCGATTAGAGTTTTCTTCTGACAAGGATTGCAAACATTTTCGATTTTACTTCGCAACAAGCCCCCTATCAACAACATACTAAACGCATCGACGGCAGCGAGGGATTACCAAGTTGGGACGGCCGCGTGGGATACCACAAATTGACGGCAGCGTGGGATACCTAGTTAGGACGGCAGCGTGGGTTACCTAGTTAGGACGGCAGCGCGGGATCTTTTGCTATTCCTCATCGTGGGATTTGTTAGGGCTTCGGTTAGGCCAGGGCGCTAGGGACTACTAGGACTAGGCAGCGGGATTTGGGCTTCGAGGGATATGCTTGGACAGCGGCGTGGGATCTTCTACCTCCTCCCGATTCTGAAATGGACCTTCTATCGAGGGACTGCGGCGTGGGATCACACTCGGATGTGTCGACTGCGGCGTGGGAATTTTTTGACGGCGTCGTGGGAGAAAACAATTGACGGCGGCGCGGGATAACACTTGACTGCGGCGTGGGAGTTTCGCTGACTGCGGCGTGGGAGTTTCCTGACTGCGGCGTGGGAGTTATCCGACGGCGGCGTGGGAGTTATCCTCTACGGGTTTTGGTTTCTTTCTATGATCATCGTCGTCGGTATTCCCCATCACGGCTAAACTATTCAAGCGAAAACAAATTCGATATTCATACGTTCAAAGCTGATATACCTAGATACTACTAATAGACGGCTGTCTGTATACACATTGCTGGCATCTCTGTAGAACTGTGCTCGTCGTGCCCCCGTATAATATTGATTAACATGAACTATCTATCCACCGCACCCTTGATTTAACAAACAACCCCATAACTATGGAGCCAATCATCATTTCTGCATTTACTCCTATATATATATATAACTTAATATGATTCCTGGAATACCGGAAAGCAATTTAACACACGATGATCCAGATAATCTCACGCCTCTCAACGGATTATCTGCTGAATAAAACATTGATTTTTGAAAAAATTAAATGAAAACATTTTATTTCGTTCCCTATAATATCAGTTGATCCGGAAACAATATACGGATTAACTGCTGAATAAACAATGATGTTTGAAAAAATAGAATTAAAGTGTTTTTATTTCTTGATCATTTGGTAGATAAGATTTCTAGCCGAGTCGGAATAGCTTGGCGAAGATGCCAGTGCTGTTGTTGGGGCGATAGGGACGGGAATTATTGTAGTAGCCTGCTCCATAGCCGGAGCTGTAACCATACGAAGGTTTGGGCTGAACATGCTGATTGAAACCATAGTTGGGTTGTGGCTGATAACCTCCAGCTGGGTATCTCGTGTTATTGAAGGACTGTTGGGGTTGGTAACTCAGTGCAGGAGCATGGTAGGTTGCATTTGGACGACGGTTATTGCCAAAGGCAAATGATCCAACCTCGAGATTGAGGACAGCAAAGAGCAGCACTAGAGTAATACAAGATGTTATACGGAAATGTCGAGTGCGTATATATATAATCAATCTAACCTATGCCTAGTGCCAACTGATAAGACTTCATCGTAACTGGGGAATAAGCGAAATGAATGTGATGTGAGCACTTTGAAATTCGAAATGAAACTAAAAGCTGCTACAAATAAAGTCCAGAACAAGTAGAAATGCTCTTATCAATATTTCTATAGTATTTACATACATGTAGTTTATACTTGTAGTAGTATGTGTATGTAGAAAGTGTTTTTTGCTTATCAGAAATCTGTTTTTTCTTAAGAATAAGCAACTGTAGACAAAGCTAAAGGAAGGAAAACAGACGTCAGCGAGTTTTACGGTTTGTATTTCTTCACCTGATAATAAATACTTATGTATCATAATACATGGGCACACTCGGATATTCACTCTTATTTCAGCCGCGTTGCATGGGAAAGAGACCTTGGCAGCTGCCTCGTCGCACGATTTGTATATCTAAAAGTGGGAGACGCGCAAGTGAGTCACACTTCCAGGTAAATGACAAGGTATTCGCACAACTCACCTGCACCACAAAATCGCGCACAATTGAACTTCTGTTCGTTTTGATAAAGCTGCATATCGCTACCACAGATGGGATTGTATTCCGGTGTAGTGGAACAACTTCCGAAGCACTGGAGGAACTGTTGACTAGGTGCTGCAGCGGGCACAAACGGTGCCATCGTTCCCACAAATGGTCTGTTGTTTACCAGCACCCAATCCCCCACGGAACGAGGAGCTGCAGTAGTTGTTCCCACGTTGGGTGAGGCTGTTGTGGTTGCAAATACCAGGAAGTCTTGTGCGGACACTAGAGAACTGCCGGCAATTAGACCGGCAAGGACGGTTAAAAGTATCGTTTGCAGATTTCTAGGCATTTCTAGTGTAATAAGCTATGGGTCACCGGATCAACTGACACCCCTTGAGGCTGAGCTTGTACTAACCCAAGTTAGTTTAGCGCTAAAGTAAATGTTTATTCATTAACAATAACAACCCATTTCGAAGAGCTTGTGACTTCACAGGGGACAGGTTTTCTACGATAAATTTCCAGTAAATCCAGTTCGATCGGTCGGTCGGTAGGTCGATCGTAAGTTGTATCAGCTTTTCAACAATCGATTGCGATAACCCCAACCCGACTGGGGATATCCCCGGAATCTTTAACCGTTTGTGCATTTTAAAAAACAAATAATAGATTATCTTCAGCTATAATAAGGTTATACAATTAATCATTATTGAGGCTAAGATTAAATGCTTATTAGCCTATAAATATTGCATTATATGGTGTGGCAGTTATACGTGGACCTGGCATGGAGTACGTGGGCGAAACGTATTGCATAGACTGCTCCAATTTGCTATACGAGGCCTTTCTGAGGCCAAAGGTAGCTGAAATCAAGAGACACATTAATATGGAAGAAGAGTTCTTGATTGAAGCTTACAATTTGATGTGCTTGGCATAGGAATTGGATCTTTCTTTACTTCCTCATCATGCAAGTGAGGATTGAGAGCGCGTTGCAGACATTTTTCCATATGTATACCACGTTTAGGGCGACCACAACGACAAGTTTCCACTAGATTCTTATGCATTTCGGGGGATACGAAGAGAGAGTCACCCTGGTCATTATGTTCATAAGGACAGAGCTCTAAAATATACAATTTAATATGGCATAACGTATGGAACTCCACTAAGTATACCTTGTAAGGTTAGCTTTTCCATTAGCTGCTTGTCAATCTCATCTTGATGATAGAACTTATTCGTCTCCTGCTCTGCAATGTTTTTCCAAACATGAGGATAATTCCTACGTGATTTACGCTCCATGCGCACCATCTCCTTGCTGTAAAGATATTTTATATATATCGTATTTTTATCTAGAATGTTTTTTACTTGTTTTACTTACACTTTGCCTATTAATTTAGCCGGATCCATTTCGAATTGTTGTGCTTTATTTGAATGCAAGAATTCTTCTGAAAAAAGAGGTTTGCTTGGTTAAATATTTCTGTTTTTCCATAGTAACCAAACAATTCGGGTTGCCCCGGTATTCCTTTATTAAAAAACCATATAGGGTATAATTTTTGTTGGATATTTTAATTTTTATTATTTTGGAAAACTTCTTGCAATTTAAGTATTTCGAAATTCGATTCTTATGATGTTAGCCTTGTGTCTGAATAAAGAGACCTTTACAGCTTCCTCGTCTAACGATTTGTATATCTGAAATTGAAAAGACGACTAAGTCACACTTCCTGGTAGGTATACTTCGCATTCTCTCAACTTACCTGCACCACAAAATCGTGCACAGTTGAACTTCTGTTCGTTTTGATACAGCTGCATATCGCTACCACAGATGGGATTGTATTCCGGTGTAGTAGGACAACTTCCGAAACATTGTAGGTACTGTTGACTGGGTGCTGGAACGGGCACAAAAGGTGTCATCGTGCCCACAGCCGGACTGTTGTTTACTAGCACCCAATCCCTTACGGTACTAGCAGTTGGTACTGCACCCACAGTTGGTGCTGCACCCATAGTTGGTGATGCACCCACAGTTGATGTTGTACCCACAGTTGGTGTTGATCCTGTAGTGGTTGCAAATACCAGGAAGTCTTGTGCGGATACTTGATAATTGAAGGTGATCAACACGGCATAGAACGTTAGAAGAAACATTTTCAGATGTTGGAACATTTCTAGAGAAATAAGGATCACTGTTTTAACTGATACCTTTAGAGGCTGAGCTTGTACTAAAGCAAATTATGCTAGTCCAAGACTTAAGTAGTTTAAAATATTGATTCATTTTTGCAATCAATCTGTCGTTCTATAAACTCAATCGATTGCGATAACCTCAAGCGGGAATATTCCCCAAAGCTTTTGCCATTCTGCGAAACAAAATTGGGGAATTCTGCTGCTAGTAACATATTATAATGTTCGTAATTGTAATAAAAAAGTTGAGGTTGACAGCTTTAGGTTAAACACTAATAGGTTTTTTTAAATAGAATTATGAGGTGTTGTACGTACGCATTGACTGTTTCAGTTTGCTAAACGAGGCGGTTCCCAAGTCAAAGTTAGCTGCCAGGAAGGAAAGTTGTTGATTGCAGATTACAGTCCTTGGTGGTATTGCACCTAAAGTTTAATTTCTACGTTGTTTTCCGGTTCAACTGCACAATTTCCTTGTTAAATAATTAGTTAAAAGACATTTGTTACATATTTTACTTCTTTTCTAGTAACTTTTCCAATTAGTTCAGCCGCATCCACTTCGAATCGATGTGCTATATAGGAGTTCTAAGAATTCAACTTAAATTATGAGTTCTACTTGACTTTACTTACTTTTTCCAGAGTAATCCACATTAAATTAATTAAATTCACATTAGTTATATTTCTTGTTGGATATCTTCAACTTTATTATTATTTATGTTTGTATGTAATATCGGAATTTGAAATTTCTTGCATTAATTGTGTAATTGCTGTTGTTGTTTGAATCGAGTTTATGAAATAAATTTGTAGAAAAATGCAACCTACATTTCTCCAAATACTTGTAGCTAAATTTTGTATTTAATATTATGTTTTGGGCCGTACGTATTTAGCTGTACGATATCATTATGTTATTATAATCATAATTATAATATTGTTTTCACATAAACAAGCTTGAAATTTACACTTTCAGTGCCTAACTAATAATTTTAGTACATTTGCGTATAATTTGATTTATCCCTTTATTTAATATGGTAGCTTAGTTAAAACTATCAAGTTAGAAAAGATGTTTCTCGTTCTTCGATATAGATAGAATAGTAGTAGATAGGATAGTATTGTGTAGATATAGATATAGTAAATATATTATGTACATATAGGCGAAAGTTTTGAAGGGGTGGCGAATGCAAGAGCACTGTTTCTTTTATTTTTAATTGCGGCACATTTGATCGGTAATGATATAGTATGTTTGTTATTTTTTGTATTTGTATGTTTATTTATAATTTATAAATAATGCAAGTGAACGCGCCTATATTGCTGCATAGTATCGATAGTAAGATTGTGATAAAACCCGATATATTAAGTGTTGCAAGTATTTACAAGTACAAGTTGCATGAATGAAAAAGCGGTGCACGATAATTTCTGTTTTCTTTTCATTTAAAAGGTGCCGAGTTCGAGTGAATTACGTACGTATTATAATTACAACTAGTATAAGCAACGATATTTATGTTGATCTTAAGTATATACAAAGTCGAAGTTGAATATCGCTCGAATTACAAATTACGAATCGAATCGAATCGAATATATTGCTAAATGCAATGACTGACGGACAGACATATATGAAATACAGTCAGAGAAATACATTTACACTCTTTTACTTAAAAGTTAGACAACATACACTTTAGCCTAATTCATATATCTATATATATAATATAATAATAACAATGCCAACACACACGCACAATCAACGATTTTGGCTACGATAACAGTTACAGTTACAGTTGTTGTTGTTGTTCTTGTTGTTGTTTGGTACAGACAATCCTTTATCCTTTTTCGTTTCCCTCACTTTCTCACTCGCATATTCCTATCATCATCATCATCGTCATAATCATCATCTCTTTGCTCATTTCGTTTCCATCTCCGTAAGAGTGCTACATTTTACAATATAGTTTTCTGTTTTATATATATATATATATATATATAATGTGTGTATATAATAAATTTTCTTTTAAACAAAAAGTCAGTCCATAGTTTTGGTTTTTATCAGATCGGCAATTGTTAACGATGATGATGATTCTCATGCATCTATCGATCTATTTATCATTTCTCCCGTTTTAGATTTTCATAAAAAATCGTTCTCACAATATGCCATTCGTATAATATTGATAACCATCGTACAGTTTTGTGGACAGGCTCTTCAGTGAGTCCTGCACAAGCTGTTCCACTTTGCGTTCCATTTCCTGCTCGGTTAAATTCATGTGAAAGCGTTTACGGAGATTCTGTACGGTGCCGGAACAGCCGTTCTTGAAGCAAGGCAAGTGAGCATCTAGAAAATTAGAAAATAAATAGTTACAGATCTGTCTATATAGATATATATATATGCTATGCTCTACTTACTGCTGCGCATGATTTCCACAAAGTTTATAATGCGATCCATGTGCTTGCGTGCAGACATCATGCCGACAAGCAGAAGGCGGTTGAATTCTCGCCAATGTTCGGACCCAGTGCCGCCCATAACATCGACAAATTCATGTGTGAGCTTGAAAGGTGATTGCTCGAAACCTGCAGGGGGCAGAGCAGGGGAAGTTAGTTATGGATCAAGTAAGGGATTTACTTTACTGCTCACTCACCCAAATTCTTTGGAGATATGCTAAGAATGAAGCCGAAGTCAATGTGTATTATGTGGCCATCCGAATGAAAGAGTATATTTCCATTGTGCCTAAGATATAAACAACAAATTATATATTTTATCTGTGGAGAGTTCTTTCTCAAGTTCTTGCTCACCTGTCCTTAACCTGCAGCAGATACGATATCAGACAGTACGCCGCACAGCTCTGCACAAAGTTCTTCTGGGCACGGCGGAAGCTCTCCCCCGTAGGGGTGCCGTATTCATCGATAAAATAATCTCGCAACGATTTGTTCGAGTTCTTTTTGATTTGATGCAATGATACGGTATTCAGTATAGGCTCTATAAGACCGCTATCATTCGATAAACAAATGATCTTGTACGGGCGCACCCACAGATCCACATGCTCCTCCAGCCAAATGATCTTGAACATCTGTAAAGGGAAGGGAAAGAAAGAAGGTTAAATATTGCAGATCTTTTTATATATCAATCCTTCTAACTATCCAGCTATCTATATCTGTAACTATGTATCTATATCGTAAGGTTGCCTACCTGCAGCAGCTGTGTAGCCATCAGTTCCTGCCGCAAATCATCGCCACACTTGACAATGGCCGATAGCAGACGCCAATTGGAGAGATGGCCATAGGGCGAGGATTCACGAATGAGTTTCTCCTTCTCATCCCAAGGTTCCTGCACAGAGAGACAAAGAAAATCATTATTTACAGTTCCCTAGACTCTTCCAGGCTGGTAGCACAAACCTTTAGGGCTGCAGCCGAAGGATCCTCGGGATCGTTGCTAAAGGATTTCGTGTTCTCACAGTTCAGATTGTTGCAATGCCGCGTGCGCACATCGCCAATGTTAAACACAACCGGAGGACCTAAGAGTAGACACTTAATTAGCAAAAGATTCCCTTCTATTTGACAAATATGCCTCCTTACCTTGATCTCTAGAGTCACACGAGTCCAGGGACATCTGGGAGATGGCATCGCGTTCGCTGTTCTTGCACATGGTCAGATATTGCGCTGTGATCTCGTCGTCTTCCTGTGACCACACATCATCCTCCTGCAGCTGCAGACCCCCAAGTGAGAGCAGATTGCCATTGCAACATTGATGCGAGGCAGGTTCGCCACAACCACCTTCCTCCGCTGGCTTCTTGCGACGGCAACTGGAGCCATGATGGCTGGAGCTGCAACTGGAGGTGCGACTACAACTAAGATGTGGATGTGTATTCAGGCACACGCCCTCCAGATGCTCCTCACTCTTGGTGTGCCTCAAAGATGGCATCATCTTGGGTATCAGTGGTGAGGTGTAGATATCGGGCACCTCCACAACCTCCACGTAGATGATGTAAGGCGTCTTATCCTTCGAGTTGAGCACTGCAGTCTTCTCCTCTGTGATGCGCACCACATGGTGAGGAATGTCCGAGTAGAGTGGCAACCAGACACGCGCAGGCAGATTCTTATTGATCAGATTGAGGGACATGCGCAGTGCCGAAGTCTTCTCCGCCTTCGAAGGCCAATAGGTCAAGTTCTTGCCCACATTCATGAGTGCCTTCATGAATTCCTTTTGTGGCGCTGTCTTGGGTGCCCCACAATTGCACAGCGTGCGCTGTCCCAGCAATCCATTGACCTGACCACGCACTGTCTCGAAGCAGGTGCAGCCATTGTCGAAGGCGCGCCCAGAGTTCAAATCTCCCAGACACAGCTTGGCCGGCGTGGTGGGCAATGTCTGTGTGGTATAGGGAGGTTGCTGGTACATCCTATGACTGATGCTCAACGTGTGCGGGCTGCGGGAGTCGGCGAGCAGAACTGTTGCATCCGATTGCGAGCGATGATGCGTCTTCTTAATGAGTGCCACAGCTGGTGGCACATCCGACTTGTTTGCCCCTGCCCCCGTCGCTGCCTGCAGTTGTTTGTGCTGCTCCTTCTTGGAAAAGATCTCCTTCATCAGTGCCAGCTTGGTCTTGCGACTACTGCTGCCCAGTGAATCCACCTGGTAGTTGTAGGCCTCCAGCAGCCACAGACACTTCAGCGAGAAGTCCACGGACTTGCGACAACGAATGGTCAGATAGGGATCTAACACCTCGGCCAGTTCATCCATTTGAATGTACATTACAATCAGTTGAGGGATATATAGATCTACCTCCTGATCGGGAAAGCTGAAGATCTTGTTGCCAATGAAGCTTAGCACTCCTGGCTCCTTGGAGTAGAACAAATAGTGGACAGCAAAGTGTATGTTGAAGACTGGAGACTCAAAGAAGCGGAGTAGCCCGCTGGGACCACGCTCGGAGCTGTGCTGCAGTTGCGAACTGTTGGCAGTCGGAGCACGTTCACTGATGAAGTACTTGACCACGCCGGGCACAGGTAACTTCAGCTTGTGCAGCGAATTAATGGAGGAGCTCTTAGCCAGCGTCACATCCTGGCAAGGTTCATTTTCAGCGCCAGGTAGACGGAGATTCAGCGTGCGCTCCTTCACCTTGACATCTGTGGAGGCTTCTACAGCTGGTGGGGTATCCTTCTTACTCTCAGTGGGTGTCTCTGCTGTGTTGGGCGTGGCAGAGGCTGCTGCTGCTGCGGCGGCAGCTGCCTTCTTGCTTGAATTGGAGGTGAGCAGACTAAAGAATTCCTTCTTCTTGGAGATGTCAGTGGGGGATTTGACCAGATCTTGTGGTGTAGTCGACGCTGCACCTGCTGCCTCCGAGGTGGAGGAGGCACCACCACCACCACCTGTTGCAATCTCCTGCGATTCTCCTGCTGCTCCTCCTGTCTTCTGCTTCGCAGCATTCTTCTTCTCATGATTCTCAATGATGCTCTGCGCTGTGCGGAATATTGCATTCTTGGTGGCACCGAAAAAGTTCTTGAACAGCACCTGATCGTTCTTTGTGCTCTCCGTGGGCGTGGCAATGGGTGTGGGCGTTGCTGCTGGTGTCGTCAAAGGCGTAGCAGCTGCTGTTGCACCTTGAGGCGTTGCCTGCTGTGTTGAGTTGGCAGCCAACTGTTGCTCCCCTTCTGTTTCCTTCTCCTCCTCCACAACTTCGTGTTCATCCTCATCCAACACAGGTTCAATCTCATTTGGCGCTGTGCCCAGTTCCAAATTGATGGCAGCCTGTGACATATTCATTACACGATACCTCATGCGATCATTCACATCGCGCTGTTCCTGCTCCTTCTCCTGTTGCTCCCGCTTGGCCTGCTCCCGCTTCTGTTGCTTCTGCTTTCTTGACGGACGCAACGTGCGACAATCAAAGTCACTTGCCACGTGTTGCTGCTGTTGCTGCTGCTGCTGGGATGTTGACGTTGCTGGATAGAAGCATAGATCCGATTGTATTAGATTGTAGTCCTCATCCATTGAGGTGGTGTCCATCATATCGATGCATTCCTCATCGGCATCTGCATCTCCATCGGCATCTGCATCCATTTCACCGGAATCAAGTGACTCATGTGAGTGACAGATGCGATTCAATGATATCTGGTCCGACTCTGAGCCACAGATGATGCCTGCCAAGGGAGAGAGAGAAAGAGAGAGGGGGAAAGGGTGTTCAATGAATAGTTCGCCTCACATTCTCAAACAAAAAAACAATGAGTGTGCGACAGCTGTGTGACTGGCAATTGTTTTCTCAGTCAGTTAGTTCCCTTCTCACACACTTACCCGAGTCATCCGATCCCAGACTAGTTAGATCCTCGCGCTTCTTGCTGCTGCCAGCGCTGCTGCAACTGTTGTTGCTGCTGTTGCCACCAACGGAACCGCCTCCAATGACGCTGACAATGTCCTGAGCGCGTGTGGACACAGATTCACTGGACTTGGGTCGTATGCGCAACGTGGGACAGGAGTCAACAACTGTGGAGGGAATAAGGGAGAACAGTTTAGGGAGGAATCTTTTAGTTAGGCCTGCTGCACTTACCACTGCCACTGGGCGCAATCAGTTGCACATTGACTGTTGGTCGTGCTGCGGCTGCACCAGCTGCTGCCAGTTCTACATTAACTGTGGCAGCTGTTGTGGTTGCCTCAAGTGCTGGCACGGGCGGGAGGGCTGGTACTGGGTGGGCTGATGTGGAGAGTGCGGCCGTTACACTTGCCGCTGTTGTTGCAATTTTCGAGCACATGTTCGTGCTGAGTATCGACGTAGGGGAGCAGAATGTTGTTGCGTCGCTCTCTGCATTGGGCGACGAGATTTCCACCTGCAATGCAAGACAATTTAAATTATTTTAGAATCAATTCGAGTTTTTTTTAGTCAATTGCACAAAACAACAAAAGATAATGAACATCTGTTACTCTCTCTATGCTCTTCACTCCTCTCTCACACTAGCACTCTCTCAAAAGCTTATTGAAACAATTGTTACGGCATGTTAAGCGCTCTCTCATGCTCTCATGCTCTCTCACTTGCTAACATTTTCGGCACTTGTTTCGTAGGTGCAAGCGAGACAACTGCATTGTGCTATGCATGCTGCTCTTGTTGTTGCCTTTGTTGTTATTGTTATTATGGTTTGTTGTTGTCGCTCTTGATAACCAGAAATGTACACAAATAGCGAAGAGTGCAAAAATTGTGTGTGTGAATAACAATGCGAACAGCGATAAAAATATAACTTAACAGATTATATAGAGTGCACACACAGACACACAGACACACACTTTACTTTGTCGTGTGCATGTAAAATAACTGAAAACTTTCCAAGTTCAGGTGCGCCTAACATGTATGCAAGGTTGCCAGACTGCGATTGGGCTTGGCAAACAGCAAGTGGAAGTGAGGAGGAGCAGTAGGGGAATGGTGAGTTGTGGGTGGTGATTTACACAGATTGTAAATGTTACTCACCTCTGGTATGCGTTGCAGGGCACTATCGAGACTCCGATTGCGATGATGTTGCGTATGATTGATGCGTGTGTTGGTCACCTGCGACACTGGGGGCAGCAATATGCCCATAGATCTGTAAGAGACGGAAGAACAGACGATGAGTGCAAGTTAGTATGAGAAACTAAAAACATCGAAAAAAATCAATGAAATTTCGTCAGCATCTGGGGCTGTCAGCAAGTGTAGTATACGTTGTATTATAATCTTTAAACAATATGCACAAAACACACAAACACAAACAAACATATTGCGTATTCTCTCTCTGTCTCTCCCTCTCTTTCTTCCTCGCAGACACTCACTGATTAGTTGAGCATTTTAAGTTAATTACTTTTTCCACTAAGTCGTCGATTTATTGCATCCGTTCTCCCTTTTTCTTTCTCACTCGGAACAATGCCTGCTACTAAATTAAATTAGCAACATTTAAAGGTAAACACAGCAGTACAGCACAGCACACACAAGGAACTACCGAAACAATGAAGAATATAAAAAGAAAATGCCAAGCAACAGACTAAGAAACAGACACAACGCGAACGCACACAAAAAGCGTAGAGCGAGAACAACAACAGGCAACGCCGTTGCCAGAAAGCAGACAGACAGTTAGTTTAACAGGGGCATGCTAACAACGCACTGTTAACGGCAAACAGCAGCAGCTGTTGAACTGCTGTTAATGCTCAAATGACACTGTGGTGTCATTCAGTTATTTAAAGAGAAGCTCGCCTAACATAACAGCGCGACGTCACTGCAAGTTCCTCTGCCCCTTTCACTCACAAACTGTTAGGCCAGTCTACGAATTAGTTTAAATAATTATCAAAAACGCAATTTACAATGTGTCATCACAGAATTGAAGACACACAATAAAAACAAACTTTGTACAACCTGCTACGGGGACATTCAAACAACAACAACAACAACAGACGTAATCTCGTTATCTATGGCAATTTATGACAATTTTGCATGATAAGGTTCGGTAATCGATTCACGAGCCACTTATCGAAACACGCACTCACACACATATACATAGACAATGGGAATTTCAATGGTTATGCCAACTCAGCGTCGCGACCTTGAGCGGAGTTGGGCAAACGCCTTTCACCAGGGAACGCGTCGTAGCCGGCGCCACAGGTGGCAGCAGCAGAAGAACTCAAGGGAGAGAGTGAGATGGGGAGAGAGGTATTTAAAATAGATAGCAAAAGATAGTAACAAAAAGAAAACAAAAGAAACACCTTTTATGACGTACGTTTGCGTCACAGGTAACGTATACGCCAGGTTGTACCCACGCAGCAGTAGTAAAACGTTTTAGAGTTCCACTACGATTATCTTCCTCTGCCCTCTGCCCCTCTCCTTCCTCTTAAAGTGCTTCTTTGTCTCGACTGCACTTAGAAAGGAATAAATCGCATATACTACAAAGTTATTTGGCACAAACAAAGGAAGCAGCGCAGCAGTCTCGGACACGGACTCGAGGAGAGGGGAAAGGCGACTCATCCCTTTTAGCAATTGTGACTAAGATCTCTCTCTCTCTCGGTCTCGGCCTTGTTGTCTGTCTGGCACTTTGCCAAGGGAAGGCAATGCACACACACACACCTACACACGAGCATGTGCTTGTGTGTGTGAGTATAGTGTATGTATGTAGTCGCATAACTTGTAGTTACTATATCCCTATGTGTTGCTAGCCCCGTTCTTTGTTTCCTTCCTTGCTTGCTTGCAGCCTTTACGTGCTCTTTTGTGCACGAGTTGATTGGCCGTGAACAATGTGGCAAACAGTGGAAAATAATAACAACAACAACAGCAGCGGGGCAAGGAATGAAGCGTAGCGAGTGAAAAATATTGGGGGAAAGTGCAAGTGTAAATGAGCCGGGAGGAAGTCAACTAAAGCCGGCTACGGGCCTGCGGCTGCTCCCCTTGACAGCGAGAGACGCCGCAACAAAGTGTGTGCGACGACAAAAGGGGCAAGAGCTGACACTAAAGAGGGGTACAGGGCAGAGGGGCAAAGGGAGTAGACAGTGCAGGAAGATTGTAGTAAAGGGGAAAAGGACTCGCAGTAGAAGGGAAACTAACAGTCAAGGCAAGATTGCAAAGAAAGGAAGAGGCAGCAAAGGGAAGTGGGGGGCAATGGAAGCAGCCATGTGCGGGCGTGGCATGTGGCAGCTGTATGTAAATCGCTTTGCCTTCGCCCAGGCGCAACGTTGACATTGATTGGATTCCATTGTTCAGTTAAGCGCGCAAAATGGCCAACGATCTCAGATGCCATACACAATTTAAAGCTAAGGTGTTGCGCCAAAACATGCCTTCCCCTCTCCACTACCTTCCTCTGCCCTTGCTGCCTCCCTCTCCTGCCACTGTCATGAGCAAACCTTCCACCTGTACTCTACACCTGAGTCGCATCTCATTTGATATGCCGTGTGCGCTGCCTTTTGACCGGCTAATAATTTGTACTGTAGCTGTTTAAGCTGCCATCAATGCTTTTGTTGCTGCTGCTGCCTTTGTTTTTGTTGTTGTAGTTGTTGCTGCTATCGCAAGTCGCATTCCAGACATGCCAATGAACAACGTCTGTTTGTAGTTGTTGTGGTTGTTGTTAAATCATTTACACATTTGCATTCGTTCAAAGCAGCGCGTCACGTCGCGGGCATTTACGTAATTCCCCGCACTTTCCTTCCCTGCCCACGAAATCCATCAAATTGAGCAATCTCTGATTGGGCTCCCTCCTCCTACTTCTCCTCCTCCCAGCTGAAGGCTGTTGTGCGGTTCAAGTGGCTGCCAAATTCCAAAATAATTTCAAACACACAAAGTTAGCAAGTTCTGAGCTCAGCAGACCTCGTAATTACACAGTCATTTTTTAGCTTTATAGCTGCCAGTCTGCCCCCTCTGCTCTCCTACCTCCCTCCCTCACTAGCTTTTCTTTTCTCTTTTCCTTCCCTTCCTCTATCATTTGCCTTCTCTAATTCACTCTAAAAGCTTTTCTTTGCTACTCACTTTGATAGTTTATTAAGCTGTCTTTAATGTATCTGCGCAGCTGCACAATTGTATCTTTTGAATGTATCTGCAGCTGTATCTGCATCTGCCTGCAACTGTGGCAACACTCTTGACGCTTTCTCTTGCCCCATCATCATAATATAAAGACAACATTTGATTGACTCCCAACTTTATGTTGCTGTTTGTTGGGTTCAGCGACACATGACGTTGCATCTTTCGACCATTACATGAATATTTCTCAAGTTTTTGTTGTTGCTGCTGCTGTTGTTGTTGTTGGCCTACACACTTCCGTATGCCGAAGGTGGGCCTGCAAACTGTGAATGAACCATGCTGCTGCTGCTGCTAATCTTGTCCATTCATCACTCAACCAAACTCGCGCAATATTGATGTGAAATGCCAGTGAGGAAAACTAATCGCAGCGGGGCAAATACCTTCTCCTGGTTGGAGTTGCCTGTATGAAGCTGCAGGGGAAAGGGGAGAGTGCCTTAGGGTGGTGGCAACCACAATGTGCGGGCATAAAATTCTCAGTTAACGCCAACAACATACCGAGCCGCAACAACCCAACAATGGCAATGACAATGAAAATGCCAAGAGCGAAATTAAATTTTCCTAGTCTCTCTCGCTCGCTCTCTCTCTGTTTTGCTGCCTTTTCAATTGCCACTCCCTGCCTCTCTCTCTCTTTCGCTCTCTATTACTCTTTACCCATTGCACTCTTCCTCTCTCTCTATCTATATCTGTATCTGTATCTGTATCTCTATCTATGTATTTTGCATTTCGCTTGTGGTGTTAAATGCCATTGAACCTTTGCCGTGTAGAGCGCCGTGAATTCACTTTAGCTTTGACTGTTTGTGGGGGCGTGAGAGAGGGGTAGAAAGAGGAGTGTGTACATACCACACATATAGGAATTAATAGCATACATTTCTAGCTAGGTAAATGCCAAAAGGAAGGTGTACCGAGAGTAGTAAAAAAAGTAGTAGGAATACGAGCAAAGATAGTAATCGTATATAGGAATTTATAGCGTGAAAAAGGAGTAGAAAATGTAGTAGAAACACACATAGAAATAGACAGCTTATATAGCTATATAAAGCGCACATTTCTAGCGTAATAACTGCCGAAAATTTCATCTGGAGCTTATTTCATTTGCAGTTTATCCTTGACTTTAAAAGTTTCCTCATCATTTTTGGCCTTTTCTTTTTACCTTTTTTTGGCCTTTTGCTTTCTTTCTGTTGCTGACAGCTTTAAGTCTGTGCTTCATTAAGGCGCTTGCCGCACACACCTTTTCCTTGTTGTTGTTCGCGTTTTTCAGCTACCTATGTCAAGGTGTGACGACATGCGGCAGCTACAAAAGCCGCATCCACCCGCCAGGCAAGGCAGGCAACCAGTCCTGGCAGTTTGTGCGAGGAAGTTGTACGCGCAGTCGTGCAGAAGTTGCGCAGGGTGTGGCAGGCAGCGGCAGGATACAGATACACACACACAGGCACAAAGAGAACACACACAAAGAGAGTACACACATATACTAAGGTACATACAGCCGCACAGGCATATCAAACACACGTCAAATTGACTTTGATAGCTCTCAAATTCATCTATATATATAGAGAGCATATATCGTATATCGCAGCAATATCATGATAAGCTGAGCCATTTCACTGCTGCTGCTCTTCAGGGCAATCGACTGTAATGGAGACCACACATACACACACATGTACACACACTGTTAGCAACTGCATTTCCACAAATTGTGTCCACAGTTGTCCCCACACACACACAGTCTGTGCCACATTTCAGCTGGACTCAACGCAGCCTGGAAATTGTATCCATCATCAGTCCCTGAATAGACCTCACTACCGGCCAGCCTCGTCCTCTCAACTCCCCACACCCCCCACACCTCCTCTGCCTCCCTCTTCCTCCTCTCTATGCCTGCTCAATATGTGTTAGCGAATATTTCCAAAGAATTCCCTCAAGCATATGTTGCAAACAGTCCATAAAATAACGCCAGGCCTGCACCCCTCTCCCTTACTGCCCACACACCCCCCTTGCACCTCACTAGCGTGCAATTTGTGCAATTCCAAATCAGCTAAATTCCCGTTACAATGTGCACTCTACGATGCACTATATATGCACCATATACGATATGCTGCCTTACTTTATGATGCCCCACAGACATATTGAAGGGGCAAGGCAGGAGAGGGGCAGGGCAGAGTGTGTGAATGTGTCGCCTAAAAATAAAATCGAGTAGAGAAACTTTTAAAGGAAAAGCGCAGGCACTAAACAAAATGAAAATGGGGGAAAATTGCCGAGAAAATATGCAAATAAAATTGCAGGAATGCGATAAATAATAATTGTGGAATTTACTTTGCTCTCTCTCTTCTCAGGAAATATAATAGCAGGAAAATGCTGAAAAATTTAAAAAGGGAAATAGGCTTGCCCTCTCACCCACTCGCCGCCCCCCCACAGTCTATGCCTATGCTGAATGTTTTCTCTTTTTGAAAATCAATAGAGATTTCCGTCTGTCGATTTGCATGCAGCAACAAGGAGACTTTGCAGGCCCCTCAACTGCTGCCCCTGCCCCTCCCCCTGCCCTGCTTAATGGCTTACATATGTAAAGCAAACTGCAGCAACTCGGGGCTCGCTGCTGAGGGCCATTGCCACATGCCACATGCAACTTGCAAGTTGTGCATCTGAAATGCAAAAATCGTTTTCAATAAACAATTTTTAGCATTTGCAACGCGTTGCGTCTGCGTGTCGCAAGCCAATTGGGTGGTGCAATGCAAGAGAGGGAGAGGGGGAGGGCAGGCAGGGGGGTGAAGCATGCCACTTGGACATGCAGTCAATGGGGCATGGCAATGTGACGTGTAGCAGTGTGTGGCGCGACAGCAGGCTGAAAGTTTTGACGCCATTGTGGTAATTTCAGCAGGGAAAGAAGCCGACAACAGAGTGCAGGGGGGTAGAGGAGGGTGGATCAAGAGGAAGAGAGGGAACAGGCAAAACTCGAATAGGCTAGGCGCCTAGGCAGACAGAGAGACAGACAGAGCAGGCCTGACGCCAGTCTGCAATTTAGCCAAATGGGCACCAGGTAAACTCTACAGGGGGCGCAGCAGGAGCAGGAAGAGGGGGGCGTGGCATAGCGTGCGGCGTCAGTTTTCCGGTTTGCATCAAGATTTAATATACTCCTAGCACTAGAGCTCTATACGAGGAGCCTAGCGACGCTACTTGTGCCCCAACGTGGCAAGGAGACTAATGAGACCTCTTGTTGCTGTCACTGTTTGTTGTAGTCTCTCTCTCTTTCTCTCTCTCTCTCTCAATTGTTGTTGTCTCTCTTTCTCTTTATGTTGTTGTTTATGATTGCCATTAAAGAGGCACCGCAATGGGCCGCACCCAACTTTGAGGAGTGTTGCCACTGATTGACGCTGTCAATTATTCAATAGCGCTAATAGCCTCTTTTAAGGGTGTAGAGTGAAATCAAAACCCCTTCCCCCTCTCCTTGCATACACCCCTTCCCCTTCTTGCCTGGCGTCAACTATTAATTGCCTGGCGCAACTTTTGTTTGCCTCAGCTGGGACGGAAAATCGACCAGGTGACCAGGAACTTAAAAGTTGCTGACCAACAAAAGGTCAACTTAAAGTTAACCCTAATGGGGGGAGAGAGGGGGGAGTAGGGTGGCAAAAAGTGAAGGAGCTTAAGTTTCTTATGGCATTAGTAAGAAATTTCCCAGGCGAGGTTCGAGGACAAAAGTTTGGGCATCAAAAATGCACAATCAAGGGCAGTGGAAACTTCCCCCTGACTAGACTGTTGATTAAACACCTTGACCCCCACTCGTTTAGACCCTTTTTCATACTTCCATTTCACTCCTCTCGTTTAGTCTCCTCTTGCTTAGAATCCTCTTGCTTAGACACCTCTTGTTTAGACTCCTAACTCTCTTAGAGCTCTTACTCTTAGACCGCTTCCCTCAGTTCTTTTCCTTAAACACTTCCTCCTTCGACTTCTCTTTCACCTTAGATCTTTCCTGGTTAGTTTCCACTCCTCCTTAAACCCTTACCACCTCCCTCATTGCCTTAACTGATTATCCTGTTGCATGTGGTTGGTCATGAAATAGTTCCCTGGAATTGGTCGATATGTGTACAAGCTAAATAATAGTTAAAAGAGTTACCCGCACTGTAGTAATTCAGATTGGGCTTTCCCACGCTTTCAAAGCAAAGAAAACATAACCTCGAAAAGCAATTTGCATTTACTGTTAACAGAACTTTAATTGCCTGTTAAGGTTAACAGCTTCTACTCTTTCTACTTCGTTCACTTACCTGAAATCCAAACTGAGGTTACGCTGGTGCGTCGATATGCGCTTTGGTGGCTGTCCGCCTGCTCCATTCTGTCCAGTCTGCGAGGATGCTGGCGCCACACTCAAATTGGGTCGACCATGCACCGAAGGCATTGAATGATTGAATCCTCGACTGAGACTCAGACGTGGTTTGGAGTACCGCGCATGTTTCGGTGTGCTGGCGGCAGAGCTAATTGCCGGCGTTGAGGCGGCACTAAGGGGCAACGTGAGGGGAGGCGCCTTAAGGAATGCGGGCATATAATCCTCATGTCCCGCCTGTTGTAGCACAGGAGATGCCAAAGGCGTTTCGCCACCACCACCATTCATGGTGACCACACTCAATGGTTGCTCCAAGCTATGCAGACTCGTGCTCGTGCTGGTGGTAGATTGAGGCGGGGCTGCAACTACAGTGGGGCTGTGCACCACAGTGCTATTGCTGTGTTCGCTGGAGCTGCTCGTGCTGGTGCAGGCTGCTGTTGAATGTTCCGAATTGTCATCGTCATCGGGCACAACGGGACTGAGGCGACCTCCGCAGGGCAATGCACAGATGTCCATGTTGCCATTCTCTGCAACCAGTTGCAACTTGCAACCGTTGCTCAACTTGCCGCCATTCATGTTGTAGTCCGAATGGGAATCAGGAGATAGTCGCACCATGGCTGGTGCACAATGATCCACCACATCGACACCACCACCATTGCCAGTGGCATCGCATGTGCTTGTCGCATCCACTACAGCAGCTGGACGGAAGCTCACCAATTCGCCACTGCCTGCGACGGTGTCCACGTTGTGCAACAGATCCTCAGCTGCAACTGCCACAACGGGTGAGAGCAGCTTGTTCGCGGATTCAATCTCACGTATTTGTCGCAGATATTGATAGCCATTCTCCTGGGCCACAGGTTTCTTGCGATTGCCCACGCTGGCAATGCTCAGGCCAACCAGGCTGCCATTCTGTTTCAGCTCATTGGGGGAGGCACCTGCGCCTGCTGTGGCTGCCACACTGCTGGAGTTGTTGCTGCTCTTTTTGGTTTTAAATGCTGAGATGACGGAGTTCATTTTGATTCTACTGTTGCAAGTGGAGAGTTGAGAAGTTGATAGTGTAGAATTGAGAGTGCAAAGTTGCTTGCAATCTTTGCAAAGAGAGTCTTGAAGTGGCAAGTCTTGTGTGAGGGAAGTTTCTGCTTCTTCTTTAGATTGAGCTCTCCTGTGGCAGAACCTGCGCCAGTTCCAGCTGTTGTTGCTGTTGTTGCTGCTGCTCTTGACTCATTTTGCCTGCTCTAGTTTTGAGTCATTCACACGGCGAATGGAGGCGTTCGCTTTGGCATGCTTCAGGTTCACTGTAAATAGACAAAGGGGAGGAAATTTGTGTCAATTAGTAATTCGTTATCGAAGTGTAAGTCAAATGAGAACGCCAAGGCAGGCAAGGTACCCTCTTTTCTTTCTCCTATAGTTTTAGCCTATTTCTTAGCACTATCCGTGGGTCTTTCCCTTCTCCCTTTCGTTAACCTCTTTTTGTGCACTACACAGCACGTTTTTGCCCCTCTCTTTGTCATGTTACTGCGTACTATGCAGTACCTTCTTCTCCTTTTCTATTTTAAGCCTATTTATTGGCACTACCCAGCTCCCTTCTTGGCTCTATGCAGCACCCTGTCTTCCTCTTACTATTTAGGCTCTTCCTAAGCACTACCCTCTTCACCCACTACTACTATTCTACTCTCTGGCACCCTCCTCTCCCTTCCTGAGGCTTCCTCGCTTTGAGTCATGCTTGTTTGGCTGACATTTCCATAATGAGAGACCTTACGCGCTACTCTCTACCTCCTACTACCGCTTCCCACTCTCTGTGCCTATTTACTTGGCGCCTGGGCTCATAAAAACTTGGCTGATAGCTTGTAAGCGTCCTTGAGAAGGCCCCAAAAACTGCGTAAGTTCCGCCAGGACTCAGTTACTTAGTCTCCACATACTTGCTCCTACCCCAACTCGTCTTTCTTCTACATATTTATTTCTTTTTCTTTTTATTAGAGAGCAACGCGAATCTGGCGCTGGCACATGACCAAATCATGCAAATCAATGACGGCAAATTTATATAAATAAACCTTGTTCGCATGATACTACATACATATTTAGTAGACGCTCAAGTGGCCCTGAAAAGATATTAAGACGTATTCGCCGACGACATACAGCACACACATTGTCCGCGTTTGCCCGAGACAAATTGAGACATATGAACATATACTATAGATATATACTATATGATATATACATATCTATAGTGTACACTCTGTGCTCTCGTGGCAGGCACATTTAATGAACTGCCAATTTCCAGACTTGCTGGGGCAAATAAGTCAGTGCTGTAAACAGTTCTACACTGTGTTTATACGGAACTTGCTGCACATTAAGTGAACGACAAGGTCACAAGCTCAATCAAACCTTAACGATTTGCATAGCCTTATCACAGCACTATAAATAACACCTTATAGATTTCTACAGAATTTCCTCTTGCTCTCTCCCCTGTGCATTCTACTATATGTTTACTGTATGCTAATGTTGACATCGCTAACAAGTCGACACACGTTTCACGTGAATATTCGTCATCGTTTTGTGCAGAATTTTCGGTTCGAATTGTCAACAAATGATTTTGGGGATGATCAAATAGAGTATAGAGTGTATTTTCAAGGCACAGGGCCAATGCACTGGGCCCTTGACCTGGTTCCGGCCATTTCTTTCTTTGTCTTTCTCTAGGTACTTTTTCCACTTTTAAATATCGATTTGTTTCGAAACGTAAAACAATATAAACAATTCAATTGAAACGTGAGAAAGTCGACAAGCTGCGATTAGCTTTTGGGGTAGTTCTCACTCTCTCTTTCAGTCTACCCCTCTATCACTTAGCTAGCTTGCACCTTGTGCCCGTTTTGCTGTTGAATAAAAAAAAGAAAGAATGAAATACAGACACACTCAGTATTTATGAGCTGCTGTGCTGACCCCAATTATGCTAAGCCCCCCTTGCTGCCCCTCTGGGCTACCCTTAGCCCCTTTCTCTGTCCCACCTCCTTCACCTCCTGCTCAGTCCACCCTGACATTCATTGCAATCGCACAGCCTCAATCTAAAGCACAATCTGCATGTGCCAAATAGACACAAAGCACAAAGCGCAACGTCTCCCTCGAGGGGGGTAAAAAAAAGTGGGCGTATTGTTGTTGTCTCTCTCACACGCATTATTGTTATTGCCATGTTTGTTTATTTGGCATCCGCAGAAAACTTAAAAACAGCTCTACATAAAAAGTAATTAAATAAAATTCGAAATTTATTTTTTGCGCAATTTGCCAAATGATTCACAAACGAATACAAATGAAAGAAGAAGAAGCTTAACGAAATTATCTATGACAAATGCTAGAATTATAGAAAAAACCCTCTAAGTAGTAAATATCAATCACCAACAAGCCAAAGATAGCTAAGGTCATAATGATAACCCATTGTGAGTGACGGCTAAGAAATTCCACTACTTTCCACTCATTTCCTTTACATTCTTTCTTTGCCATTAACCACTTCAGATAACACAGATTTTTGAAATGTATCTTCTTAAAGATTAATCATATATTTCTCTTTCTCTCTTCAGTACGAAAATCTGCCTTGGTTCAGACTGCCAAAATGGATTACCTTGTCTTGTCTTTTCTTTGTTTCTATTTCTTTTTTTATTTTGTTTCTTTTTATTTTATTTTTTGTTACTATGAAGTGGATTGGATCATCGACCAAAGTTGCAGGCTAACGACAACAACGTGTTGCACGCCAAACACTTATTAAACGGCAACAACACCAACAACAACTGTTAGTGTTGGCTAACTAATCAGATTAGCAATTAAACGGACTACACACATGGCATATGGCTAATTAAATAACGCGCGGAGCTGGACTTGAGCACATACTAGTATACCATATATAGCTATATATACTGTGTGTATCTTTCTCTATAGTATCTGCAGCTCACACTTTGCCAACTCAATATGACCTAATCAAAAGAAATGAAAACATTGCCGCACAACTTTGCCTTGCTGTCGCTTCTCTCTGTTGTTGTTATTATTGTTATTGTTGTTTCTTTCTTTTCGGTTTGCTTCTCTTTGGTGTTTTTGGTTGCCAGGCCGCACCAAGCCTGCTCAGACTATGACTATTGTCATAAAAAGTGAAAAAAGTAAAAGGCTCCTCTCGTTAAAAATAGCACATCAAAATGGAATTAACATTGTTGAAGGGGAGGGAGAGGAGCAGCAGCAACATTGCGCGGGGTCAATGTGGGGCTGCCTTCAATTAATTTAAGTGCAAAATTTTTCATTTCCCCCCAAAAAACACACAAAGCAACAGCAGATGGAACATGGAATGCTTTAGCTTGCAGGGGCGAGAGAGAGATAAAAGGGAGCTGAGTTGGCCTCCGAATAGTTTGGGTTGCCGTTAAAAAAGCAGCACGTAAAATTTGAAGGCAAATGTTGACCCCGCCAGTGCGTCAGCCAGTCTGTCTCACAGTCCGAATCGGGCATTTTAATCGCCACCACGTGCGAAATTTTTAGAACCCTGTCTGCCACTCCTTGACTTTGGGACACGCCAACACATTCCACACACACACCCACAGACATTCTGTTTATTTTTGGGCCGATGAACGATAACAATCGACGGTCATCCCGGGTTGCTTCCTCTTTACCCGTTTGACCCCCCGGACATAAGTCAAAATTTGTATAACATTTCCCTCCATAAATCACTTGCCAATCAGTGCGCAGTCGGAAAATGTTTGAGTTTTATTGCTTTTTATGGATCATTTCGCTTCTGATTTGAATCAGTTCATTTGCCGCACTGTTTCATAGGGTATATATACCCTATATATGTTGTATTCCCTAGTGAAAATTCTAATCACATTTCAATACTCAAAATCGCGTCTTATCGCAATCTGTTAATGGTTTTGTTTTCTGACGAAGCAAGGAGAGGAAGGATGAGAGGCGTGTGCACTCCACTTGAGAAGCTGCTGGGCGTGGGAAGGTCGAGTACTCAAGTGAATACACCCTTATACTGGTCTTATGTATGTTCTGTGCTGTGCTCATATGGGTTTATGACTCTTGTGTGTAATTCGATAGGAGCGACAGCAATTTACTCGACTTGACTTTTATCTTTGCCTTTGCAGGGCCTCTTCACCTTCTCTCCCTCTCCCTTTTTCTGTTTGTTCTCCTATTACACTGCTGAGTGTGTCCTTTCACGCAGCATGTGTAATGGTTTTGGTATGGTCACCCTAATTCCGCTTAATACACACTTATGGGGCTACAGGCATTTTGGGAGTGCTTTGATGTGTGATATGGGAAAGATAAGCGGGTTTTTGATTAAGATTTCTATATGGAAAGTTTATGGTTTAAGTTCCCTGTGCTATGGTCCTCCTAAAGCCACACTTTTGGCTACAGGCGCCTCAGAAGTGCTTTGATATATGATAGAAAAGAGATAAAAGGTTTTAGATTGAGATTTGTATAAAGATAATACAATAATCATCATAGGTTTTCTCTTTACTATGCAGTTTGGCCACCCTTATTAGGCTTATTACAGACTTAGAGGGCTACAGGAGTATTAGGAGTAGATTGACGAGTAATATGAGTAAGATAAGAAGGTTTTTCAATAAGATTTTAATAAGGAAAATTGTTTCCTTAATGTGCAGCTTTTATAATGACTGTGATATGGTCACCCTAAGCCTAGAAAGCAGATTTTGGATAGAGATTCTTGAATAGTAATGTTGTGCAGTTTGAGTTCCCTAAGGGTTTTCTCTTTGAGTCTATAGTTTTATAGTCTTTTGTTTTGCCTACTTCAACTGGCCCCCTTTTGACAGACCCAACTAATCACATAAATAGACCTTGAAATTGTTCTTGTCTTACATGAAGAGTTACAAACTTTCGTGTGCTCTTCGCTTGCTCAACACAATCTTCTGTCTTCTGTCTGTTTGTCTCTCCATCTGGGTTCCCTCGTATTGTCTAGTAATTACAACATGTTCATTAAGTTGTCTTGGTCGAGCGTGTACAGCTGTGCGCAAGGGCTCTCTTGACTAACCTTTTTCAAGGCCATTTTTATGTTTTGTATTTTCGTTTTGATTGTTTTCTGTCTCTTTTTAGTCGCTTCGCTCAACTGTCACAGCGACAATTGAGCAATAAGTTGAGGCTATGCAACATTGCTTTGAATACTACTGTCTGTATTAAAAATTTCCACAATTTTTAACGATTGTCGCTGAACTTGAACTAGATAAATGTCATTAGAGTTCAATAACGAAGGCGAAATCAATGCGAAACAGATGAATTAAAATATTATACAGGTTCTGTTGCTCTCTTTAATGTCTGTCAGTCTAGATTCTCCACGAAACCAGCTTGAATTTCGGTTTAAAGTCAGCGAACCCAGTCGTGACAGAGAAAGGAAGCGAGAGCGAGAGTGGGAGAGAGAAAAGTTGAGTCATGACAAAGGCCCAAAATGGAAATCTAAACATGTCGCCTGTCGGTCAAAGCCGGCAATCAATCAAAATGCCCCGAAAAAAGAAACCAACAACAACAGCGAGGGAATCAAAAGAAAGAAAAACATGTTTTTGACCTTATAGCGCGAGTGCAGCAGCGTGTGTATGCGGTTGGTTGCATGCACCACTGCATCAGAGTGTGGCACCCCACACGAACACAGAAACAGAAACAGAACCGGATCCCTCAAACAGATTGTATTGTATTTATATAGTATATATATGTTGGGAAATCTGTACAACAATAAGAATTAAATTTGCTTAAAATTGCAATTTCTTTTGCTGCCAACGAACTGCGGAAGCTTGCGTCACACACACACACAGACAGGCACACACACATAGAGAGGCACACACACACTCTGAGCTAGCAAAATGTTCCCAAACTAAGCTTGAAAATGAGTATTATTACAACATGATTATGCTTGATAGTGCGCCATTTCCTGTGTGCGAACGAACGAACGTCTGTCTGTCTGTCTACTTATTGCAGTCACTGTGTGACGCACCCGTTCTCGTTCGTTCTCGTACGTTGCCTGCCAGCAGTTGATGGACTGTCTCAACTGGCTGTCCCCCACCTGTCCTCGGCTGTCAGTCAGTCTGTCTCTCTCTCTCAGTCTCTCTCGACTTCAGCTTCCTCCTCTGCTTAGTTATTCCCGTCATGACTTTACACATTTTGCTCGCCTTCTTTTCTATTCACTTTTTATCAAGGCAATTCTTCTCTTCTCTTCTCTCTGCGCAGTTTAGTTACCTCAAAATGATTTGGCAGCTTTCATGATCCTACTGCAAACTCAAATACAACTGTTGATTGGACTTACAACTCAGCTAGCTAGCGGAGCCTTCTTCTTCTTCTTCCCGGTTCCGTTACTTGGCAAAAGTACTGTAAAATTCTATTTTGGTACCTTAACTTTTTGTGCCAACTGTGTGCAGGAACTTTTGGGCAAAGCGCCGCTAGCGCAAAACAAGACAGAAATTTGCAAAAGGAAAATATTCTCTTACTAAAGAAATTCTCACAGTGCCGGGGAGGGGGAAATGTGGGAGCATTATTAAATAAATATTTCATCAGAAAGTTATATTTTTTGCCTATGCAAATGCAAGCACACCCTGTGCATATGTGAGTTCTGCCCAAAAAATGGAAGCTTCCTGTGGCAGTTCAAGGGGGAACTTTGCTCTTTCCTGCATAACAAAAGAAAAACCCACGCTGTATATTTGACTAAGAAAACGATGCTTATTGACTTTAAAAAGTCACAAGAAACTGGGCAAGGAATACAAAATATAAAAGAGAATGGGGGGAGGTGGGGATAGTCAGAAATGGGGGAAGATTCAGGCACATTCAAGGAAATATTCAGTAATGGGCACAGAGGAGCCTACTCCGGCTACCCGCAACTCTTTGTAATCAGGTTTGCATAGAGAGCCAAGGCAGGCAGCAGCAGCTTGTTCCTGTGCTGATATCACAAAGATAGCAGGTCCATTCTCTTCCCTCCTCCTGCTGCCACGCCCTCTGGCGGGTACTACTACTGGCACTAGCTAAAGTGGCACTTTTTTGGGAAACTCAACAGAGCGCAGCGATGCCTGTAATTTGATGTCTGGACGTGCTCCATTCACATGCCACGCCAAGAGGTAAAGGCAATGGGCAGTCAGCCAAGGCACCAGCAGGAGTAGGGAGGGAGGTAGGTAGGGGCAGGCACAGGAGCTGTAGGCTCTATAATAAATGGCAAACTGTGTACACAGCCCTGCAACAGGAAGCACTGACGACAATTGGATGGGGAAGCAGGGAACAGCAGAAGGAGGCATGTAACTTGGATTGGGGGATATGGATGAGCTGCAGCTGCAACGTAAATGAAATGTTCACTTTACTTAAATTGAAATGTGAGAGAGAAAGAGGGAGGGATGGAGAAGATATGATCTATTAAAGGAGCAGGAGAAAGTCAGTTGAAAAATCAAAACGATTTATAAAATGGGAAAACGTATAAATGTAACAAAGATTGTGGATGCTGGGAAAATTCAGCTAGAAAAGCAGCGCACTCGATCATGCATGCTTATCTGCCTCTACTTCTCTCTCCCTCTCTCCACCTGCCTCTCTCACTCATTGCAATTAAATCAGCATTTTCGTGTGCCCAGGTATGCCACACCTTCGTAATCTTTCGAGCTTTATTTCCCAGCCACAGCTGCAGCCAACAGCAACGTCGCATTTTCACAGTTGCAGTTGCAGCTGTGCAGCTACGTTGCACGTTGCATGAGCTGTGCTGATACCTTTTGTTGTTGTTGTTGCTCTTTGAATTGTATTATATTTGTGTATTTTTATTTTTTTGGGGGTTCGTTATCTGCGCTGTTTGTCATGCTTAAGTTGTGTGCAGAATCTCGAGCAGCGACAAAAAAAGAGACAGCACTAAACAGTAGGTTGGTAAAGAGGGGAGTATGCACTATGTAGATACCACGTAGAGCTTTGACAACTTTGCTGCCTTGTCAACTGCAATATACCTCAGTGGCAGTGCTTACTCTGCATATCTGTGTCTCTGTAGACAGCAAAGTAAAAGTAAATGCCTTGCAGACTTTATACCACCTCTTTCCATTTCTCAGCAGCAATATAGCCCACTTAGCACACTATTTGCTTACAGGGTATACCAAGTATATGTGCAGCAAAGCCGCCTACGCTTGTTCGTACGTTCGTTCACTTGCCAAAGGTCGCAATCAGCAGCAGCAGCAGCAACAGCAGCATCAGGTCGCATTGTTATCAGCTCCAACAAACACGGGCACGAGCACTGGGACGAGCACAGTGACTGCCAGCAGCGTGCGCACCCAGTTAGGGAGAGGAGGCAACGAACTTCTCGTCGTCATCGTCGTCGTCGGTGCTGCAGTGACTTCTTGAGTTCTCGCTAAATTAATTTGTATGCAACTAATGAACTGTAAATTCTCAATTGCAGCAGCAGTTACCCCTCCCCCGGGCAGCATTGACAGCTGTGCAGCATAATCACTAATCACAACGAGCGTTATGACTGACCAAACGCCCCAAACGTGCCCCGCCTTCCCTCGTTCCCCCTCCTGGTACTGGCCCGACTGACGTTCGCCGAGTGCCGACAACAAGCGGCGCCGCCGCCGAATGGGGCAAGGCCAGACCGGCCGCATTCCCAGCATAGCAACATAGAGAAAATCAACATGGCCAGGCTATGCTAGACTAGCGAATGCCCTGCAGGTTGTTAAGTAATTGTAAATAGTTTAGTTTACTCTAGTAAAAAGAAACTTACATAGAAAGAGTGTATAACACTAGTATAATACCCAGTAAAAACTCTTCAAACTCACTGAGCGAGGTTATCTACTGATGTTGAGTTATGCAAGGTCAGAGCGCTCGCATTCTTTGCACAGCTACAGCATAGACAACATAAGAAGGCTATGTTAGACTGAAGAATACCCTCTAAACCACTCTAAAAGGAATGACAATTATGTTCACTATACTGAGCAGTGTTTTCAAAGCAAAATTATTTAATAATTGATCATGCATACACTGTAACGTACTTACTTACTTGGTTTAATTCAACTCAGAAGTGTTATAGAATACCCTGTAATGCTACAAATTACTGTTTATTCACTTGAGCTTACTGTTCCTTTACTCCCCAGTCTATTCAATCCTGCAAACACTCTCACTCTCCACTTTATAGGGTATAGAAATAGCAAAGCAAGTGAAGTAGCTGCAGGCAAAAACTTTTAGCTATGCTTACGCTGCATGTGCGCGTAGATGCTGCAGATGCTGCACTAATTTTCTCAAATTTTCTTTTGCCATGCCAGCAACAACAACAACAAGAATACCAACAGCAACATTAGCAAGTGCTGCAGAATTCAACGCTGCAATAAATTAGAAAATTCTTCATGTTGCTGCTGACGCGGCTCTGCTTAAGATGATGATGACGATAATGATGCAAATTATGGGGCATCATGAGGCTGAAGATGATGAAGAAAATGATGATGATGATGATGATAATGGTGAAGATGATTGCAAGTAGGCAGCACAATAATTTTATGCTCTGCAGCATTTGCGCATGCACCCAGCTGTGCCGTCGTCCTTTGCCTTTTTCTCTCTTTCCTTCTTCTCTCTCTCTCTCCCCCCACACAGTTAAAATGATTATTTCATGTTCTACATAACTTCGCGAGCTTGAGCTCAGCTGCAGCTGACGCAGAGAGATCTGTCCACGATGCACTCACTCATAAAATGGTTTACAAATCTCTCCCCCCCTTTTCTCATAATTCTATACCCCTCTCCGTCTCCCTCCTCGTTCTCTGCGTGTCACATGCATATGCAGAGCATGCTCTCATATTTATCTGGCACAAGTTCTTCTAGGGTTTCTCTCCATGCTTCTCTACTGCTCCCGCAGCGCCCCCACTTTTCATGAAATTTATGCCATTAACTGGGACATGCTAGAGAGGCAAAACTCACGCTCCCTCTCCCCCCCTCTTACTCTTTTCCGCTCCCCTCTCTGGCTGCCTTAAGCCCACTCCAAGCTGACTCTAATTGGTCAGTAACATTAGTCTGCCATGTGGAGTGTGTGGAGCCACTGCTGCTGCCATTTCAAATCCCACACAGCGTGGGTTGCACTTTTGGTTTGTCATCATCGTCATCGTCATCATCATCAGCATCAGGCATCAGAGTCAGCCTCTGCTGCTGCTGCTGTTGCTGCTGCTACTGCCTTCTGTTGCGCCTTTTATGGTGGCAAGTGGCAGCGGCAGTGGAAATGCTAAATTGCTTTTGATTGTTCTTAAATAGTTTCAGTTAAGGCGGCGTATACTACGAAAATGTCAGCAACAGTTTCTGCCTCAGCTTCTGCCTCCTCTGCATTGGAATTTGTGTGTTTGCTTGGCCTTTTCAATGCAAACAACATCTTCGAAATGGGGCGCAACCATAGATAGATAAATAAGTGTGTAGATATGTCTGTAGATACGTGTAGATACTTCTACAGTGCATCTACAAAGGCGTCAATAGTATTGGACAAGCACAAACATGTTCGAGCGCTGACTTTAAAGTCTTTTTTGAACCTTTAAAACATTGTGTAAACAGCTCTGAACCTGCTAAATATTTAAAATGTTTTCCAAATAAAAAATAACAACAACAACAAACAAACAAAATCAACCACAACAAGAAGAACAATAACAACAACAACAATTCAACAACTCACAACATGTTCAACTTAATTTGCAACTGTCAGTGCGCAAATGTTGCCACATAGCGAGGCAGAAACAATTGTCGAATGGCAGAGGAAGACAGAGAGAGAGGAGGAAGGAAGGCAAAGAGAGAAGAGAGAGAGAGAAAGAGAGAAGACTGTACGCGTTATATGCAAGCGATTAATTTAAATAATTGAAAGCTACACGCACTCGCATATATGCATGAGCTGCAGATACAGATACAGCCACAGATACAGTCAGAGAAACAGCTACAGTTATGGCTACAGTCAGTGATACAGCTATGGATACAGATACAGATACAATACACACTGAGAGATACATTCACCGTCAGTTATACAGCTACAGATACATTTGTATTTTCAACCGCAACGCACACACACAAATAAAGTTCCTCTAAATTAATAAATTCGCATTCGTTAAAAGGCGTCGCAGCGGAGGAGGATGCGCAACGGATGCTACCGCCAGTGCGCACTGTAGAACAGGGCGTGGCACGCACACAGTAAACAAGGGGAAGGCGGAAGAATGGGGGAACTGCTTAAATGAGGAGTGTGAAGTTGATATATAAAGCGTGCCATAAAATGCTGTGCTGTGTGTGTAAAATAAAAGCAGGAAAAATCCCCTCAGAGTTTTCTCAGAGTTATCAACAGAGGATGCAGATATAGCTTGCTATAAAAAAGCAAAGATTGAAGTAGACATAAAATGCAGAGACAGACAGCAAGCAGGCTGGCAATGGCAAAGGCTTGTGCAAATAGTTTATGGCGCTCTGGCTATACTTTATAGCAAATATTTTATAGCTTCGAGGCAGCAGCAACATTTGTTGAACTCTAGTGGATTTTCCCTCGACTAATTAGTTTAGCTGCAACTGCCATAGACTGGTGTCGATTTGTGGCTAAAATTTAATAACTGTAAATCACACACACACACACACACACATACGAGCACGTTCGCACAGTGGTAAAAATATGCGAAATATTCGACCTAGCGGCACAAATATTTTCAACACTTTCACGCGCTGCGTTTCGATTAGGTCACACGCTACAGTTTCCAATATGCAAATGAGTGCGACTGAATAAATGAGTGAATGAATGAATGAATGTATGTATGAATGGCAAATCAGCAAATTTACACAACAATTCCAATGGCAAGCAAACATTGTCTGCTGCGACGAGGCAAGTTGGCAGCGGATATGAAGTCAGCAAGTCAAGTTGCTCTCGTTGCACTTTTACCAGGCGAGAGGAAGAGATAAGAGAGGTAGAGGGAGAGGGGGGAAGAAGAAGAGATACTGCGAGGATGGCAAACAGAGGGCTCAAGAGGAGAGAGGGCATACAGAGAGGAATCAGTGAGCTAGGGGATACAGGAAGGTGACAAGGCAAAGAGAGAGAGGGGCGTACAGCGAACAGCCACTGAGCTTCAGCTAGTGCATCCGCAATTCTCTTTCAATTGGCTTTCGCCACAAGCGAAAATGCACAAAAAAAATGGAAAACTATACAAGATGTGGCAGAGTGGCAAGCTGAGCAGGCTGCAACTTGGTGCAGATCTGGTTTCGATGCATTTTCATTGCCAAAACCGAAAACAGGTGAAAATTGTCAGACAAAAATGTATTGTAGATATTCTGTCTCTCTCTCTCTGTCTCTCTCTCTCTGTTTCTCTCGCTCTCTTTCTAATCTAATTTCCAGTTTGTCGCTGCAGCTGCAACAAGCTCAGACAGAGTATTAAATTACCAGCAAATGTATCTGTAGCTACAGCTCTGAGTGTGTCTGCAGCGCTGACTGTGTCTACAGCACTGCCCATATCTATAGCTGCTACTCTGACTGTATCTATAGCTGCAGCTCAGGCTGTATTTCTATGTTTAGTTGTAGCATAGAAAGTAACCGCAGCTCTGAGTATATTTGCAACTGCTTCAGTAGCTGTAGTTGTATTTGTAGCTGTATCTTAAGCTACAGCCCCGACAGTATCCCTATACCTATATGCAGCTTTAGCTGTATCTTTCTAGACTTGATTTATTGCTATTTAATTATCAGCAAAGTTTTGAGAAAAGCTTTAGCATTTCGTATCTTTTTACAATCCTTGAATGCAGCCAGGCGCGTTTTGCGGTTGATAAAACCACAAACAGGCAGAGATATCGACGCAAAAGATACACAAGGTACACAGCAGCAGCAATTCGAGATACATTTGGGCCAATACGCAGCGAACAAAACTCGCGATGCTATGCGAAATTCTACGTAACAAAGCTGCCACCGCGAGATTGTATAATGCGAAGGTCAACTAGAGAGAAGGCAGACGCCGGAGCAGACGCCGCAGCTGTAGCTGAAGCTGTTTAGATGTATCTGTATCTGTAGCTGGAGAACTGGTAACTGGTTGAAATCAAGTTGAATAACTTATCAATAACGCAAAAAGCTTCTTGCTTCTCGCTTGAGCGAATGAAGCAGCAAAACTAACAGCGAGAACAAATTCAAAATAGACTTAAATATATATCTGATATTATCTGTATATATAATTTACATACTGTATAATATATAGTTGTGTATTCTGCCGCCGCTGTCGCTGCCTCTGCCTCTCATTGTTGCAGCATTGTGTGCTAATTGTTAATCTGTTTATTCCGTTTACCGTTAGCAAAAAGCAAACAGTTCCCAAGATAATTACACAAAACTCGTACATAATTACACTAAACTGTCCCCAGCCCACAGCCCCCTTCTCGCCACCGACTCCCGCTACATTCCCGTGCCGTTCTATTGCCATTCCCAAGCTAACTGATATCGCAATTAGCTTGGCCAAGCGAGTGTCGAGTCATGTTTGAATTACACCCAATGATGGATGCACCTCTGACAGTTTATCTTATCTTCTTCCCAACTTTGCCAGATTATTTTGCATTTTGCAGGCTTGAGATACAAATGTATCTGAAAGGCATCTCGCTGCCTGCCTTGCCTGCCTGCCTTGCCTGGCACAGTTCAACTGCCTCGACAAGGTGAGCTACAATTACTCAATGTGTATCAGTTTGGCAAACTTGCTTTTCGAAATGGGATCATTTTCGACCAGCTCGTAGATCAACTCAAGTCGTAAAACTAAATCAATACAAAGCGATCTATAGCAACTACTAATTGAGCAAAACGTTTGTCTAGCTTTTGTTTTTATAACTAACTTGAAACTTGATTTCATTCTGTCTAGGTGCCATTTGGGTGCCATTTAGACTTCATTTAAGCTAGCTTAGGCTAAAAATACATTTGATTTTAGCTATAAAACATATTCTTCTTTCTCTTTCTTCACTGCCTCTCTCTCCTTCTCCCTCTCTCTTCTTCTCCTTGTATCTTCTCGCTTCCTCCTCCCTCTCGCATTCAATTTTACAGTTGATTAAAGATTAAAAATGCTTCGACTCCCAAGTACAAGCCGAGGGTCCTTTCTGGACGATTGCCAGCTACTGCCAAAGATATGCGCGACTTGCATTGCTGGGCGGGGCTGGGGCTGTGGTTGGGACTGTGCCTGGGCTTAGCTTGGTCTGGCATACCTCCTCAACTCATATAGCATTCCCATTCCTCTATTCAATCCCTCTTCTTCAGCTCCGCCCACGCCCTGTGCGACAGATGTCAGACAATTGTCTGTGTGCCACATGTGCTGGCTGCCACACAACGAGGCATGCATAGTTGAATATGAAAAATGTACAAAATTAAAGCGAATTGAAGGCACAAAGACAGAGGTCAATGGCATTGTCTCTGTGCATTTGGGGGGGCACTCTCAACTCTGACCAACCATTTTCAAGCTAATGATTGACATAGAGCTGTCTCTATGTCTCCCCACACACATTTCCCACGCCTTCCCCTCTTTACTACATTATTGTTAAAGTGCAGACACAGCCCAAATCCATTAACTCTTCTCGTCTCTGTTGCAACTGTTGACAAACAGCAGCAGCAACCACAAGCGGCAACTTCAGTTGTGAAATCCTCAATTAGTGACAGATACACTCAAATACAGATACAGATACAACTACAGATACAGATACTTAGTATTTAAGCTTCGTTGTTGTCTTCTTTCATATTTTTCCCTGCTCCCAACTTTCTGTTGATTTTCCTCTTCAGCAAGTTGCGGGCGAAAGTTAAGCGTAGTTATACAACCAACTTTATAGGGAGAGGCAAAGGAAGAGGGAGTGGGAAAGTGGCAAAGTCTGTAGAGTTACTCAAACTTTGCTTATTTTCAATCTCTTGCACAAATATTGAATTTAATTGCATGCGTAATTTCAATTTTAAATCCAACGTAAACAGAACCTTGAAGAAAACCTACAAAAAATAAATTAAAATTTTGCGTTATTTGCTTTGAACGAAAGTTTATTTTCGGTATAGTTCACCAAAAAACTCTCGGCCGCATTGGTGCAGAAAAACGAGAAAAGAAAAACCACAGTAAAATAAACGATTGTGGTTGGGAAAAGCGTGACTACGCAACAATTAAAGATTTCCATATTTCATTATGCGTATAAAGGCTTCATGCGTAACTCCAGCAATCAATGAGAGATTTCTAGCTTGAGGCTTGCATCTTAAATCAGTTTGGCATTTCATTTTGATAGTCGTTTAATTATAATGGAAATCGAATAATGAACTTTATAATAGCAACTTTACTAGGCTGCTGTTACTAACAAATGCTGTTAAGAGACTGTTAACTAGAATATACCTATACAACTAGAGGGAAATAGTCTTATATAGCATAGTTCTCATATATTTGGAATTTTCGGCACTCTGTTACTAACAACAGAACTGTTATATCACTATTAAGCTACTGTAAAGTTGCATTGACTTTAACAATACGAGCAGAATGATATGATATACATTATTACATGATATTTTCGGTACTTTCGACACTTTTCACGCCTAGTACGCCTGATAATAATACAATAAACAAATCCAATTTAGAGAAGTATCTATTTATGCCATATTAATGGCATTTTAATTCAATGAAAAGTAAAAAAATGAACGTCGACAAAAGCAGAAAATGAGAAATGCTAATTTAAGTACGCATCACATGCATGCACAGACATGTACATACATGGACAGACATGCACAGTCACTTATTTATGTACTGATATAAATACGTATTCAATGAGTGAGCCCCGACTCGATGGCGTCACAGTCCACAACAACAATAACAATAACAATAATAACAATAATGAAATAATGTCCATATAGAAAAGAGAATTAATGTACGCCCCATACGAAATGCACATGTGCGTGTCTCTGTATGTGTAAGCCGGACGGAAATTGCAGTTTCATGGAACTCTCGCTATGTGGCAGCAGCCGCTGCCGCTGCTTGCCTCATCCTCAATGCGGAAGATGCAACTGCATAAAACAAACAAGCTGCTGAGAGAATTTATCAACTACTTTAGCTATATAAGTACAATACAATAAGTAGAGAATATATTTATATACGAGAGGGAGGGAGGGAGAGAGAGGAGGAGGAAGAATAAACTATATAGACACTGCCAGACAGATGTTTGGGCACGGCAATTGAGAATGATTTGCGTCTTGTTGTGTTGTGGACTTTGTACAACAAAAATCTGTTGAAAACTGGAAATGGAATCGTGCGGCAAACCTTATCAGCCTGAGCAGCTCAGACGCTGTAGCTGTCTATATATAATATATATGTATATAATATAGCACAACAAATGCGAGAATATGCATAAATAATCTGCCAAAGAGAGAATCGTTGTATTTATAAATAAGTCAAGATGCGTCGTATCAATTTGTAGGCGTCTCTCCCCATCTCTCTCTCAATATGTAAATAAAACCCAAGCTCGACAAAATAATGATGTCGTGACTGTCTATGTGTATGTCTGCATGTGTTAGTATGCAAAAAGAATTCAGCGCTTATATGTAAAGGAATTCGGTATGACAAAAGAGGCGACACTTAAATGGAATATGAATTTATATTGTGTGTGCGAGAGTCTATTTGCATATTCCGAGAGAACTTTTATACATTTGGGTTAGAATCAACAAAATTAGATGAGGAATTTCACCTAGAATGTCGACCATCCCCTTCCCCCTGCCACTACTCCTCCTCACTCTTAGTAGGCGGCAGATTTAGCAGTGCCTTGTCAGTTTGATGTGATATTTTACATTGTATACTCAGTATTTTTTTAAAACATTTTAAAAAAAAATTATAAAAATTATAGTGCCATTGAATATATATAATTATATATATTACAAATTCTAAGTATTCACATTGGAAAAAAACGGCTTTTAAAGATGAAACCTTTGATAATCAAGGCCCAGGAAATTGTCGATCTACCCAAAATGGTAGCACCTCTGCCATATTTAAATTTTCTCAGATATTATAGACGTAAACATCCCAGGATGTCATTGGTTAAAATCTTGCAACTGGCGCCTGCAGAGTGGGATGCATTGAGCACGAGTCAACGGGGTCTCTTTCACAAGAAGGTAATGCATGATCTTTATAAGATAATTATATCTCAATAGATCTCTACATATCTTTATACATCTTTCTGTCTCTCTCTATGCAGCGCATCCTGGCTAGAATTGCACGTTTTTCACGCGTTCAATGTCTGCGTTTGCTGCTGCCACGATTAAATTGCAAAACAAATATGCCAACGCGATTACAAGCTCTACAAGAACGAAAACGTTTTTATCGCATGAAGCAACAACGACAATATCGCTAAACTCCAGAAGAGTTCCATTGAATAGTTTGGCAAACACGGGATATATTTTATTGGTTAGCATTGTTGTATTATTGAAAATTGGCATTGTCGAAAAGGCTAACTGAGAAGTATCTTTTGATTGCTAGTCTGTGTCCTGTGTCTTCAATTCTTATTCTTTTTGCTGTCTTAAATTTGTCTTTAAAAGCTAAATCAATTCTACATTCTGGTCTTTCAAGTGGTTTCTTTGACTTGGGAAGCCCTACTTGAGTTTTCTTCATTTCTTCACCTCTACCCTACTGTTTTTGGAGTGTGACCCAGTAATGGTTGCGGCACTTTTAAAGCTAATTAGCATGGTATAATAGCATGTAATGTGCTACTCAGTGGGGGGGCAGTGCAAAGAGCAGGGCATGGCAGGTTATACTACGCAGTTCTCGACTCAATCTCTGCAGAGTTATGTAAAGGGTGCCAGATTGAAGAGCATGGATTCGTTCCGCCTGACTGCCAGCAGCGAAAACAACGACGACGACTTGACTTCACTTGGGTCACCCACCTGACAGAAGAAGACAGCAGCAAGCAGACGACGATATGCAAACACCTTGCAAAAGACTTTCACTTTTGCACGCTTTGTGCGTCTCTCTCTGTACGCATTGTGGGTGAAACAGAAGAAAGGGGAGAAGGAGAGAAGAAGCAGACAAAGAGGCAGAGCAGGAAAAGGGGAAAAAAAAACACTTCCGTTTGTCGGATGTCAACTGGTTTGTTGTTTGATTTGAGGGCATGAGATATGCCTTATATGCATGTATGACAAATGAGATTGGCAGCCCTGACAGACCCTGACAACCCTGTTCATCACTTGCATTGCATTCCACAGCGTATTAGCATCGATAATAAAAATACAAAAACAAGAGAATCGGTTTTTTGGCCAAGACAATGAAAATCGCTTGTTTCGTTGCGCCCGCACAGATGAGAAAAGTTCTCTGCCAAGCGAGAAGGAATTTCATTCCCCAACCTCTCACTTTAATACTCTATCTCCATCTCTCTCCTCCGCTCTCACACTCTTCCCCCCTCGCTCTCTCTGTCTTATTCTATGTTCTTCTCTGCTGCTTTTCTCTGCCATCTTAGCGTTGTAGTTTATCGCCTCATAAACAATCTTTCTTTCGCTCTGCCTGACTGACGACTTTTGAGCACAATGGAAAACAACATAGGGAAAAAAACAACAACAACAACAACAACATATGCAGCGGATGCGTAGTCAAGCAAGAATGTAGATGGGGGGAGGGGAAATGGAAAATAGGGGCCGAGACATTCGATGCGTTGCAGCAGAAGTGCAAATGAAACGGCCCAGTAGGTCATATGGGAGAGAGCAGGCACAGTGGGCACAGTGCGACTGTGTGGGATTACAGTGGTAAATTTAGAGAGAATAGAGAACAATGTAATAACAATTTAATTACAAATTCAAATTCATTGGAATTTTATGTTTATTCTTGTGCTAAATATAATTTATGCCTAATAAAATTACTCCCCCTCTCAGCCCACAGTACATTGAGGTTAGCACATTGTTTGGAATTGATAGAAAAGCTTTGCAAATTGGAAGCTTTAACTGCGCTTGCAGCATCATAACGCAAGAGAGCTTTGTAGATTGTATGTGGCATTGTTGTTGTTGTTCTCTTTTATCAGCTAGTTTTCAGTGAGCGTCAGTTAGTCAATAAATAATTTATCAATTTTTTTCATTTCCGCTGCGAAACAATGCCTAAAAGTGAATGCCAAAATTTGTTTTAGCTTTTGTCTTCATTCATTTCGTTTTGCTTCTCCATTCGCCAATGAACAAACCCGACTTCAGCAATCCACAATCCCCACACAGAAAACCGGAGACTGAAATTGAGACTGAGACGGAGACTGAGACAGGTTACAAACACACTCCAAAGTTTGTCGGAAATGATTAGTTGAAATTCCAAACTGGTTCGCGTCTCTTTTAGAGAGACTACTGCGAAATTTTCCTGCTTCGCATATTTAACATATTATATTGTCCAAACGTTTTGCAAGCTCCTCTATAAGTATTGACGAGTCTCTTATGTCACACTTTATATATCAGTGATCATGCAGGTAGTCGTATTATGAATAATAATAAACAACATACACTCGTGTCTACCTGAGAATTGTAGTGCAAACAAAACAAAAAACAAAAAACAAAACAAAGAAAAGATCTGTGCATACAGAAGTGGCGAATTCCTAAGAAAGAAACAACAAAAATAACAAATCATTAAGCAAAGCTTCAAGCCGAATCGAAACGAAAACGAAATTACTGTTCGATAAACCAAAACAAGAGAAACACAGAAACAGACACAGAGTCAGAGAAACAGAAACAGAACTCAAAACGAAACTCAAAGAAGCGGAACTTTTGCAATAACAACTACAAAGAAGTCGAGCTTAATGCGCAGAGAGTGCGGTCAGCTTGAAACTTTGATGTGTGTGCCTGTGTGTGTTTGTGTGTGCGTGTGTTATGTGTGAGAAGACACAACGGTTAACTATTTGTGTGGTTTATGTTTTGTACCCATTGCTGCTGCTTCTTCTACTTCTTGTCGGGTTTGTTTTGCACCTCGTTAGTGTTTCCACTGTACTCGCAATTTGTTATGGTTAAAGTTGTTGTTATTGTTGTGCTTGAAAAAGTTCAACGACATCTTCGCTCTCTTTTCTTTTTGGCCACTGACAACTTGACGAAGGCGAATTTTGCATTACATTAACATTACAACGAAAAACAAAGATCTCTTGACGAAACTTTTTAAAATGCACTTAACAGAGTGTGTAGGAGGGAGGGAGACCGAGGGAGCGACAGCTTGCATAAGGCCCGAGTGCAACTGATTATGCGTAAGTATGTGTGTGTGTGTCAATGCACGCTTATCATGGTGGAAAGGAAAGGGTGCGTGGAAAATTGCAGTTGCCACTACTGGGGCAGCAACAGAGCTACTGTGCCATGCAACATTCATGACGATAAGCAGTTGCAGCGGCCATTGGCCGCCAATTAAACCAGGAAACGTGCAACTAGTCAACGATTCCAAGCATTCCACACCAACACACACACACATATACGGCACAGTTTAATGTCACATTTCCGTGTGTGTGTCCAACAGGCACGTGTCTAACAGAGTTCTGTTAACTCCCTCTCACTCCACTCTGCCGCTCTCGGCACTCTATTTACATTCCGTATGCAAATATGTTCGCTCGTGTTGCACCCATTAAAGTTTTCTATCTTTTTATCTTTTCGCTCAATCAAGAGCAAATAATTGCCCTTTCTATTGGTAAATTAAGCACAAAGCAAACACAAAGAAAAGGCAAAAGCCGCAGCAAAGTGAACTTTACGAGCATGAGTAACAGAAAGAGAGGGAAAAGAGAGGAAATCAAGGTGTCAATTCGAAATGTTAATTAACATTTCTAGCCCAAGCGCCTTCAGGGCTAAGTCAATGACTTGACGAAACGAGGGAGGAGAAAGAGACGGAGGTAAAGATGGGGGAACTGGACACCTTTGATTTATTTGTGTGGCATGTTTCGAATATCTTATCACGGGAGATCTTAACACAAACCGACGAATGACACCATAAATAGCCCCGTCCAGTTTGTTGCCTTCTTATCTTTACAAATAGTTCAAAAATGCAGCGTGCCAGATAAGGAACAGCAACAACAACAACAAAAAGTAAGCCAGGACTGTCAAGGGTACAGCCACGCGCAACAACACTAACGAGAGGCGTGCAACAACAATCACGCACAAAAAAAAAATGAAAGACCCTTTTTGGCTTTGCCTTTGTCAGGTGCAAAATGCAGCAAGGAAAGGTGTACGAACTACAACTACCTGTATTTATATATGTATGAATACGTATGTATGTGTGCAGTGTTTACCTTATTTTTGCAACAATTGCAAGTATTAATTCCTGGTTGAGGCGGCGCGTAATCCAAAGCGCTTGTGCAATGTAGTTATTGTTGTTGCTGCTGTTGCAGATATTGTTGCTTTTGTTGCAGTTGTTGGTTATTAATACAACTATTTATGTTGCATATGTTGGCTGCTTTACACTTTCACTTGTTGTTGTTGTTGCTATTAGAAATCACAAACAACGGTGCAAAAATATTTCAATTATTATGTTTCGCTCTCTTACACACACACAGATACACAAGCATGCAAACACACACAGGCACACGTACACCCACGTAAACGAAATGAAAACAAAACTGCAGGTGAAAGAAATTGTTGTTGTTTATTTAAAAGTGCCAAATGCGTAGAAATTTGCAGTTGTATTGTTGCTTTTGTTGTTGCACAACAAGTACAAGTACAAATACAACAACAAACTGCAACATACACACACACACACAGAGACAAATTGCGGCTCAATCTCGTTACGCTGTTTCGTTGTGTACGTGTGCGTGTATGTGTAGGCAGCGCGCTAAAAATCCCCACACAAGCACAGAATTTTTTTGCTAGTGTGGCTGTGTGTGTGTAAATGGCAATTTGACTACAGCGCACACTTGTTTCAATATTTGAAATAATCTTTTGCTTATTTATTAATCAATGCCTTCAATAATATTTGCCTAAATGGTTGCCAGCACGTTTTTAATATATTTGCAATGCAGACGGCACACCTAAATAAATATCTACATACGCACACACTCATACATACTCGTATAAAATCACTCGTAGGAGACGCGCACTGAGAAAACTTATGTACATATATTTGAAATCATCTTGGGATGCACGACGAACGACGGCGGTTTAACAATATGCTATATTTAACATAGCGTATATTATTATTGTGTGTTAAAAAAAAGTAGTATTCTTTTGTTGTTACTTTTTGTTGTTTTTCCAACACACTCTACGAACAAATTATGTTTTGTGAACCAGCGTACGAAAGACAGGAGCTAACCGACGCGCACGTCCGACTCGTTCAATTAGTTTTTTGCTACTGCCGCTTCGTTCAGAATAAGTTCGTGTGAGCGATGCCGCGACGACGCGCATGAACAACTGAACCAGTTCGGCAGCTCACTCATTCGTTCGGTGGCCGATTGGCTGCGTTCGCTACGAGCGCACTTAACGAATGTTAGGGATGGCACACGCAAGCGACACACGAAGCAGGCAGCAGTTTATCGTATTTCGTGCGTACGATATAGTGTATTTGAATTGGTTGGAATTATGGGAACTGTTTTTAAAATGTAAACTATAATTTATTCATAGATTTGCATAATTAGTGGATATAGAAAGAGAGCGGAGAGATATCAAATTTCCTATTAATGCGTCCGGGGCTCGTTAAGTGCTGCAGATGGATGTCAAAGTGATTCCCTGTGAAATCCTCTGGATAAACATTGCGGTCATCAATTCTAAACGCTTGCCGGCGCAAAATAGTGTGCAAACTAAAGGGGGTGCCAAGCCACCCCCGCGTTGAGCACGTGCTACGATATATATAGGAACAACAGTGAGTAAGACGGGGTCTAACAATGACAAAAGGGGAGAGGGGCTGACTTTGCAAACAGTGAGTGGATTTAGTTATCGTAACATGCAAAAAGGGAAAACAAGACAAGAAATTTGTGCTGTTCCTTTTAAGCGGGTGCGATGACTCATCGAAGACCTTTTCCAGTCCAGCAACTAAGTGAGGAACCTTTTCCCTTCTTCCGGAAGCCAATTTAGATTTGTATTTCGGGGAATTCTTTTTTGGCATATTCCGTTTTATGAGTAGTTCAAAAATAATAAATATATTTCTCGGCATCTTTTCTTAGCGTTGCATGCAACATATCGTACATATGCAACAATAACAACAATGCAACATAAATTGAATAATGCGTTTTTAAGTGACGCTTAGACGCATTCTTCAGTAAATTGTGCAATTGTTAAAGTGCCTGTGCGACCCTCAAGCATGCGGGAACAGCTTGGGATTCTACAAATTAGACAACCTACTTGAAGTGAGAGAGAGAGAGAGAGTGAGAGAGGGAGAGTGGGAGAGGGAGGGAGAGAGATCTCTAGCTAGATCTGTAGGCGCAGATTAGAGCTGCGGCGACAGTTCAACAATCTCAAAGTGGGCAGCGACAATGAGATGCAGTGCATCCGTTTGTGGCCAAGCTACTGTGAGATATGCCTCGCTGTATGTATATGTGTGTGTATGCGTGTGTGTGCTCGCACTTGATGTCGCTTCATGCCACAAACATTTCCCATATGTGTGTATGACCCACTCGAGTATGAGCTGATAGAATTTGGCACGCACAAGGAGCAGCAGGAGGGGTAGGGGCAGGCAGTAAGTAGGAGAAGGGGAAGTGGGAGCAGGCAGAGCAGGGAAACATCATCACAGTCCATGCCAAACGTATGCATGGGGGCGGAAATTGTGTTGGAATTTTTTTGCTGGAGTTTTGTGGTGGAGTGTTTTTATTTTGTTATGGATTTTAAATAATATTCGCCACAGTTCGCGCCATCGGATTTGTGTGCAGAAGAGCGTGAATTGAACTTGGACACCACTGTACGTAATACATTTATTTTGCATACATTTTTAATATAATTCGACACATGCACCCCTTGTGATTTGCGCCGATTTGGGTGCAGAGTTCCGTGAATTGAACTCAAGGGCACTCTTTGTGGGACACTACTGTGTATATTATTTATACATATATGGATACTTTATTATATTCGTTACAGTTTGCATACTTGAAGGGCACACAAGTGTGAAGCTGCGCTGGCAACGTTTTTATTGCCTTCACTGTAAGTAGTAAAACGACTAGACTAGAATTGCCGTCACTGTGCATAGAAATTGCAAAGGCGCAACAATTCGAACAATTTGAACAATTTGCCCGCATGGCCCAGGCCGAAATCTCAGCGAGACAACGTAGATATATGATATATGACTGGCCCGAAAAAAACTTAATCAAATCAATTATGAACTGCCTCCGGAATTATCACACACACGCACTCGCACACACTCGCATGATGATTGTTGGGAGAGCTACGTAAACAGCAAGCTGGAAGGCAGCTGGGAGCACCCTCAGGCTCCAGAGGGGCATAGCAGGAATGGGTCCAGACATGTTGTATTTGCTGTGCCTCTCTACCCGATGACAAAAAACCAAACTCGCACAAAAGGAAATTAATTTTTTATTATTGTGTGTGTGTTTTATGACCGCGGGCCTGGAAAGTTACGCATAGAAGAGAGAGAGAGAGAGAGAGAGAGAGAAAACAGAAAGAAGTAGGGATGATTCCCAAGAAAGTCACAACATGCAACGTTAATTCAATTTACTCTCTAATTAGTGGGTATCTACACAAACAACAACAGAAATGCAGTTCGAGAACGAAAAAAAAACAATTTATTGGGCAATTAAAGCGAAATACTTGAGATACTGGAAATTCTTACAGATTACACAAGATTAGTTAAACAACTTTTCAATAAAATAGAAAAAACAGAAGAAAAGGAAAATCTATAGAATAATAAAGCATAAATAGATGGTACAAAGGAACAGCTGTAGATACGAACGAGCACAAGGAAAACAATACTTATAATAGAAGCAGATACGTCTTCAAGAACTTACCACAACTTTCGACTGCCCAAACTTTGCTCAGTTCCCTCACAGATCTAAAGATCTACAAATTCTGATAATGAAAATAATAAGAGCAAAAGTTTTCAATGTCTTCTTTGCAGCCAAGCAATGAGGGGAGGACTTTATGTTAATAATGATATATTAGTGCGATAGATTGTTGATTATAAACATGTGTGTGTCTGGCAACTGGCAACTGCTGTCGATCCCAGTCCAAGGAGCGTCGTGCATGACAGCTGCAAGTAGTGCGGGAACGCCTTGAAAATAAACACGTAAGGAAAGTGAGAGTGGAGCGTTAATGACTCTGAGACACCCTGTAAAGAAAAGAATACACTTGGAAATGAGCCTAACTAGCTTTACTTTTAATAATATCCCAGAAAAACTCACTTAAGTTAGACTTATATATTGATTTTGACTAACTTAATCGATTTAGAACTGAAAAAGAAGTTTTGCATGTTTGAAAATGGAGAATTGTGTTTTGAGTAAGGGAAATTGAGTTAGAAGTATAGTCTCTATAAAAAGTTTGATGTGATAGAAGTCTAGAGAGGAACATACACCTTACATAATATGGCAAGTCTTTTCTTCCATTACCACAACAAGAATATAGCCCCCTTTACTTACTCCCAATGAATGCGGGGTATAATAAATTTGCAATTTTCAAAAAAATACGATAACATCTGTTAAATATCTGAACGAGGGAGTGAGCAGGCACATGTAAGGTGTACAGAGAGTGAGAGAGAGAGGGATATACTATGTGATTTGAGTAAGAGAATTGCGTACAATCGAGCGCATTGTTTGCCCCCGCACGCGTAGATCTTGTGGGTCACTTGGACAGTGGAATTGTGGAATCTCTACAATATTTGCCTAATTAATTAATGTCGGCTCGAGAAGAAGGCGCCAGAGACAGACAGACAGAGTATATCAATTCGGTGAGTTGGGCAACCCATCAGCAGACAGATAGACATGCAGCGTCTGCAGATAGACAGACAGTTGGCCATCTTCATGAGCCATTTGAGGGTACTTACAAGATGGTCTGCGGCGATTACGAAAGTTTCAAGTACCCCCCAAGATTCTGGCAGGCACTCGAGAGTAGAGTACCCCCCCTCCCACACCCTTCTCTCTCTCTCGTGCCTACATTGCTAGAGACTGAGGTCAGCTGCCAATTAATTGTGGCGACTTGTCACGAACAATAACACAGCTGCTGTCGCTCTCTCTCTCTTTATATAATTGAAAGAGCCTCTTCCCTAGTAAGTAGTATAAATAGTTGCCTTTGTCAAATCCCCAACATGTCTTTATCGCCTGCTAGAGGGTGCTATTTATAGCTACCCTTGCAGAAATGTGCAGCTACCCTCCGAAAGTCCATCTGCACTTGTGCCCAGCAGGAACTGAGAGACATATCGCGGCCCCCTTGGGGTTTAGTTCTATGTATATTTTTAGTCCCCAAATTGAATTGAACTTATCAAGAGGGGCGACAGTTCACACACTTTTGGGCCCCCCTTGGGTGCTTTCTTTGCGCTTTCCGCCATCTTAAATTGAACTTCTTCTGCTTATTGTGCTCCACTTAAAGAGCTGAAAATATGTTTATGGAATTTATTCTGAGGCGCTGCGATTTATGTTTCTCCATATGCAGCAGAGTCTTTCAGAGTCTCTTTCTGGGTGAGGGCAATATGTGTGTGCTCGGCACGTATTTCACACATTTCGCCAGGTATTTATATCAAAACACTTTACGAAATCACCAAGCACAGTGGGAGAGCCTCCACACACCACATACCCAACTCGATTCCGTGTTTCTTCTCTTATTGGAGCAATATTTTGAATAGCTTTGGAATTAATCGCACCTAATGGGCTACTTTCCCCTGCCCTCTTCCTTTCTTTTCACTCTTCCTAATGGAAATGCCGCATACCTGTGGCCCCCAAGCATTGCCAAATTCGTACCATAAGGTACTTTCATAAATATGCTACTGCAAGCGGAGATACTTAAGGGATCTTTATGAAACTTTATATATGGCTCACTGGAGGGGAATATAATATATATATACTAACTCTCAGCTTTGTAGGTGCTTTTAAAGTAAGAAAATACATATTATACTTTAATACAACTAGAATACCTCTACCAATCTTTATGAAATTTGGTGTATAGCTAACTGAAGGCAAATGTCAGATGTATACCAAGTTTCAGCTTTGTAAGTCGCTTGAGAACTAAGAAACTTTATATAATACTGTCTAAAATCAGAACAATGCAGTCAATCCTTATGACATTTAGTATATAGTAAACTGCTACAAAGTAAAATAAATCTAACAATTTTGCGCTTGATCTGCGTTCGAAAAGTTGAGGAAATAAGTGATTTACCAACCTCAAATGAATTTTAACACAAACAAATTGTACAATCCCTATAAAAATGCATATTTAAGTGTCTGACATTTAAAGGATGCATTGTGCAAGCAACATAATTCATTATATAGTCATCTGGCATAAGCCACAACATCTGTAGCGATTTGAGGCGACATCTGTAAGACCCCCAACTCGAGTACTAACCTAATAAAATGATAAATTTTTCAACAATTATTATAAAATTTCCATTAGAGGGCTGTAAACAGCATGAGGAAACAAAAATCGAGACCCTGCTTTGTAGTGCAGTACCGTCCCAAAGTGGAACGAAAAAAGAATAAACACGAATGAAATACGAGGCTGACGAGTGCCGAAGGAGGGCTGCAGGCAACGTGTTGTTGTTTGCAACGGGCCACGTGACCCAGGGCGTCTGTCAAATATCTTTCATGAGTCGTGTGCGAGGCCCAAAGGAAGCACCCTAACCCTGCCTCAATGAGGTACAGTCAGGCTCGGTTCGCGTCGAAGGGGTGGCAAATGCAACAGTGGGTTGATTGATACGCCACAAAGTGTGCCTGTGTGTCTGAGACTCTGTGTGTGTGTGTGTGTGTACACACTGTGGATTTCCGTGGGTCTAATTATAGAATCGACTTCGACGCCTCGACGCCCCGTCGCAAACATCTGCTGCTAGTTATGCGGGTTAACGTTGTCTGATCCCCGCAGAAGAAGAAGATGAATGATCCAGCAGAGATGCCACAGATCCGCGCAAAAGTAATTACTAATAGGGGGAACAGGAGGGGGGAGTGGTTAAGCCACCCCGTGATGTCTGCATTTGCACTAGTCCACGCACGTACACAGGCCCAAAGTGCGTGTCAATTTGGCTCTAGGTGTGGTCAGCCCTGGACTGTGTCCTGTTAACTTACCTGGAATGGTATTTGCACGACATACACACACACACGTACACACGCACAGTGGGGTGTACACACCCCGGCAGTCAATCGTGTGTTGTCACACTCACGCACAACTGACCCATTGTCTCGTTGCTTATTTAGGTCATGTTTCAGGGCAGGAGAGCCGAAGGGGAGTGTCGTCTATTTAACCTCACGTCAGGACATACCTTGCTTTATCTTTCCGTGTCAACCAGATTACCAGCAAGACATTCAAATCATGACCGACGTGGGCGAAAAGCGCAGTTAGAAATCCTCTCGAGCATTCCACGTTTATTTATGTTCTGCCCGCGCACACGTTTCCTGCCCGTCTTTCTATTTACAGTTCGTAAATAGTTTAACAAGTCTTGCGCCGGCGCACGTGCAGCCTCCTCTGCGCCTCTTTCAATTGCAGATTGCATTCCTCGACGCTTCATTTACTTATCCCCTAGACTGTGTTCACACATTTCCCTCTTCTCGCTTCTGCTTCTTCTTCTGTCTGTCAACTGGCCTCTTGTAACGCCGCGCTAATAGTTTGCCCTGACAGACAAAGGATCAGGGCATGAGGCGGTGCACTTGAAGTCCGGATGCGATATATGAATGGAAATTCCAGCGAGATAAGCAAGCTGCAACTTCAACAGTCTGTGGCCACACTTGTGGAAGGTCAAGTAGAGTGTCTCAACTCGGATATAAGATTAACAATGTTCCGTCTATTATCATAGTATATAGTATAGTATATACTAATACATATACTATAATGTAATGTACACAGCTAGAGCTATGGTTAAAAATCAGTTTTATTTATCAACTCATTCTCTTCCTTCTCCTTCACTACTTGCGTCTCTTGGCCCCTCCTGCCTTCTTCTGTGGCGCTGCTGGCTTGGGTCTCTGACTCTTGCGCATGCTGCGCTTGCGATTCTCTGTCTTCTTCGTGGCATTCTCCTCATTGCGTCGCTTGATGAACTCCAGACGCATTCGTGACTTGACAATCTGTTCGGGTCTGCGTAGCTCCTTGTCATCGCCAGTGATGCGCTTCTTTAGCTCCAACTTGGCATTGTGCCGCGCGTGACGACCCACAGGATAACGTTGAGCATGTGAGAGAGGCTTGAAGTTATCATCATCACTGTCCGCATTCTCGCGCTGCATTTGCTCCTCGATTTTGGACTTCTCCTTCCATTCGTTATAGCGACCAGTCTTGAAGGATGCCGGAATCCACGCACCTGATTCTGTGCGTATCTTATTCGCACGTGGATCCTGCACGGAGACCATCTTCTTCTTGATGCGATCCCATTTCTTCATGCCAGGCTTGTGTTGGATCTCCTGCGACTTGTTGCGATCCATCACAGAGAATTCAGCATTGCGTGCTTGACGTTCGAAAGAGTTGATGGCCAGACCATCTTCAGTGTGTTTATCTGCCGACTGATAGGGTATATAGTTCTCCTCATCCTTGACTTGTTGCTTGCGCTTCTTCTTCTTGGGTTTGTCCTTATACAGTGCATCCATATTCTGTCGCTTCTTGGGTGCCACCACCTTTTTGAAGGCACTGTTGATCTCCTCATCATCTACATTTGATACCGTCTGCGATTTCTGTGCATCTTCCTCCTTTTGTGCCTCCACATCATCTTCTTTGGCGCGTTGTAGACGGAACTTTTCAATGACCTCAGCATGCTGCGAACGTTTCTCCTTCATCACCACAAAAGGCACAGATTTTTGTGTGGTATTCAGCTCGAAGATGGTCTAGAAGAGAAGGAATTACACATTAGAACTTATTCTTATAGATATATGTAGGTTCTACTTACTCCACCCGGTCGAAAGTTGCGCATCTTCACCAGTATATCATGCTTCTCCTCCTCCAGTTTACGTTCGGCCTCAGCCACATCCAACTTGGATTCCTCGTTCAGTTTCTGTCCATTTACCTCCGCTGCTTGTTGAAGTACTGGTGCCGCATTGAAGAAATCCTCAAGAGTTTTGAGGGCAAAGAACTTGATCTTCTTAGCACGCGCATTGGCATCTGTGGAGGCCACTGGACGGGAACTCAGATACTTCTTGTAAGCATTCTCACTAGTCCGCAACACGCCTGCAATATGATGACTCTTCTTAATCTCTGTCACACTCAAGTGTTCCTCCTCCAGCAAGTCTTGTGGGATGGTGCCAATCGCAGAGTTATCATTAATATTAAACGGACGATTCAGAAAGAGATGCAAGTCCAGCAAATGGGAAGTATCATCTGTGGAGAATATGGAATAGGCAGTGCCAGTGCGTCCAGCACGAGCACAACGACCCACACGATGTACGAATAGCTTAGGTATACCCGGAAAGTGTAAGTTCACAACAAAATCCAAGCTGGGTATATCAATACCACGTGCTGCCACATCTGTTACAATCAACACGGAAACCTTTTTTGCTGGCAAACTTCGCTGTATTGATCTTACGCGCTGAAGCATCCAGACTGGAGTACACGGATGTGTTGGTGATGCCTGCCTGGGTAAGGATCTAAAAGAGCAATGACTGTTAAAAAAGAGATCAAGAATTGATAAACTTCTTGCTTACAAATGAAATGAGCTCCACGTGGTGCTGTGTGCCGGCAAAGACAACTGTCTGTGCATCGTGTGGTATCACATACTTGAGCAGCACCACCAGCGATGTGTAACGATCATCGGGACGACAATATATAAACTTAAGCGCCAAAGCTTCGGGCAGTTTGGATTCCACATCCAAACGTATTAACACCGGATCACTGAGACCGGCACGAGCAAACTCCACCAGCTGCTTGGGCAAAGTAGCTGAGAACATGACCATTTGTCGTGAGGCGGGCAAACGATGCAGCGTCTCATTCAGTTGCTCGCCGAAACCCATTTCAAACAGACGATCGGCCTCATCGAAGACCACATACTCTGTAAAATAAGGAAATCCCAGTTAGAGGATCTTAGACATCGTTAATCCTCTTTCTGGCTCACCTATGGAGTTCAACTTAAGATCCATTTCGACGCACAAATGTAGAAAACGACCTGGCGTAGCCACTATGACATCGGGACAGGTGTGTATGGCCGAGAACTGTGAGTCCATGGAGTCACCGCCAAGCACAAGGATCGTTTTCAATTCCATGAAGCGTCCCAGTTCCTTAATGAATTTATATGTTTGCACAGCCAACTCACGCGTGGGGGACAGGATCAGTGCACGTGCTCCCTTTGTGGGCTCACGCCGTTGCAACTTCTCGAAGAGGGGTATCAGGAAACAGGCCGTCTTTCCTGATCCTGTCTTGGCCATAGCCACTACATCCCGTCCCTCCAATATCAGTGGTATTGTCTTGCGCTGAATGGGCGTGGGCACCTTGTAGCCACGTTTGGTGATGCCCTTTATCAGCTCAAATCCCAGACCCATAGACTGAAAGCCTCCGCTTTTCTTTGACTTGGGTTTGTTTTTAAGAATGTCATCGTTGCGGCTGTTGCTGTTGGCGCTCTGTTCCAGCGACGGGAAGCCGGGAATCTCATCGCTCTGCTTCTTGCCCTGCAAAATGGAAATAATTATAAATAAAATATGAATATTATTAACAATAAACATGTATTTACGCACCATTTCAGTGAATTAAAAGTTAAATCAACTGGTAACTAAATTACACGTGCAGCCGCGCACAGTGTGACCGTTTAACAAAAACCGCAAATCAAATATCGATAACTATGGCTTGCAATAGTGAACTAGTGACTGGTTCATGGTGTAGTTAACATGGGAGGTACTTGAAAAAGCGTAAAATGTGACGTCATATGCAGTGAGTTCCCCAACCACTTTTCACTTCCTTTTCGGAAATATGCAAAAATAAAAATATTTGCCGAGATTTCTATTACAAGACTTTATTAAATGTAAAAAATATATATGTATACATACATATAAAATCGTTGTTGTTTATCGTTTACGCAGACCACACAAATACCCTGCGTTCATTTTCTATATCTCAAAATACAAAATCTATTTAATATATGCAACATTTAAACTTGAACATATGTTTTATCTTATTATACTCTACGTGTTTAGTAGTTAGTTTAGTTAGTAGTTAGGTAATTAAATATATAATATTTTCCTAGTAGCAAACTGTAGGCCAACATGTGCGGAAGCAGTCAGTACAGCAAATTAAAGAGTAAATGTTTTCCAACTTACAAACTAACTATGAAGAACTGAAGCTACTTTAGTAATGCTCTCTTTCTTTCACTCCCTAAACATAATCTGATAATAATGCATATTTACACAATACGAGTCTTAATCTAGGCCTTCACTATATATCCACGTATTCCATTTCCGCATCCGATTCCCGTACGAGCATCAGTTGCTCCAAACGCTCGATGCGCTGCAGCATATCCTCCTTCTCCTTCTGCATCAGTTCGACACGACGACGCAGCTCCTCGTTGTGCCGTCGCAGCTCGTGCAGCTGTCGGCAAATCTCCGAGGAGTTCAGCAACGGCATCACATTGGGACTCTTCGTTGCAGTCGTTCGCAATGCGGCGCCACTTGGTAGTTTGCTGGCAGTTCCATTGTTGGTGGCACCAACTCCTCCGGCTCCCACAGCAGTTCCAGCTGGTGCTGGCGATGGACGCAATTGTATGGTCTGCACAGTGCCCACCTGGCCACGCAGTGGTGTCGCAGAATTAGGCACACTTGCACCGTGCAAGGCCTCATTCACCAAATGCTGTTGCTCATCCAGGTTGCTGGCATTCTCCAACGAGCGCGAGGGCAGTTTCAACTGGAGAAAAAAGAAGTTAGAGGGGGAATACCAAAGAGAAACCATGTCTGAGCTTACCTGTCTCGACTGCAACTGCCGCATATTAACCAGCTTGGTGCCATCTGCCAGCTGACGTACCACGCCAGAGCTGCAACAAAGAAGAAGTTAGTCCAACGAATCTTTAACTTATCCCGTGTGTACGTACCTGGCCAAAGTTGCGGGTATTTTCTGTATGGACTTGGGTTGATCGCAGAGTTTCTTGAAGTCGGTCAACGAGATGATTCTTATGTTCTGCAGGAGATACAGAGAGAGGGAGATGATAGAGTCTCTAGGCTAATTGGCCTGTTTTTAAAGTACCTACCTTATTTTTTGTCACTCCACCTGCCGGACTGGGAGAAGCAGGTTCCTTCTGCTTGATAACATTCATGCGTATCTTCTGTGGCGATAAGTTCTGGGCAGTTTGATTTGTACTGGCGGCATGGTGCAAACCGATTGCGTTCTTTCTTAAATTATTATTGATATTTCCATTTGTACTTTGCTGTTTCACATTCGATCCGCGATTCGTTTCATGCAAAAGCATTCGTCCTCCCTCAGAGAGCACCAGTTGACGACCGTTACGAAGTGCCGTATTGAGCATCTTCTTCGAGGCTTCGTCGTCTGTAAATAATAGATAGATTAGAAATGGACTTGAGTAAGGAAAGACATGATCCTTACCTATTTGATTGTCCTGCATCATGTCGGCAATGCCGTGCGTCTTGAGCATATTCAAGGCGGAGTTACCCAGCACATTTGTATCTAGAAGAGGAGACATTTCGTTAATTTAAACAAGAAACAGCAGAAATAAGTGATAGGGGTCTACTTACGATCGCGCAAGTTCTCCAGCACATCCATCTTATCCTCCACTGACATCTCCCCATCTTCTACACCGCGCGCTGACTTGGTATCATCCATAATTGAGTTGACTGCTTCACTGGTTTCCTTCTGCAAGTGAAAAGGAGTATTAGGCATGTTTTGGAGATAAGGCATAAGGGATTAGTGTAGTCTGCAGTCTTACATACTTTAATATTAGTCGCCTTTCGCTAAGGTTAGCATAATGAGACGAAATTGTATGGCAAAATGAAAGCAAATGAGATGCAAATGGTTTTCTAAACTTACCTCGGTTTCCTCATTGAACTTGCGACTGGCCTGCGATTGACGCGCTGCCTCCAGTTCGGCTAGTATGTCAGCCTGTTCGGTTAACACTGCTAGCGCAATAGGAGTCTTGCCAAACTTCGAAACCAATGTCACATCTGCCTGACACTTGAGTAGCATGCGTACAATACTCTTGTGCCGCTTTTCCACCGCCCAGTGCAGAGGTGTCATGCGTAGCTGGAAGAGTAGGGATGAAGAGTTGAAGCTAGTATATGAAGGGTTGTTCATAGTAGTTTCTCACCATATCTCGCGCATTCACCGCACACTTTAGGGCCAGCAACAGGCTAACAACTCGTTCGTGCCCGAAGTAACAGGCTAAATGCAAAGGGGTACGATCCACCTTGGTCTTGGCATCCATGTTGATGCCACCTTGCAGCAGTATTTCACAAATTTCCAGTTGATTGTTCATGGCAGCAAAGTGTAGCGCCGACATACCCAGCTAGGAGGGGCGAGTGGAGGCAAGTTAATTGTTTACTTATAATTCTAACTGATAATGGATAACTTACCCAGTCAGAGGAAAAGGGAGCGCCATGTGCCAGCGCAGTCTTCACTCCAGACACATCGCTGTCCCGTGCACATTGCAGGAGTTGCTTGCCCAAGTCCACTACGGTCGTTGGCCCGGGCACATTGCCCTTCTTTAAGAGTAGTTCATTCTCGGTGCGCTGCAATTGTGGACTTGTTATAACCTGCACATTCTTGTCTGCATGTTTTAACTCACAATTTCATAGTTCACTAAGTTGGACAGTTGCTGGTTGAGAGATTGCGCCTCCATTGCCACACTGCCATCGGCTCGCAATGTGGCCACAACTTTACTGTTGCCCGTCGCTCCCGCGGCGCTGTGCATTGTTTTAGCACGTTAACTTCTCTATCAGCAGCAGCGGCAACAAGCGCGCAAAGAACATAACTGTTTGTAAACTGTTTGTGGTAAAGAAAAGCACAACAAAATTTGTAAATTTACAATGATCATCTGTGTATGCGCGAGAGTGGGATAATGCGATCATTCATCCATTTGTTGATATTCTATCGATAGATATATCGATGATTTGCGCGTCCTCCGTTTACAGCAGTGTCCAATTCAGTGTACGCGACACCAACTGTATTTAATTGATTTACAATAAAATAATATCAAAGAAAATCTTGGGAAATACAAATTTGCACATGTTAACCAAATGACGTTTTCAACAAAATCACCTGCTCATATCGTTAAGTTCACCAATTTGTTCTAATGAACTAAATCACAACATATCAAAATTCTTGTTGCCTGCTTGCTGTTAATAACATTTCAAAGAACTGTTAAATTGTGAACAATTTGAAAAGTCGACATAGTTTTCAAATAAGAAAACCATTTTAACTAGTGGAGTAGGGTAGAAATACTATTTTCAATTGGATATATACACCATATTATAAAATTGGATATATACACCATATTGTTATCTAAATAGGCAAACTTCATTTTGATTAACGCTGCCAACCACGCACTAATACATATGCTTGTCTTGAATCTAATGTCTATTATTTACTATTGTACTCTGTAAATCGTCGCTTGATCATGCTTTCGATTTCGCTTTGATAATATATATATTAAAAATTTCCGGGAAATGCTTCTGTTAAATATCGATTTACGTAAAACTTGTTATCGATTACATTTAACACAAAACTGTTGTGCATAACTGTTGCTGTTAACACTTGGAGCATGGACATGTTAACTTCAACAGCCGTTAAATACAAAATCAAAATTTTACTATTGAAATTTAAAACTAGAAGTTTGATTAATATGTATATATATATTCATTTATTTATTTGGCATTAATGGTACACATATTATTGTATATATGTATTTGCTTGTTTCCATTCCTAAACTTACATAATAATTGTGTGTGTGTGTCATACTATTTATTTGGTTTGGATTTCCAAACTCTGCTGGTATTCTTCCCCTACTACATCGAAGTAAATTGCTCACAATCAGTCATAACCAAGTATTAACCACATTTAACATATTCGACAATGTGTATACATATACGTATATTATTTATATATATATATCATTAACGTCTGTATTATATTTATTATCATATTCTGTTTTTTTTTTTCATTTTAAAACTTTTGAACGTTTCGCCCGCTATTTTATAGTTTCTCAGTTAACTTTTGAATTCCGTTTCGGAGTCGTTTTTTCGCTGAAACTGAAAACGTACTTGGAATTCAACAATTATTTGGCTGATAGATATATTTAAGTCTAGATACAAATGATAAAATCGGCCCATAAATTACATTTGCGAAAATCATTCAAAGGCTCTTACAAAGTCTATTAAATAGTAAATTGCTTTCAGATTTTTCTTGTTTTTTTTTGTTTTTGTTAATTCTTCGTATCATAACTTAAGCTGGTCTTATGCAATAGAACTAATTTTGGCATATACGAGAGTTTTTTCTTAAGAAAAATTAAATTCGCTCATTTGTCTTGAAATTTGTTGTTTCTGTGTGTTTGTGTTTCTGTTAACATTATATGCAATACATTTTTGTTTTCAGTTGACCAAATTCACAAGGAACAATTTAATTGAATAATTTTGCGTAATTCTTTCTATATGTAATATATATATTTATGGTTCTATTCATTTAACTCATTGATACTACTGTTTATCATATAAATTATGGCTATAATATAACGCGTAATATGTTGTATATGTATTATCTCCTTCTGCGTATATGATTAATCTGTTTACGATTTCCAATAATGAGTTTGACTTCCATTTGTTTATAGGCTGCACATACACAACTCCACCAGCAGGTGGAGCCCCCGAGGCGCCACACACAAATTGATTAACAGGTGCAAAAACAAGTTTTGATAGCGAAAAAACATAAACAATAATTCCCGATGCAATCAACAAGACTTTAAAAACGATTAGAAACAAAAAACGTTTATTTTTTACTTATGACAAGAATCAAAATTATATATATAATATATACAGATAACAGACTTGTCGCATTTGGTTATATATATAGTATACATGGATAGAGAACGAAACAAACAAAAGAAATCGACAGGGAATTCAAAGAATAAAACCTAAATAATTTAGTTCATAATTATAACATGCATAAATGCTCACCTGACACGCTCTATTAGTAAATGCACTTTTATATATACCATATATATATATGTTCTTTTTAATATATTTTATAATGTTAACAAATATTTTTTATGTGGTGCACTCCCCTACTTAGTTGCGTACTCTCGTATCGTATGTTGTATTTTGTGTATTGCAAACTTTCTATTCTCCTTTCGTTTTAAATTATATATAAATAGTTGTAATAATAGTTTAGTGTTTATGTTTGTTTCTATGTTTGTTTATGTGACTAAGCGAATGAGCTATCGGGCTCATCGGCAGCTGCTGCCTCCGCCAATTCAATGGCTGCCACACGTGCCGCTGTCAGAGTTACATCCGCATCGAAGCCGGGCTTGTGCGTCGGCGACTGACTTGGTGTGCAGTTGGTGCTCTTCGGCTTGCGGAACCAGTTGCCAATGCGACGTCGACCCAGCGAACCTGTCGATGTAGTGGACAGCATTGTTGTGGATGCCGTGTTGCTGGCATTGGCGCTGGCACTGATGCCATCGCGTGACTGTGATTTCTTGGGCAACGTATCGCATGAACGATAAGGTGATTTGGCAGGCGACTCGGGCTGTGAGCTATCGCCACTTGCCGAAGTCGCACCCAGTCCATGTTCACACTCCGGGCCATCGTAATCGGATTGATCTGAATAGTCACCCTGTCGCTCCTCATAGTTATACTCAAAGCCAGCCATCTCCTGGACATACAGCGCCTTGCCACCAAATTGTCGCTCCACGGCGAGTGTGTTGAGGAAGCGATGTTTGCGATTTGCCGAACGGAAACTGAAGTCATACCACTTGCCCCGTGACTCACAATAGATACGCAATGAGTTCTTTATGGTGTGTCCAAACATTTTGCCATCACGCACATTGACCACGCGACAATTATCGAGGAAGATGCGCCCCTTGTAGATGAAATGACTGCGCTTGATAATATCTCGTTTGCAATAGATCAATTGGTTATCGAAGAGAAAGAGAGTGCAGCTAGTGTTCCATAGATTCTGCTTCTGCCGTGTTGCATCCACTTGCAGAAAGAAGCGTGTGCTATGCAGATGCAGTGGAGGTCCCTTGAAACCCTGAAAACTGGCCTGATGCCGGGCTATGGTTTCGCTATTCCTCTTGCCTTCGTTCACAGCCTCCGTGATGCCACGCATTTTCTCACGCGCCTGATTAACAATCTCATGCGTATCGGGCACATCCAACTGGGAGACATCAAGCTGTTCGTAGTCCAGCGTAGCATCCAGTTCGTCGGTGCCATCCGTTGTGCTGTCACTGCTCACAGCATACTTAATAATCTCGCTAAGTTGCAGAGGATAGCGACAAATGCGTTGCACGGGCGCCAACAGATGAGCGGAGAGAGGAAGCTCTGCCAGGTTCTCCGATTCGCGACAGCTGTTGAAGTAAGACGAAGGTGTTAAAGGGGGAACTGTTTATGGTGTATAAGATCAACTTACTTTTCCATTATGATGCGTGCATCCTTAATGCGATCGTAGGATTCGAGTTCGATGAGTGCACGTGGATATGCATTGCAATACGTGGAGTAACACAGGAATCCCTTGTGCTGAAGGAGTAGAAAATAAAGCAATAAATAACTGAATAGTTTGGTTATAAACTCTAGACTTACCATCTTGAGAAACACCTTGGATATTTGATTCTGTTCGATGCCCTTACGCAGCGCGTCGAGGAATCGTTTTTGAAACTTGTATATCGCTTGTATATTGGAGAAGATGAGACGAATGCTATTCGGCGAGAAGATATCAATGCGTTTGCTCATAGCAGGCAAGTAACTAAAGAGGGAGAGAAGAGAGGAGAAAGATGAGTATGAACTTCCTATGAAGCTGATCTGTATCACAACTCTTACCCTTCACAGATGGCAGCCAGCAGCTTGACGTAGTTGACTTCCGTTTCGAGCAACTCACGCACTGCGCTGCGCCGCAAGACATCGCAATTTTCCATAGGCACATTGATGCGAGCTGATGGGGCTGCTTCCGTTGCTGCCTCCGCTGATGCGGCTGCTGCTTCTGCTGATGTTGATGGCGCTGGAGGTGATTCGATTACAATGGTTGTGATGTTGCTTTGATCGACTGTCATGGTGCTATTGGCAGCCTCCTCCTCGCAACTGCTGTTCAATTCGGCAATGGGCACAGGCATCTCATTCTCATTGTTCAGTTCCTTCGCCTCCTCGCCCACTCCTTCCATTTTGTGTAGATTAAAGAAGGCATCGGTTTCCGGACTGTGTATGATACGCACAAAATCCTTGGGAAACCAACCGAGTTCTGGATCTAGTATTTCCTCTACCAAACTGGCATCCTCCTTCTTGATGCGACCAAACCACCAGGGGCCCACCTCCTTGCGCAATATCTCGATCAGTGTGCCACGCTCCAGGCCCAGCTCTTGCGGTCCAGCCGCAGTGAAGTTGTAGAGCACTTCCGCATAGATGGGATAGTAGCTGTTGGCTGTGGGGCGCAGAGAGAGAAAGAGAGAGAGGAGAGGTTAGTTAGACCCGTCTCGAGGCATAATTGAAGTCAATTGAAGTGATTTCTGCATATACACTGTGAGAAGTCGTTGTTCTGCCATGCCTCCAAGTTAGAATACGCTTCCAATCTTTGGTTAGTGTGTATGAAGAGAATATCGGATAGGAATACAATTGAACCACAGGAATATATAAACTTCAGGCATGAATTATAGATCAGTCACAAATACCGCCTAGAATTTCCCAATGCACATTGCGAGCTGTTTGACTGATTGAATTACATTGTAATTAGTTGATTCTCTAAACAGATATCCGCTTTGTTTGGTAATACCATCAGCAAATTAACCTTGACTATGTTTGCCTGTCTATATTGTATTTCTGCAGCTGCAACGCATTTTCGCGCAGGGTAAACTCACCTTCGTCGTGTGAGGTAACGCTGTCGCTGTCGCTATCCTCGATATCGTTGCGTCGTATACCGTATGTTTCCAATCCATTGGGTTGGCTTAGCGAACGTGTGGGCAGAGATTCGGGTGCTTCACGTTCGATGCTGCAAGCGCTGCCCAGATCGAGTTGCTTGTGCACTGGAGGCTTGGACGATGCTGCTGCCGATGCCGCTGCCTGATCCAAGATGCTGCTCGCCTTGGCCGAATGTGTGCGACGTATGGTGCGTGCTTTCAACTCCGCAGCACGTATGGGAGTGCTGCTGCGATTTAGTGGCGTTGTGGCACGTGCCACACCTGCCTGTGCTCCAGTCAGTGCACGCACATATTGCTCATCCTGTTCCAGTTCGATCTGTATGCCAGAATCCCCAGAATTGCATTTGTCCCGTCGATTGTATTTGGTCTTGCGACGTTCCTTCGACGAGCGCCAAATCAATGGTCCGAAGCGATACTTGCCTGAGCTGCTGTCCACAACAGTGTCCTCACAACTGGTGCCTGTGGCAGCTGGAGCTGTTATGGACACTGTCGGTGTGGTTGGCGATGACTTGCCATCCAAGCTGACGCCGCCAGGTCCAGCTCCAGGCAATGGTGTTATTTGCAATTGATTACGATTGTTCAGGTTGCGCAATGTGCGTTTAAATTGCTGCAGGACACCCAGAGTGCTGCCAGCGACACTGCCACCGCTGCTGCTGCCACTTATGCTGCCATTGCCAGCGCTGACTGCGACTGCATCTGCATCTGCTGCTGCTGCCTGCTGCTTGAGTTCTTCATGCTGTTTTGCCGGCAATGTTTCGCTCAAAGTTGGACTCGATATGGCGCGCATTTGCTGCGACTGCAAAGAGAGACGGAGAGAGAGAGGGGGTATAAATAACTAAGATTCTACAGATTGAATATCATATATATTATATCAGCAGCTACTGCATTCTTTCTTACGTATTGTTGCGCCACCTCGAGCGGCCTTAGCCGGTTTCTTCTCACGCGAAACCACAGATATCTTATCATATTAAGAATTATTATGACAATCGATACAATTACAATAAACAATAACAACAACAATTCGATTGTGATACAAGAATTTAAAGGGCACCGCGCCAAGTACTTTTTTATAAATAAAGATTATTATTATTACCTAATGTCGACGCCACCCGTTGAATTTGTAAAACTTAAAAGACATGCTCGAAAATACTCTTGTGTCGATAAACATTTACAAAACTAATACGAATTGTTTCTCTAGACTTTTTTTGCTCCTTTTTTTTCTTCTCTTGTTTTGAGGGTTTTATTTATTGTTGTGTTGTGTACGTTGTGTAGAACTAAGTTCTTATTGTGCCTATCTAGCTATTATTATTATTGTTGTTGTCTTTTTTTGTTTGCTTTTCTTTCATTTGACAATCAAATTGATTTGAAAAGTAAAAACAAAAGTTTGTTATGAGTGAAAGCAAAGGAAATAACTTGTGTAGATCCATTTTAAAAACATATTAGACCTTTTTTTGCACGGAACTCCTTAGGTTCTTTCAAAAGGACGCCTAATTTTTGAAGAAGATAAGGTGACTTATGTTAGTTTCTGATATGGATAGAGCAAAGTATTCATGCCAAATTTCATGACGTTAGCTCTGTTAGTTTCCGAGATTGGCAAAGAAATACCCATGTTTGTCGAGTACTGCGAGCCAATTATGAAATATACTATATACAAAATACATTTCACAACAACTGCGATTAGTTTTTTGTTCGAAATTAATTTCCATTTTTCCCCGTTTTTAATGAATATTTCGTCAGCAACGCGACTTATCATAATGACTTGAAGTAATCAAAAATTGAAATCTGAATGAAATAATAGAAATACCCGCGTAACAAGGCGACATTCTGATACGTTAATTGAGTCAGCGCTGTATCTGAGGTAACTTTGCAGAGTGAAGTACTGAGGGGGTACTGGCATTACCTGTAGCAAGCGAGCACGCCACTTGTAGCCACGCTCACTGGGCATAGAGTCTTCGGGCAGCAGACCAAAATCTGGACGCCCTCTTTGGCTGGTCTTGTTGGCAGAACTATCCGGCAGGCCGGCATCAAAGTCCCAGAACTTTATCAGGCCATAGGTATCCATAATGGTGGGTATTATCAGTTTCTTCATGGTGACAATGCGATTGCCGCCAACTGCTGCTGCTGCCAGGTGTCAACGGTCGACGCGATAAATAATAACTGAATGCGAGAATTTGCAAATGCGACGACGCTGCCGCTGCCGCAATGTCGATGTCGACGTTGGCGTCGCAGTCAAGTGCTTATGCGTGTACTGTGTGTGTTGTTCTGTTTGCCCTTTTGTTGTGGGTGTTGATAAGCATTGGCTACTGGGCATTGAAATTGGCCAGAGGAGGAATAGAGTGCAGGAGGGGACGCTAGTTGAGGGCACACTCTCGATTGGTTATTGTCTGCACTAAGAGGGGTTCGCGTCTATGGTGCTTCAGGCTAAGGCAGCAAAGCAAGAGGAGCTGACTGGAGTCAAGTGTCTTGATTAGATTAACCAGAGGAATTGCATTGATGCGCACGAGCCGACACTCAATGCACACAATGCACAATCACTGACAATCCCCCCCCCCCCTCACTCTCCTCCCCCCTCTACTTTCACTCTGCTCTTCATTGTGATCTGGCACTTGACATTCCATGTTGACCTCGCCGCATTGTTTTGCGCTTGATTAGTTTCTTTTTTCTCTCTCTGTGTTACCTCAGGTCTATTAATCCAAGTCAGTCCTATATGAAGAGGAGCATCTACTTCCCCTCCCCTGCACTATTTGTGATTAATGCCACAAGGTGCTGCGCCATCAAATCTATTTCGAAATGCTTTTAAAGCTTGAAGCACAGAAATCATTAATTTTCACGCACAGCTTGCACTTTCTTCGTCGACTGCCGCGATGGTTCTGACACAGTTATTATCGACGAGGTGGTACCACAAATGTTCTATTAAGGTGCCGTTGTAAATAATGTTTAATGTGTGTTGTAACTTCTTTTTTAATTGTAATTACTCTGACGGCTTTCCTTTTGGTTCTTCAGCTCTCTTAAAAGCTTATCACAGTTACCTTCCCCTCTAATCAATGTGGAACAAACTCTCGCATGACTTTGGCTCTTGTCTCGTCTCGCCTCAGTAGAGCTAAAGCTAATCGATTTGGGGATCTACAAAATACCAAAGTGATTACGAACCCACACAAACAGCGAGGAAACCACCTTCTACTCGTGGTGTAGACTGACGTTTATGAGCACAATGAACTTGGGGGCTGAGACAGAGTAAACAAAACAATTGAAAGACAAAAAACTTGAAATGCAGCCTTGAAATGCAAGTACACGGTACTTGTCTATGGATTAAAAAGACATTAGGTATCTCCACAGGATCTATAACTAATTGTAGCAGACATTTCAAGTGCATCACCCCCAAAAAAAATTAAAAGTATTTCTAATTATAAACAATGTTCCTTGAAGAACACGTACTGTTAATAACAGTGTTAAGGGTAAACATGATAACGATAATTATGAATATCACAAACAGAGCGCAACAAATGTTTCTTTACAGCGCACAGTCGAAATATAAACTTGAACTGAGCGCAATGTTAATGTCTAACATGATAACGATAAATATGCTAATTATAAACAGAGCGCAACAAATTAATGCGTATCGCGCTGTTAATAACAGCTGCTGGGCATGCTGAGTGCGCGGTTGACATGATAGCGCACTGTAAACGGCAATAGCTCTGCAAATGAACATGATAGTGCACTGTTAGCTTTGCATGTTTATTCTAGCAATGTTAACTGCCACTAAAAAACCTACCACTTAACAATATCAGAATGCAAATCTCTTTGGACTGCCCCCTCAGGGGGACGAGTACTAGGTGGCACATTATGCAGAAGCCGCAAAATCCATTTGATTGGGCGTGTTGTGGAGTCGCATTTCAGGTTCATTCACTGCATATATGGTAAAGGGATAGACAGAAGGACAGTGGTGGCAGAGTGTCAGTACGTAAGTGCCCACACCTTAAGTGGCTTCTCTTCTGGCGATACCACAAGCGTGGCGAACTCTCCACGTTCGTTGTGTGGTTGCCATAGAGAGGAAGAGAGAGATAATGTTGAATCGAATACCAAATGCAATGAAATTCATTCATTATGAGGGTCTCTCTTTGGTCCCAAGAAAGTGAACGACAACAACAACAACCGTGTAGCTATTTCTGTGGTCTCGCTGCCTGACAATGATAATGTGTCTGTGTAATAGAATACATGCGTTATATAAATATATCAATTTAAACACCGCACAACACATAACATTCGGTGTAATGAACTCTTTGTTTAGTTAAGGGTTAGCCCTGGAAACTAAAAAGACTTTCACGCACTGATCAAGATCTAGTTAGGTTTGTTTTACTACTCGACCTAGACCCTATATCAAGATTTAGCTAGCTTTGTTTTACTTACTACAAGACCTCGACCCTATACCATACATTGAAGACCTAGAAAGCTTTACACCCAGACAATACACCAAGATCTAGCTAACTTTAGGACCTAGACCTTACATCAAGATCTAGCTAGCTTTGTTCCAATACAAGACCTATGCCCTACATCAAGATCTAGCTAGCTTTGTGCTGCTAGACAGTCTTTCCCAGCCAAAACAAACTAAAAGACTTTCCATACTTTATCATGATCTAGCTAGACCCTTACTAAAAAGTCTTTCCAATTTATTTCCCACCCAAAAACAGACGCCAACACCTTATCATGATCGGTTGCGATTACTAGATTTCCATGTTGTCTTTCTTTAATGCCCTTGGCCCTGCTTGGGGAAGCATCGTACTAAAATATAACTATACTATGTATTGCCTTTCCCTTTAAGTATTGCATGTTTCCGAAATGCCTCTTGACAAGTTCAAGTGTAGAAGTCGTGTGACAAAAACTAATCAGAGCTAGTCTGAAATGCCTTGTGCCTTGTGGCAGCTGTTGCATTCACTCAATCTCGCTCACTCTTCAAATGGCTTCAGTAATGCGATACCCTATTCCACAGCATGAGAAATGTCAGCTGCAAGCAACCAAGGAAAGGGGGGGAGTACAAACATCCACAGCTGGTCAATTACGGCCAGAAATTCTTGACAATCTTGAGTCAGTTAGAGAGCCAAGTTAAGACTCCTCTCAGCTAACTAATTTTATTGTACAATGCAAAATACTCTGCGTACTCACCAGTCCCTCTGCCGAGTAGAATCCATTGCACCTGATGCCAATGAGGCTCACGTCATCCTTGCCGCCTTTCGAGAAACTGCAATAAAAGAGTGAAGAAGAGGTTAGTGAAAATTCGCAAAAAGTCGACGTAATGAATTGAGAGAGTAAAGAGATTTTCCAGCGAACAATTAGCACAGTAGCCAATTGGTTAAACTTTTAGCGCCGGCTTAAGTAGGAAGCTTCATCTTTGTGCTGCCGTGTCCGGGGTTGATTGCCAGAAATTACGTGATTTATGACCAGCAGCGGCGAGCTGCGCAGGCAGGCTGACCCGCTATAAACATTTATGGCACGCCCATAAAACTCAACAATTGCAGGAGTTTTATATACATACGTATGTACGCGCAACACGCCGGAAAGGTAGAAAGGGCAGAGGGGGAAGTAATAAAACAAATGCCCAGTAACAACTTTGTTGTTGCTGTGTCCGGTAAAGAGTTTCGCCTTGAGCTGAGGTTTTTGCGTGTGAAAATGCGCAGGAAAGTGTTGAGCGGAGTCTGCACACACACACACACACACCCACACACACACACACACACACACAGGTAGTTAGACTATTGCAAAATTCGCAGTTCAGTTTCCCGGAAACGGATTTGAGACCGCTTTGCCAAGGCTTAGGTTTAAACCAGCTCTCGATTTCAATCAAATTGCAGAAAAGACCAACCAAGTAAGAGAAAGAAGCGAAGAGAGAGAGGGGAAAGAGGAAGAGGGAGAGGAAGAGAAAAACTAAAGCATTTTACTGAATGCTTATTGTAAGGCAAACATTGTAGATATTCCTGGAAATGCTGAAAAATGCAAAGGACACACGCAAACGAAGGTAGCACAGAACTGGACTGAGTTTTCCTTAGGGTTTTCTTCAGCTCAAGATGTGGCACAGAGCACAGAGGACTCTCTCTCTCTCTCCACTCTCGCTCATTCCGTCTATGCCTGGGGACAGGCAAATTGTGTGTTTGAGAGCTGAGCTCATAACAAAAAACGGATTAAATCTACGGATGCGTGAAGGAATGCAGTCAGTTCTAGTCCAAGGAGAAGAGAGACGGAGCTGTCTTCTCTATCTCTCTCTCTGCCAGTTGGTATCGCTGCAGGATGCTGACTGTTTTGAGCAGCATATGGTTTGAGTTCAGGTACACAGGTGATTGATATCTGCCGCTGCCATTCAAATGCTACGTAATTACCAAATGGATTCTCTGTTCTTGAGCCCAAGAGAGAGAGAGAGAGAGAGAGAGGGACCTGAGAGAGATGTGAGGCGAGCGATACGAGGGACGAGGGTCAGTGCGCATCTGCTTGTAAATGCCAAATGAAGCATAATATGAAAATGAACATTGGCAGCTGCAACTGCAACTGCAACATGGCAAGTTGCAACTGCCATTGGCATAGCAACTGCTCCCGCTGCTGCTGTTTTGTGGTACGTCTATCGTTTCCATTCAAATCATTTCGGAAATGCTGCACAATCATCCGAAACGTTGCCACCCCCCTCTCCCCTTGTACTGACTCCTGTCTTCCCCCCCTTACCGTTGCAAAGTGCGGGCATTAAAGCGTCTGCTATAGCATTTTCCACCAATCAACCGGTTGTTGTTGCACGAAACGGTTATCGATTTGCTCTCATCCGCTTTTACATCCGTTCTATAAATGTTGCGCTGCTTCTTCATTTTCAATTTAATACAATTCCGAATTAATGTTATTGCCCTTCTTCTTCTCCTTTTCTTTTAGGGTCTTTTCGGGGTCACTCACACACACACAGACACACACACAGAAACAAATAGATCACATGCAGTTAAACGTGTAGACCATCTTCTTGTTCTTCTTTTAATTAGCTTGGGAATTTCGTTGTAAACTCCATGTGCAACGCGTTCTAGTCCCTCTCTGCCCGCCACGAAGTGCTCGCGATGTTGTACGACTGCAGACTGATCAAGCGCGCGCTTCCGGACAAACACAAGAACTACCCTACGCTACCCTCTAGCCAGACCCGCATGCTCAGTAGGACACTCACTCACTTGAGAGTATCTTGGCTTCGTTTTTGAGTGAGTTTTTGAGTCAGAAAGAGATTTCGGCTTCGAGGTTTTTGGTTTTGTATTTGATTTTTTGGTGGTGGAAATGAAGGGCGCGATTTGAAATCGGCAAAGGGACTGGGGCAACAACAAGAAGAACGCAACGCACACGTGACATCTGCTTTGAAGTCGGGGTTTTAATTATTCCCAGTTGTTGCTGTTGTTTTTGTGCTGCTCCTTGTTATTGTGTTGTTGTTATTGTACGACAGCTGGCAACATTATGAATCCCCTCCATTATCCTTGATCACAAGTTGACAGCGCCTTTTTCCGTGGAACTCCAAGGCTGTTATCCCCCCTCTCGAAAAGAGTAAGACAGGTTCAGTTCAGTGAATGCAGCTGCTGCTGCGGCTGCCTCGCACTGACTCACACACACTCAGTCTAACTCAGTACCACACTCACTCTTAGACTGCTAGCCTACTCACTCTCAGAGAATCCTACTCACACTCACACTCACTCTTAGAGTCCTAGCCCACTCACTCTAGGGGTTTGGCTCAATGCAACTTGGCAGCAAGGATAACACACAGGAAACTGCAACACAATGAAACATCTGCCGGTGTGGCATGCCACACTGCAAACCAGTTTGTGCTGTTGCTTTTGCTGCTGCTGCTGCTTTGTTGGTTTGAGTTATGTTTCGCTCTCTACACTCAACCACCTTCTCTTCCTTTCTTAAGCGCGCGTGTGGCACACAATACTCATAAAGTATATGCTCCAGCCACGTAACCAGAGCCATAACTATGCCCAGACCCGCTCGGGGAATAGCCAAAGAGCTTGGCATGATAAGCTCCCTCCCTACCTCCTCCCTCCCTGCCTGCCTGGCTCCTCTGCTCGTTGTCGTGCTTTATTTTGTCATTAAATCACAAGCATTTGGTTATAGTCAGGGGCTATAAAGCACGTCTCGCTGCAAATGCTTTATCAAAAGGGGGTACCAAGTTGAAATTACTTTGCTACCGGAAGAGGAGAGGGAAAGGGAAGGTTTGCAGATTGTCAAGTGCAAATTTCAGAGTAACATTCCCATCCCAGTTTCACAACTGAATCCCAATACTTCTCACAATTCGGAACCAGGGACTTTTTATTCATCTTAGTAAATAAAACAATCGAGCTAGGACATATATATATATACAGTATATGTATACAGCTGTGTCTAGAAGGAAATGTCCTCTCACAGGGTTTCCCTCGCTGGGGAAATGCATTTGACGCTGTGAAATTTGATAAGCATCTGCAAATGGAATGAATAGACGCGGATAGAGACACCGACACAGATCTTTCCGTATACGCAACGGAAGTCAGGATGTGCACTTAAGCGACAGACACGCAAGCAGACAGATAAAACAGAGTGGGAGAGAGAGAGAGAGAGAGAGGAAGGTACCAAGTGTTTGCTGCTATTTTTGTCGTTAAGTAAATAAATAGGAAACACCGACGAAGCGAGGCGAGAGCAAACGTAGGTGGACATAGTCGCTTGAGCAAGACTTAAGTCGTAGATTTGTTTATGGAAAATACTCTTAGAAATTGCTGGGATTATTTACGACGAACGACGGCGATGACATCTGCATAAACAATGGCAAGAGGTGACTAGGCTGGTCGAGGAGACAGGAGGTTGGTCTTGGCAATTAGCTCAAGGTTGGCGAAGCAAGCTCAAGACTTGGCCAAGGTAACTGAATAAACTGTAGTAGAGAGGCAAGAGGGAGCAGATCGTAATGGGTAAGGAGAAGGAGAAAACATAAGTGGGACAGAGAGAATGGACAGAGTAGGAGCTGCAAACTGGCAAGAAAGAGAGAGAAAGGTAAATGGGGCAGATCGAAACTGAGCGCAGAGTTCATAGTAAGAGATTGAAACTGGGGAAAGGAAGGAGCAGTTGGCAACTTGAGAGAGAGAGAGAAGACAGAGAGGCAAATGTAAACTTAAGAAAGAGATTGCAGAGAGGGCGATGGTAACTGCAGAGGGCGCTGAGAAGTGCTGACCAAAACTGGGCACACAAATAAAAGGCTCCCTCGAAACTGTGCAATTTTTTTTTAGTATCTTTTTTCAGGGTCCCTTGCAATGTGTGGAATTCGAACTGGTTTGCGCTGCATACAACACAAAAATTGTTTCATGCTGCCGACAGGTAGCACAGCAGACGGTGCACCGAGTTGACCCTACCTGTTGTTGGCCCGAGGCACAGTAACTAAGACTCGGACTGAGCTCGAACTGTGCCTAAGCCTGTCGACGGGGTGGTCAGCAACTACCACTTTTTAGATAGCCACACTCTGCGTGTGTCTCTCTCTCTCTCTGTGTGAAGCGTAACTAAAATGTCTTAATCCCCTAGATTTGTGACAAGAAGAAAAATATGTGTTCTGGCTAGTTGGAAACCCCAGGATCACAGTTAAAGTGTTTCGTGTGTAAAATGAATGTTTAGCAAACTGAGAAACGACCGTGGCAAAGATCTGACAGCCGCACAGAATGGCAGCTATTAGTACTTTCTTTTGCTTGCAGCTCATTCTACTTCTTTGCTGCTACTTCTTCTTCTACTTCTTCTCCCACTTCTTCTACTTCTACTTCATCTCCTAATCATGCCTCAGATACATATCTATATTACACTGCATTAGCTTCACATGCATTGGACCAAATCGCTTTGGCAAGTTGAGCGAACGCGATCTTCACACGCAGATCTGCGCATCGATATGGAATGACCCTGTTACAGTCCAGTGAATCTGTCTAAAGTAGTGGCTAACGGTACTATGTCTACTATAGATAGTTATCTAGTTCTGGTATAGAACAGCGCAAAACAAAAGTGTATCGAATGACATGTGTCACTTTCCTCGTGCCACATTTCGTCAGTTCCATTCATTGATAATACTATAGAGACCACATTATATACAGCATATAGTACCCTATATAGTGCTCTACATATTACTGTATAGTAGCTTTTTCATATAGTGCACGTTTTGCTAGCGAAAGGGGGGGATTATCAGTGCGGAATACAGACAGACAGACAGTCAGACAGACATACGAAATGCGCAATAGAATTTGGAGAAGGAAATGCAAAGTGTACGAGAATCGTATATAGTAAAAAAACGAATATTGATAGACCGCATGACTACAGCGTGAATACGCAGAACAGCAAGTGCATAGGTAAACAAATAACACTCACTCTTGCCCTGCTCTTTTATAGACAAGGTGTTTCTTTCGACCCCACCGCCCTCCCACCAATAGGTTGTTAAATTTTTAAAGCGAATTTTAAAGCAAAAAATTTGCGCAGTTTTAGTGCAAAGTTTATTGTGGAAATACTTTGGTTTTTTATATGCGCTGCTTTGGCTAAATTGAACAAATGCATTTTAAATTATTTACGAAATATTTACGACACTTGTGTGTGTGTGCCAGACTGTCTGTGTGTGTGTGTGTGTCACACTGCACGTGCTGGGAGAGAAGAAGATTTTAAAACCATTTAAGCTGCACAAATTTACATTTGACAGACGTACACAGAAAGGAAAGGATAAAGAGCAGTAGGAAAGAGAAAAGAGGGGCAGACAGACAGAGAGAAAGAAGGTGTAGGCAGGCAGAGAGAGATGGGGAGAGAGAGAGAGAGAGTAGAGGTGTATAGAGAGCCATGTGAACTCTGCGTCATGAACGAGTCATTTCGTAGCACATGTAGGAACTAATTGGCATTGATTAATTGAAGGACAGGGAAGGGAGGGTAGCAGCAAGAGGAGGAGGAACAGCGGCAAACTGGCAAACATCTCTTGACGAGCGAAATTATGCAAAGCAGGCAAATTTGCACAGAGGAAGGAGCTCAAGAGAGCGGGGGGGAGGGGCCAGCGAGGGCGACCATTATCAGAAGAATCATGCTAAATGAGTTATGAATGCAAATACATATATGAATGTATTCATAGCCAGCTATGAGTGTGTGTGTGTGCTGCATATTCATCAGGCTGAAGGACACACAATGTAGGAGTTGCTGCTGCTGCTGCTGCAGTTGCCGGTTGCAACTTGCTGTCGGAGTCGCAGTTGAGTTAGCTGGGTGAGGCATGTGCCACATGTTGAAATAAAGCGAATTTAATGAATGAATTGAGCAGTGTGCAATGAATGTGGTAGAGGGAAGAGGTAGAGCAGGACGGAAGAGGGAGAGAAGAAGAGGAGGAAGGAGAGAAGAGGAAGGAGGCAGAGAAGAGAAGGAGGAACAGGCAGGGAAGGAGTGAGAGAGAGATAGAGCAGAGCCACAGAAGTAGGAAGAGCAGAGCCACAGTAGTAGGAACAGACGAGGGAAGAGATGAGTAAGAGAAGCAGGGAGAGCAGAAAGAGGGAGTAGAGGGAACAGTGAGGGAGGGAAGGAGAGGGAGAGAAGTGCAAGAGATGTGGGAGTGAAGAGGCAAAGGCAAGCGGGACAGGGCAGGGGCACAGCAGCAACTCAGTTTTGGGGGATTGCTGACGTATCTGCATCTCCGCAAGTTGCTGCTGCTGTTGTTGCTGTTGTTGTTGCTGCTGCTGTTGTTGCTGCTGTTCTTATTGTTGCTGCCGTTGTTTCTGCTGCTGCTTGTTGTCGCGCTGTTTGTGTGTTGGTTGATTGTGCCTGCCTGCCAGCCTGCCTGCGCCCACATGTTATGCCGTTGCAGCTGACGCTGTCGCTGCTGCTGTCGCTGCTGCTGTCGCTGCCTATGCCACTGGCAATGCCACCGATGCCACCGCAGTTGCAACGTCAATTGCAGCGTGTAGAGCGAGAGAATGATGCGATTCCGACTATAAATAACATCAAAGAGCCAATGTAGTTGCTGCTGTTGCTGTTGTTGCTGCTGTTGCTGTTGTTGCAGTTGTTGCAAACTTGTCGCTTGTCGGTAACACCAAAGGGGCCAAGTACGCCCACAGGCGCCACCAGCAGGGGCACAGCACACAGCACAGCGTAGCATAACTGTGGCAAGCTTAGAACATGCCACAATGATGGAGCAGAAGATGATGATGATGATAATGATGATGAGGAGAGTTTTGGTAACGTATTTTGAATGCATAATCATTTAAATTGAGCTAGACACAAGCAGAGGAAGTGCAGAGAGACAAGCGGGTAGAGGGGAGGGGGGAAGAAGGGGGCGTGCTGGAGTAGGCGGCACTTCACGAATTCATAATTAATAGAATGCGAGTGCAGCGCGGTAAAAAAACACACGCAAAGAGCTCAGTGAGTTGAGGTAGAGAGGGGAAGGGAGGAGGCAGGGGGTACCCCCAACGCACCGCACTTGAAAATACACACACACAGACACACACGAAACTGTCGAAAGACAAAGAAATTGCTCAGACCCGACAACCTGGCATAGTTTTCTTGTCTTTCTCTCTCCATTTCTCTCTGCGTTTACTTCGTTTCCTCTACTCTCTCTGCTTCTGCTACAATCTCTACCTCCTCCATCTCCTTTCTTTTATTTCATTTCACTACACTTCAATTGTAATTAAATGCACCGCACTGTGTGTTCCGGGAAATCTCTCTTACAAGCCAGCAAGAAAATTATGAAAAACTGATGAGTGTGTTGAACTCATCAGAGAGAGAGAGAGAAAAAGACACGAAGGCAGCCCGACAAAGGGGGGACAACAACAGCAACAGTCACCAGGGAGACAGCAACAATACACAGCAGGACACTCGTATTACAGGCACACACACACACACACACTGAGACAATAGATCTATCTATATCTCAATGTATTAAAGTGGAAGTCGAGTGCTGACACTAATGGATGTGACTAAATTACAATCGACTTTATGTTGGTTCAAATTCCATTGCCACCCCTTTCTGCTCTGCCCCTGCTAAGTACATTATCAATTTTCATTCCAAGTTTTGGCTTCTTATCAACAACACAACAACAATGCCGACAATGTTCTGGAATTAGCAATGCGAAATTTCGTTTTTTTGTGACTAGTAAGTGATATTTTTTAGCTGTTTCCTCCTTAACAAAAAAAAGCTAGAGATATGCGCGTGATACATGGCGCAAGGCACCCAGATATGTATGGTATTTGTATTTCATATGTTTACTTATGTATGATTCAGATAAGGCATATACTTATGTACACATATGTAACTCTGTATGCATGTATTGACTTTGTGGTTTTGGGTTTTTTGCAAAGTACTTTAGCGTATAGCCCACAAAACCAATTGTATTCCGCTCTGTAGGTTGAATATTCCATTTATAGATCTATTTCAATTCTTTATAATGGTCTTTACTAAGAAATATGGTTTTATATACCACAAAAGTGACTCTGGTAATGTTCTGCTTTCATTTATAGAGTTAAGATATAAGATTTTTAACAGTTCTCTGCGTAATAATTAGGTTTTTGCCGCTATATAGACTGTTTTGAGTTCTGCAGCTTTGATATTTGAATTATAGATTCAGGATGAGTATTTTGTAGAAATATATAATTATTAGATCCAAAAAATGTCGATATTACCTTTTGTTTTGCAATATAAGTTTGCTTAATCTACGCCAGCAAATCAGTTTCATTCTGAAGTTGTGGCATTTCCTTTATAGAACTAAGAAGTTTCTTGGTAGAGCTTTTTACTGCGCAATACTTAAGTATGATCCGTACTCAAGACTCTTTTTCAGTTCAACATTAAATTCTGATTCTAAAATTATATAATATAGAGCTCTTTATGTTGAAATACCTAACATAATCAGAGCTACAACATCTCTACAGTTCCTAAAGCAAAGAAGTTTCCTTATAAAAGTTTTTACAGCGAAGTAATTTCGCATAACCCACGCAAAGACTCAAGTGAAGTACTCTAGCTTTAATATGTCGTTAGCAGAATTAAGGTTCTTTAGGAAACGTTTTTATAGCAGCTGCACGTAATCCAAAACTGGATTGGTCAGTTATTCCAGATTTGTGTCTCATTCAATTACATTTTGGGCCTCTATTAAAGTGACGCTTTGCGTGACTAATGACGCCAGCAATGCAAGTAAGTGAGTGTGGTGAGTGTCTGTCTATGTGCAAGTGTGGTGAGTGTGTGTGTGCCAGTGTGGTGAGTGTGAGTGCTTGTGTTGAAAGAGTGCTTGGTGAGTGTGTTTACACAGTGAATGATCAGTATTGAATTGCATTAATAGGGGGAAGCGAGAAGGTAATTCAATTCATATGGCAGTGAGAGCATTACACAATAATTAACACATTTTTTTTAGTGTGCGTTGCTCAACGATTACAAGAAATGCACTAACGATTTAATAGATTTTCTGCGGCTTATTCGCACTTCATAAATTATGCAATAAAAAGGCATAAAAGGCAACTTGCTGGCACTAAAAGTTAGAACAAGCATTAAATTAATTAAAGTTTTAATTAAACTAAAACTTGTTTACCACAAACACACGCAAACAAACACACACAGCAGCACATACATACAGAGTGTCTGTACACGCTCGAAAAAGGTTGAAACAGATTTGAGTTTTACTTTTGGGGCTACGTTTCGCCTGGCAGCATTTGATTGACATTTTACTAAGCAGATAAGAGTGGGAAGGAGTAGGCAGAGAGGGGAAGGGGGGCAACTGACCGTACTACATACTATATAGATTTAATTACCAAGGGGCCTCAGCTCAAGCTGATTGCGAATGTTAAGGTCAAGCTTGCTCCAGGCTTGTTGTTTATGTAATCGGCGTAATGAGATAAGCAAATTGTTGCTGGCATTGCCCGAAAAAAAGAAGCCTAGCATAGTTCATTTTCATGCTGGGTTTATTCTTAGAGCGTTCACCTGTCCCCCACACATACACACACACGTAACTTATATAAACAAAAAGGTTGCCCAAAAATAGATGAAGTTGGCTTACGAAACGCAGCAAGAGTAATGAACTGTCTGCCTGTCTGAGGAGAGAGAAGAGGAGCGGCGTCTTGAGAAAGCCGAGACAAGTTTTTGATGTTTTTTTTTTTTGGGATAATATATTAAGCATGCGTACAAAACTGTCCGCCCGACACGAGTACGTGCACCCGCCACAACAATGCCTTCTCCCTCCCTCTCTCTCCTTCTGTCTTCTTTACCGATAGAAACTTGTAGATAAAAGAAAACACAAGGAAACGAGGCGTGTCTCTATGCCTATGATAAATAAACTTCTGCAGCAACAGTTTCGGTTGAGCAATATGTTACTTCATCTCTTTACCATCTCCAATGAGAACTCGCTGCACTCTGCAGCTGATTTGTTTATCGAGACAGACACAGACACAGACAACTCACTCACTCTCTCTCCCCACAGATGCCTGCTGCAGATACAGATACAGATTCATCAGCAGATACATCTGGCATGTCTGTATCTGTATCTGTATCTGTGTGTGCATACACGTGACACATACATGAATCAGATTTGTTTACCTTAGCAGAAGGAATGTAAAACAGTTCTCCAAAAGAAAGGGGAAAAAGAGCCAAAACAAATCAAAAAACTTGAACTATTTTTCTTTTGCCAAACCGGAACTATTTCAAGTCGTCTAGGAAAGCGTATGTCAGCTATTTATTTTCCCTGGTCTACGGCATCGACATAAACTGCATTTGAAAGCGAAAGTGCTGAATGTCGACATCGTCGCCAGCGTGTGGGCTTGAGCGGCGTTAATTAGCCGTAAAAAAGCTGATTAGTCAGCTACTACGACGTGGAAAATGCCGCCTCTTCAGTTGAAAAACATATTTTATTTTTTGGCTGCTGCTTCTGGCAACGCATTCATCCTTAATTACTTAATCGCCCCCCAGAAGAAATAGATGAGGAATGAGAAATTCAAAAAGCTGTTAATCCCCCACTTAATAGTTTTTAGATGAATGTAGAAAAGAAAACCAGACACCAAAGCAACAGTCGAGCGTGCATGAAAATAAAATACTCTTTGCACAATTTGGGAACAGCTTATAATTCCCAACAGCAAATTGTGCGTACATAACCTTAATTTGAACTTGCATAACTTCTGTGTTTATTATCTGATTGCATTGAAGTTCGGGGGATAAGTACATATAGTAGTCATCTATATATATGTGTAAGCAGAAAGTTATGGCTTCAATACTTAGTTTATCAAAAGCAAAATACAGATTTGCGTAGGCTGTGGGCGTGGCATCTTACATTCTAAATAAACTTTATCTGCGCCCGAAATACAGTCAACCTTCATGACAAATTTGGTGTCTCTAGCTTTAATAATAGCTGGGATCTGTGTGTTTACACAGACAGTCGGACGTATATCAATCGACTTAGCTTGTAATCCTAATAAATAATATAAATATGTATGTATATACTTAATAGGACCGCCACACCTTTTTCTGCCTGTTGCATACATTTACACAAACTAAGTACACCCCATTTTAACCATTTTCAATGATGGCAGGGTATAAAAAAGAGAAGAGCCAAGACAAGTGAAGAGCTCAAGTCAATCAAATATCGAAGAATGAGACAGTTAAAGCTTCGTATTACAGTTGAGTAGAAGATGAAGCAGGAATGTAAACTAGCTGAGAAAAATAAATATAAACAAGAAATGCGACTCCCCATAATTGTTGCAGCAAACCAGTTGCTGCATGCCACAAAAGCTAAAAAAAAAGCTGATTAAGCTATTAAACTTCGCATTGTATGAAGTATTTATTTCAAACCTCAAGGAATGCCAACAACAATTTAAAATAATTATTTAATTGCTAAGCACACTTGGTCGCACTAACTAAGCCTTTTGCGGCTAGACAATGTCTTTTGTTTGCTGGCTGCTTACTGGCTTTTATTTTAGCTGTTTTCTGTTTTCTGCTCCAAGTTCAAAAGTTTTGTTTTGTTGAGTTTTCATTTCCGTTTAATTTGGCTCGAAATGAAAACACAAAAAACGCAAAACGTAAAGCGCAAAAACTAATTATGGCTAAAACACAACTTTCGCAGAACGGGCAGGGCTAGGTCGGAAAGGGGGGAGGGTTTTGTGACTGAAATTGATGGTTTTGTGTGTGGGTTCGCTCAATGATCAGTTGACATAAAGTTATAATGAGTATATATTGTCATCACGTTGGGTCTGCCTCTGGGTCTGGGACTGTTGACAGATTAATGGCATATCTACCTGTGCCAGTTAGCTAATTAACTCTCCAACTCAGAGACTTGCGTCACTTCTGCTTGAGTCGTTACCCCCCTCTTTCACGCTGCACTCTCTTCCGCTCTCTCTCTCTTTCTCTGTGTGTTCTACCTCCATTAACCCAATTTCTTGCGCTTTGTTGAGCATATTCCATTCTTATGCCAGAGCACACGCCTCACTCACTCACTCACTCACTCATTAGGAATGCATCAAGACGTCAAGAGTTGCAAGAGGCAAATGCAACATGCAGCATGCTCGCTCCGACAGCTGCCAGTCGTCTTAAAGCTACTTCCAAGTTTTCGAGGGAGGGAGAGAAAACTTTCTTGCCCATCGCATTCATAATATAAATGTTTGCCCAAAAATTGTAAGAGAAGTTTTGTACAAAAGTTTTCCTTCAGAACTTGTGAACTTTGAACTCACTCGAGAAATGCATTCAATGTATGGAAATGAAAGCGAAAACGCGTGCAACGCATGGCCAACAGATGTGGCCCACAGACACTGCCCCAGCATAGCAACTTTCCTTCCGGAAACAATCTTTATAATCCGACGACAAACTGTTTTTAACCTTTCGATATATGACACAGTTGGCTGCAAACCGTTTCTCGTCGCGCCTGGTTATTATAATAAATGATAAATGGAAACTAGTCCCAGGCAAAAGAAAGGAAAATGCGAAAAAAACATAAGAAAATTATGAGAAAAATCGATTGACGGGCAACTAAAACATATTAGAGAAATGAATGGAATGGAGAATGCGGGACTGCAAGTGGGTTGTTGCTTAGATATCACGTAATATTCTACAGCAATTGATTGAATTTTTTAACTGCAAGTACAGTAGGCTATATGTATTTACATATGTATATATATATCTTATAATATTCTACAACATAAACTAAACTTTCATAGCTGCAAGTTTATTAACAGCAGAGATAAACAGGAAACAGTTCACACATCTCTCTTCTCAAATCATAGGTAACTTTGCACAACTTCCTAACTTAACATGCCACAGACCTTGTGCTATATGTAGAGTATGCTGTAGTTTAGATATCTCATAATGTGCTACACCAACTGCTAAACTTTCATTACTGCAAGTTAAGAACACGCAAAGATAAACAGGAAACAGTTGACACATCTCCACTCAACTCATACCTAACTTTGCACAACTAACTGCAATACATTTTACAGGGTATACAACGGAACAGGCCTTCTACTGCTTGTCATGGCTAAAAAGCAAAAACTTGAACAATCAGCTAATTTAGCAATAACTGGCAATAACTGCAATTAACAACTTAAACAGAGAGTCCGATTTGGAGAAAGATGCAGACGATGACGTCGGAAAAACAGATAGAGAGAGAGGGAGAGACAGACTGGCAAACATATAGTAGTTGGATAGTTAGGAAGCAGGTTTCCACGGCACACACACAGCAGAGATTACTGATTACAGAGATGTGGTAACACAAGACAAGACACAACACGCTATAACATAATATCATTGTCGTTCGGAGGTAACAAGAAAATTGTAGATGACACACGCATTAAGTGCATACAATGTCAGAGGGTACTATGAACCAAGAGAGAGAGAGGGAGACAGCAGGAAAAACTGATTAGGGGGCCCAACACAGTAGTATATAATGTGCTGGACAATTATCGAGCTGGCGCGCAGATCATAAAATTATATATACTTCCCTCTCACGCGCACTCGCTCGAAATATTTGCAAAGAAAGTGTGACAATGTTGGGCCGAGAAAAACCCTTTTTATAGACGCGCCCTTATCACGAACACACACACAAACACACACATACCACGCGAACCCGAGCAAAAGCAATTAGAAATTCTTGTGTTGACTATGATAACGCCCTGGCATGGCCAGGCATGGAGGCATGTGGTGGCTTGTGTTGGTTTGTGGCATGTGCGATAGTTTCGTAACAGACGCACAATATCATATTTGTTGTCGAATGTATTTCACAAATACATTCACACACACGCGTTCTCTGCTCAAACGAAACTGTAAAATACCAAGTCACGTCGTCAGAGTCTCGTATAAAAATCGAAAACTGATAAGTCCGGCCAAACGAAGGTGTCCGCATTCGCGTCGTCGTCGTCGTCATCGTTTGTTTGTTTTTGTTTCTCGGGAATATGAGTTAAGCGGGTCATAAACTTAAACATTCCGTATAATTGAAAAAAAAAAAAAATCATTTACAGCTGGCCTGATTATCGCCCCCTCTCGCTCATACCTGTTTGTGTTTTCGAGCTGCAATTGTGAAATTGCAAAAGCAAAGTAGTTCTGGCAATATTATTGCTCAAGTTAAGATCTAATTAGTTTTTCAGACTTTAGAACGTATTTATGGCTCTAAAAAGTATGTGCAGCTTGTTTATTATGTTGAAAATTGAGAAATTCCAAATATCAACGATAGTTATGGCAATACTATCGTTTAAGTAAAGATCTAATTAGTTCTCTTGGTATTCAAAGTAATTTTACTGCTGTACTCATGTGTTCCCTACTAAATAACTTCAAAAACAACTGAGTATTTTGTAGTTAGCTTATCAACAGCGATAGTTCTGGCAATACTATCGCTCAAGTTAAGATCTAATTAGTTTTTCAGAGTTTAGAACGCATTTATTGCTCCAAAAAGTATGTGCAGCTTGTTTATTATGCAGAAAATTGAGAAATGCCAAATAGCAACAATAGTTCTGGCAATACTATCGTTTAAGTTAATATCTAATTAGTGTTTTTAATATTGAAGGTGTTTTTACTGCTCTAATTTTACGTTGTCTAATAACTTCAAAAAACAACTGTGTTTTTTGTCGTTAGCATATTAACAGCGATAGTTCTTGCAATCACTTAAGTAAAGATCTTATTAGTATTTTCATAGTCTCTAGAGGCATAATAACTGATTTACTATGCCAATTGGCCAAACAAACTTTTTAAATAAATACACAGCTCAAATTTTATATATAATACTTCTACATTGCAAAATAACAATTATTTTCTATAATAAATTATAAAATTACTAAATAAGCGATAGTTCTAGCAATACTATATCTTAAATGATGCCTAATTAGTTTTTTACAGTCTTTATAAGCTCAGTTACTGCTCTACTCTTGTATTCTCTTTCAACTCTTGCAAACATTATGCAATCTGACTTCAATAAAGTATCTACAGCTCGAGTACGGCTGCTACTACTTACGTAGGACTTGCCTTTTAAGTACTACGCGTAAGTTGCGTAAGTTTTTGCACTGCGAAAGTAAAAGTTTTGCTAGCTCCTGCAACTAATTACGTCTTCGACTCTTCCAAACTTGGCCAAAAACGCAAGTCAACTTGCGTCTTCGTCACACACAGAAGTCGCCCCCGTTGACAAGATGCTGTTGTTGCCTCCACCTCCTCTACCTGCTCCAGCTGTCCCAGCTGGACATACCGCATTGATTTGCGGTTGACAGTTGCTGTCCATAAATGGAAGACGATGATGATTTTAATTTTAATTTAAAACTCGATAAGAGACACTGAAAAACCCACTCCAGACAGCAGCACAAAAACCATTCAATGTATATTCATTGAATGTTGAAATTCCGAATCAAGAGGTAATTATTATTCTTGTTTGCATATCATTTGAGAACTGTTGCCTAATATCGTAAATAATATAAAGCTTAAGTACCTTTCTTTCTATCTAATATCGTAAATAATATAAACTTAAAATATCTTTCAATATAAATCGTAAATATTTTCGAGTCAGAAATGTTTGCTCATTTTTTCTGTGCAGTTTTTTAATCACTTTTCATATTTTTCATAGAATTTGTTGGAATTCCCTCTCGCTACGCTACGCACAGCTGACGCCCGACATAAATCTCCACAACATTCATAAGAAACATTTCAAATGTCGTCGTCGTCGTCGTGACGAAAATAAAATCAGGGAGAAAATGTCGCATGCATATCTAAAAATACGAAAAACACACATATCGTATACATAAACTCAGATATAGACCAGGGTACACTTTAAGTACCCGTAGAGAAGGCTGCAGAATTCGCATCTGAAGCGAATAAAATAAATGAGAAGATTTTAATAAAACCAACATACGAAACTCGAACTGATTTACGACTTGGCCTGGAGTTGACAAGTGCAGAAAATGGAGGAAGAGGGGGAGAAGAAAGAAAGGGAGAGGGAGAGCATGAGTTGGGCAGTGTTTTTGCTGTTCCGTTTTGTCTTTGTGTGGATGGGCAACAAATCAATGTCTCGTCTAAAAAATTGACAATAATAAATACAAGCAAAGTCACAACAGAGCGAGCACGCGAGGGGGGAGGGACATTGGGATTACTGTGGGTGCTGTGGGCGAAGGAAAAAGGGACCTGTTGAGGTCACGGAAGTCAACGCGTAATTATTCACGGTCGATTAAATCGATAAACAAACAAAGGACAAACAGGGGAGAGAGAAGCAGAGATAGCAGCAGGGAAAACAAGACAGCAACTGCCAGAAGGACACTGGTGGGGATGTGTGGGCGGGACAGAGCAGTGCTGCGGGCAAGGACAGTTCAAATCGAAAGTCGAAAGTTGTGTACAGCTCAAAGCACATACAAATTAAAGAACAAAGGCAACTGGACAAGGACAGGAACAGATCAAACGACAGCAACAGACGCCATATTAGCAGGAGTAAGGGAGAAGGGGGATTATCAATGGTGTGTAAAATTGGTAACATTTGCGGCAAAGTGGCCACAACAAACGGGCAACAAGCAGCACCAACAAGAAGTAGCAGCAGCGGCACTGGCAACTTTGACCCTTAAGAGGAGGTTAAAGAGAAGTGGACAAAGAGGGGAGGAAATATGTATGTGCCAACTGTCAGTGGCAGCTGCAAACAACTGTGCGAACAGTTCGACAAGTGTGCAGGGTTGTGATAAGGATCAGTTGAAGCAGTTAGTCATTAAATTCGACCGTCTCGAGTTCTGTTCGAGTTTTATTTTAAACATAAATTTCCGACTTGATTATCTAATCGAAAGCTTCCCTTCCCCCAGAGAGCTTTGGTCCTGCTGTATGTTAACTTACATCTGCTCAGTTGGCACTGCAGTTGCATCTGTCGCTGCTGCAGTCATTGTCAGTGTAACACTCGCATCCGCATCCAGTGTAGTTGTCGTCGTTGTGGTTACCACTGTTTTCACCATCTGCTGCTGTTGTTGCTCCTCCACATCCTCGCTGGGATTTAAATACCATTTGGTTTGAGAGACTTGCTCTTTGGTACTGCTGCGAGAGGTGGGTGTGGGGGTGGGGGTAGGTGCTACTGCTGGCGGCGCAGTTGCTGTCTTCGCGCCTGCTTTTAATTGCACTGCGCCGTTGGCAATGAAGGCGGCGGCTGCTGCCGCATCCTCGTTATCAAATTCATTTGCCGAGGCACGCCCGCTATCCGTGCCGCCCCCTCCATCCACTAGCGGCACATCGGCATCGTTGTTCGTCGTCGTGGTCGTCGTGTTATCCTTATCCTTCACGCCCAAAATGCACACGACGTGGAATTCTTCGGCTGCTGCTGCTGTTGCTGGCTGCGCTGCTGGCACACTTATTGTTGTTGTAGACATATTTTCGCACACACAAAAAGAAATTTTATAATGTATTGTTTTTTGTTGTTGGTATTGTTGATTTACTATTGATTTTCGCTTAATGCCTTGTGAATTTCATTTAATTGCGCTTTTCTCGTTTTGTTTATAGCACACATCTGTACATTTTTTGGCAAAATGCCGCGAAATAACAAACTCAAACAAGCACAAACACGCGCACACGCACACTCAGTTACATACACACAGGCTTGTGCACTTGCACCGGCGAAGCTGCACTTGATTTGAATATGTTGAGGATTAATTGACACAGTTTCCGAGTTATTTCACCACAAAAACGGTACTTAGAGCATGTACGTAAGCATAAAAGACAATACACACTTAATATAAAAGACTTTAATTTATTTTATTTCCTTTAATTGACAGGCGCAGTTAATTTTTGTATTTTTTCGAATTGACTTTTTTTTAATTTCACACGCAAACCGACGCGTCGCTTGGTTCTCCGTCGTCGACAAAACAACAACAAATGTTAATTGCGACTTATCGAAAGTGCGATACATTTCTTTAACAATGCCTGCTCTGTTAGGTACTCAAAATGGTCATGTTAACATGCTGTTGCAGCACTGTTATGGTGTTATCGGGCAGGCAGCTCAAGCAACTGTGTTGTCATCGAAAAAAAAAGCTGAAGCGACAGTTTGTAATTCAAAAACTTATTGCAAGATAAAAAACTCTGAAGTATAATTTACGTACACCACGAAGGGAGCTATATATATATATATATATGTATAAGTGTGTGTGTGTGTGTGTATTCCTGTTGCTGCTTGCAGTTTACATTTTGACAGTCATGCGCAGTACGCGACGCGGCGTACATGAACAGCCAGCTGCGTTTTCTGGCGCAGCACAAAAGTATGCTATCAATTTATACATGGTTGTGCAAGGGCAGTTAGTACACTGTACCAATAACAATGGTACGGCTGGACTATTGTACTGGTACAATGGCACGTACAGTGGTGGGAAAAACAAAAACAATGTGCTTTTTTCTACCAAGGCACAGTGGGGATTTGGAGTGAGTTTGCAGGCGCGCTCATGATTTATTCTTTAAATTGAGTGCCGATTTGATGGAAAAATACTGTTTGTATTCTCTTAATTTCAGCAAATTTAATGACACACTGCCGAATGATTTGTCCAAGATAAAAGCTATCCCCCACATCTGGAGTATGATGCTGCTCTTTGCTTTATGTCGTCCGTTTTACTACGCTACACGATGCTAGAACACAAAGAGGGTCATCATTTATTTACGACTGTCTCCCTCTTTGGCATAGAAATGATGTGAAAATGCCTCAGGTAATGCCTTTCTAAATATGTGTTTAAAGTGCACTGAGAGAAGAGAGCACTGGGTCAGTGAACCCCGTGTAAACGATGCGAAGCGACGCGACGCGACACGATGAAGACGCGTAAACATCTTCTGACCTTTGTCGTCTTTATTTTACGTCCTATGTCAGCGGAATTTTCTTGCCAGATTTTCTTTCTTAGGTCAAGTGCGCCGGCCAACGAAAATAAATATAATTCAGTGGAAATATATGTACATATTATATTGATTATATGTCAGCGCGTACTGTGGGCACACACAGTGACACTTATGTCAACTGCCAGCTGTGGGGCAGCTGCTTCGCTTCGCTTCGACATTATTACAATGCTCCACGGGCGGCTAACGATTAAGTGACAGTCATTTTAAATGCCTCAATACCTTTTGACAAGGGTACCCCCAGTACGGGGGTACACTGCCTGGTACTGGCAAGTGGTCTTCGGTACCGTACGGTACTTGCCACTCGTTGTCCCTCTTATTGACGTATAGCCCTTAAGTCCCCTGGACAGCTGCGCGAAACTTGCAAAATAAAATTGCATTGACGCAAGAGAATAAATAAATTTTGTTGCCTTCTGTTAGGCGCGCCAGCTCGAACTGCTGCGCCACATAAATTTGTTATGCCCTTAAAATATTGAAAATGATTGGAAAACGGGGGTATACAAAAAACTGTGTAATGATCTAAATGGGGTTTACTGACTGTTTAGAAAGATATTTAACTGGTAGAAAGAATTGTGGCAGAGTATAGGAAGTGTTCTTGATATATTCTTTTTGCTGTCATCAGTAGGCAAGTACGATTAGGCCCGACAATGTCTGTATGAACACTTATAGTGCAGCTATTACCAGCGCTAGAGTTACCAAATTAGGTGTGTAGGTTACTGAGAAATATACGCAGATACAGCTTAGTTGAAATATTTGTTGGCACTTTCAGCGCACATACAAATCAATGTATACGTTTGTAAAGTAGGTTTTTAGGGGATTTTTTAAAGATACAACTTTCATAATTTGGCATACAATTTGCTGATTATGGTAGTAAGCTATCCACCAAATTTCATTGCAATCGAATGATAAATACAGCACTGCTACCAGTATAATAACTGTTACTAGTTTGTATACACGTGTATGTGAGTAAGGTTGGAAAGCCATAAGCAGCACGTTGTTGAGACTTTGTTAGTTTATGGTATATATATATTATGAAGGGTATCTTAAGAATCTTTCACGCATGTCTGCAGCTATCTTAACTTGTTTAGCAACTCGCTTTGAGGGCACATAGCGACACTTTAAGCCAGAAGCTGCAGGCAAACATTTAACGACTGTCTTATGGAAGAGGAGCCGGAGCTGAAGCAGGCATAAATGTTTTAATGCGCTCGCCTCGCTGGTTGCATGCAGCAGAGTTCCGCTTTTGCATATGATGTAAAGCAGGGAAGGGATAGAAGAAGAGGGAGGCAGAAAGGAGAGAGAGGGAGAGTGGGGGAGGGTGGTAAAGTTCTAAAAGGGATTTTGAGTACGCGCCTTAAAATATGAGCGCGTTGATAAAGTTCACAGCCTTGTTTTGTAGTGTAGTGTAGTGGCATGTTGCATATTACACTTACCTCGCGACACTTTGGCTCGTTAGCAGTTGCGCGGGCAGCGAATGGCTGCGACACCACTTCCGGTTGCCCTTCTTCCTACGCTGCTGTGTCAACATAGCGTCGCTCTCTGCCTGCGCTGCCCTAGGCTGTCGATTTGTTGTTGTTTTGCTGAAGAGAAAGAGGGAGTGGGGGCAGCAGGGCAAGTTTTAGAGGTTGTTGCACATAAATAAGGAAATAAACAAGTCTCAACTGTGACACGGTCCTCTCTCTCTCTCTCACTCTCTCCCTCTCTGAGTGACCTGTCAAACTCACCTGACGCTAGTTTCCTGCAGATCACAATCGCCCTGCAGGAGCAACGAGTTGGCTGCCAGCGGAATGACCCGTGGTCGTATCACGGCCACTGTTGGCTGCTGTCGTCGATCCACGCCGCTGCCGCTGCACAGTAATGTCCACTGGCTGGCAGAGGCAGGTGCAGTGGCAGGGGGGCAGGTGCAGCTGGTGCAGTGGCAGGGATGGGAGCTGCCTCCGACATGTCCAATTTGATGACATTCACATTTACGTTCACCGTGGACACGTGCTGTGGGGCAATGGCTGCAGGCGATGAATTTTGTCTACTGATTGCGTGCAAACTTGCCACAGTTGCCGCATGTGGCAAGCTGCTGCATGCGCCGCAACGGGGCCAATAATCAGACGAGCTGTTGAGACTTTTACGGCTCTTTTTTTGGGCCGCCGTTTGTGGAGGCGATGGCGAAGGCGAAGGCGCCTCAGCGGGACTGCAGAGAAGAGAACACGGTGAAAACTTAAATATGCAACACACTGTGGCACGCTGTGCATAAGGAGCTTGATGGGGCGTGGTCAAGGGAATGCTTTACCCGAAACTTCCTTTAGTTCCCATTGAAAGTTGTTTAAGCACAAAATTGGAATTTAACCTTTGGGCAGGCGAGTTCAGTTTGTTAGGCGGGTTCTTGTTAGTTGCATTAGTTTATATATATTGGCCAGATGCAGTTGCAGATCCAGTTTCATTAACCATTATCCATTTAGGGTTATAAGGAGGTTTGTTAGTGTGTGTGGGAGAAGAAGTCTACGAGTTTAGATACGAGTTTAGTTAAGTTAGTTCATTTTTTTTGGTCGAGTGTTGAGTTGTGCGCTAAGCAGTCTTTTCTTTCGATAACGATAGGCGATAACATATATATCGATAAGTTAAAAATTAACAATACACTCGTTTGTTGCATATTTATCAATTGTTATCCATATTAATCGTTGTGTTATCGATATTAATCGATTGTTATCGCTTTGCGATAGAGCGGCGACCTTTAGCTGAGGCCTTGGTGCGTTAAAGTTGTGATTTACAGTTAGCTTTACAGTTAGAATTAGATTTGTTAGCAGAGTTATCGTTAGCAGAGTTTATCGATACATTTATCGATAGTTGGGCGCCCGCTTAGTACCTGCTGCTACGTGGCGGTGGTGGCGCAGCGGACTGTCTATAATGATGCTGCTCCTCTCCACGTGACGATCCTCCTCCTCCTCCTCCTCTCTGCGAAGGCTTCATCACCGTCGTCGGATGCTCATAGATCCTGGTATCGTTGCTCATGAAGTTCAGCTCACTGTTCCCGCCCGAGTTTATTGTTTCTCGGTTGCGCAACTGCACTGGCAACTCGTAGTCGGAGTCACCACGTCGGAAGTTCATGATGGGGGACTTGCGCAACATGTCGTAGGTCAACTCGTGGTCACACAACCTGGTGCCATAACTCTGAGTGCTCTGCGGGCTGCCCGTGCGACGTGACGAGGGCAGATGGAGATTATTGGATGAGGAGCCCGAGGATTGAGGGGAGCGTGTGGTGCTGCGCTCGTGGGAACCGCCAGCAGCCACTGGTGAGTTGGATTGACGCAGGCGACCCACAGAGGAGAGCACATTGGGATCACTGCCAGGCTGCAGATAACGCAAGCTGGAGGAACCTCCTCCCCCCACGCCTCCATTGTTATTCAGCAGCGCCTCACGGTAATCCTCATCGAAGGAGCGACTCTTGTCAAAGTCCAGCCGCAGATTCTGATTGCTGCCACTATCGCCGCCGCTGCCACCGCCGCCGCCGCTTGTATGCGCTGCCAGGCGGGAGGAGGACACCACATTGGCTGCACTGCCTCGATTGTAGTTGCTGTAGTCGAAGTCAAAGGAGCACGCCTTGTCCACATCGCTCTGGCGCAGGCGCGTTGAGGAGTTGCCAACTCCTCCGCCTCCTCCTCCTCCATTCAAGCTGGGCAACATTTTATTGCTCGCCCGCAGTGAGCTGGGAAAGACAGAGACGGACACGTTACCCGAGGGCGCATAGTGCATCGACTGTGGAGGCGGTGCCTGCTGCTGCTGTTGGTGCTGCTGCGGGGAGGCGCCTCCTACGCATACCACCGACTTGTGACCGCGATTTGGTGAACGTTCGCTGAGTTGCAGGGATCTGTGGAAGGTATAAGGAACACATAGATTACCTCTCTCTCTCTCACTCCTCCCTGCACTTACCTAGAGCGTCGGATGAGATGCTCCTGTTCTGCCTGCTTGGCTGCACCCCGTCCCACAGCGCGTCTATAGCTGCTTGCTGCTGTAGCTGCACCTCCTCCACCTCCTCCTCTGCCTTCTCCAGCTGTATTGGGGCTACCATTGAGTGGCTCATGCGATTCGCCGCCACTGTAGCTGGAACTGGAGGAGCTACGCGATATGGTCGGTGGCGTCTTGTCCTCGTGACGCTGTCGTCGCTCCAAGGTGTTGCTGCGCGAACTTGAATTCTGTCGCGAGCTCATCAGCGACACCTGCGATCCCTTCTTGCGTCGCTCCTCGGGTGTCAGAGACCTCGATTCGGGCGTCAGTGAACGCTGCTTCCTCAGACTGCTCGAGGAGCTGTGCGAATCATTGCGATCCGGGGTCAGAGAGCGCTGTCGCTGCGTCTTGAAGGGGGGAGATGACGCTGACACTTCCAGCGGACACGTTGGGAAATTGATAATTCGTTGCGGAGAGAAACTCTGTGGAGCTGCCGTCCTCGTTGTCTAGTTCGTCGTTGGAGAGATCTGTGGAAGGCAGTGGGAATAAATTTAAATAATAGAATACTAAATTTGGTATTATTTTAGTATTTAAATACTAAATTTGGTATTTTTTTAGTATTTATTTTAGACTGGGTATGCAATAATGTTATGTTGAACAACGTATATTTATTATATGCAATTCTATGGCTTTTCTAGTATTTTCTGTTATTTTTTCAGTATTTATTTAGTATTTTTTAAATTTATAGATTAATTCAATGCTGCTCTGTGCGTATTTTACCTTTGATATCAATTAAATGGCGTATTTATATTTTTTCAATATATTTGTAGTATTTTTTCTGGTATTTTTTAACCTATTGACAGTTTTTCTATAAGCACACCCTTTATTTATCAATTCAAACAAGAAATGAAATTTTTTGCAGCATATACCAATTATTTATACAGTATATTTCTGGAATTTATTGTTAGGTATTGTCTGGTATTCAGATCTCAAGTATTTTTGCAGTATATTTGTTAGTATTTCGTTGCTAGCATCCAAAAGAGCTTTGTACCTCATTGAGCATTGGACGAAAAAGGGACGAAAACTTATGCTCGGCCAAGCGAAGCATAAGCTTATTTCTCTCTGGTATTTTCTAAGTATTTTTTGACTATTTTTTGGTATTAAACAAAGTTTTGACAAGCACACGAGAGAGAAATGCAGCTTGCAATCGATGGAGGGATGGCAATCACTTTATGGCTTAAATTTTGCAGTGGCATCCATTGAATTCTCATCATTTATCAGAAGGTGCACACATACACACGCTTGCACAGACAGGGGCAGCAGTCTGAGGAAGGGGTGTGGCAAGTGTAGAGTCCCCTGTCCGTCAGGCTGAATTGCGAAATTTACTTTCATCGCCGCACAGTCAGTTAACTATGACAATGACAAGGACGTTAAAACAAACGACAGGATGGGCACCAAATGCGACGGATTCATGCTCAGTGCGTGTGTGATAGAGGGGGGGGGAAGTGGGCTGGGGAGTGGAAGAGGGGGACAGCTAGATAGGGCGCAGGTTTCGCATTGAAATGCTCAATGTCTGTCACTTATTCAATGAATTTTGACACAGCAATTCGTTGTAAAAGTGAAGCGAAGCGATTTAGGCGATTACTGGCCAAAATGCTAGAGAGCAGATTGGAGCAGGAGAAGATGGATGAAGGGAAGGCGATTGCCAAGGGAATATAGGCAAGAACTGAAGTGAGAATGGAGGTACAAGTTGGAAGGGGAATTGGGGAGATTGAGGCGAGAGCTGAGGTGAAGCATGAGCCTGAAATCGGAACAGGGATTGTGGAGAAGGTACAGGAGAATAAGGTGGGAATCAGAAGGAGAAATGAGGAGAAGATACATTAGATTGTGGCGGGCATGAGGATGAGGATTGAAGCAAGAACTGTGCAGCTGCGGCGAAGCGAAATTGAGGTGAAGATACATGAGATTCAGGTGGGTATTGATGCTGGCATTGAGGTAGAAGCTGCAGGAGATTGAGGCAAGAAATGAGACGAAGCTTGACATGAGGATTGGAACAGGGATAGAGAGGAAGATACAGCAGACTGTGACGGGCATTGAGTAGAGGATTGAGGCAAGCTGTGGCAAGATGCAGCAATTGGTGCTGGGGATCAGAACGGAAACTGAGGCGAACATACAGCAAAATGAGGCATGAATAGAGGCAAAGATTGAGCTGGACATCAGAATGTAGACTGGGCGAAGATACAAGAGGCTGTGAAGGAGACTGTGAAGTGGATTGAGCTGTGCAATGAAGTGGGAATTGAAGCTGGGGATACCAAAGACTCAGATTCTGCAGAGGATTGAGGCTGCCAAGCACATCAGCCTTGACAGCCGCTGACAACTTGTGCTCGACACCTGCAACTTAACGTGGACTCACCTGAACGAGCGCCGCTATCGCATGAGTTAAGCCGATTGTTGATGGTCGTATCGAGGCTGCGGAAACGTGACATGCCAAGCGCCACAGGCGGTGCCTGGGGCGGCACGGCTCCACCAGTGGAACCGCTATTGCCAAGCCGACTAAACTGTGATTTCCTTGAGCGTCCAATTACATTGTGACTCTTGGAACGTTCAAAGCTGCGTTCATGCCTCGATCGTGGCGAATACTTAGCCAAGTTGGCCACACTTGCCACACTGTAGGCTGGCGGCGCCTCCTTCACCGATGCATTCAGATACGCCGTCGTCTGTGGCTGCAGATACTTGGGAGAGTTGTCCCGACTTCTAAGCGAGCGACTGCTCTGCACACTGGCCACACTGACACTGCCCACATTGGTGCCACTCCCTGCGGAACTTCCCTCCCGCTTGGTTAAATAGTTTGGTGAGTTGCCAGTGAGGCTGCTGAAGTTCAGATTACGCTCTCGCTGCACCGCCAACGTGGGCATAATGGGCGTGGGCCTCTCCGACAGATTGCCATCGAAGCTGCGCGAGAATGTCTCCACATACGAGTTCCCCGGCTGCGGACGACGCGTGTCGTACTCAAAGCTGCGTGAGAAGACCATGCCCTTGGGATTCGGAGGCAGCTGGTGCTTCTGCAGGAGGAGCTGCTGCTGCTGCTGGGGAGGCGGCAACGGTTGCTGCACCCTTGGCATATGCGGCACATGCGCCTGTCGACTCATCTTACTTCTGCTTCGCTCCTGATGACGCGCCGTGCGGCTGCTGTTGTCCTGGAAAGCGGGTGGAGGCGAAAGTATGGGCGTTATGGGGGGCGGGGACTCCAGATCGTTGGGACTCTTGACGGGCAGAAAGCCAGGACGTTCATTCAATATGCTGGCCAGCTGTGGATCCAGGATTCTATAGCCAGGACGCAGGGCACCACTCAAGCGTGCCTCATTGCGCTGTATAAGCTCCTCCACCTTGGAACCCACAAACTTCGGTTCACCACGATCAAGGCACATGCTCGCCGGCTGATGCACAAAGGCCTGACGCATGTGCTCCGGTCTCCTAGAATGCTCCAGCAGCCTTATGGCATTGCGTGCATGATGGGACTTCTCCAGCTGTCCATCTACAGCAACTCCACCTACTCCACCATTCTGATGTGCATAGTTCAGGCGGCGACTCTTGTTCTCTACGCCATGATGCTTGGAGCTCACCTGCACCCAACCGGATTTGTTCAGAAAGATCTCCTCCTTGTTGGGGGACTGGGATTTGCGCAGTGGTGCCATGGGCAGCGGACCGTAGAAGTGATCGCCAAAGAGATAGGTGGGCATGCCTTGATGCCCACCATCGCCAGCGCCCGCGCCTGCACCCGAGCCTGCGCCTGCTGTGCCACCATTACCACCCATGTGGTAGAGCATTCTGCGCGCCTCCAGTTTCTCGTTGAAGTTGCGTGTGGATGCCTCAAGACTCTCGCGGCGCTTGGCCACGTATTGCTGAAAGGCGGAGAGATGTTGCTGCGACTGTTGTTGCTGCTGTGCCGACAACTGTTGCTGCTGCTGTTGCTGCTGTGCTGCCTTCTCACTTAGCTGCTGCTCCTGTCTGCTGTGCCTGCTATGAGCTGTAGCTGTAGCAGAGCTGCACTTGTCCGCCCCAGCAGCATCGCCGCTGTGCTCCAGACGCGGCTGCAACTGTTGCTGCTGTTGCTGCTGCTGCTGCTGCTGCTGCTGCTGCTGCTGTTGCTGCTGATGATGCTTGGAGGGACTGGCGCGAGAGCGTGTGCGTCTACGTTTGGGAGGCAGTGCCGGCAAGGGCAGGCTGCTCAGATCAAGCTTGTCTAGAGTTGATGAGCTCAGCTCGTCGTTCTGCGATTCGCGTGTGATGGAGTCGCGTGTCAGATGACTGTCGTCCGACTGTGCCTCACTCGAGTCCAGGCAGGTGTAGTCCGGCCGTGTGGCAAGTAGGGCAACTGGTTCGCTGCAAGTAGAGAGAGAGAGAGAGAGAAAGAGAAACAAATTAAGCAACTTAAACAAAACTTGCCCAACTAATTATACCCTGCACTAAATTATTTAAACTAAGCAGCAAATTGAGTTCGTTGTGCGAGGCGCGGTTCAATGGCCCTAACAGAACATAGTTTTGCACTTGCCACACACCCCCCCTCTCCCTTGCCATACTTCCCCTCCTTGTGTGCTGCGCCTGATAATGTCCTGTCTACAAAGTGTGAAGGCATGTTGCGCTCTGCTCGGAGTGCTTGACAGGGAATTGGCTTCAAGTGTGAAACTCTTGCAGGCGGCAAGTTTGCAAGGGGGCCAGACATGTGTGTAGTGGGGCAGGAGGTGCAGGGGGAAGCGGAGGGTAGGCAAAGAGTGTGTGTGTGTGTGGTGTGTGTGTCTGTTGAGAAGTGTGCGGAAATTGCGCTTGACAGGGCAGACAATGTAGCCCAAATGGTTATTCAAAAAGCGCAGCTAATACCAAAGGCAATGAAGTGCAATTCAGATACCCTGTAAAAAAAGAATAGCTGTGGGGTTAAGCTAGGTACACTGTATGCGCCAGTTAAGTGCTTCACTTAAATTACTCTGCAAGAATAAGTTAATCGAAGATTGATAGTCAAGTCACCCAAGTTTACAGGGTATCTGCGCAGCATATACACTTACAAGTTCAACCTTGCCACCAGTATACCCTTGCCCACTCCCACCTCTACAGGGTATTCACAGTAGTACAACTAGCACAGCACTGTACAATCTGGCGTATGCGCAATGTCAGTAACTTTTTAAGCCTATTTGTTGACCATTTAATACCTTTTATGCTCTCGCGTGGCAAAGAAGCTGCTGCTGCCAACATTTTTACAATACAAAATATCACCAACACACACACAGTCACACACACACTGGCACACACAATTGCAGTGTGTGTCTGCCTGCAAACAAAGCTATCAGCAGTTAACCAGTTGAAGGCTTCTAACTTAAACTGGAGTAGGAGATGCGCCCCGCGTGAGGCAAATGCCACGCCTCCCTCCTCCTCTCTCTCCCCTTCCTAATGGACAAAAAACTATTGCAACGAAACCTGTTAGCGCAACAGAGAGTGCAAGAGAGGGGTAGGAAGAGGCAGCTCCACGTTATGTACTTATTTGTGTGAACGTGGGTGTTCATTAGCCATGCGGGCGATGCTCCTATGCGCTTTATCTTCTTCTTTACTGCTGGTGTGTGTGGCATGTGGCAAATACTTTTCGTTTTCAGGGGGGCGTGGCATATTTTGAATACTCACAAAAATATTAAGATTAATTTCAGCTGCAAAACCAACTTGACTCTCTCAACAACAACAACATCAAATGTCATTGACATTGTCACAGTCCACAATCAGACGAATGCTCACACACACTTATGCCCACTCTAATACACACTCGCACACACACGCAAACTGGTACACTCTTGTGTGATGTAAAAGAACCACAAGCATTTCAGCTGCAACAAAAAAAGCGTCAACAGTGATGTGAATAACTCTGCGCACAGCATGACAACGCACTGCACGGGGCACATTTCTCCGGAAGTTGCCAACTCGTCAAATTATAGTCACACATTCTAAGAGTTTTTAGCATTGTTAGTCTGAAAAACCAACATAGAACAGGGAATGAAAATCGAGTGAACTTTCGATAAAGTTATAAACCTTTAAAGAACAAATTTAACGAAATACCCTATCAACTATACATAATACAAAAAATAGTTTGACTTTGATGAATCGATCAAGCTTAAAATTTAACAAAAAAAAAACCTTTTTTGAACATTTTTAGAATATTTCACTTGGATACAAAGGCAGAAACCAATATAAACTAGTTTTTAATACTTCCTGTAGTATTTTTAATCGATTTCAATTAAAACTTCAAGTCTTAAAATTTTCAAAATTTCTTGAAATTTTTGTAAGGGGTAGGTATGCAAAATTTTTGTAAAAAGGCAAAAGGCAAAATTTGAAAAATCTTTAATGCAGAATCAATCTCATATTTAAAATATAAGCAAAAAGTACTTCCCCATGAAAACGGTTTACTTTTCAGTAAGTTTTGGCACTTTAAAGCTCATGTGGTTTCAATGAAATAGGATTATTTTTCATTTTCACTAGACTGTGTATCAAAATGAAAACAACAGCTCTAATAACATAATGCATTATACTTTTTTAATTAATATAAATTGCTTTTAGTTGAAAATTTGACCTTACAAATATTCATCATTTTCTAAAATGATTATAAAGGGTATTGCCACATTCAAATCGTTGTACTTTTGATAAAGTTATAGAATAAAGATAAAGAGGCATCAAAAAAATAAACTTTATGTAATATTTTTACGTATTTTACTTGAAAACAGAATGCAGAAACCGAAGGAAACTAGTTATTTAATACTTATTCAATCATACTAAACTTCCCAAATTTTCCGAAATTTGTATATGCAAAATTCTGAATTCCCTAAAACTAAAAATTCTTAAATGCAGAACCAATCTAGCGTTGAAAACGCGCACAAAAAGTCTTTCCGCTGCACTATTGATAGCGCTGTGAATGTTGAAAGAGAAAAGTTACGCCATGGTTTGTGTGGGGGGCTCGCCGCCATTCAATTATGTTATGCTACCTATACTGCTATCAGGCACTGTGAGTCGACAGTGCTGCCTTTTTTTTAGCAGGCAGAGAAGAAAACAAAAAACAACGAAGTGAACAGTTGTTAAGAGGGAGGGGCGGCCTGGTCGTGGAGGTGTGTGCCAGGGGTTAGCTAGGCTGGCAGTGAGCAGACAACGTTTTTGCCGGCTTGGAAGCTGTTATTCCCGAGAAGTAATACTTGCCGATGTAACCTCACTGCCTCCTGCCCTCTGCCCCCTTCCTAGCACACGGAACGCCTCTCGAACTCGATGTGCGTGAACCCGTGCACCGTGTGAGCAGTCAACGCGATGCGACCATGTGGAAGACGCAAGAGAATGATGAGGAAAGAGAGGGAAGAGAGGGGAAAGGGGAAGGCAGCAAGAGGGCAGCATGGTGGATAGCTTAAACTGAAGTTGGCCTGTTGCCGCCTCGCATTTTGATGCCTTTTCAAGTCGCGAGTTGAACTTAGTTTACAGAAAAATGCAAAGAAGGAAGGAACAAGTAGAGGAAGCAGAAACGGTAGGAAGCAGAGCAGAGGAAGAGCTGCCGAAGCAAAGGCACCAAATGTGAGCAATAGAAATTTTATTGTTCCACTCGTGCGCCCAAGTTTTTGATGTCTGTTTTACAAATATATATGTGGTATATAGTATATGGCATAAAGAAGTGCTTTGAAGTAGATACAGTCTGTCTGTCCATCCATCCATTTGAATCTATGCCTAACTAATGCCATCTATGGTTAGCGGATATATGCATAAATTTGAAGCATTTTTAAAGCATTTTCAAGCTGTCAAGCTGAGCCTATCGCAAATTTGGACAGCATAGTGTGGGCGGAACTTGTTTTAAATTGACACGATCTGAGGCAGTTGATAAAGACGATGATGGTCAGCTGCAGATGACAATGATAATGTCCAGTGCCAAGTGCCAAGGTGGGCAGCGATAACCTCAAAACTTCACACAACTTCATGACTTTATTATCTGTTTATCGATATATAAAATGAGGGGTATGTGAAACGTATATGTATCGTATACGCTATATATATAACACCTACAGACACGTCGCTAATTGTGTCTTGGTTCGAGGCAGTTGCTCTTGACGTCGTCAGTCGAATATTTTTGCCTTATAGGGTAGCTTGTTCTGTGTGCGAGTTAGACCAACTCGAAACTTGTGGTGAAAATTCTTCTCTCTCTGCTGGCTTCGGATTCGGTTTCCTTCTATGGCATTGACATTTAAACATATATACAATATATTTTGTAGTTTTCTGTTTCTGTTTGTGTCTTTAAACTTGTGTTGGTTATTTTGTCTGCTCAACGATGCTCGTAATTGAATGAACTTTAATTGTATGCAACGCGTTTTTATGCTAACCATAATGCATAATTGTTGATGAATTTTAATTGATGGCAGGTAATCCGATTATGTGTTGTCATATTTAATTAGATGTTGCACAGACACGCAGCTGAGCTTAAGTTTGGGGCACTCACAGCAACTCGTTGCCACACATGTGCGTGCCTCATGCCTCCCCCAGGCAAACTGAAGTTTAGAAAGCAATTCTCTTTAGCAAAATATAAATAAATTCGCTTCAATGGGCTACCGTTTCTGTTCATTTTTTGTGAGGTTTCCACGCTGTAAAATGTTTGTACAAACTTGTTTCAGGACCAAGTTTCAGCATGTAAAGAACAGAGAGCAAGAGACAGCCAGAGGGACAAAGTAGTATAGTATATATTACATATGTTGAGGAGATGTGTGTGTGTGTGTGTGTCTTTTGCTGCCTCATTTCATGTCCATGTCTCTTGACGGTGACGACGATGATGATGATGATGGTTATGGATGGGCAACAAGAACACACAACAAGCCAACACACAACACACGAGTACACAAATCGATCCATCATTTTCCGTCTCCAATTCCAGTTCTTTCTCCCTTTTGGCTCACAATTTTTTGGCCAACTGTGTCAAAGCAGAAATATTGTGGGCTGATTGAAGCATTTTTTCAATTAGACCACTCCCTTACTTTTCACAATGTTTAACCATCCTTTGTCCACCCACACACACACACACAGTGATCGCAACGGAAGCATATCAACTTTACCAATTGTTCCGACTTTAAACACTTTTCTCTCTGTCTCTGTTTCAAAGCTCAACTCTCCAACTCGTTCTGTACATGATTTATGCTTTGTCAGGGCCTATACCCAGTATTTTTGTGTCCCACTGTGAGTATGAGTGTGTACTCTATGTGTGTGTGTTTGTGTGTGTCGAGTCACTTGTTGTGCGTGTTAGCTGTCAGGGAAGTGTCTGTGCCACTGAGAAATGTTTAAAGGGACATCCCCCATTTGTTGCATGCAACTTGGGCAATGGCCGCACGCCTGCCACTTGACTTTGAAATATGAACGAACCGTTTTCGCATATTTTGCTAAACCAACAAGCAGTTGTAGGTAATAGCCAAGCTGCAGTGACTTGTAGATACCCTCTTAAAGCTCAATAGCAAATTTCATAGGAAAGCAAGGAAAATTTCTATATGAACATTTCTTTTTTCCCTTTATACGAGTAGGGGGCGCGGCTGGCTAAATTATTAAAATGTTTCATATGCCTAAGAAATAGAGAAAACTGTCCGTTAAATTTCCTTACTCTAGCTCTATCGATAGCAGAGATCTGCAAGTATCAAAATCCAAAATAATATTTCTTACTTTAAAGTGACTGTTTTGCCTGCTCTCACAGTTCTACAAACTGAATATACCTCTTTTCATAACTCCTTCACTGCAGGGTATTAAAACATTAGTTGCAAAATATCTGCGAATCAAGTAAGTTGCATTATTTATTTATAACAAGCTTGAGGAAAGAATTGCGTGACATTTTGCACACAATTCTGCTGCTAAAGTTTTCCGAAAGGAAGGAGGTAAAGTTTTCTCGAATTGCTTGCGGTAAATCACTATACAATGCTCTCTCTCTCTCTCTCTCTCTCCTGTGGAGTTTTAAGCGCTTATATAGTTAATCAATAAAACACAGAAACATAAACCTCGTGATACGCGCGAATAATTGACATGTAATTCCGCCTTAATGCGAATTGGTCAATGGCCGCAGTGGATATGGGGACAGACTGAGTGTCAATAACTTGAGCGTTAATCGCTTAAGTTGAGCATGTGCACAAGGAAATTTCCATGCTTGGCAGTCGTGAATACACTCATGAATATGCTGTTCAACTTTTGTCATGTGCATTGTAATTATTCCTAAGTGAAAGGATTTTGCCATTTTTCTCTCTTTGCAGTTATGAAAATTGCGGAACTGTTGCTGGCTAAAACAGGAAATGCTCACAGACACTCAAGTGCTAACACGAGTGTGTGTATGTGTGTATGCCAGTGTGTGTGTGTGTCTCTGCACTGGGATTATGCCGCAAGTGCGTTAATTATTTGGGCAAACCGCCGAACGCGTTTCAAGACGAGTTTCTACTTCGAGTCTATGCAAGGCAATGTAATACATATAAATCATGTATATATAGTATATATATTTGTATATATATAGTATGTGTATATAGTATATATATATCCCAGCTGAGCCTGCTGTGTGTAGAGAGGCTGTGTAGTCGTTAGGATGTCTGCATGTAATTAATTAGGTAATTAAAAAGTTTATTAACATTTGATGAGTCGAGCAAGGCATTAATAATTCAGCGTATTCTCAGGTTACGACTCATTTGATGTATCTATATCCAGATCAGAGAACCTCCTAAGTAGAAGAAGAGGAGAAAGAAACTGCAATAAAACCAAGTTCGCTGCACGGAGAATGCAATACGAAGTTCGTCTTTAACTGCGACATGGATTCCCTCTGCAGTTCTCACTACAAATGTGACAGCAACTTCAGCTTTTACTCAGACTTCGACAGCGACTCCAACTTCGACGTCTGCTGTAGCCCCTTTGCTAATTCCTTCTGCAACTCCTCCTCGAACTCCTCCTACAACTCCTCCTCGAACTCCTCCTAGAACTCCTTTTCCATCTACATCTCCTTCTACAACTGTATCTGCATTTTTATATCCGAATCTTTCTGCTTTCCCATCTCCTTCTTCCTCTTCAACTACAGCTCCAGCTTCTACTGCAGCTCCTTTGTCTCCACCTCCATCTCCTTTCACATTTCATTCTCCATCTTCCTTTTTCTTATCCTTCTTCAACTCCTTCTCCAGCTTGCACTGCTCTAGCGAAACCAACTCCAACTACAGCTACAACTCCAACTACTTTTCCTGTTCCTACTGCAGCTATTTCATCTCCTTCTGCTTTTCTTGCTCGACCTTCGTCTCCTTCTTTTCTTCATCTCCACCTGCTACTCTTTCTCTACCCCCTTCTCTCCTTTTCTCACACGCACTTCCTCTATGCGAACTGTTCCCTTTGCCGCGCGTGTTCTCATTTTGCTTTTAGTGTGATTAAAACCTCTTTTCTCGTGCGAGTGGCAAATTCGGGCAGCAAGTAATCCCCTACACCCCGTTCTCCCTCCCTCCTTCTTCCTCCTCTCTAGGGGATTATGGCATTTAAATCGTGAGGATTCGCAAATTCTTTTCCGATTTGCAGGCACTTCTAACGCATCTGCTTCATTTGTTGCTGCGATTTTGCTTCATTAGCGAAATTACAGTCGAACTTTAAGTTGATATACTGTTATATACCATATATGTATAGGGTATAGGGGGAACTTAGCTTGGCGCAGATTTAACGGTAAATTTCATTCTTTTCCTCTCTCGCTGGCGTTATGTAATTGGAATATTTTGTTAATTATGACTGACCTTTAATGAGGCGAGCAAAGTCAAAGAATCAGCTTACAAAAGATTAAGCAAAGTGGATAAGAAAGAGGAGACAAGGGAGGAAAGGTAGGTAGAAGGGCGAAGAAAGAGGGAAGCAGGCAGAGTAAGAGAGAGGGAGAGATAGCGGCAGCTCAACATTCCGTTTTTGCGATTTTCAGCTTTCTGTGGTTTGCTTTTTTTCGGTAGATTTTCCATGCTGCCCCAAAGCGTTGCAGCAACAGCAACAACAGCAACAGCACCAGCAACAGTTGCAGCTGCAGTCGCAGTTAACATCTCCTATTGATGTTGCACTATGCCAGCCTGCCTGCCTGCCTGTTGGGCAACATGCTACACAAAAATGCATTAAACTTTCCCATTTAAAAGTGCATTATTCCCACATATCTCAAGACGAATATCGCTAATGCAGGTCTGCCCCTATATACGATACACGTAGTAATCCGTATATATACTCGTACAGAGAGATGTGCCACAATCTGCTGCAGCAGCATATGAAACTGGTTTTTCAATAATATTTTGCTGCACTTGTCGCTGCGTGGTGGCAAGGGTGAGAGAGAGAGGGGGAGCTGCGCTCAGTTAGGGTATGAGCAAATCGATTGCATTTTGCCAGCATATTTCAACTTGCACTTTCGAGCTGCAGGCCCCCTCACTCCCTGCCTCTACCTCTCTCCTACTTGCTGCACTATGTTGCAACTGCAGCAAGTGGCCAAACGGCACTGAACCAAGTCGACGCGCCATCCAAGCCAATGACCAAGACCAAATTAAGCTTGCGCGACCATAGAAAACAAGTTTCACCTCTTCAAGTCGAGCGTACCCCTCCTATAAACCGTCTCTCTTCCCCTTCTATACCACCACTCCCTGCCCCTCCCATACTCCAACCCCTTTGGTGCCAGCAGTTGCATGCAATTTTGGACTCTATCAACTTTTCCGCCATCGTTTTTGGCGAAGGTTGTGCCGTCGTCTTATTCACAATTAACCAGCTGATTTTATATTCACAATTGCCTCGTTTTGGCCCTGATTTCGTTTATTTTGTTTGTGCTCTCTGCTCTGTTAGCAACTCTAATTACGCGTATTTATTACCGAATTTTACTCGAACTCGTTTTCAATTAGCCGCAACACTCTGCAAGATTGCCTAAGCCTCTCAAGCCTCTGTTATGCCTTGTCCAATGACTGTCTATGAGGTAAATATTATTTTGAGTTACTTTTGGAGTTGATATTTAGTGAGCTTGGTGAGAAATGTTGGCTGACCTTGCGAATGATTTGGGGGAAGTCTGGTGAAATTTAAAAATTAACTTCGTTTTAAATGGCATTTCTATTATAATACTAAATTGCAATAATATATCATTATAATATATATTATTAAAATACATATTAATAATATATATCATATATTTATTAGACGAGTATTTGATAAACTTCTTGAGCTTTCAGTTGATTTTAGGAATAACTAATTAACATTTAGTGCAATTTCAAAATCGTATAAATTTTAATTGAAATGTCAAATACAATATTAAATCTCTGCTCTATAAATTTCACTTTATATATATAGTATGAGTATTTATTTATTGTTATTTATTATATACATATTTCTCAATTTCTTTAGAATTTCTCAACTCTTTCGCCCCTCAAGGCACAATCAAATTTTAATGGCTTCCGCAACTATTCATTAAGTTCAGTTTTCATGCAGTTTAGTTTTATACTTAGTTTTCGATTCAGTTCAGTTTGAGTTGACTTTAGTTTTTGCCTGCCACGTGCCACATGCCACATGCCACGAAAGAGAAGCCTGTTGCGAGAGTCTGTTGTAGTTGAGGGAAAAGTTTTCAGAAGTCAAAACATATAACTGTGTTAACAACATAATTAAACATGTTTTTGTATGGAAACCCCCCTTCTATATATGCCCCCCTTTCATATCTACCCCTCTTCCATATTCGACATTCTCCCCCTTTGAACAATCCCGTTCACGGTGGTGGACATTTTTAAGGGATTTACTCACAAGTTGAATGTGGCAAGAATTTGGTAATATTTTCCTCGTATATTTTCCGTATTTTGCTCGACGCTTTCACAATGCGAGAACCGCAAAATACATAAAAACAATGAAATGCGCGTGCATAACAGAACAGAACAGAACAGAGAGCAGGGAAAACAACAACAGGGTAGGTTACGTGTGGGCGTGGCAGAAACAATAAAACTCGTTATACCCTTCGATGGTCACAGTTTTGTTTTCTGCAGCGATTTTCGAGCTATGAAAGTTCTGGTTAAGTGCTTATATATTTGCATTTTTCTGAGGGTCCATGTGGGTGTGCGGTGCGTGTGAGTGTGTGCGTGCTGTATATGTGTGTGTGTTGTGCCTGTGTGCGTGCTGTGTGTGTGCTGTGTATGTTGCGAGTTTCGAGTGCTTAAACCGAAAGGCAAATAGAAAGCAACAACAAAAGCGCAAAAATTGATTTACATACGACTCTCAAAATGCTTTTGTATTGGTATGCGTGTGACTGGTTGTGTGTGGCCTGTCTGTGTGTGTGTCCTGTGTGTGTGTGTGCTGTATGTGTGTGCCTTGTGCGTTTGCCTTTTGTACGCCTGTTTTTGTGCTGGCAGGAAAAACATTTTCCGCAAATTATTGATTACCAAAATTATATTAAAAACGCAACCAAAAAGAGAGAGAGGAATGGGAGAGGGAAAGAGGAGACAGGCTAGGCAGGGCAGCCCGTATATTCCTTAGGGCAACAAGCTATTCCGCACTGAACTGTCCTCGCACCTGCCACGCCTACCTACACCTCCTCGCGGGCCCCCCTTTACAGCAATCAGACAGAATTGATTGTAACAATGCAATAAATGTAATGAATGTACGTGCAGGTATTTACATACAGCTCCTCCACAGTGTGTACACGTATGTGAACACGTCTGTGCACGCTTGTGCTTGTCTATGCGTGTGTGTGTGTGTGCCTGCAAGCGAATCTATCATTTGGCCACATTGTTGTTCTCCCTCTCTCTTCTCTCTCTGTTGGCAGATCCGACACACGACAGGCTACTCCAGACGACAGCTGAGGCCCATAAATCGTCAGGCAGTTAAATGATATGTGGTCCACTTATTTATGATACCATAATTGGTGCGAAAGAGAGAGGAGAGGGAGCAGAGACACACACACTAAAGGAAGCGTTGATAGCGAAAGTTCTACTAAACGATTTCCTATTGGCATTCGATGATGGCAAAACATTTATCAGAATGCGAGAATCATTTTATGAGAGATATGTGAATAGAAATGCGAGGGATAAACAAATACACAAAGTGAATACATTGCTTGTTAAGTAGCTCTAATTATGGGTGGGAATCTTTAGGAGAGAGCAAGTACAAAGATGAAAGAAAGGGAAGAGAGGCAACTGAAGGAAGTATTTATGGTAGAATTTAAGAATTTAAGGTACTCAATGGGAACTTTCTAAATGTAGCTAAATATTAACTGAAACATATAGATATGAATGAGAAAAAGAATGTTGCTTAGTATAAAAAAGTTGTTAAATAAAATTGACTGAAATTCTTTGAATGAGAAAGAGGGATGTAACCGTAAGGAATATTAATGAAATTTCAATATTCAAACTGCAAATATCTCTAGAGAATAAGGAAAACTTCTTCAGTATAAAGAATAAGCAACATTTCTTTAATGAAATTCGCTAAAATAGTTGGAATAAGTATAAAATATCTAACAGAAAGTATATAAAGCAATGTTTAACTGTTGAAAATATGCTATAATATTTATAAACAAGAAGTGAAATATGATAAGATAACTAATTTATGAAAAATACGAGCTGTTCTTCATGAAATTGATTAAAATTGTTGAATAAATAATGATTAGAAAGTATTACAAGTTTTTAATGCAATGCTTTGTATATTTTCGCTTAAGTAACTACTCTATAAAATTGGAAAATATACATAAATATATAAAACGAAGAAAGATCTAAGGTATATATAAGTTCCTATTTCCTCTCGAAATCTAGCAATCTCAAATAGATAACAAAGCGAGCAACTTTAAGACAGCATAAGGCAGCCAAAAGTATCTCTTTTATTTTATGAAATTTTCATAGAGCAAAGCAATCGAAGCAACCAATATTCCCATTTGCAATTGTTGCTGGTGAAGCCCCCTTGGGGATTTTCTCGGGTTATTATAAACATTGGCTTCTCTCTGCGTGCTTAACGTCTATAGAGAAGCCTGAAAGCAACGCGCCCACACATAAACTTGACTCGCCGAACTCCATCGCAAGTGCCGACGCAGAGATCATTAAGACAAACACGGCAGAGGGAGAGAGAGATAGAGAGTGAGGGAGATAGAGAGAGGGAGGAGAAGGAGAATGGTGCTGGGGTGTTGGTATATCCTGGCGCGAAATACGCTTTTGCGACAGCTTATTTAATGTTATTTGCATGCTTTAATTATAATTGCTGCGTGCTTCATGCCTCCTACTGTTGCACGTTGCTGTTGTATACTTTTCGCAACTTGCTCTGCTCTCTCTGCTCCTCTTCTACTCTTCTTCTCTGTATATCTTGTTGTGTATTTTGTTTTGTGCTCTGCTTCGCGCAATCCTAATTTGTATTTTTATTCCTTGGCCAGTAGAACGTGCCGCTCAGCACATTTTTCGCTTATACGCGTATTATAATGCACGTGACAGACGGTCAGTGAGGTAGAGGTGAGGGAGGTAGGTAGAGAGAGAGAGAGAGAGAGAGAGAGACACTGACAACAGGCGAAGCAGGTGTGTGGAGGGGAGAGGGTGTGTAGAGCAGCCTAAAGCGTGCCAAGCCTGCCTTAACTATCAGCTGAAGCCTTTTTCTACTAAATATTTATACACTTGCGGAGGGTATATAAGTTTTAAGCAGCAGTTGGCAATGTAAAGAAGAAGATACTATATCTCCCATTGCATTAAGTATACAACATGTTGTACAACAGTATCCACAGGCAAGCAAACTAATGTTGTTCCTCTTAAAAAGAAACTTCTTCAATTACTCTAACTAAACTTAACACACAGGTTTTTATTATAGTCGGAAATAGGTCGAAATGAAGAAGATACTAGTGCATATCTCCCATTGCATTAAGTATACTACAACCGTATCTACAGGTCGTAAATAGGTCGAAATGAGATGAGTTAGAAGGAGGTATTGTTGAGATATACATATATAATAATTTGCAAGTAAACTGACACTCTTATCCTTTCTATACCTTTAACTTGTTGTCAAAGTTTGATAAACAGCGGACGTCAATAATATATTAAGTAAAGTTTGTAGATAATCCATATAATTCTTCACGATACTAAATCAAATCTACTTTATTCTAATACTATTGCAGAGTATATTTGAATTCTACCCATAGCTATGCAACACACAGACATGTGCCACTTTCTAAGGATATATATTCTTCATCAACAAGAAGATTCTCATATTTATTATATATTTTACATAGCAAGCGTTGAACACCTCTGCCATAAAATGTAAGAGTATCAGAACCGTTGCTTTGCGCACTATCTAAACTGTGCTTTCCTGTTTTGTATATTTTTGGGGAGGCCAAAAGGAAAACGCTTTTCCTTTCATTTTGCAGGCTGCACTTACCGTAAGCAGCTTACGAGACGAACTCAAAGCAAGGCAAAGGTCGCCAGTGCAGGAATAAACGTAATTGAAAAATTTATAGCCAGGCTAAGAAGGTAAAGGAGTAACTCCTTTCTCCCTCTTGCTGAAGAAGTTCTCTCTTTGCCTTGAGTCATCGATTTGTTTGGCGCAGTTTGAACTGTCATTGCTGGCAATTGCTTTATGATTTGCCAATATCTTGCAGTCATTAGAATATATATTGTATATGTATCTCTCTGTGTGTGTCACACACTCGGCACAGTTATCCATATCTTCGTGTAATTGGAGTGCGCCTCCTCGAGAAGACTGCGACTGGGGCTATGTATACAGATTATGCCGAGTGGCGCTGACAGGTCACGCTGTTCGACCGATTAATCACCGAGTCAGCCATCAATCCCCCCCCTCTCCCCCTTCCCCTTCTGCTCGCTGCCACACCAATGCATTAGGCACTTAATGAGCTGCCTGCGCTGTGCTGTGCTTGAGCTCGTTCTCGTCGCCAGGCTTGGAGCTTGCTGCTTGGTGCCTTCCTGCCTGCCACTTCTCAATCAAATGGGACACTCTCGGCAAGTGTCTTGTTAAAGCTTTTCACTTTTGCCTTTTCCGGCTACCACATATCACTAGTGTAGGTATGCCGTGTCACCCCCCTATCCCCCACCCCCTTTCCCATAGTCCCTCCCTTAAACTAACGTTCGCCCCATTATTGGCAGCCCAATGATTTTGCGCTTTTCGCAGCATACTTTGCGGGCAGCTTAGCTCACACACACACACACACACGCACATACAGTGATTCACACACCGAACATGTCTTGTCTTGTCTTCTGTGCGTGCTTTTATGCGATTTTGTTTGGCTTTTTTCTCGCATACAAAACGCAGGCAGACTTTCTTTCTTTCGTTCTTTGCATGCAACCCGCTTGGCTAATGGGTATTCAATCGATGACCCATATCTGGTTAGGGTAATCCAAATTCTATAGAGAGCGTAGGGTAGGCAGTTTGTAGTTGACAGCCTCAGCAGGAAGTGAAGAAGTTTGTTTGCCAGGCTGTTTAAGTAGGAAGTTATTCCTTTATTATATCATATCCATAACGCAGCTACAGGTTTAGGCGCCTCACCCTCACTTGGAGCACCTTTTTTGGCTACTGCTTGTCTAGTTCTACTTATACTTTGTCTATAGTGCAGCTATAGGTCAACTCCAAGTCGTGCCTATCCATACTTTAAGTGTTTTTTTTCTATTGCCAGTTGTAACAAGCTGTCACTCAAGCTGTTCTCTTCCTGTTTAACTTACCCCACACTTATATCATATGTATATCATAGCTATAGGTCAGCGGCGCTCCTACACTTCATTCAGCACCCTTTCTATGTTTTGTCTCTACAGCAAACTGATTATTTATCTTCAACATGAGTTACAGGTCAACTTGCGCCTATTCCTCATTTAGTTTATACTACTGAAGACGTTTGACAGTGATACAAAACACGAAACGTACGTGAGCTGTTTTAACTAGTATTGCCAAAAAGATAATAGCTAAATAATCAAGCTGAAAATACTATTATCTTACCAAACTTTATTATATCTATACCTAAACTGCAGTTTGCCTCTATCCACTCTTTTAAGTAATTGTCTCCTATGTAATTAAACTTACTTTCATATGATTTGTTATCCAATAATGAAATTGAACATATTATTATGATAAATCTAACATATCATATATTTCACTGAACTTTATCTATCATTCAAGCATTCAATAAGCACCATATCTCCAGTAAATGTACACTATCTTCTTATTAAACGTTGTCTTTAGAAAAAAGGACTCTACTCTTATCTTATCATCTATATCTCAACTATAACTCAACTCTTGTTAGCTCTTGTTCGCTCTTTAAGCCCATTTCATTCAGAAAATTCCCTTTAATATTATATCATATAATATCTATATGAAAACCAACCCCAAAATTACCATATTTATCTCCATACCACATTTAAACCTCAACTCCACTTCACTTATAAGCCTTTGCTGCCTATTAACTGCCTCCAAAATGATACCCCCAAATATTATATAACAAACATAACGCAGCTACAGGTAAACTGCAGGTCGCAACAAGCAGTTCAGACAAACTGCCTGGCTCACCTTTCTGCCCCCCACCCACCACATCTCCCATCCCTCCCTTCAATGTAGTTAGTTTTAATGCAAATGTAATCTAATACCTAACCCAATCTCTGCTCCGTCTCCTCATCTCCCCTGTAAAATCTCTTCACTAACCTCGACATGATTTTAATTCGGTTTATGGCTGAAAGAATTTCACTTAATTTAGCATAAAGTTCGCTCACAACCAGCCTGCCTTTTTCATATTAATTATGGTTTGCGGTTTTGACACCAAACGCACAAATGTTCAACAACACTTCCCACACACACACACAAACAAACACAGAGTAGGCACATTAAATGTTGCCTCGTAATAAAAGTTTGTGTGGCATCTGTTTAGAATTTGCGCAATTTGCTGCAATTTATGGCAATGCAGTCTCAGATACTTAATCATATGCTCTATATATCTAAATAGCTATATATAAACTGGCATTTAGTTGCTCGTTGTTAAGCCAATGAGCTGGTCAAGAGGGGGACACAAAAAAAGGTTACCTGCTTTATACTCAGTGTGTGTATTTTTAGTTGACCTTTTCGGCCTATTTGCCTCGTTACTTTTTGCGCTTTTTGCCAATTACATAGAACCCTGTGGGGTTGTCTCTTTAGTAGTTGTTGCTGTAGTTGTTGCACTTATTGTTACAGTTGTTGTTGTTGCAGCTGTAGTTGTTGTACTTGTTGTTGTTGCTGTCAAGTACCACGAGTTGCTCGCGGCCAAGTTGGCCAAGAATAGCGACGGCACGACGAAGCAAACTTGCAAAGTTCTCAATTAGAATTTGAAGAACTGTTTCACACAACTTTATATCGCGCAGTGTAAAATGACAAGTCAAGCACTGTTTCACACAACTTAATTACACGCAGTGTAAACTAAGAAGTCACGCTGTGGCACTTACACTTTCTGGCTGCATAATTATTGATCAGTTCTCCAGATGCAAATTAGTTGCACTGCAAAACAAACAAACTCACATTCACTGCACACTCAAACACACACTCACTACACTCAAACACACACTCACTACACTCACACACACACTCACAACACTCGCACACACTCACTTCACTCCGCACACGTTTAATTGTCGCACGCGTTCGGCTCAACGGTAGCGTGTAGCACTTAAAAGATACATTTGTATCTCATGGATAAACAACAAGTGTGTTTTGGATTACACGAGCCTACGCTGCCCAAAAATCAAAGCCAACAACTGTCACGTATAGTACATGAGTGTGTTTGTGTGTCTGTCTGTATGTGTAGCTAAAGCGGCAGTCTTTCAAATAGTATCTGACGGATACGTTGTTCGCGTACCTGTTCGCCAGCTGCTGCTGCTGCTGCGTTGCGCCGTCCGTGTGTTCCGACTTGCAACTGAACTCGAGCTCCAATGTTGCTCCAATGATTGTTGAGTCTCCGCCGCTGTCGTTGTTCAGCTTGCTGTTGTTGTTGTGCTGCTGCTTGTCAACATTGTTAGCTGGCAACAAACTGGTTGCTGCTTGCCCCTCCGCACATGTTGCAGCAACATGGCTTGGCGAGCCAGTTATTGCGCCTTTTGTTTTGCTCGCCGCTTCTTTCTCCACGTTTGTTTTGACTGTTGCTTCGTCATTGTCTGCATGTTGTTTGTCTGCATCGCAACAAGCAGCGCAACATGTTGTGCAACATGTTTTGTTGCCAACAGCAGCAGCAGCAGAGGCAGCAACCACTTGACTCGTTGGCGCCGCCATCGCTTCGCAAACAGTTTCGGCAGCGTTGGCCTTGGGCGGCGGCAATGTTGGCAGCTGCTGCTGCTCCTGCTGCTGCTGCTGCTCCTCGTTAGCCTTTGTCAGGGTCGCTGCCAGTTGCTGCTCCTGCTCCTGCTCCCCCGCCGCTTGCTGCTGCTCTTCCTTGTTCGCACACACATCCTGCAAAAATAATTGATAAAATTAAACTCGTGTTTATCTTCGCTTTGTTAGCCCAACTGCCAACTGGCCTTGTGACGGATGGCCAAAATGAAAAGAGTCTCTTTCCCCTCCCTTCCTCCCTCCCTTTCTTCCTTCCCATGAGGCTTGCAAATGAGCCGGCAAAATATGGCGCTCATTTCCGTCGCACATAATCAGCCAATGATGAAGCGCCCTCTCTCTGTGTGTGTGTGTGTGGGTACACTGATCCCTGTCTGCTTCGCCTCTTTCATGTCCCTTGTGCTGCTTCCTCCAAATGATTTTCCCTGTGTGAAGTTTCTGTTTCCTGCCCCTGTCTACTTTCTCTTCTATCCTTTCCGTCTGTTTCTATTTCAACTTTTTACACTCTTCCTTACTATTCCATCTAGATTATGCTGTATTGAAAGATATAGATAGAGACACAGAACCTAACACTACCTCATCTTTTCTTTCCCGTTCTCTCTCCCTTCACCTTCTTTGCTACTTGAAGCTGTGTGTAGATTCTTTCTCTATCTGCTCCTTTTGTCTTCTTTCCTTAGTCTATAATTTGGGTTCTCTGCTGTCTTTCATTGGTTCATCGTAGATGAAGCTGCGTAAGGACTTTACCTTTATCAAATCCCCCTACAACTTTTACACCTTACCCTCTTCCTTCTGCTCTTTCTCTATCTTATCATGTCTCTTCCAATTCTTCTTGACCTTCTTAGAAAAATCTGCATGTGAAGTCTTCACAGTTTTTTCCTCAATCTTGTGCTTTTTTTCTTGTATATGCATTTCCTTCCCCCATCTCATTTCTGCGTTTCTTCTGTTTTCCTTTGCTATCACTCCCTTCTTTCTCTTCAATCATTTTATTCTTTTTTTAACCTCTGCCCCATCTGATTCTTCTAGCCCTACTTAGAGTTAACTATATGTAAAGACTTCGCTTCAAACTCCAACTGTCATTGTCATCTCCCATCTTTCCCTCCATTTCCTTCCTACTCCCTGTACCTTTATCATCTCCCGTCTTTCCTTCCATTCTCTGTCATCTGTTCTTCCTTCTTCTTACTTATTTATCTCCTGCCTAGTCTCCCTTAGAACGGAAGCCTTCTCTACACTGCTTCTATCATCTCTATTCTTTTGCATATAAAGCCTTCTCTCCCTTTTCACTCTACGTCCATCTCTTCTCTTTCTATTTCCACTGTCAGCTCTTCATCCGCCACCTCCATCTCTCCCCACTTTCACCTCTTTCTCCTTCACTCTCCCCCACTAAACCACTTAAAGCTGCCACCTCAATTGTGGCCTAGAACTGTCCCGCACATGGCTCGAAAGTCGCGCAAAAAGGCCAAAAGTTTCTGTCGGGGCTAATTTGTGCCCTGTCACACTCACCTTACACTGCGCGCTAATTGTGTTTGCACTTGCAGCAACAGCAGCAGCAGCAGCAGTGGCAGCAGCTTCTGCAGTTCCTGTTGCAGCGCCTTGGATCAAAGAGTCCTCGCTGCGTGCATCGTAGAAGACATCGTCGTCATCCGCTTCCGCTGCACTTTTGCTGCTCTTGGCAGGCATATCCGTTTGCTGAGCGTCTGCTGGTGTCACTGTACTTTCCCCACTCACTGTGTGTTGCTTGGCTTTTACAGCCAATGCTGCCAGCGCTGTGCGCACTGCCTGTGTTTGCTCAGCATTTGTGGTCGTTGTGCTGTCTGTCCTTGGCTCCGCTCGTTCGCTTGTCTCGCTCTCCAGCGAGCGTGACTTGGTGTCATCCTGCAGTCCCTCCATGTTCGCTTTCAACTCCTGCAGATCGGAGTAGGTGGCAGGCGAGGGAGGTGGTGGAGCGGGTATGTCCTTGCGACGCGTGCTGGGCAGCGCAGCAGCTGAGCTGGAATGGGATTTGTTGCCAGAGCGATGATGGCGCTTGGAGGAGGCAGGAGGAGGATGCGCTGCAGCAGCTGAGGAGGAGGAGGAGGGAGCCGCAGCTGTTATTGATCCTTTGGTTGCAGTTGTTGCTGTTGCTGTGCCTGCTGCAGCTACTCTAGCATCTACTGCTGCTACTGCTGTACCTTCTGCAACTGCGGATCCGCCTGCTGCCACTGAAGTTCCTCCTACTCCTCCTCCACCTTCTCCTATCCCTGCTCCTGCTCTTCCTCCACTTCCTGCTCTTCCCGCTCCTCCTGCAGTTGCTGCTGGCGCACTACGTTCACGTCTTTCTCTGCCCTCCGCATCCTTGTGCTTGGCTTTGCTCTTCGAACTCAACTTGGACTCATCCTCGCCTCCTCGACTCTGTCGCTTGGGTATGGCGCCCGTTGTGGAGGCCACCAGACGGTCTAGCGAGGGATACTCACGTCGCTCTGTAGGCTGCGGCCTGCGCTTGCTAGGCGTGGGCGTGGTCAGCTCCAAGGCCTGTGCAGGCTGCAATTGCTGAGCCACTGCTGCCGCTGCCGGCTGTTGCTGCTGTTGCAGACTGGTGCGTGGTGCTGGTGTTGGCTTGGTTGCGCTGCCTGCACTGCGTCCTTTACTCAGTGGCAACGTGGTCACCACCAAGGGCGTCTCCTGCTGCGGCTGCGGCTGCGATGCGCTGCGCTTGGGACTTGCCTTGATGTTGTTGTTATTGTGGCTGTTGTTGTTGCTGCTGTGGTTGTTGTTGCTGCTGTTGTTGCTGCTGTTGCGATGCACACGCCGCGTGGACTCCAAGCTGTTATTGCGCTGCATCTCGGACTGATAGATGCTGCGCTTCACATCGTTCACATGCTTAAAGAAATCCATTGCGTACTTGTTCTGCTTGAGATCCAGTTGAGGTGCAGGTGGAGCCACCTGCTCTGAGGCTTCTCGCTCCCTTTCCCTCTCCCTCTCACGCTGCTCGTACTCGCCAGGCTCGGCGGCTCCACTGGAGGGCAATGTGCCTGCTGCAGTCTTGCGAGGAATGCCGCTGCTGCCACCACGCGCCATGGAGCCGTAGATGTCATCGAAGTCCGAGCTAAAGTAGCTGGAGGAGCAATCACAGTTGCGGCACTCATAGCGACAATTGTCCGAGTAGCTGCACTTCTCACCAGGCAACACCTGCTCCCACTCCTCCTCCCCCACCTCCCTCCCCTCCCATGCCCATCACCCCATCCAGACTACAGCGTCGACAATCGTAGGCAATGCGACAACTCTCGGTGCTGCCAAAGTAACGACGTGCTGCATGTTGTTGCCCCATGCCACCGCCTCCTGCCCCAGCCGAGGAGAACAGGCTGGAGCGATGTGGATAGCGATGTGTGTAGCGCTGTGAGTTGTCGCTGCTGCGCAAGGAGAACTCACTCAAGATGGAGGCACGCGAGTCGCTCTTGTACATCTGCGGTGCATCGAATTGATCCATGAGTATCTGCGAGCCGCCAATGGGACGACTTGCTGCATACATCAGCGGATGCAGTGGTGCGCCTGCAGCACCACCACCACCAATGGCGTAGTAGATGTCAGCAGCACCTGGCGCTGCATACACATTCGCCTCCAGGCGTGCCATCGTGTTGTATTTGTGATAAGGCAGCGAGTCACTCGAGGAGCTGGACTTGGTGTTCATGCGCTGCACAGAGGCTCTGCCTCCTCCTCCTCCATTCTGATAGCTGAGCAGATAACCTCCTGCTGCCTGCTGCTGCTGCTGCTGCTGTTGGGGACGTCGTGGCGTGACCTGTGCCAGCAACAGGCTGCCACCAGCGCCGCCAGCTGCCACAGCATAATGATTTGTCAGCTGCTGATAGGCCTGCTGCTGCTGCGCCTGCTGTTGCTGTTGCTGCTGTTGCTGCTGCTGATAGAAGCTGCTGTAGAGCTGCTGCTGCTGTTGCTGTTGCTGTTGTTGCTGCTGCTGCAGTTGCAACTGTTGCAGCTCGCTGGGCGTGGTTGTGGCTGAATTAGAGGAGGTTGTTGTTGCTGTGGAGGATTGCTGGAACTGCAGTATGGGATTATACTCGCCCGTTATGGCCACTGGAGTTGTCTCGATCTTGTAGACACCAGGATTGTTGGGATTATACGATTGGAATTCCAGTATGTGCGCTGTGGGCTGAGCATCGCTGTTGTCCTGCTGCTGCTGCAACAGTTGCTGCTGCAGTGGATGTTGTTGGAATTGCTGCTGCTGCAGTAGCTGCTGCTGTTGCTGTAGAGTTAGCTGCTGCTGCTGTTGTAGGGAGAGTTGCTGCTGCTGCTGTTGTAGTTGCTGCTGTTGTAGCAGTTGCTGTTGCAGTTGTTGTAGCTGCTGTTGCTGCTGCTGCTCCTCTTGATGCTGCTGCTGCTGCTGCTGCTCTTGAAGGTGCTGTTGTAGATGCTGCTGCTGCTGTTGTTGCTGCTGTTGTAGGTGTTGCTGCTGTTGTTCTTGCTTCGGCTCCAGGCACAGCTTGCAGTTCTCCTTGCTGCACTCCTGCATGCACAGCTCGCAGTCCGCAAAGACGCCTGCCTCGTGTTGCTGTTGCTGCTGCTCCAACAGTTGCTGCTGCTGCTGCTGTTGCTGCTCCTCATCCGACTGCAATGCAGCCTCTGCTAGACTGTGCTCCAGCTTGGGTGACTCCTTGAAGAAGATCTCCTCGTAGATGTTCTCCTCACTGCGTGTATGCAGCTTCTTGCTGCTGCTCAAACCTGCGCCAGTTGCTCCTCCTCCTCCTCCTCCTCCTCCTCCGGCATCGCCTGCACTGCGCTGCTTGTCCAGCTTCTTGGAGCTCTTCAGTCCCTCCTTGAGCAGATAATAGTTAAAGCTTTTGATACCAATTTCGCCACGCAGAAAGCGTCGTCCAATGGGCAACTTGCCCGCTGCCATTGCCTCCGATGAATTCTGCGCCGAGCTGCGCACCGAGTACATGTCATCCTGCTCGCCCAGCGGTGGACTCTCTCGCTCTGGCTCCAGATACACCTTGCGAGTGCGCTCCTTGCGACCACGTGGGGAGGCACTTGCCTCATAGCTTGCTTTGCTCTTCGCCGGCGTCAGCTGCTGCTGCTGCTGAAGCTGCGCAGCCTTTCTGCTGTTGTCCAGACTGAGATTCCGCTTCTGCTTCGAGCTGCGCTTCTGTGCAGGTGGCGCTGGTGCCAGCTTCTTCTCCGTGGACTTCTCGGCATGACTGCGCTCCAGACTGTGCACACGTAGACGTGATAAGGAGCTGCTTGTTTCCTTCAACAGTTGCTGCTCTGCACCCGCCATCGCTTCTCCATCGGAGCTGCTCGATGCGAAGTCATAATCAATGCCCAACTGGCTGTTGTTGTTGCTGCTGGGCTTGAGGGGCTTAGTCACGGCGTACTTGAGAAACTCCTTGGTCAGTTGGCTGCGCTTCCCCAGCGAGCTGCTGCTGGGCATTGCCTGCTCTGCATTCAGCTTGTACTCGCTGGAGGATTTGCCAGAGATGCTGCTGCGACGCAAGGGATTAGCCAGATGACTAATGTCCTCCGTGTAGGCAGGATCATCATAGATGCGATCGCGCACAGTTGTGGAGCGATCTTTGGACTGCAACAGGAGAGGGGAAAGTGATTAGAACAAGTTGCAAAGGAAGCTCAAGGGGGGTAGAAGAGTATCTTATGGATACAGCTTTGCTCTACTGACCTTGACTTTCGTTTTCTTGCGACTGCGATGCGGCACCGTCACGTCCGTCAGCTTCAGCAGCTTGGGGCGCAGTGCGCGCTTGCTGGAGGTTTTGGCGCGTTCATAGGTGAGATCCAGATAGGTTTCCGTTGCCATGCTGTAGGCAATTTATGCGGCTATGACAACCCTGTGCAGTGGTCTCTAGATGAGGGAGGGAGGGAGAGAGTTGGGAGAGGTTAAGCTGTGGTAATATGTTGCATGAGCTGAAAATAATTGAAGTTAGCACGAGAGAAGGTAGGATTGATGGAGAGCTCGTTACACTAGCAGGGGGAGGGTGCCCTGCTCTTAGCAATGAGGAAGGTGCCTTGCTGCTAGGAAGAAGGAGAGTTCCCTGCTACATGGAAGAAGGAAGGGTCGCCAAGGTCTGCTAAGAAGGTAATAAGGATGGAGAGAAGGGAAGGAGGCAAGAGGGAGCCGGCTTAGCAACGAAGGCAGGAGGGAGAGAGGAATCCCTGCTGCTGAGAAGGAGGTAGCGAGGAAGGAGGGGCCACTGCTCCACAGAGGGAGGTAACAAGAGAGGAGGTGTCCCTGCTCCTTAACAAGATTGATTAGAGGGGTCTCTGGTCCATGAGGAGACGGAGGGACAAAGTAGACGTCCCTTTGCCAGCTAGAGCGAGTGACGGAGGGGGGGGGTGCCTTACCATGAAGAAGAGCGTAGGGGTGTCTGCCTTGCAAAAGAGGGAGGAGGCTTCGCAGGAACCTTTGCCTCAAAAATGGAGGTAATAAGTCAGGAAGGTTCCCTGCTGTGCAAGCAAGGGAGTAAGGCGGGAGGGCTCCTATTTCGTGCAGTAGAGAGAAGCAGGAAGGTTGTGGGGCGCGAAGTCGGAGGCTGCCTACCCCCACATGAGATGGATAGACATAGTTGGAAAGGGAACAGGTTTAGGTTGAGGGAAGACGGCAGCTTATCGTTTGATGTCAAGTTGGGAGCCACAAAATACCTGGAGGAGTCAACAAATTAAGAATTAAGACGAAGCGGAGAATGAGGCGAAAACAAGCTGAAGTACGTGCTAGACAAAGGCCAAACACATACACGGAGAGAGAGAGAGTGAGAGATGAAGAAAGCAATAGAAGAAACAGTTCTGGGCCATTAACTGGCGGTGCTGGAAATAAAAATGTGTGCCGTCTAAAGAAAGCCCAAGGAAATTAAAAGAAACACACAAAAGTGTCCCAAGGAGACACTTGAAACGACCTTGGAATGTGCCACAGTCAGCCAGCGCCACCTTGCTTCGTGTCGGGGTTCCAGTTAGTCCTGCGGCTATAGACGATATCTGTGTTTTGAGGTGTGTGTATGTGTATGGGTGTGTGTGAGAGTGTGAGTGTGTCGGTGTGCCACGTAAGATAACTATTTGGCATTCATGGTGAGAAAATTAGTATGTGCAGTGTAGCGTTCGACACACTTAAACACACATAAGCTCGAACGAGAGATGCCTTACCCACAGAGAGAGGGGGCAGATAAAGAGGGCGTGTCTGTGTAGAAGCAACGTGTGTTGTGGGCACGGGCAACTTGAGGGATAACCGGCACAGTTCATCATATTGCGTACAACAGAAAAAAACTTACTTGGTCGAGCCCTAAATTTGTAGTCTGCTGTGTTTACTCTGTTTCTAACCCCTCTGGACACTCCTTTCTACATAGTCCCTTAACCTGCTAACTTTTGCTTCTATCCCACTTGCCCCAACTCCCTTCATATATGCTCTTACTCCACCAAACCTTCTCCCTCTCCATGTCTGCTCTCCTTTTCTGCTATTTCCTTTCTGCCTTCTCCTTCCTGCCTTCTCCTTCATTGTGTTACGCATAATGAAATTGACTTGTGCCCCACTCGAGCCTAAACTATTCCCCATCATCATCATGCATGGCATATAATGTGTTGCCTGTGCTGCTTCTGGTCGATCGATAATGTTTGCGTTTAGCTTATCGCAGATGCCGCCGTGGCGCCTTCAATTTGGGGGGGTATTTATCACAGTTTTTGCTTGCTCTCTTCCTTTTTTCTATCATTTTCTGCTTTGCATACCCTTTTTGTGCCGGTGCAAAAAGAAAACGAGCTATGCTACCTGGGAATAGGTTTTTTTTTGCAGCCAGCTGATAAAGTTATTTCCATTGAGAAGGGGCAGGTATAAGGAGGCGGAGCGAGAGTGCTGAGTGCTACCTCCCTCTTGACCTTTCGATTGCAGGCTATTAGAAATGTCAAATAATTTACGATAAAACTGAAAGTCGTCTTCGTTGTCGTCGTCGTCGTTGTCGTCGTCCTTCATCGTCGTCCATCAAAGCATCAAGTTGTAATGAGGCTTCATTTTTGTGTGTTTGTACAGTTTCCTTCGACGAGGGCCTTGTGTACTTCAGGACCTTTTTTTTTAATTTTTCCCCGGTGGACGCAGGTCGAAAGAAGCTTTCAGCAATGTCAGACAGATTGTCAATTCGTGGATAATTTTATTTATAGCGACGGGACTGAGAGGCGCACACACACTTCAATTGCATTAGCTGAGCTTGTTGTTGGGGGAGTCAAGAGTCGAGCATGGCAGGCAGCACCTGCCTATGTACCAGTTTCTGTTTTGTGTATCCTCCCCATAAGCTGCTTGGGGTGCTGACATTGAATGACAGTCACAAATGAGTGTATTCACCTTCGGGACAGAGACTGACTGACAGACAGACAACCTGTACAGTGTACACACACGTGTTTGACAGCATTCAATCAAATTTGTTGTTCTCCTTGTTGTTGTTGTCGTCGTTAATGTTGCTGCCTCTTGGAATGGAAAATGGCAAATGAAAATGGAAATAATTCAATTAACTTGAACGAACGCTGGCATTAAAAAGCAACATTCCTGGCTGCCTGGTGACCTTGAAAGCAGTGAAGCAACGTCAATAATTTCCACGAAAAACCACAAGTAACAAAAGCAACAACAAGCCGACAATAACAACAACAACAATTACTTGCCACACTTAACGTGACTCGTGCCGTATTTGCATCTGTGCATAATTTGCTCAGCTTCACAGTTGACCCATGCTTTATTGTCAGTCTCTCTCTCTCTCTCTCTCTCTCTCTCTCACACTGTGTGTGTGACAAGGACAATGTGCGCTGTCATTTACATATCTGTCAGTTAAGCAGATAATGACATAAGTTGAGCGCATGCTATATAGTATAAAGCCAGGCGACAAACTAGCCAGAAACTGGCTAAACTGAACCAACTCAATTATTTATCGCAATTTCAACTGCATCCGCATTATAAGCTGCTATAATCTGCCATAGTCTGCTACTCTACTATTTACAGTATGGCAGTATATACTATATATATGGCATTCATTATGCTTTTTATTTATTTACATTCCAAATGTTTCATTTCGTTTCGAGTACTTGAAGCTAAGCCAATTATGCTGCAATTCATAATTTAAAATTCTGTTTTAATAGCTAATTCATGGCTGTTTACTGTCCTTGCTGCTGCACTACGCTTGTATCATTGTGTGTGTGTGCCTTGTGTGTGTGTTTGTGTTTGTGTGTGCCTGCCTTCAGTCCGCATTGCTGCTGGGTTCGTTCTGCTTGCTCAGTGAGGCGCCTTTGCCATTGCGAAACTGTTTAGGGTGTGGCTTGGTGGTGGTGCAAAGCAGCTTGTTTTGTCCGATTGTCGCTGCCTCTGTATGTCGCTACGACTGTCTGTATGTCTGTCTGTCTGTATCTCTATGTTTGTCTGTCTCTCTGTCTTCCTGACTGTCTGCTTGTCTGTCGATGTGTCTGTATCTCTCTGTATGTCTGTCTGTCTGTCTGCTTCTCTGTTTATCTGTCTGCCTCTCTGTCTGTTTGTTTGCCTGTCTCTCTGTCTGTTGGTATGTTAGTCTATTTGTATGCCTGTCTCACCGGTCAGTCCCTCTATAGGTTTGTCTGTCTCCAGTTTGCCCGTCAGTCTCTCTATCAGTTCTTCTGTTTGTCTTTCTCTTTCTTTTTTTTGCCAGTCCGTCTCTCTATCTGTTTGTCTCTTTGTCAGTCTCTATCTCTGTTTGTTTGTCTCTCTGTCAGTTTGTCTTTTTGTCTGTCTATCTGTTCATCTTTCTGCATGTTTCTCTTACTATTCATTCGTCTGTTTTCCTTCCTAACTGTTCGTCATTGCACGCCTTCATCTCTCAACACAATGCGAGGTTTGTCTGTCCCGGATTCTATAACTTTGTTTATGTATTAACTGACAACATGTACTTGCATGTACGCGTATGTGTACGTGTACCCATGCGTGTCTGTGTGCCGAGTCTTCTTCTTGTCTGCTGTTTACCAACACCCGCAGACACTTTAAAATTCAAGGAAAACATTTCACTTTAAAATTCCGTAGCATACTTTTTTGGGGCCCGAGACATTTACTTAGGCGCCTTGTTTGGCCATGTTTAAGGATAAGCGTAAATAAGGAGAGACAGAGAGAGTGGGAGAGCACACACAATGAGCAGCACAACAACAAAAGTAAACAGCATATTGAAAGGAATCGAGAAACAGCAGCAACAACAACAACAAAGCACAACACAGAGAAACAGCAACAAAAAGTGAGGAGCAGCTTCCGCTCGATATTGGCTTTGTTTTCTGCCCCTTTTCAAAACAATTCTTTGCATATTTGGAATATTGACAAATAGTTTAAGACACGCACACACACAGACACAGACACCAGCACACTGGCACACACCTGCAGGACATCAAACAGCTTTCAATGGGAGCGGCTTTGAATTTTCGTCAATTCGTTTGTTAACTTCTTCTGCTTCTTCTTCTTGCTTTTTCAGCTTTATTGTTGTGTTGCACGTACACACACGTACACACATACACACACACACACGCGCACGCACTACTGGCAAGCTGTAAGTAGTAAGCACTTTATGGCTCTCAATGGCATTTCTCTTGGCCAGGCCAGGCCAGCACAGGCGAGACGCGATTTGAATTCGTTTCAACTTTATTGTTCTTTCTTCTTCCTCGAATCCAGCGACACGACACACAAACGCGACGTCCGTTCCATCAAAACTGAATCAAATTTGCGTTGCGGCGTTGCCAAAAGCTTTTGCCTCACACACAGAGAGAGACAGGACAGACAAAAGCCAAATTATCAACTAGCAAGAGAAAAATTTTAGAAAATACACACACAAACACACAGAGACAGTGGCAGGAGCACACACACAGACAGACTGATTGGGTGCTGCTCTCCGTTGCAAAGCTTTCGCCAAGGAGGCTGGCTGCCTTGCACTGTGTGTGCCAGATTCCCGCAGCTTCGTTGGCGAGCTTCTCCTAGTGAAAGTGAGGCGCCTGCTCAGCTCGGCTCGCTTCGGTTCAGCTCAACATGGCTCGGCAGCACTTGCCTCTGCTCCACTCGTCTGTGCACGGCGCATGCGTTGGATTTGCGTGATGGAAACGCACTTTGCGTACTTCGCTTGCACATTGCTCATACGCAACGTGGCCCTGCCGCATGCCCCTTTACTTGTTGAGGCTCCAAAGCGGAAGTTAGTCCGATATGTGCTTTATATTTGGGGAAGTGATAAATTCTTAGATTTAGTTGCATTTTCTCTTACTCTTCCTGTGTGTCTTTTCTTTTTTACTTCCGCTTTCGCTCATTAGCCACACGCAATGCGCTAGCAACATGCTGCAGAGCTTCATTCTAACGCATTATCGCTGGCAACTTAGGCTGGCAACACTAACAGCAACATTCTGCCTCACTCTGGCTACATTCAAGTCTGGCAACAACCTCCTCCTTCACTCTGGTCACACTCTACTTCCGCAACAACTTCCTTCTATTGGCAACACTCAACTTTAGCAACATTCCTCCCCACTCTGGCAACACTCAACTCCTGCAGCTACATCCCTTCCCACTCTGGCAAAACTCAACTCAACTCACTTCAGCAACATGCTCTGCAGCAACAATGTTGCTATGCACTTTAATATTGCTGTTGCAAGGATTATTTCCCCTTAGCAGCCAAGTAGCCTGTGCGCATGGCACGTTGCATGCTTTATTGTTGATTGTTGAAAAGCATTTCATTTGTTTTGGCACGTGGTTGTGCACACACACACGCATGCACACGCACAGCAGGCCTGGCGTACAACCGGCAACATGTTGCTGAGCTTGCGTGGGCGAAAATAAATTGCCCACGTGTGCAAGCGCTGGCTGTGTGCGTGCCTCGTGTGACTGTGTGTGTTTGTAAGTGTTTGTCAAAATTCGTTTGTTTTGCATATTAACACCTACACATGGCCATATACACACGCATACATTTATAAATCACAGCCATACACACACAGACACACACTTTATCTTCCCGCAGATTATGTTGATTATATACAGCGCGGCTTGTGGCTTCTCTTCTCGCGTTGTCCTTGGTGACAATTTTGTGTCTCTGTGTTTGTGTATGTTTTTTCAGGAAGTGACAGGCGGCAGCGGCAGGTGCAGGGAAGGGGGAAGGGGTCAGCTTGTGGCAACCCACAACATGTTGCATTGTCTCAGGTAAGGCAAACTTTAAGGCTTAAATTCTCATCTCATATGTTAGCATTCAATTTTGTGGGGCGTACTCGATTCCAACTATGCTCAATAAAGAAATAACTGACAAACACACACACAGGCATATGTATATACATATGTATGGTCTACACACACACACTGCCACACACATTGACATTCTGTCGTGGCTCCATCAAACCAAAGAGCAGCTTAATAACATAATAGAATGAATTTTTGCAGAAAACTCTCCGAGGATGTTGTTGTTTATTGTTATACCCTGTACAATTTGTATGCATAACGTTTGGTAGTTGCGACTGTCAAGAATGCTTTCAATAGAAAGCAAGATGGAATTATACTATATGCTTATAAAGGATTTAGGATTTACTCAGTGCATAACGAATATAAACACTAGCACATACCCTATAAAACTGAAGTGCAATTTCTATTTACTTAATTTGTAAATTGCTATAATATAATCGAAATACGATAGACATCTAAATATTGTATTTTATATGACAAATATATGATAGTCATATAGTCATAACCTATAAAAATGTAGTTCAATTCAATTATACTTATTTTTATATATTGCTGGCAATGTCAAAATGTGATATTAATATATTTAAATAGCATGAAAACTTACGTACAGCGCATATTCCAGTCGTGCATGCCCGCACACAAAACACATTTTTTCGTATTGTTGTCGTTTGTTTTGTTCTCATGTTGCGTTCACCGCCGACGCCGCAGTCGCTGCTGCTGCTGCCGCCGCGCACAAAAAAATCGAACGAAAAACGTTAACGGCATGTGAGGTCAGCCCGCCGAAGGGATAAATAACGAAATTTATGCCGGGAAACGGGAACGGTTTGAGTTTAATTGAATAGATGGATAGATGACAGCACCGACTACGGCTGTGGCTCCAACTGCGACGTTGGCGTCGGCGTCAGCAGCGTCAGCGGCTTTCACTGCGCTTTGCTGCCTTTCAGCACAAAAATAATAAATAAGCACTCGAATGAATCTCTGTGTGTGTGCAAGTTGTGCAAGGCAACGTTGCCGCAGGACTTCTGGTCTGCCACTTGCCTCTGCCTTCCCGCTCTTCCCCGTTCCGATTAACAGACTTATTGTTTTCAAAACGTTTTTGCTAAATGAGAAATATTCTCAGTGTGCTGCGAGCCGCGATGCAGATGATTGAATTTCTGTTATGTCGTCAAATATTTATCTAGGACAAGGCAAATGTTAATACAGCGCAGATTAATAAACTCTATGAAAATCTAACTTACTTTCCCCATATGCGACGCGCGACTTAATCCTTTCCTGTCCTTAAATTCGCCATGTTATAAATCTACTGCATGTCTGTGGCTCGGGGCGAATGTCATTTGTCATTTTGGGGGGGCTGTCGTCCAGTTTCACAGTCGCTGCTTCGTCGAGTTTGGTGTCATTTATTATACACTAACTGCCAAACGGTTACGAGAGTAATGGAATATGTGGGAGAGAGAGAGAGAGCACACCGCCGCGTAGAGTTGCCTGCTGCTGCGCTCTACTGTCGTCTTGTGCTGTTACTGCTGATCTGGCTGCTACTTGTAATCTACGCGTGCCGTAAGCAACTCTATGCACTTAAGACTAGCGCGCGCATTGCACTCATCAAGCAACTGCAGTACGAGGTGCGCAAGAAACTGAAGAGAGAACAGCAGAGCTCGGATCAAATGAGAGAAAAGCTACATAACAACGACATGTTGCTGCTGCATGGGAGAGAGCCAAAAGAGAGTCAACCTTGTGAACTTAAGGAACTGCGCCTACTGCGTTGCCAGATCGACGCGCAACTGGAGCAACTAGAGAGCGTGCTCGACAACGAAGTTAACTAATGAAATTAACAGTAAACTACATAAAATCTACATATATTTGGTTTGATTTTTAATATCCTAACGTTTAGTATAAATACTAACTATTTAATGTACACATACTCTATATTCAAAAGTGTTTTTTTGTTCCCCCATTAACGCAAAGCAAAAATAACCCAATTGTATTGTAAAACAGTTGCCCGAATGCTTTCAATGCTTCATAAAGCCCTGTGACCAATTCTTCACGATGGGTTTTGGTTTATTTTGCTTCTCAATTTCATCGGCCTGCATCTGCTCAGATAGCTTACGTTGATTGTCACGAAATTGTGCAATGGGCTCATCGAATTGATTATAATACTGCAGAACCTCACGGACATCGTCCACTTCGCTGGAGCCAAGAACACTCAGAAACGAGATGAGATCAAAGAGCGTCGTATCATCATCGTTGCCCGCCCAACGTTGTATAGAGAACGTATTGCCCGGATGCATTTTCGTCGAATTCTTATCCCAATCGATGACAACGACACGCTTTAGATCACGATTTAGATTATCCAAATTCTTAACATGATGCCCATCGACAAAGTGAGTGGAATCACGCACCAACCTGTACATAATATACCCGCTGGGATCGAGGGCATCGAGTAGGGGGAAAACGGTGATGCCCTGTTCGGCTGTATAAACGACAATTTCGAAATATTTAGAACATTCGCGCAGGAACACATCCACTCCGGGACGCTTCTTGAAGCGCCAACCAGTCTGATAGGTCCAGTCCGGATGTATTAGCAGATCCTTGACCTCCAATACCAACGTATATGGCGGTTGTATATATGGTGCCTGCAGCGGATCAGGCAGCAACTTCTGACTCGATGGCTCCTGAATAAAGCGCTGAAAATGATTCAACGATTTATATGTCCTTGCCATATATTGCTGGCTCAACGGCAGCGCACTAAACTCATCCACAATCTCATTGCCATTCTCATCCAGTGCCGGCTTGCCAAAGAAATAGATGGCCCAAAAGGACAACAGCAACCCGCCGATGCCAAAGACACCGAAACCGATTTTCATTCGCTGCCACGCACGCTCCATCTCCTTGATCTCCTCCTCCTCCTCCCGCTTGCGACGTGCCCGACTCTCCTCGTCGTCTAGTTCCATTGAGGTTTGTGGAAAGAGCTTCGAGAGAATTTGCGTCGAGGTCTTCTCGCACGTCGAGTAGCGGCGATGTATCAGATACACCAATGGCACTGGACGCCAGAAGCTGGACTGGACATGTTGATGGAAATATGGCACAGCTGATTTCGTCTTTTTCTCTTCGTGTCTTCGCTGTTGCCGTCGTTTCTGACGTCACTGGCTGCTGCTGCGTCTGCTTGTTGCTGCCGAAGGTGCCTCTGGTTTTCGTTTGCAACATGACGCAGCAGTTGACCATGTTGTGCCACAAGCCGGAGGTGAGTGCTCGAGATGTATTGATCAGCCTTCGACTGAGCTGGCGTGAGCCACCGTATAGTAGACGCCCTACTGCAATTGGAGTCATTTGCAAATAGCAATGTTGCGTTTCTTATGCAGTTTCTCAAATAAAAAATATATTATTTTTATTTTTACAATTTACTAAATGGCTACTGAAAAATTTGACATTTTTGTATAAATCAGCCAAGAGATTTTCTTTCTGTGTATTTTGTTTGAATCGCAACATACAAGTTGAAATTGGAAGTGAAGCTTGCTTGTTAAACACATTTAAAGCTGCCGCCAATTTGCAGTGCTACCTGATCAAATCAAATCGGTTTGCAAATGAAGTTTGCCTCTATTTCAGCGTTACCAAACTGCGCACTGAATTTTCAGCACAGCGTTGCCACATTAACGCAGTGTAATTAATGTGTGCATAAAATTCAAATGTGCCGCCATTCGAAAGCGCTACCAGACAAAGCTCAAAAGTTTCTTGAAGGCGTAGCCACCCAACCGTTTGTGCTTAAGCGCTGCCATATCGTCATATATCGTTTGAATACCGATGTGGGAAGAAGAAGCAGCACACAAATTAAGAAAAATACAACACAATACAACAAAGCACACATAACTTTGCAAATTTTGTTTTTCAAAGCTTCATTTTCAAAACGAAGGCAATATCCATTTGCTTTTAAATAACTGCCAAACTAAATACAATATAAAAAAGGTTGTGCTGAGTAAAAATTAGTTAAGCCTAGCGAAAAAAAAAACTGAAGAAGGCAAAAAAAGCGAAAAGTTCAAAACAATTACCGAAGGTTGTTTTCGTTTTGCGTTCGTTTTGTTGTTGGTGTTGTGTGGTTGTGCCGGTGCGCCGGGTATAAAGCAGCGACATGTCGCCACCTCGACATTGCGGACATGGCGGATTTGGTGGCGGTGGGGGAGGTGTAGGAGGTGGTCTTGGGGTTGGTACGTATCGTAATCGAAACCTTACCTAGCCTAAACTAAAATTTGTTGTCTGTTCCAGGACGGTCAGGGGGATTTGGTTGTGGCTACGGGGGAGGCGGCGGTAAGGGCTTGTGTAATGTTTATATATTACAGGGTATACTTTATAAAAATGCCTTTTTTAGTGCGCTCTGGACGTGTCGAGAGTCGACCAAGACGCACGGGCGGCCTCAATCGTGGCGCTGGAGCTGTAAATGATGATTTTAATGGTAAGTGGAGAGCAGGAGAAGATTAGGATTGTTCCACCTCATTTGCTACTCCCTCCTACAGCTCTACACAATGTGAACTGGACGGACTTGCGTCTGCAACCGTTTCAGAAGAACTTCTATCAGGAGCACCAGAAGACTTGCAACCGACCGCCGCAGGAGGTGGAACTCTATCGAGCACAGCATCAGATCACCGTACGCGGTCCAGCATCGAATCCCATACAGTATTTCGATGAAGCGTGCTTCCCAGACTATTGCATGAATGAGATCAGACGTCAGCGCTACACGGAACCCACTCCCATCCAAGCTCAGTCCTGGCCAATTGTCATGTCGGGTCACAATCTGGTGGGCATTGCCAAGACAGGATCGGGCAAGACGCTGGCCTTCATCCTGCCCGCCATTGTGCACATCAACGGGCAACCGCCATTGAAACGTGGCGATGGACCCATCGCCCTGGTGCTGGCTCCTACACGTGAGCTGGCACAGCAAATCCAGACGGTGGCCAATGATTTTGGGTCGAGTGCCTATGTGCGCAACACATGCATCTTTGGCGGTGCACCACGCTCCAAGCAGGCAAACGATTTGGAACGTGGCGTCGAGATTGTCATTGCCACGCCGGGCAGACTGTTGGATTTCCTGCAGGGGGGAACAACCAATTTGCGACGCTGCACCTACCTGGTACTGGACGAAGCCGATCGTATGCTGGACATGGGTTTCGAGCCACAGATACGTAAAATTCTGGCCCAGATTCGGCCAGATCGTCAAATACTCATGTGGAGCGCCACCTGGCCCAAGGAGGTGCGCCAGCTTGCCGAGGATTTCCTTGGCAATTACTTACAGGTGAGTTCAGTAGGTAAATACATTGAAGAGACAATCTCTCATGCTTCCTTTCCAGATCAACATTGGCTCCCTGGAGCTGTCGGCCAATCACAATATACGGCAATATGTCGAGGTTTGTGCGGAGCACGAGAAGGGCACCAAGCTGAAGCATCTGCTGTCAAACATTTACGATCAGGCCAGTGCGCCTGGCAAGATCATCATATTCGTGGCCACCAAGAAGAAGGTGGACGAGCTGGCGCGCTTCATCAATGCCTTTGGAGTTGGAGTGGGTTCCATTCATGGCGATAAGTCGCAAATGGATCGCGATAATGTGCTAAATGATTTCCGGAGTGGACGTGCCAATATTTTGGTGGCAACCGATGTGGCTGCCCGTGGCCTGGACGTGGATGGCATTAAGTATGTCATCAATTTTGATTTTCCACAATCTTCCGAGGATTATATACATCGTATTGGACGCACGGGTCGCAAACACTCGACAGGCACATCCTACGCTTTCTTCACTCGCAAAAATGCCAAATGTGCGCGTGCTCTGATCGAGATTTTGCGCGAGGCCAATCAGAATGTGAATCCCGAGTTGGAGTATATTGCACGTGACTCGGGAGGCGGTGGTGGAGGAGGCGGACGCAATCGTGGTGGACGCGGTTCGGGCAGAAGTGGCGGTGGCGGCGGCGGTGGATACAATGCCATGAATGGAGGCGGCTCTTCCAGCAGATTCAATGCATTCAGCGGCAATCGTGGATCAGGATCTGGAGGCTTCAATGCATTCGGCGGAGGTGGTGGTGGCAATCGTTTTGGTTCATCTAGCTTTGCTGGTGGTGGAGGCCTAGGTGGTGGTGGTGGCTACAACAATGGGGCTCCCAGATCTGGTTTCGGAGGCGGCGGTGGTCCCGGTTCGTTTGGTGGCGGCAACAATATCGGGGGCGGCGGCGGTGGCGGTGGCGGTGGCTACTCCAACGGTGTCAGATACTCAAATCCTGGACGCCATTAGAATTAACAAAATTATCTAGTTTTAATGAATTCTTTTTTATCATTATCTCTTGATTTTGTCATGGGTTTCTTTACCAACTCATTTTGATCAGCTCCCACTCACCCCCATTTTAATATTTATTGCGAAGAACTTTGGAAATGATATGCGAATAAAATGAACAATTTTATAAAGGTCCAAAATGAAACTGAAACATTGTTTATAATTTAAATGTGCAAAAGTTTGATTCGTCTCGATTGCAGCGCAGACATACTTATCGACTGTCATCGATAGTGGCGTTACTGCCCACAAAAGCAGGCAACACTTTTCTGTAGATCCTTTTCTTTTATTTAATAACATATTCAGCTCTGTCATTGAATGCAATAATTTTCTTAATCTTCCAAATAAAAGACCAACATTTTTTGAAACTGTTTACAAAAATATATTTTATAATAATGATATATGATACGATTTATGTGTACTTTATTATTATTATGCATAATTCGTTTGCATAAATTGTTAAATTATCGCTACAAGTTGTTGTTTGTGCCGTTACTAAATACTTTTTATTTTGATTTGATTTACATCGCAAAGTGACGATTGACGATTGACAATTAATTGACCGAGCGTCTTCAAATCTGCGCTACTGTGCGGCGTGTGCCTGTTAAGAGAAATAGACAGAGAAAAAGTATGTTAATTTACAGTCCAGGTAAGGTTAGGTCTTTACTTACCCTTCTCCTTGTGCTTGCGCTCCTTGTTAGCTCGTTGACCGCCTCCAGGATTGCATTTGCGGTCTAGCGAGCGTACGGGATTGCACGTCTGTGGGCTGCCATCCTCTGATGGCTTCAGTTTATCTTCGCGTGTCATCACACCTGCAGTGCACTCTGACCAGTGTCCCTTCTCGTAGCGACATGCTGGGGAAATTGTTAAGAAGGCAAATTACAGAAATGTTAATGCGCTGTTAATGCCAAGACTGTTCAAAAGTATTTCTGCTAACGAGAGTAGCCGATTATCGTAAATGTTAACAAGGGAAATTAATGAAATGTTAATGCGCAGACTGCTACAAGAGCAGCTTCGAACGGAAATATTCACTAGTTATCGAAGTTATTGACTGCTATCGAAACTGTCATCGAAATCCGCTTTCGTTCACTCACCTTTCTTGCACTTCTTCTGCACAGTGCGTGTGGCTTGGCAGTTGGACTCGCCCTTCTTCAGGGACAATGTGCGGGAGCGCATATTGGTCTTTGCATCGCATTCCGTCCACGAGCTCTTTGTGTAGCGACAGGTTGGACCTGCAAAATGGGGGCATATTAATATTCCCTCTCTCTCTATGCGTATAAACGAGCAAAAGGGATGTCGGTAAACCTTTTTTAAAATGCAAGAAAATTGTTTTAGCTATTTGTTTGCTTATCTTCTGCCTGAGATACCCGACATCTCTCTCGCATTGTCCGACCATTTCCTTTCGCATTATGCCCAATTTCGCAATATCCACACACAGAGATGCCTAATTTAGTATGCGACCATACACATGTACATATGTATGTCCCCGTGTGTGTGTTAATGTAAAACCTCTGTTAAGTTAGTCGTTTGTATGCGTCAGTTGCCTTGGGCGCCAACTACCTTTTGAGGATTTGTAGCCGGAAATAATAAGGACCATTCACCATATACCATATTCACGTCCTCTCTTTCTCTCTCTCTCTCTCTTTTTCTCTGTCTTTCATTCTCGAGTGTATCCTGTCTGTGTGTATGCTATATTAAAAGCATGAATTTAAATGCCAAAGCTGTTTGGATATTTGAGCCAATTTTGAGTAGGATTTATGCTTGTCTGCGTTCGTTCACTCGCAGTCGGGTTTAATTATAACTTATAAATCTTCATTCAACAAGTTATGTTATCCGGTATGGCGGATGCGAATGAAATCCAAAAGGCATTCATAACTATTGAATGAAGTGCCTTAACTCAATGTATAATTTGTTATAAGTGTGTTCGTTTGGTTACGTTGTTCATATTAACAATATTTACAACAATTATTGAAGCTTTTGTTATTAACTTTTATCACAGTTAATTTGCATCATTTTGTTAGTTCTCTTTAGTCAAACCTCTGTTAACTTTCAGTACTATGTCTGTTCTGCTATTAAAGCCTCTGTTAACAGTTATCGATATTGCCAGCTGCCCGCAAAAGTAGGCAACCCATTTTTGCACTCACCCTTCTCAGATGCCTTTTTACCGCCACCGGATCTCTTGCCAGCGCGATGCTGGGTCAACTGCTGCTGCTGCTGCCTGGGCGTCTGGCGCTGCTTGTTGTGGTGCCCCTGCTGTCCCTGCTGATGCTGCAGTGGCTCCTCTCCGGCTACAGTCGACGAGGATTTCTTATGTCCAGACTTGCGTCCTGCCCCACCTCCACCCTGCTGCTGCTGCTGCAACTGCTGTTGCATCTGATTCTGCGATTTATTTGATTTCTTATTATTGTTTTTCACACGCTTTCCATTTCCACCCACAGTGCCCACTGTGGCTGGCGTTCCAGCTGGCAGCGTTGCTGGCACCTCAGCTCCTCCTGCTGGCGCCGCTTCGCGAGCTGGACGGACAAGCACATCGCCATTGCGGGTTTCCATTACCAAGTGCGCGGCACTGGCGAACTCTGCCAATGCTATGGCATGCTTTTTACCACCGCTGCCATGATGACCATGGCCATAAATCAACGACGGCATCAGCGCCAATGTGACCAGCACGAATTGGAGCATCGCCCACCGTGCGGGCGCGGATGTTATTAAGAGATTCATTTCAGCAACGTGCTGCAATTCCTGCTGCTGCTGTCCAGAAATCACTGCGAATATCTGAAATTAAAATGACAATGTAGATAATGAGTGGATGAAAACTTTACGACTCATCCCCCCCCCCATCCCTACATCCCTCGCCCAGAACACTCGACTGTTATCTAACCAAGCTTTAAAGTGTGTGCCAAATGAATTTACGGCATCCGAGTGTAAACAACTTAAAGGTAAAAACGGTATTTAAGCATGCATTAGCTGTGTTTTGTTTTCACTTTGTCGGACAGAGATAAACGTAAACAAATGTTGTTTTATGTGGGAAACACTTAAGTGTAATGTAAACAGAACTTAAGTAGCATTTGCTCTGTAATGTGTGGCATAAATGTGGCATAGTGTTTCCACAAATTTAATTTATAAATTTAGATTAAAACGTTTGCAAAGCTCTTAGCAGTCGTTTAACAGTTGGAAACATTTATTAACATTTACATAACCTAACATCTTAATTAGTTAACATACGATACATATAATTGCTTTACATTGCGTAGCTTAGTGCTGTTAATGGATTCACAAGCAGGACGATGCGTTAATTTCCTGCTGTATGATGTGTAGAATAAATTAAGTTACCAAATTTACTTTACTAATTCAACTTAAAATGTTTTCCCAGATCTTAACAAGTATTTCACTATCGCAAACATTAAATTCCCAGTTTAATACCATCGTTAACATTTCAGTTTCTTAACATCTTAATTGGTTAACATACGATAATCATATTAACATTACTCTATCGTCTTTTGCAGATGTTATAGCATGCAAACAGTAGGATTCGTTAACTTTCGTTTACCATTCGTCAACATACAAATTCCTTAACATGCGATAACACATTAACATCACTTGACTACGTGCGTGTCAATCGATCATTCTTAACTATGGTATGCCAAGCAGCAACTGCCAATAACTATCGACTCAACGAGTTTCGACTTATAGAGTTGATGCAAAAAAAAAGTAATGCAATTAAATGTACTATAAATTCAGCATAGTTTCGCCATAAAATGCAGCATCAACTGCACATACAATTTGCACTAATTGCTTTGCTTTAGTTCCAACTTTGTTAAATTAAAAGTCAACGAAGGCAGCTACAACAACAACAACAACAACAAGGACAGAGACGAGCTGCCATTGCTGCATTTGCTGCTGCTGCTGCTTGTTGACCAGTGTAAGTTACATAGCCACAGCAACAACTACAACTGCAACAGCAACAGCAAGAACAAACGTGTTGTAATGTCTTCGAAATGAAAATTGTAAAATCTAATTGTATCAAATTGTTTCTGGCTTCGTTCAACTGCACTTTCCGTAAGTACTTCAAATCATTATTGCCATCCCCCTCGCACTGCACTCACTGTACAGCTGTCTCACTCTGGCACTGCAATTTCTTGCCTTTAATTGTCAAGAGCTGCTGCTGCTGCTACTGCCGCTGCCGGCTGAGCCTCTTCGCACAGCGACTCCTTGGAGGGCCAGCAGCGGGTCCATTACGACTGCGACGTGTTGGCAGCTGCCACTTGGTTAGTTATGCAACTGAACGAAGCAAGTTGGCCCGCAAAATTGCTGGATGTGCAGATAGTTTTGATCAAGTCGGCAAATTGGTTTGCAGCTGCTACAGAAGGCGAAAACCCACAGGGATTGCACTAAAGTTGCTGCAGAACGTAGAGGAAAATGTAAGACATTGGAAGGAGCCTGGGGGAGAGAGTGCTGAAGATTCTTGAGAATGGATGATATTGGAGAACATTCGATAGAACTGGAGTAAGACAAAAATTTGCTGCGATGTCATAGGAGTTTTCTCATAAAGATGGCAGAGAAGGAACCCCTATTGGACTCTGCTGAATAAGAGTACTTAGTATATTATTGAATGATAGAAGAACTATCGGCAGAAGAAACCAGAATCGATAGCACTAAAGAAACTAAACCTTATTGGACTCTACTGGGCTGCATTTTCTTTCTTAAACTAGACAGAAGTTTCTTATAAGTGAATTTAAAAGAGAAATCTGATTTAAAGGCATTCACTTTAATAAAATCTTATGTGCACTGAAACTATGTGAATAATGATAAAAGTATTATTCTATATAATTTATTATAGCTAAGAACTTAATGAAAAAGAAAATCACATCGTGCAAGAAACCGTAACTCTCTTTGAACTCTACTGCACTCTGTTTACCTTCCCCGGGCAGGAAATTCATATATGATCTACAACTACAACTGGGCCTCATACAAAGTATCCCTCAAGCACTCTGTCCTAGCACTTAGCAGTAACTCCAGTTCGAAATTCCCTGCATTATATCATTACAAATTCACTTCATTTGTGTAGGCTCTGTTCCCCGCTCTAACTCTCTCTCTCAATCTCCACAGCTCTCTCCCTCTCTGGGTCTGTTCCGGCTCCTTTCACGACTTTTGGCTATTAGTCCGCAGGCGACGCTTTGTCTGCCACACTTTAATTGCAAGTACAAGCCATGGCCGAGTGTGTGTGTGTGTGTGTCACAGTGCAATTGCAACAAGCAATTGCAATGCGAATGTATTGCAATGGGAATGAATGTGCCAGGATATGCTCGGCAAACGTGCGGCGCATAAATTTGTCATTGCCATTGTGTGGCATTTGGCAGGCAGGGGCAGAGGCAATAGGCTGACCAGGGGAGGGGGAGAGGGCAGGTCACTAGTGTTGTTTGGACAACAACTACTTTTATTGTTTGATTGCTTTTCGTATGGCTTTTGTCTGATGCGGCAGATAACTTGGCCCAGGCACAGGCACAGGAACAGGGACGAGACAGAGAAAGAGAGCAGAGAGTGGGGGCTAGGCGGGCCCCACAACACCCACACATGCAACACCTATGTAAGTCTGAGTGTGGACTGTCTTGCTATCTCTTTTCACTCCCTCTTTCTCTCTCTTTCTCCTCCCTCTCCCTTGTGTGTGCGTGCAAATGGCAGCCTCACTCACATTTAATTGGTTTTTGCATTGCTATGGGCCATTGTCTCTGCTAATTCACGTGCAAGTCGGTCGTCGCCCTCCTTCCCCCCTGCCTTCCCGCTCCCTTTCTGGGCCCCCCCTGCCTGCTTCCTGTTTGCTGTTTGTGACGTTATCGTTATCTGGGTTACGGCAACAACGCCTCGCTCAGTCGCCCGCAAAACTGAAAAGAGTCCTCGCTTGGCCAAGTCAAGTTGTGCGGCAGATATACACAGATATATACATATAGATGCATACGTATTTGTGTGTGTATATGGCCTACAGATATCTGTATACAGACCACTAACTACATTTACATTTATTATCATATTTGAGTTTTGAGCTGCAGATCGAAGGATTATGAACGCAAAACTAATAAACAAAGAGAAGCAAAACTCCTTGTTGGGGGCATGCCGCAACAACGGGGCATAAATAAAGTAGAATGAGCGGTAGCAGACCCCAAAGAAATTCAAAATGCAGCAATGCAGCAGGGGGAGGGGCGGTGTAGATGGGTAAAAACTTACTTAAAACAAACTAAGCAACTAAAAAACTAACCAACAAGAGGCACAAGGCACGGCACAAGGCACAAGAGCCACAAAACATTTCAACAATATGTACTACGAGCAGCACTTGCAGCAAGCCGCCTGCAACAACAGCAACAACAAGAACAGCAACAAGAATAACAACGAGCACGACGACAAGCAGCCACAAGCCAAAACTAGCAGCAGCCATTTCACCTTTAAGTGGAAAACTTTTGCTTAGTCGCCGAAAAAAGAAAGAGAAGATGGAAAGTAAGCAAGAGAGAAACAAAAACAACAGCAAGCACCCAAAGGAGCAGGAGAAGATGAAAGAGGAGCAGAAGAAGGAGGAGAGCGATGAGAAGAGTTTTTAATAAACAAGCTTAAAGTTCTCGAATTGTAAGCATCATCTTGTTGAAGTTCATGTTGATGTTGCTGCTGTGCTGGCCTTTGTGGATGATGGAGATGTTGCGGCAGCCACAGCGGGTTAGGTTGCCCCATGTTGACTAGTTAAATATTGGAAAACTCTCTCCCTCTGTCTGTCTCTATCGCAAATCGGCCACAATTCGACGCCGAAAAACACTTTCATCTCACAGTTAAATAATTTCAAACTAGCACCAAATCAACTGATTTTGCACATTTAATATAATAAAAGCATAAACATGTAACGCTTAATTAAGTTTGTAAAAATTTCATTTGAATACGACGTGATGGCGGATATAAACAAGTGGGGTAGCTTGATAGGGTAGATGATGTGTATGGGAGTAGAGTAAGAGTAGTAGTAGTAGTAGTAGTAGTAAGAGTACTAGTAGTAGAGTAGTAGTAGTGGTAGTAGTAGTAAGTAGTAGTAGTAGTAGTAGTAGTAGTAGTAGTAGTAGTAGTAGTAGTAGTTGTACTAGTTGTAATAGTAGTAGTAGTAGTAGTAATAGTAGTTGTAATAGTAGTAGTTGTAGTAAGTAGTAGTAGTAGAAAGAAGAAATAGTGTAGTAGTTGTAGTAGTAGTCGTAGTAGTAGTACTAGTAATAGTAGAAGTACTAGAAGTTGCTGTAATATTTGTAGTAGTCGTAGTATTGTAGTTATAGAAGAACCTGTAGAATTAGTAGTAGAAGTAGCAGTAGAAGTGTGTATGTGTAGTACTAGTAATAGTAGAAGTAGGAGTAATATAGTAGTAATAGTAGTAGGAGTAGTAGTAGTAGAAGTATAAGAAGTAGTAGTAGTAGAAGTAGTAGTATTAGTAATAGTGGTAGCATAGTCATAGTAAGAATGGTAGTAGTGTTCATAGCCTTAGTCACAGTAGAAGTCACAGTCATAGTTAGAGTTGTAGTAATTGCAGAAGGAGTAGTAGACGTTGTAGTCAGATTTGCAGTAGAGGTTAAAAGAGTGGAGTAGACGTAGCAGTTGCCATAGTTGTACTACTTGTAGTATAACTAAAAGTACTAGAATAAAGTAAAAGGAATAAACCTAATTTTTAATATTCTACACTCATTTACTCATCATCTGTTCAACTATAGCTCATCTCTCCGTGCATCAATCCCCGTGCAACTTCACCTATACCTATGAAAAACTATTGTATACCAATGGGCGTTTGCCCCACCCCCTTTGGGTGATTACAGCCAACGCTGCGGGCGAATGAACCGTGGCTTAAAGCCAGTGCATAGTGCGGAGGGCGTAGTGGAGGGTGAGGGGTAACGCGTGTCACGCGAAATGCGAAATGAAATGAAATTAATGCCAGAGATACGCAATTTCAATTAAAATGGGAAACAACCAAACAAATAGCAACTCGCCAATGGGCCCAACAATGCGTAATACGTAATGCGTAAATAAGGTCAGTCCACGCCCCCTTTACCCATCTCTGACACCACCCCCCCTTTTCGAACTGTTCTTAATTGTAGTCGTAATTTGAAGTTGAGCTCCCTTTGCGTGGCGCAAACTGGCGAAAATCAAATTAAAATCGAAAGCAGAAAGCAGTTACGCCAGCCAATTTCAATATCAGCACAGGCAGTTGAATAAATACAAATATTATAATATTAGCTAATTACTATTATTCACACACACACACACATACACATTATGGTTGATGTTTTGGGCTTTTATCTGCATGTGTCTGAACATGAACGGCAGCTAATGAACGCTATTTTGCGGATTGGGGGATCTATAAAAATCTCAATTGTTCCAACGTATACCTAATCAACAAGCATCCAAACTCGCTTAAATAGAGAAAGCAGGAGAATGATGGGCATAAGGAGAGAGAGAGAAAGGGAGGGACGATTGGAGAACGGCCATGTGTGCGCATTAATTTCGACAATTTCAAACAAAATTGAAGCCATTTCAGAAATGAAAAAACCAATAAAAGCAAATCAAAATGGGAGATGTGTTTGGAAAGGCCGAAGAGAGAATACGCTAAAGAAAGAGAATGCAACGAAAAAGCTGATAAGATACGGCCAGACATGGGATTACGTAGAAGTAATAAATTACTTAATAGAAACGTACGATAGAATATAGAAATATTTGATTTATTTCGTGTAAGAACAGAGCCAGAAAAATTATAGTATTACTATAAAATACATGATCAAAGAGATCTTGTGTGAGAGAAGTAATAAATAACTTGATCAAAATGTACGAGATTATATATAAATATTTGATTATTGTTGAAGTAAAGTAAGAATTATAAAAGATGAAGATGGTTTTCTAAGAGATCTTGTGCGAAAGAGTAATAAATTACTATATCGAAATATGAATACAATATGAAATGGAAATATTTGATTTTGGTTTAAAAGAAAAGAAAGAAACTAAACTAGAAGAATTGCAAAAAAAAGCATAGGATATTTAAAAAGATCTTGATAAATAGATATATAATATAATCTGTCCAACTGCATATGTAACTTATGCTTATTTCTCACTACCTTAATCCTCTGCGAATAATCCCAATTTAAGTATGAATATTCCTATTTTAAACAACCAAATTTCTCTGCAAGATCTCTTGAGGAAGAGCCTACACAACTCTTAAAAGAGACAACCCAAATCCTATACATGTAACATAATCCGTCATACAACGAAGCGACTCTTGAAGAGTATGTCGAGTCAATTTAAATCTGCAGCCCTCGGGAAACCGTTGAAAATCCCATAATCTCATAATGTGGCATCTGACATTTTCCAAATGCTGCAGCACGTTGCACATCTGGCGAGCATATGATAAAGTCTGGCTATAATTGACTTAATTTATGGGTTAGTTGACTCTCTGTGCCATCAAATTTTGCCGCATGTAGCAACGAAGGGAACTGCGACAAGTTCGCGCAGCGTAAATTATGCAGAACGTTGCACAAGTGTGAAGAAGTTGCAAACAGAGGCACAATCTGGAATCTGAAGAAACGGAAACCGAAATCAGATTTTGATTCAGATTCTGCGCGGGAATGAAGAGCGACAAGTTGAATGGAAGCAGCATTGCCTCTTAAGTAATTGACACTGCGACAAGGTTCAAGGCGAACCAAAAGAAAGAAAGAAAAAAGAGGAAAGGAGTCGAGAACATAAAACAATAAGAGACAATCAAATAAATAATTGAGCAAATCGAAACCGTACCCGGCCTGCCTCCTTCACCTGTCACGTACCATGCTCGACTAGGTCACGTAGGAACTTTGATTCCAAACAGGAAACCAAAGCAAGACTGAGAAGAGAAAGAAACTGCATATTTGACTATTTTCACCCATTACCTGTAAGTTATTTATGAGTTCCCTCTCAAGTGTGACTGAGTGAAGGTGCAAAAATACTTGAAATTTCAGCTCAAAAGAAATTTCTTTAGATGATTTCATTTCTCCTCCCGCTCTTGCTACCTTATTATTATTTTTGCTGACAAACGCTTCAAAATTTGTTTCAAATATTTATTTACCTTCTACCTAGCTGCCTGATTGATTGATTTTGCCAAGCATCGACTCCATATGGCTGCCCCTACCTACCCTGCACACCATCTAGTACCTTAGTCTAACTCATACCTCAGAGTTCTTGCCGCTTTTCGCGCATATATTGAACAACCCCATCGACTTATTTACGCTCAGTGATTTCTATGTACATTTGCGTTGGGTTCAGTAAACACGACTTGGGCTTATTGAAAAAAAACAACAAACAAAGCTCGCGATAAAGTTTGTATACCCTTCTAGCATTGATAATGGTCAAAAAGGGTATACTAACTCTATAACAGGCAGTAGGAAGAGTGGTAAAGTTGATTAAGTTCATATTATTGATCAGGATCACTAGACGAATCCGTATGTTTGTTTGTCTGTCTATACATCTGCCTGTCTGTCTGTCTGTATGTTTGTCTGTCTGTTTGTCTGTCTGTTTGTCTGTCTGTTTGTCTGGTTTTCTTTGTTCTATTTCTCTAGCTGTATGTCTGTCCGCTTGTTTCTCTATTTGTCTGACCTTCTGTCTGCCAGGGCAAAGGGTATCCCACTGTCGAGCATGGCCGACAGTAACGTTCGTCTGGTTACTTCTTTCTTTTTCGGTTTGAACTTTAAAATGTTCCCCAAAGAAGGAACAACAAAAAAATAAATAAACCCAAAGCAAAGAAAGGCCTATGCAGATGGGCCTAGTATAATGCAGGCAGCAGGAGTGAGGCAAGTTTCTGGGGCGTGGCTATGCCCCTATCTGTGACTGCCAAACGCTAAGCTCCCGCTCTGCCAAACCTGCCTCCCCTTCCGTATAGTGCTCCATTGTGTTTGCTCGGCGACAGGCCCGCAGTCTTTTTTCGGCACAAAACTATTTGTGGTCGCTCGCAGAACTATTGAGAATGCACAAAAGGATAGGCTAGAGAACGGTTGTGTTTTGGCAATATCCTGCCTGCCTGCCACACACAATACACACACACACATACCCTTGCACACATACCATAACAGACTCGTAAGTGTTGTGGCAGCTTCTGACCCACTCGTATTACCAATTGGCTTTGGCTCTGTGACGCTTTTATTGTGCCGTTTTGTTTTGTTGCTCTTGCTGTTGTTCTTGTTGTTGTTGTGGCGGATCCTTATCCTTGCCACATTCCATACACATAAAAACATGATATATGTGTGCGTATCAAAGTGCCACGCCCACCTCCCTCCCACGAGAAATTCACTTAAGCTCGCCGGATATTAAATTTAGCTAACCGTTTAAAGATTCTGCATGAGCTGGCACAGCCCGCATATATAGTCGGGCTGCCTAAGTATATATCTTCAGGTATATAGCATAATATATGTACTATATGCATGATTGTATATATATGTGTTTATATGTGTGTGTATGTGTGTGCCCTCGGCTGGCATGTAGATCCAGGGCATTGGAGTGTAAACAACGCGTTTACCTGTTACCCTTGCCACACTTGCCCCATGCCTCACCTCGCGTCTCAGCCTTAGGCCCCCTCAGGCGAAGCTTTGGCTTTGGCTTTTAGACGCGACTCAACTTGAGATTTTATTTTATTTTTCCATCAATATAGAAAAAAGTTTTGAGAACAATTGCTCAGCCACCCTGTACGCAGAGTTCTTTTGTTTTCATGCCGCTCGAGAAATTTGGGAATCCATACAATGGCGTACTTGTCCTTGCTCGACATAGAGTCACACACACACACACACATATACACAAAGTGGCACACCCAGCAGGTTGCGCTTTGGTTTCCCTGGCACAAAAGCTTCGTGCCACAAACGAGGCAAACAAAGACACTTCGTCGACTTCCCTGGTGACTTTTTCTTTTTCCCTGCCTAATTGATCATTTTTATATTATATAACTTTGAAATATCATCAAATCATGCCTTATATAAAGCACGTTTGCTTCAGCTTGAGTTTCAATCGAATGAAAGTGCAGCTATAGAAAAAATATACTTTTTTTTCTCTGCGTTTGCATTTTAGTTTGTTTAAATAAAAAATCGCCAAGTCACGCAAAAAATAAGTGCAGGAAAGCTAGAGCTGAAGACTGTTAGATACTCTGTAGACAGCTTTGACAACTGGTAGAAATTAAGTATATTCTTTACATAAGTAAGACAAATAATACAAAATTTATTAAGACAAATTTATTAGTTATTAAAAATTCACCAGTTGCAAACCTAATTCAGATTTTATTTATTGACAATCCAGAAGGAAATAAAATTGATCTATTAATAGATTTAAAGTACAGCATGAAATTGTGTTTAATTCTTAAAGATTTCTTTACCGTGCTACACACATTTCTACTAACTTAATATACCCTCTTTAAAACTACTTTCAAAGCGTAAATGCAGCTCTAAAAACATTGAACGCTCGAGTTCGGTTTAAAAAAAATACAGAAAAGAAGAAGAAACAGCTTGGAAGCTGGCAAAACAAACGAACAGAAAAATAGTTGAGAAAGAAAAGAAAAACGAAGCCAAATTAACAAGAGGTGTAGAAAAACGAAGCCAAAGTAAAAAAAACAGTACAGAACAGAACAGAATAAAAGAAAAATAAAGAATGAGAGATTCTAAGTTTGGAGCCAATAAAACCAGTTCGCAGTTCGCAAGTTACAGGTGAACCTGGGAAAGACTCTGGGGGAAATATGGCATATTATAAGTAGTACGCATAGCAGAGAGACATATGTACATATGTATGTAGATGAAGATGAAGACAGAGATCTCTTGAAGTCTCTGAGCCCGAACAATGCAACAAAAGGCAATTGCAATAAAGTTACATGTTAATTAAGACGGCTTCAGATAAAGACATCTTCTTCTCCGTCGTGTGTTGCACATTGCAGTTGTTGCCACAGTGTTGTTGCTGTCGCTGTTGCAGATGCATTTGACAGCAGGCAGTTGCACACACAGTTGCAACTTTCCCACACACACGCACACACACACAAAACTTTCACATAAAGCTCGAAATCTTGTAAAGCCCCAAAAAAACAACAACGAAAATAACAAACTGACAAACTGACAGGCCGACAAGCTGTCAGGCCCACCGTTAAGTAGGGGGGGGGATGCCTGACATGGTGATCGTGTTTGTTTCTTTTTTTCTTTTTGCAACATGCTGCAAGAAAAACACTTAAAACTGTAGAGCTTCGGATAAGTCGGAGATTTATTTATACATATTCATTCAGTGCATAATCTCAGCTATATATAAATCGCCCCTTCCGCTGCAGATATCGCGGATATAATGCGACTCAGTGCACCCCTTACTTATTGTATTTAATATAATATACATATGTCTATTATATATACATGCGTGTATGAGTATATATTTCATATGGATGTGTATATCTCAGTTTGTTTCAGTGCAGTCAATGCCACGCAAAGTTCATTAGCTGAAAAAGGCTAAACTAAACCAAACTGAACATTCCTGCGTGTGCAACCTGCTCGCATATCTCGAAAAAAAAGTTACCTGATTCTCGTTTGCAGACTATCTTGAGTTTGCCTTTTGAGCGTAATCCGGTTGGGTTATTTTCGCTTCTCTCGCTCTCTCATACACTCTCTTGCACTCAATTTGACTCTCAGTTATAATTGTGGTTAAAAAGGACTTTTTTTCGGTGGGGGAAATTTTTTCTGCGCGCGCACGTACACAACAACAATAATAACAACAAGAAGGAGAGGATAGACACACACACACACTCGCGCGTGAGACTCACTTAAGTGGGTGAAAGATGCTGCACCGTTTTAACGGTTTAACTCAATTGTTAAATGGGATGACGATTTTTTTATTTGTACTGTATTAACGAGGAACACGCGCTGCCGCTGCCACTGCCTGCCGATCGAGACTGTCCAGAGCTCTGCGAGAACTGAGCGCTGTAGCTGCGGCTGCGACGACTGCGACGGCGGCTGCGGCAGCGACTGCGGCGGCGGCGGCGGCTGCGGCAACAAGCAACACTTGAAATGCGAGAGGCAGCAGAATAACTCAGCTTGCCGCACACACACACATGCACAGAGCTAAAGGTGATTTGAGTTTGTGTCTCGTGTTACAGTCTGCGTGCTGCGATTGCACTATATAAATATTATATTTATATATTTGTTACATTTTAGCTTATCAATAACCCCCTGACATATTCAGTTAATGTTGTTGTTGTTGTTGCGTGATTGATGGCAAGCGAATGCATGTCACATTTCCGATAAGACGCAAAGCAATCTAAGCAAGATTCAAGACGACGTCGTACGAAGGGAGGTACAGCATAATCAGGCGTAAGAGAGTTTATTTACAATTCCATAGTTTATATTTAGAACACGTGATATAGAGAACTCACAAATGTTAGTGTATTTCACACCTTACTAAATTGATCTCACCAAAGGAAATTCCACTTCACACTGCTGTTAAAATCTCCCTTCCCCCACTAACAGGGAAATTATGTTAAATAACCCATAGAAAAGTCACTCAAGCTGTTGATTAGTTCAACACTTCAATTAACAGACCAATAACATAATGTTAAGTGATTTTTATAAATGGTGCATAAAATACAAAATATAAAAGGCTGCAAATGAAATTGTATTAAAGGCGAAGTCAATACAGATGCATACGTATGTATGTACATACATATGAATGTAAAGAATGGAAACTGAGCTGAATGAGTTTCTCATGTAAGCAGCGCAATAAGTTAAGCAGAGGGAGTGGTGAAGGTGGGATGGGGGCTGAAACGAGGTGACTTACGACTTCGCGCACGAAAGTTGGAATGTAAACAAAGAGCACAAATTGTGTAACAGGCACAAGGAGCAAGAGAGACGGCGAGAGCGGCAGGCTACGGCCGAACTGACCGTTTCTTTCACTCAAACACACAGGCAGAGAGATCCACAACGATTCTACATAGAGAAACAAGTTTTGAGTGAATTGGATTGAGTGAAGTCTGAAGTCAGTATAGTGGACATTGTTTTGGTTAGAGATCAAAAACAATATTGGATAAAAAGAATGCAAGGCGTAGAGTGAAGAAACTGAAACAGAAGAAATGTCGTTGACGCTGCGCATGCAAGGTGGACAGTACGAGCTCTCCTATGCATGTGTGTGTGTGAGTAGTTCAGTGTTTTTTTGCTTCTTTGTTTATCTTTCAGTTTTTTCAAATTGCGTGTGTGTGTGCTGCCACAAGATTTGTTTGTTTATGCGCAGAGTTTGCCTTGCCTCGACAAAGACAGTAAATAACATGCGCTGGTCTGCTCTTGGCTTTCATACCCTAGATTGCCTTGTCATTAATGGGTATAAGCGACTTATCTTCAAATTTGTATTATTGTTATTTTCCATGCAATTCACTTGAATTTCTTCCTTCTCTTTACCATTAGCCTCTCCACCGCCAGCCTCTTTACCTTCACACTCTCTCTTATTACCCTTATCACCCCTTTTCCATATCCTAAAGGACTGCAGTTCTTATATTCCAGCAACATTTCGGAGAGGGTACGTTAATGGCACCATCATATTCACAATGCTCAAAGGTAGCAGGTATCTGGCAACTGAAATAGGAAGCAATTGTTGCTATAATGATCACAGAAAGAAATAGAGAGGAAGAACATAAAAAATATTTCAACAAGTTGAGCTTACTAATAAAACAGCGTTTCAGCCTGCTTATTTTGACAGACAATAAGACCACACACTTGTGAATACTGTGCAGATTCCCCCACCTTAGGTGTTTTGCCGTACGAAGTTTTGCAGGCATTTCATAATTAAAATAATCCGATAAATACAGATATTATATATAGTAAACCATGCTAGTATCTCCACCAGGGATTTGCAATCTGTGCACCAAACTCTTGGAAAGATCAGGCCAATCAAAAGAAGTACAGACCCAAAATATATGTTGATCATCTTGAGGTTGTTTCACAATTACAATTGCCTTAGGGCCTGAAGCGAAAATGAGCTTTTATAGGGAGAGCTGCTTAGTTTCCCGAATCGAGGATCGTTTCAATCAAAGTTTATGCCCCCCAACAGAATGAAATAAAACCTTCAAAAATATCCGAATCGTTTTACTACTCATCGTTAGTTATGAATGAATAAATAATACAGATATCACAAAGATATACACTTTTCTAATATACCAATATCTATCTTATTGATCAATAGCAACTACTATCGATAAGAAAGTCTTTTGCATTAATATATGATATAAATATTGTTGTTTCTGTTATACATGTACGACGACTGATCGATAGTAATTAAAACAAACGATAGTAGCTACTATCGATATATTGTTTTTCAGCAGATAATGTATATATATGTATGTATATATAGTAAAATGATTATGTATATATACGTCATACTCTACTTATACATAGATTCGATATACAAAATAGAAAATATTTGACAAATCGATTAATCGATATCCTGACTCTCTCTCTTACGCCGGGTGTTCGAGGCCGCCTTCCTCTTGGCCTCTATGGCAGCACAGGCCGCCTTGTAAGCCGCCCCCTTGGTCTTCTCGTAATCTCATCTCGCCGCCTCCATTTGCTTCTGCAACGTGATCAGTCGAGCCTTTGCCGCCTCAAGCAACTGTACCTTGGCGCCGAGCTCCTGTTGTGCACCCAATGCAACCGACTGGATGTTACCTAAGTTTTCCTTCATCTGTTTGTGCAAAGTGTCCAATACTTCGAATTGTTGCGTTGCCGATCGTGCCGCTTCCACAGCTGCATTCATATTCGCCTCGGTGTTCTGCAACGAGGCAGTCTCCTCCTCGACAACCGCATTGGCCTCATGGGTTTCAACCTCCAGCTGTTGCACCATCATCTGTTTACCCGTCAGCGCCGCCTCAGCAGCCTTCGCCGACTGAAAGGCCTTCTCTGCCAGCTCTTGTTTAATATGCTGTGCAGCCAGCTGCCCTGCGGCTTGTTGCGCATCATTGGCCGCCTTCGCATCCTGTGCCGCTTTGATGGCAATGTTCGATGACTTTTGCTTGGGATCGCCGGGCGTAAAGATTTCATTGACATTACATTTCGCGTTGACCGGCTCACAGTCCCTCCCTTTGCCTGTTTCAACAACTGTAGATGTGCCACTTTCAGCTCCGCTAGACGTACCACCCGATGAGGCACCCAGTATGGCCGCCGTTTCCTCCTGACCAGGTATACCCTGTATGCTTGCAAAGTCGGCATACACTCCAAGTGGACAGATGTGGCGTTTCCAGTGATGGCGCTAATATATATTTTTTATGTTTATGTATATATTTTTGTGTATATATGTATAGCAGGCATACCCCTAACTTACCCTAACAAGCTTGAATCCCGTTGCGATCTTGTTTAGATATAATAGCGATGATATGACGAGGAATAGCCAAGATATCGAGCAACTTAAACGCATGAAGATTGTTAGGTATATAACATGCACGTTGCTCATCGCACTGGATTACATAATATAGAGAGATATACAAAATATAAAATTGAAATATATATTTGACATTTCCGGCCAGAGTTCGGATAACTTTTTTGATGAGTAAATAAAAGCAATACTTTTTTGGGAATGGTCTCAAGGGAATAACTGTCTGTTATGCTCATGCAATGGGAATATATTTTATATACATTTATATAATATCTAAATATAAATGTATTTAAGATATAGCAAGAAAAATATACACTATAAAATTATACAGTAAATTAAATATTTGTAATAGGATACAAATTTTATAATTTTTAAATGTTGGATGAGTTTTATTACGAGGAATATATGTAGTATAAGGTATATTGAAGTCGATAAAGCCGTATATGTCTCTCTGATAGCCTTTACATATCTGCGCAGAGAATATAAAACTTGAAAATACCCAATTTGATGAACAGATGTTTTATTATTACATAAAAATCTAGTTCTTATTTTAAATTTACCCGTAAATCGAAGAAAAAATCAATACTTATCGTAATCCTAAAGCTGGAACGTTTGATTGTGAACGTACTATAATTAACACTGAAGTTATTTATAAAATAATATTAGAGATGTACTTATTTCCAAGAAACTGCCTGCAAAGTATGCAATACAAAATATGGTAAACATAGAAGTAATATATTTAAAAAATTGTTTTAGTCAGTTGGGTAGTTGGTATATCACAGTCGAGCAGACTTAACTGTACCTTTTGAACTTTTGAGCAGAGTAACTGATAGTCGCTCTCTTAAGTTCTCTTACAGAGTAACTACTAGTCAGTCAATTGAAATGTATACGAATTTACTGCGCATGAGCTGACACGGCACATTCATCTTGCACATTGTTATTTCCATATCAAGCTCAACTGGACGCTGCACTCTCCACGCATGCGTGCTATCCCTCTCTCTCTCTGTCTCTCTCTCTCTCTCTGCAAACATTGTAGCTCAGCATATTCTCAAAATTGTTTTCTATTTTCCCTATTTTTGTTGCTCTCTGCGTGTTGCTATGTGTTGAGATTTTTCTCTGTTTTTCATATTTTCCGGATTTTCACGGGGATTTGTTGTCGCCAGCGATGATATGATGGATACGTTTATTAAGCATTAGTGGGTGGTGCAGGAAGGGGTGGCAGGAGTAGGGCGACTTTTGGGGGAGGGGGAGTTGGGTCAGTTGCTTCGCAGTTTGCGCTGGCATAATAAATGATTTCCGATATTGGCAGATGGCGATGCAATAACTCAGAGATGGCGAAATGCAACGTCATGCTGCCTGCTTGCCGCCATAGTTGATGACGCTGCCGATATGCGAAACCAGATCCCAATGGAATGCGAGAGACGCTGCTCTAGGCCCCTCTGCACCCCTCTTCACACTGCTTGCCCCTTGCAACTTCTGCTCGCCTTGCTGCTTCTTCAGCAAATGTGTCCAATAGTGTCGCAGATGAGGAAACCCAGCCATGCGGCAAAGAATCACACACAGTCTCACACTCACCAAGACTCACTTGCACACACACATGCATACATACTGTACACACACAGTTGGCACACTCTCATACTCTCAGCACCGCAGACATTTGCACATTTTCTGCAGACTCACAATCAAATTCAATTGCAACTTGATACGACAAGCCGAGTGAAATGATTACATATATAACATATATATCCTATATATTTGAGTATGTTTGTATGCATGTACTGCTCTTATTTATTGCGTGCTCTTTTGCAGCCTCTACCCGTACCCCTTGCCTTACCCCATGCCCCTCTGTGCCCCTTGCAAAGTTGACCAGCTTCAGCAGCAACAAATGTCAAGTATCACGTTGCATAGCGGCTTCTTTGCAAAGCCTGGGAGTGTGTGTGTGCTTGTGTGTGCGTGTGCTAGTGTGTACTAGTGTGTGTGCTAATGTTTGTGCTAGTATGCGTGGCCTTTGTTGCCACTTAATGTTCTCCTACATTGTCGCATCAAATATCGTTCTCTCATCAGTCTCTGCCGACGCTCTTTGGCGCCTTTTCTATTATTTTCAAATTAGTGCAGAGTTTTCCCTACCAATTTTCCTACTCACCACACCCAGTCTGTCTCCCCCCTGATACCTCTCCCCTTTTCCCCTTTGCTGACATTCCTTGCTGTCGTTTGGTGCCTTGTAACGTGTTAATTTAATTATGATTAAGTTGAATTTGCCTACGTCCCACGCTGTGCCTGGTACTCTCCTCCTCCTGTCCATACCCACCCCTTTTCCACTTTGTTTTTCCTGCCTTTTTTTTTTTGGTGTATGTGATCCACTTGGAACGCCATCGCCATCGCTGGTTTGGCACATTTGGCCCAACAGTTTGTCAAGACCGAAGTTGGAAAGGGTTTACGGCGCTTTAATTTGCTGCCATCATGCTTTACCTTTCACACACACTGGCATACACACACACACTGTCACACTCACACACACTTACACACATATTCACACGCATCACGCTGACACGCACACACTTGAGCTTTTCCTGCTTTTCCGCATGCAGCCCTTGCTTGTTGGGCACGCAGCTAAACACACACATACACTAAGCACACTCTACTTCACACTCCCACACACAATCACGCACTCTCTAACACCTACATATGTTTGAAAATTATAAGTAATTGGATTTTTCTGACCAGAATTGTTTCAGTTAAGCTTTAACCTGCCTTTAGTTTTTGGTCTAGGTAAGTGTTTATCCCACTGGCTTAGCCAGGGGATTCTACGACTCCCGAAACAATTTGAGTTACATATTTGCCTTGTTATTTGATATGTTTCTATATATACACATCATTCCAATTGATCCACTCTAACACGTAGTCTTTGAAAGGGTTGTTGAGGGTTTGCCTTTGCAACAGGAACTAGGTGTTTATTTATATATCATAATAGATTGAATTTCATTCGTTTTTAGTTGAGTATTTCAGCGATAGCTTGACATATTATGCATTAAATAGATTTATAGATACAATATATATAATATCCTCAATTGGATATAGATACAATATATATAATTTCCTATCATATCTATGGTATTTATGTAAGGAATTGAATTGGAACCAAACATAAGTTTAGATTTAAATTGATCAAGTCTTTTAATCATCCAGAAACAATAAGTAATAGAGTATTTGAGAGGCAGCTTATCCTGTTATAGCTTGAATTGATATATATTAATTTAGATATAATAAACAAAAGGATATTTTATTATCCTAACTATTCTATGATATTTAGGAATTAAATTAGAATAAGCATAAGTTTAGTACTAAATAGACTAGGTCTCCACCTCATAACAACTTTATTTCTTAGAGTTTACTCAATTTGAAGTTCATTATAAATTTATTTCACTAATATTTCAATATATTCATATCATATATAGTATATCATTTGATAAATACAACTTATTATGTGCCAGACAGACGGCCAAGTAAACTTCAGTTTTAATTGAATAAAAACCAGAGCTAGCAAAACAACTTTCAGCATAACTAGCATACAAATGTTGAACTGCAGTTCAAACTTTGATCGTTGTAGAGATAAATAATCATATTATAACTACCCATAACTTCATAGACAGCAAACATCCTTTTGACTACAAATTCTTATTCGAAACCACAATAACCAAGCCGCATCTCATGTGGCAAACTAAGTAAGTCTCCCAGCTTGATGCCATAAACCGTAGCCCGTTCCGGAATACATATAGATATATGTGTGTGTATATAATGTATATATAATGTATATATTTATATCGATCCTTAAAAGGGACTTTACAACTTTGTTTTGTGTCGCCGCAGCAGGAAAACTCATAAGTATTTTATTGCTTTCGGCGACTGTCGATTTGCCACTCCTTGCTGCACAGACCTGTGTGTGCTTAGTGTTGCAAGTAATGTGCAACAGTGCCACACACACACACACCGCATTAGTTATTAGCTGGTTTGAAGTAAGTAGCAGCTGCATTTCGACCACAACAATGTGCCACACCGACATCATAATAATGACTTGGGGAAGCTTCACTGTACGGGCAGAGAATGCAGCCCTGCCCCAAAAACCACAAGTTACACACACGCACACACAGACACAGACTGGCATACACACATGCTTATATCAAGTTCGCATTTCCCCAAGTAGCATTGGCTTGCCATGCCCGGGGAGCCTGCCCCCGCCCCCCTGCACCTGCTGCTCCCTTCAGCACAGCAGGAACTCATCCTTGCGTCGGCAACTTCCGCCAGTTTTCTAGATTTTCCGCTGCTTCTATTGCACATTTCACATGAAACTCCTGCGCTGCCTGCTTGCCTGTGTTTTCATTTTCGTTTTTTCTTTCTCTCCCCCTTGTCTCCCCTTCCTCTTGTTCTGTCTCTCCCTCTGGCCGGGAATCCTTTGTGATTTATTGCATGAATAATGTTACCAGATTCCACATCCTTAACCCTGGTGAAGCTTTAGCCTGCCGTATAACGACTGCATTTGCCAAAAGGTTAATTTGGCTTACAGCGAAAATCTATTTACAGTTACGATGAGGCAACGCCTACCTCCCCCTATCCCCTGCCCCTACCTCCACATAGCGTACTATGTAGTGATAATCCAGTGTTTATCCCAACCATGTACTCGCCACATATATGAAATTACACTCTCCTCTCTTTCTACGCCCTTCCTCTTGCCTGCTTCTCTCTCTCTCTCTCTCTCTCTCTGTGTTCTCTGTTCTTGTCCTTCTTCATCTTCCATTCATTGGCCATTCAAGCGTTTCTGTCAATTATTATTATACGAGGCTGAAGCGAAAGTTTACGCTGCCCTGAATAAATGATTGAACGCCCAAGTGAAAATAAACAACTTTCTGATACCCATCAATACCATGGGGGCCTTACAGGGCAAACTGACTACATTGCCAATAATGTTCGCCAATTTTTACGCTCTTCTGCCCTTTCATTTCGTTCGCCTAAAGGCAATGCAAATTTTAAGGCAATTTTCGAGCGAAACAAAACGAGAAAAAACAACAATAGGCGAAGGATAAGGAAAAAGGAACAGCTGAGGGGGAAGCACAAACCATTGGTCTCTTTGAAGTCAGCTGTATGAGGAGCGAGCTTACTGAAATTTGCTGTAACTATAGCTTACTTTAGCAGTCTAAAGATATCCCAACCTGAACTGGATCGCTTAAGTAGAAGCTGTGTTAACAGAGATATACCAAATGATATACTTGAGTTGGTCTCTTTGAGAGCTCTCTGAATGTGTAAAGGCGCAGATCTTGAGATTGCCTTTTTTGAACTCAGCTTAATAAAGAGCTAGCGTAATGCAATTTGCTGTAACTGTAGCTTATTTTAGCTTTATCAACATATCCCAAACCGAACTGAATTGATTAAGTAGAATCTGAGTTAACAAAGGGATACAATATGATATACTTAAGTTAGTCTCTTCGAACTTAGCTTAATAAAGAGCTAGCTTCATGAAATTTGCTGTAACTGTAGCTTATTTTCTGAATTGATCAATTAGAAGCTTAGTTATCAGAGGTATACAACATACTTTGTAAGCCTCTTCGAACTCAGCTCTACGTAGAGCTAGCTTGCTATAACTCAGCTTAACTGTAGCTTACTTTCCTAGTCTCAACATATCCCAAAACTAACTAAATCGCTCAAGTGGAAGCTGAGTAAACGGACTAATACGATATGATAAGCTGCAGCTGGCTTCCTTTTCTACAGCTAAGCTTGCCTTTGTTTTCTTTTCAGACAGAGTAAAATTAGAGTATTTATGTCCAGGGTATTTAAGCTTTTGAAATGCAACAGATAAGGCAGTTTCTTCTTCTTCTTCTGCTCCTTCTTATTCTTGCTTTTACGCCAGACTGAGTAGAAATAATGGCAAAAACTATCGCAATATTTTGTGGCACTTAACGCCAGGCGCTTGTTGGGGGTTATGTGCAGCACACACACACACACACACAGAGTCTAGTGTTGAACGTAAACAAACATGGCGGCTTCCGCATTACCCCGGGAAATGTGCATTGTTCGTAGCAGGGCCAGGCTGCCTGGCAATTTGCATGGAAACTGAAAATAGTGTCGTTCCATTGCGACGCTTTTTTGTTGCCTTTTAATCGTTGTTTTTTCCTCCCGCTTCCCTCCCCTCGTCCTTTTCCAGTGGCTGCTGCCCCTGCTCTTTTGCTGTTCCGTTCTATTTTTTGGAAAAAGAAAACACAGCTGAAAATTGCAGAGAATCCTTACACGGAATTGTTTCCATTGTTGTTTGCTCTGATAACTTGGCAGCGTGCATGCACTCCTTCCCTACTTCCCTTCTCAACTGTGGCTGGCAACCGCCCTCTCTCTCCCTCTCTCTCTCTCTCTCTTCATGTCTCTTTCTATCACGCTGCCAAGTTGCTTTAAGCTAATTTGCATCATGATAAATGAGTTTTTTAACGCCATTTTGGCAAAAGTCCAATGCAAAATGTCGCCCAGGAAGATACCATACATGTAGCACTCTTACCTGTAGTATCTTATAGCGGGGTATACAGTTAACGTAACGAATGTACCGTAAAACAACAGGTTTAGCTCTGCAAAAAACTCACTCTCTTGTTTAGTTTGTTTGTTTTTATTGAAATTTTTCATGTCAAGTTTTTATTCATAATATTTTTATGTAAGTTCAGTTTTTGGTTTTCCTTTTACTTTGTCTTACTTTATGTATGTAAATATGTATGTATGCAAATGACTATATCGTATGTATATAATTCTGTTTTCATATTTTGTTTTCTTTTTGTTGTAGGCTTCCTGATCGAGAATGAGAACGAAATAAGTATTCGAGTTAAATGCGTTTCGACATCAAATATTTATGTGTGTATATATTATGTGTAGGTATGTATGCATGTATGTGTGTGTACGTTTTATGTACTATTTCCCAATGCCTACATCGTAGAACTGCACTTGAGTGAGGGCTCAGAGGATTCAGATCCATATTTTACGGTATACTATATCGAGAATAATATGTTTAACGTTCTAGAATTGTTTCACTCTGTGTGTTAAAAACGACAAACTGGGGCCTTGAAGTACTTTATGATGATCATATCAATCATTATATATAATATACTGATAATATAATCAATATTATATATAATAATATACCATATTATCATTATTATAATTGTGCTGAGTGTTTTGTAAAAGGTTATCGATATACGTTATCGATATTACTGCCCAGTTCAGTTCAATAAAATATTACGAAGTTAAAATATTGGGGGGGAACTAGTTGGGATATATATAATATTGTATATGGTTTTTTAAAATGCCAATCGCATTCAGCCGAGCCGAGCCGATATCGAGCCCGTCTCTCTCCCTCTCTCGTTCTTTATCGCGCAATACTATTGTATTACTTTTTACAATATTTACACTAAGTGTTTTTTTTTTCATTTTCATTATCTTTTTTTTTTGATTTTCTTTAAGTTTTGCATTTCCTTTTTGTTTGGTTGTATGTCTAAAATGTACTTATATATCAATCTTTTCATATCCGTTTCATATCTGTCTGTTTTCGGCTTCGCTTATATCGCGCTATATATCTCTATATGTCGCTGTCACTCATCTGAGATCAAATACAGAAGCTGATATTATACTGACCAACATTTTACATGTTGTTTGAAATTTATTTAAATTTGTTGAAATAACTTTTTTAGTTTTTATGTTTCTCTTTTTTTTTTTTTTAATTACGGGAAGGTTTTTTCATCATTAATTCTTTTGTAATTGAATAGAACAACTCGGCTAATGATCTATGTAGAAAGTACGCCCAGTTGCAATTGTTGGGCAATGTGTTTTATTCCAACTGCCCGATCAGTCGAACTGGTTTTTAAGATAGTATAAACTGGAGAGTTGCAATAAGGAACTACTTGGCATATCGTTTAACTATCGATAAAGGTGCAAATTGCATCGATTCAATGTGTGGAATTTCGACAGTAAAGTGCGATTTCTCGATAGTATAAGGTTTCAAGTAGAGAACATCTTTGTAAATATTGCAACAAAAAAATCCCTATTCAATAGTTCTATATTTACCATTGAAAAATCACACTTTCTTATCGACTTTTCACACAATAATCGATCAACAATTTACACAGATTTCTTAGAAACAACAAATTGCTAAACAGTTTCGATTATCGCGTGGTTTAACTAAATTGTTCGATACTCGTCAAGTTGGTACACATAAATATTTTCTTTTTTATCGTCTTTCCTTATTTAGGTATAGATTTGCATTGCATCTCTGTTATTTATATCGATTGTTGGAAAACAAAACTACAATTTGTCTTAATAAATGTATTCAAATTACGGTTATACATGGTAATTAATGTCTATATGGGTTTATTTTTTTTTTACTTCTTTATCTTCATTACCTTTTTGCTTGTTTTTTTCATGTTGGTTTTTGTTATTTTGTAAAACGAGTATCAGGGATAAAAACTAACATTTTTGACACTTAAAAAATCAGTTTAAGTTTCTTTTTTGTTGCTACCAAACATATTTAGACACGTCCTTTGCGAGCAGCTAAAGCCGGAGATAAGAGCAGAAGAAATATTTCGCATTATGATATATTATTATATAGGAATATGAATTATATGTTTAATATTCTTTGTTGGGTTTGCCAAGTTACCTTTGTCCTTATTCTTGCGCTGTTCCTTGGCACTCTTGTCCTTGGACTTGCCGGGCTTGCAGTTCTTCTTGATGACGCGTGTTGCCTCGCAGGATGGATCGCTGGTTGCCTTCAGCTTGTCGGCACGGGTCATCTGACCGGTAACGCACTCGGACCAGGTGCCCTTCTCATAGCGGCATGCTTCAAAGAGTAAGATAGATGATATAGGGAAAGATGAAAGACATTATAAGATATGATTGGGAAATATGTAGGTTGAATGTATAGTACTTATACATATGTCACTATCAGTATCTCTTATTTTGCCTATTATTAAGTATTTCTCTCTTTATCCATTCCTTCTACTCACCCTTTTTGCACTTCTTCTGTATGGTGCGTGTGGGATCGCAGGCTGGATCGCCCTTCTTCAGTGTCAAGGTACGGGAACGTGTATTGGTCTTCGTATCGCATTCGGTCCAAGGATTCTTGCCATATCGACAGGAGAGGCCTATAGAGAAGTGTGAGGATTATAGCAGCTTGTAGCACATGTGTTGGTTCTACTCCTTTGCCATACCATCGCTCTTTGTGCCACGCTCGTTGCGTATGAGCACCTCGTGATCATCCTCCTCCCAGACCTCGCCCTGTATGGCCGTTGTGGGCTGCGTCAGCTCAGCCACAGGCAGTGCCAAAGGCGTCTCCTGACCCTCTGTGGTGGCATACACCATGGTGGTGCATACAAGTGCCGACCATATCAACAGCGTGGCCAGCAAAAGCCCCTTATAATTATTATTATGCCACATGCTGTGTGAGTTCTGGCAACAACAAACAAGATTCGAATACAAAAGAAAAAACAAAATTAACTTATTATAGCTGTTGACTTTTTCTCCGGAAATATTTGTATAATTAAATTAATAAAGCTTCTTCTTCTTCTTCTTCAGTTGCGTGCTTGGGCTTTACGGCCCCATCCCCTCTGTAATGAGCTCTAATGCAGCACATTACTCATACGCAGCGTGTGACAGCGACAGCAGCAGCAGTGTCTGCAATTACGACACTCGTGGGGCAGATAAAATAAATTCCCGAGTACGTTTTGTTTATCCGGCAGATAAGCCTTGCCTCTGCCCATTATTTTTATGCAGTATACGGAAGCTTAAATTATATTTTATTGAAGTACACTGAGGGAAATTGTGGAGGAGGGTCTTAGAAGGGCTTTATTTTCAGGTAAGTGCAAGCTAACTGTAAAGTATCTTGGTTTTGAAATGGATTGTTGATTCTATGGCAAGTTAGCTTTCTTTAGATCTGAACTTCAGCAACTTATAGAGACGTTTGAGCATTAGAAGAGGTAAATAAAGAAAATGTTCTAAAGCATTCTTTAGCTGCCAACTTCAAAACCTTATACATTCCATAGAGTAGCAAGAAAGCTAGTAAAAGAAAATATTCTTCACTTCAAGAAGTTCTCAGCTTTCTTTTATTTTTATATTCCCTTTCAAGCTGAACACAGTTCGCATTTCAAAAGGAGTTACTTTATCATTATATCATTATTTTTCCTATTCGAGCTCTGCCATTAATCAACTTCAATTCAATTACATTTAGAGTATAAGGCAAAAAATGTCATGAGATAAATAAAAAAATGTAATTGATTCTAGTTTCGTGGCAGCATAAAAAACAGGAAGCCTGTTTTTCTCCGTCTCTTCGCCAATTCTGGTTGGGTCATAAATTTACAATTGCCTGGTCGCTGTGACAGCAACCTCCTCCCTTGGCAGGTTGGTTGGTTTGCCCTCTAGGGAGGGAAATGCAAATTTAATTAAAAGTATGTACTGCATACTTACTGGGGAAAGCGTCCTTAGAAGTGCTGGCTCAGTGACGCAATATATCCTGGATTTGTTAACCGAAATAGTTGCGGTAGAGTGAGATCAAGAGAGTGCGAGTGGGGGAGGGAGAGAGAGAGCACAAATAGCATAAATGAAATTTAATTACTCTGCTTTTGAATCAAGTTTTTCTTTTTCGCTGCTGCTGTGGCTGCTGTGGAAAATGTCAAACTACGCAGCGCTGGACATACACAGACACACACACACACATACAAACAGAGTCCCACACACACACAGAGACAGAGAGTTGTCTTGAACTAACCGTTATACACACACAATCTGCTGCACACACACACACAAACAGAGAGAGACACTAAGCAAGTCGATTGGTTCGAGCTGCGACGACAACTGAGACGGAGACTGCGACTGAGACCGAGACTGCGACTGAAACAGAGACTGAGACTGTGACTGTGACTGAGGCAGAGACTCAAGCTGAGACTATATAGATTCCTCTGGCGGATCGAGCTGAACTGTTCTCGTTGCGCGTCTCTTGCAAACTGACGGGCGAAGCTGGCAAAAAGCTGCAAAAAGGCCGCAGCATATCCTGAAGGATGTACGACTCTCCGGCCAGCCCGACTGCCATCTCTCTCACAAGAGAGAGCCGCACAAAAAGAGAGAACAAGAGAGAGAGAGGTGAGAGAGAGAGTTCACGCGCACCCAGGGCTTTTATCAATGAGCTGCGCATGTTCCAAAAATAAACGCTTGTGATTTTATTTTTATCCCCGACTCGCTTCCTGCTCCACGCTCCAAGCGGACACAGGCTGCAGCCCGGCCATTGTTGCAGCTTTGAGTGAAATTTAATGAGTTTTCCTCTATTTCTTTTTGCCCCTGCCCTCGCGCGGGGGAATGGCTGGCACCAAAATAAACAATAATATTTTTTGGAAAATTCACAAGTTGCCAGATATGATAGCGTAGATAATCAATAAGCGCGAATATTTGCTCAGTTTAGCAAATGCTACGATATAATAACAGAAATGCAAATCACATTGCCACTACCCCGTAACTGTGGGGTAGCTTAGACTAGGTGAAGTTAAGGTGAAGTTTAGGTAAGTTTAGGTGAAGTTTAGATGAAGTTTAGATGAAGTTTAGTTAACTTTTAGTTGACATTTAGTTGACGTTGAATGAACTGCAGTTTGAAGACCGGGGAAGAGTATAATAATACGCTAATATACTCTATAATCTGTCATTGACTTCTGCTTAAAGTGCCCTATATAATTGTAAGTATCTCCTCTAAGTATGCTACAAAATTGAGTACATTTTAACTACAAATAGTAGAGTCTAGCACTTAAATTCAAGTTGAGTTAAAAGCAAGAAAATTGTGGCAAAATAAAGACTGAACTAAATATAACATAGTATCATACCTCTAAATATTTTATATACACTAAACAGCAACAAATTATTCGCAATGTTTCCCCATTCCCTCTACTTGAGTTACACAAGCAAATCTTAGTGCTTACAGGGTATGCGGCTTTCTGGCATAATCAAGTTACTCATGGGAACATACATACCTCACATAGTTAGTAGCTGCCGCAGTCTCTGCAACTGCAAGCCGGGGAAAATGTAGAACATTTCCCCCTTGCACACACACAGAAACTAAGCAGAGAAGCGTTCGATATGGCACGACATGCTACTACTACATACATACATATGCGGGACACCACGACCCTTTGGGCCCGCTACAGCCTCAGCTCGTTATCCTTTGGTTCTCCGTGGCCGTGGTGCGGTTCTGACTCGACGACTCACAACGTGGTGGCGCGTTTTTTACAGCTCGCGCCGCACGGCGTCGCGTTGTACGTGGATAATCACTTGACTTGACTCGCGAGCAACCTTTGGGCAACAGCGTAATGAACTGACTCGGCTCCTGGCTTCTGGCTCAGGCGTTATCCCTTATCGTTGTCGTGTGCTCATAATGCCAGCTCATCACAAGCAACGACAGGCTCTACCCTTCCTCTTGCTTCCCTTTCCAACTGCCTTCCTCCCTTCTTGCTGCCTTCCGTTTTTCTGCTAGTTAATTTTTCGTGTGTGCCAAGTTTGAAATATGAAGAACAACGGAAGAGGTGAGAAGAAGCAGGATGAATGTGTGGTAGAGCAGAATGTAGTGCTGAAGGTAGTGCAGGAGGTAAGGCACAGTGTAGATTAGGAGGTAGGAGGGAGGGGGTAGAACGGGGGGTGACCTCCGGGTAGACATGGAGGTTGAGCAGGAGGTACAGCAGGAGGTACAGCATGAGTTGGAGCTGAGGGTAGTGCAAAAGGTAGCGCGGGTAGAGAGGCCCAACTAGCTGGCTCACTAAACCTAAACGACTGAGATTTCCATGTTTACATTCTCGCTTGAGCGGTTAAATTAAATTTTATGCACTAATTATGGTCGGCCTTACATGCTCCCCTACCCTCTCTGCCCCTCCCCCTTTGCTGCTGCCCACACTGAGGTGTGCATATTAAAAATGTAATAGAAACTTTTCCCCTTACTGCGGCGTTACCCGTGGATACCTTTTTCGCAGGCAAACATTCTATATACTTTTGACGTTAATCTCTGCATGTTCTGCACACCAGTAATTCCTTTCTCCCTTTCTCTCTCTTTCACTCTTTCCTTCTCTCACTCTTTCCCTCTTTATCTGTTGCCATCTCTGGCTCTGATTGAATTTCCTTGCGCCTGAGATGGCTGATGACAGCCTTTTGGGTTGCGTCATCGCCATTGACAGGAAAGTGCTCGGAAAAGAAATTAAAAATCAGATGATAAATCGCTTACAAAAGTAAAGGAAGGATGGATACGTTACGATGGCTTGGGAAGGAAGCATGTAATATGATAGGCAGGCAAGGCATCAGGCAGGATAGCACCACAAATAGTACTTGGCCATGGCCGAGTTGTCATTGAATATGATATTTACCAAAATGTACAAGACTTTGGTATTGTGTAACTGCCGCAATTGAAGGGGGAACTAAATGAAATTTGTGTGTTAGGTAGGGAGTATATTTCACTTTGTGTACACCAAAATTTAGCTGGATTTGAATATTAATAAACCAGAAAACATCTATATTTGCATTGTAAGAGCAGTAGATAATGTGTGCCTGTCATGGTCAACATTAATTGCATGAAATAATCTTCAAACATTAAATTATATAGACCTTACTATCGATTCAAATAAAGATTTTATGAATTTTTGTGAATTTTATGTATATTTAAAAAAAAAAACTCTCCTATAGTTCTTAAAAAATCACCTTTTACATGCCAACCAAGAGAATGAATTTACGCTACATAAAATATGAACAAAATTGCACATTATTGTTAATTTGATAACAACCTTGATGAAATTTGCAGGCACTGTGAATTCTATATTAGACTAGCTGCATACCAAATTTGATTACGATTGACGAGCAGACTGCATAAATAACACTTACAACATTGAATAACTATACCAATGTTAAAGTAAGCCTCATACAACTCTTGTGCGCTATATAGAAGATATACTAAGCTAGCTGTATGCCAAATTTCAGCACTATTGACTGGCGTACAGCAGGGATAACAACAAAGTATATATGCAGTATGTATATTTTGTATATTTTTTTACGCTCTCCTGTCGCGTGTGTGTCGGCAGCCAAGGTAATTAATATCCATATCCGTTGTGTGTGTGTGTGTGTGTGCTCACTGACAAATATTGTAAGGTATGGCCTGTTTGGCTGCTGCACAGCTTGGGTCCTCGTACCGTTATACGCTTTAATTGCACTGCGCCAGCAGCAGCAGACAGACATCGAAGCGAAGGAGGCAGGGTTGGCATTGGTGTAGTGTAGGGTCTGATGGGTGGGCGGGGCGTTGTTATTGAGACCAACAGCTGTCATAAAATTTAATAATGCAAATGTAATTAAGTCACATGGTCAGTTGCAAACCCGAGTCGCAATTCACACCGTATCGAGGGAGGTTCCCCAAACCTCAAACGGAAAATATACGCGTGGCAACGCGTACCCCCTCCCACGATCTGCCACAGTTCCTGTGATGCTGATTGCATTACCTGACAGTTCTCTCTCTCTCTCTCTCTCTGTCTCTCTTTGCACCCCGTCGTCGTCATGTTGGGTCAAGCGCCAGCTAATATCCTGTTGCAACAACGACAAAGCTGATTCCCCCTCCGCTTAGGACCCTCTTACCTCTGTGTATTATTAATTAGTTGCATCGCTCGAAAGTAGGCAACGAATCGTTGTGTAATCTGTCTATGCACATTACTCGATTATAATGCACACAACACACACTGCACGAGGCCGCATTATTCAAATTTGCGTTGAACAAAATGCCCATTGGCTATGAATGCGAATTTAAATTAGAATTTGATGTTGGTTTAAGTGGGTTATACTCTGTAGTGGGTGAGCAGCAGAGTTGTCATGACTGCTGAGCAGTAAGAACGGGTAAAGCTGAGATCAATTTCACTTTATCTTCCACTAAAGTATATATCGTTTAAAAACCTTTTGATTGCCAGCTCTCAATTGTTCTACAGAATAGAGAGTATTTAGACAAAGGTTGCCTTGTTTATTATTAGCTTTTATTGTGGTGTAGATCTTGGTGGTTTTCTTCTTGCGCTGCTACCTTTTGAGAGGGTACTCTTCTCCAGCATTTAGGATTAGTCTTCTTCATTCCAATCTCTGGTTAACCTCTTCTTTTCGCAGTTTTTTATTGATTATAGTCTTTTGGCCTACCGACATTATGTAGAGAAGGAGAAGGTCCACAAGTTAGCAAAGTCCCCTTAACCCATAGTAATTTTTTGGAAGAACTAGTGCCTTTCATTCCTAAGTCTTTTATTGAGTCTATCCACCTTCATTCTCAGTGCTACTCATAAGATTTGTCTGCACCATTTCTATCTATTTACTTAGGCATAACCTCATCCATTCTGAGCTCTTTGACAGCTTACTCATCTCCATTTCCAACTCTTTTTTTTTGGGGTTAACCTCCTGCATTGTCAACTCGCAGCTGCTTACGCTACTGCTAACAGGGTATTCAGTCTAAAGCCGCTTTACTTATTTCTGTGACAGTTCTTCTTCGGTTTGATGTCCACTTGACCCATTTCACAGTCGATGTCAACCGGCTGTCCGCCTGGTAATGCTGCTTCGGCTTCTGGCGGCTCTAGTTGAAGTGCGTTTCCAGTGGCATCGCAAGGCGTCGCACAAGCATCATCATTCTCTCGACTCTCGCACAGAAGGAGAAGCTGGCGAAAAATACTTTAATATACAAAATGCGAAGCTGGCCATAAAAACTTGGCGAGCGTGCAGACTTAAGCAAAGTGCAACCGGAGCAGGAGCAGCAGTTGCAAAAACAACAAGCCCGGCAGCAGACGTAGACGAAGCAGAGCGAACACTCTTGAGGCGACTTCGGGCAAGAACTGCTGCAGCTCCGGCTGCTCCTTGGCTGGCTTTCCGGCTGCTTCCCTTTTGCGTGACTGAAATAGTCAAAAAGAAGAAGAAGCAGCAGAAGAGGAGGAATTCAATTCAAGAAGGTAAGGAAAGTGGGCGTAAAAAAAAGAATTCGTTACTTTTTCTTGGTTTGTTTGTCGCTTGCCGAACCAGTCGAGTGATAATAATAATTCCACAGGGATGTGGGCGGTAGGGGAAGCGATAGCAACGCTTAAACGTAACACAATCAGCCTAAAACCAAAGTAACTACATTTACAGCTCTTTAACTGGCCCAATCGTTGGCCATAAAATGTGTTGCAGCACCCTCTCCCTGCACTGCCTTCTCGTAATTGAGTTGCAGCAAAAGAAGATGCTGGCAAAGCCAAGCTAAGCCAGGCCAGGCCAGGCAGAGGGTGCCCCTTGGCAGAGAGCTGCAGCGATGCAGTCAAGCAAGAGATCACGTGCCTGGAATTCATTTGTAATTTAATGCCTACGACGACTACGACGACGACGACCACGACGAGTGTGTGCAGCATTTGTGGTGCTTCGCCTAATTGTACGACTTTGGCCAATACACTTCGCTGCACATTTGGGCCAAGAGCCCGAAATGCAACTCGCCGGCAGGCCTACTACACAGACTCTTGCCTGCTGCTCTCTCACTGTGCACTCAGCATTCTTTTGTCTACCATCTACAGTTCTACAGTTCATGCAAATAATTCAAATTTTACACTCTTTGCAAGTTTGGTTAATTTCACTGACTTCTGTGCAAGTGCTTATTGTAATTTGTGGCTTACTCAACTTGTAGATGCACTTTTTGTAATTAGCTTGCAGTGCAAGTTTTTTATTTATTTATAAAGAGCCTGATGAGATGCTTTGTTGAGCTTAACAGAAAGTTCAGTGTATTATCGAATAGTTTTGAGTGACTATTTCATATTATAAAGCATAGTAAAAGCAACTTAATTAGTCTTCTATCTATAGTACTTTAATTTAAGTATACTAACAATAGGTTTTTTGGACTAACAGTAGTTTCAATAGATAATTTATTGAATATACATTTTTTTTTTAAAGGTAAAATATAGCGAATTTGAATCATTATATGTTGTAAGATCTGTCTCTTCTATCTTATCTCTGGTTTTATTTGGAGAAACTATCGATAATAATAGTAACAGTAACAGTAATGCCTTAAATATCGACAATTATATGGCAAAATACCGAAATTATATTTGAATTTTGATGAAAAATAGTTATATTTGTTCCGCTTACTTATTTTTCGCCAATTATCGATAGTAACGCATTAACTATCGATATTTTAACACTTTTTAAAAAACCTCATTGTGTTTTCTGTGAATCAAGCTTCCTAACCGCTTTATTTTCTGCCTTAATCAAATAGATTATGCCAACTATCGATAATTAGACTTAGACTATCGATAATTCTCTGTAAGCTTGAATCTGCCCTCTATCTCATACAAATTACAATTTTTCTGTCTGTTTTCATAGTAATAAATCTAGTATTTGCTAATTATTCTACAAAATTTCAATCATTAATGCAAACTATCGATAGTAGTACTATGACTATCGTTAGTCAAACCTGCTTGAGTATTTCTACCATCCCGAATGTGTGCTTTAAAAACTCGCAGCTTCAATCTGCTCTCAGCTTAATGTATGCACATGCACTCAGGTTCCACCTCCTGCCCCCATTGGGTATGCGGCGTGTGTCCGTGTGTGTGTGTGTGCACTGCCCCGACATGTCTTGTCAAAACTGTCCAAATCCAGTTTACCAAGCAGTCACAAAGTTTACGTACTCGCAACGCGCGCTGCTATCTCTATCGAAAATGGGATTTGAGGGATGCCATCAGAAAACATGACAGGCACAAGCCAAACCAGCGAGCAATCGAGTTGACATATGCTTCTAATCCGACTAATGTATGTATCAGTTTACTATATATATACCATATGCTACCATGTATATGCCATGCATACATATGTAATGTGCTTGTAATTAATACCGAACTTTATTGGCTTACGGTAATGGGAAAGTGGGCCAAATTGCTGGCAATGTGCGTGCTTATCCCTTTTGCCACTTATGCTAAATATGAGATACAGATATAGAGCTCCACACAGATACAAATACATACATATATACAGCTACAGAGACAATTACAGTTACATTTGCCTGCCTGCCTGTCTGCCGTCCTGCGGGTGCAATTCGAAATTTCTGTTTATTGCTTACTTTGTTGACCTTTTTTGCGCCGCCGCCCGCGCTACGACTTCGACTGTTGCCAATATCACGCATACGCCACATATGCCCCGCACGGCTCCAGCATGGCCCGCATGGCGTATACACTTTAAACTGCACCACGTCGCGCCGCGCCCTCGAGCTCGATATCTGTGCGCGTTTGAGCAATTTTCCAATAATAAAAACCGCTGCCAGGGAACGGATGCTGCAAGCATGATGGATAGGGGGGCAGGCAGAGGGGGCGAAGCATGGGCGAAGCAGAGTATGGTAATGTGCGAATGCGAATAGGTATGGCCAAGGGGAATTTGCAGACGAGGAATGGGCAGAGACAAGAGCAGGCGGAGGGTGAGAAGCGAACTGGGCAAGTGGAATGCGCAGGGAATGAATTGGTAGAGGGCATGAGCAGAGAAGAATAAGCAGAAGGAGTGGGCAGGAAAGGGGAATGGGTAGAGGAAAATGGATAACAGAGGCCATGAGAAGCAGGGCACATGCAAGGGGAAGGGGGACATCAGGGAGGCACGAGTAGAAGGGACAGAGTACCCTCTGTGTACTCGCATTCAACATTGTTCATTCTGTCCGCTGTGCGTGGCTTTTGTTTTTGCTGCCTATGCGATTGCTCCTCTTGCTGTTGCCTCTGCTGCTGCTGCTGTTTTTGCCCCTGCTGCTGTTGCCCTTGCTGTTGTTGTTGTTGTTGTTATTTGGCTTGTGCTCGCAGCAATATTTTAATATTGCCGGCTGAATGGTTCAACCACATTGGCAGCTCATGGATAGATCGCTCTCTATTACTTATATCGGCAGCAGCATATAACCAATCGACCTGCCCACCAACACACACACACAGACTTACACGCGATATGAATACACGTGTATGTGGCTGATGCCCATGGCGGATTTGCCAGTTTATTGCTGCTGAAGGCATTTCAATCTAAATGAAAACTCATACAAAATGCGAAACGGCGAATGAGCTTTAGCTACGAGACGATTATCCACTCGATGATGCTGCTACTCCCCTCCCCGTCTCCTCTCACGCCTTATTTATGTAGGTCGACTCCCCTCCCACTGCCCACTTATGTTGTGCTACTTGCATGCCTACACCCACACACACACAGACACACACTCATAACTCGTGACTCTACTCTGGTAGTTTCCATTTTGGATGGGCCGTAAAACTTTTTACGCTTGCATTGGCCTAGCCCCAGCCTAGCCAGAGCCGAGGCCATTAATTGGAAATAATTCACGCTACGTTTGACGACAACTACAGCAACAACTTGTCCGATAACAACTACAACAGCAGCAGCAGCAGCAACAGCAACAAGGGTAACTAGAGGCACGTCAAGTGGCAAGCAAAAGGCAGCTAATTGTTGACTTTCAGCGCATAGGCTGAAAGGGACGACTGAGTTTCGCTTAGAGAAGAGAGAGAGAGGAGAAGCTGGAGTGAGCTAGCAGGCTGGCAATCCGATTTAAGGGAATTTAAGTGGTTCAGGAAGATATTACTTAGGGGTTTATATAATATACATATATAGAGTAACAGTTACACATTTCTGGTGTGACGTATAGCTTGTGGGCAACTGAAGCACTTCTATCTTCTCTTCTTTATGCTATGCATATCTTTAACCTATGAACTCTAGTTTTTGTTCCTCTTTTTCTTATCATATTTTTAAGCTTTGGTTTCGTCGCCTTACATCTTCTCTGTCAATCCTTTTTACATGCATCGTATTTCCTGTACTTAGTTTTTTGTTTCTATTTTCCCGTCTGTATTCCAATTACTCTACTCATCTCTCTTCTTCATATATTTTCTTATCTCTGTACTTCTTTCCTCTTTTGTTTAATTCTCTTATCCTCTTTTTCTCTTTCTATCTTCCCACCTACATATATCACTTTCACACTGCTGGAATAAATGTGTATATCTTGATCTGTAATGTTAATTAGAATAAGAGTAAGTCAGCTGTTCTGGTAAAGCATAATTTAATGTAAAATACCATAATTAAGTTACTTGTTCACTTTCTCATGGAATGTTAAAAGAAAAGAAGTGCACGAAGCACAAGCTCAGTAAATAATACATATATAATAATTAAATAAAGAAAACAAGTTTATTATTAACTCACACTATCCTTCAATCTCCTCATCCAACTACTTTTGACTCTTCCTCTCTTTAAAGCTTCGTATCGCTTTTTTACTTTCCCCCTCTCTGTTTCTCTCTCATTTTGTCCCTACACCTCTTTCCTGCCTATCTTCATGCTTTCTTTTAAACTTCATTTCTATTCAGATTTGTATTTTGTATTCTTCTCCCTCATGGCTATTTCATGTTACGGTTATGAGCTTGGCAACTCTGGCCGAACTAGCTTCCGCTTAACCTTTTCGCTGCCTTTTTGTCTGCGACCATTATGTTTACCGTTATGCGGCCTAAGCTGCTGCACAACCTTTTTATCGTCTGGTTATCGACAACATTGCGACGACAAAGCAACAGCGCGATAAGCCGAAAAGGCTTTAACAATGATTGCTTCACTATATGTACCCTATAAACTTGAGTATACATTAAGATTGTAACACTATATATGCCCTATAAACTTGAATACAGCTTGCAAAAGTTTTTCATTTTAACATTGCTTTTATTTAGTTTATCATTGAAAAATGCAGTTAAGATTTATACTACATTTAGATTATATTAGGAAAACATATGGAATATTCAAAAAATATTTAAAAAGTTTAAAATAGATTAAGAGTATTTAGTAAAGCTTTTGAAAAATTTGAAAAAATTTCAAACGAATCTGTTCGACTCTGTTCGAATCTGCCTTAGGGCGTATCATCATTATAACTTCTTTCAGTGTTATGAACCCGTTCAGACTCCAATAGATGCCACCTTCAGTCTTCTTTTCAGTTGTATAAAAATGTCCATTCAAATTGCTGCGGTGAAAATAATTATCATTAATATAATTACTGATACGATACAAGTAATATATATAATGATTACCATTTGGCGCATAATTTGTACCACCAGGCACTATGGAAATCTTCAGCGCAATTGTAATCGTGTGTCAGGGCGTCGTTGTTGCGATCGTGTGTTGTAAATGCACTACCTTTGTGATACTTTAGTTCGTCTGTAGTGTTACCGGAGAATCCATCTAGCTTGCTAATAAGGTATAGATCATCTTCACTCGAAATGGCGAACTCACTGTATCTGGCAAAGAGGGTGCTGCCGTTGAACTGCTCCATTAGAATGTACAGTTCGTGAGGTTGCTCATTGGTCAATTGATGTATTTTCTCCAGGCCCAGAAAGAAGTCTCCGTCCCAGAAGTCGCCAAAGCCATTGCGGTACGTTTTCCAATCCTTGTAGAAATCTACTTTGCCATTAATTCTCTGCTGTATGACGGTCCAACCAGGACCCGTGACATCAGAGTCGTAGAGCACCTGTACAGTGTAACCCTTAGAAAGTGGAATATTTCTTAACTCTGGAAAATCTATAATTATTTTCTTCTTCTCTTGTTTATTTTCTATATTGTTAGAGTCGCCCTTGTTAGGGATAAAACCCTCTTCAATTCCATCTCCGCTGAAGTTGTCGATAGAGTTAATTTCATCAACGGCTTCGATTAGTTGTAATTTCTCATCGTCCGCTTTTAACTTTGCAATTTTTTGTTCTTGTAAAGCATTTTTAAATTTCTGAAATTTAATTTCAAATTCATTTTCTTTCAATTTTTGAGCATCTGATTTAGCATTCAGTTTTAGTTTGTTAATCATCTCGTTTTGCTGCTCACATAGATGATTCTCTAAATTGTCGAGTTTAATCTGTTGCTTTTGCAGTTGTTCCAGTACATCTGCCGTAGACATCTGCGGGACTTTTTGAATAGTAATCTCCGTTTTAAGCTTATACACTTCCTCTTCCAGCAAATGAATTCGCTTGTTCTTGTTTGTTAATTCTGCGTCATTTTCGTTGTTCTTTGGAGTCAGTTGATGGAGATGTTCTAGCATAGGTTTGACTAGACGGTAAGCAAACGTGCCACACGCTTCCTCTAGTAGCTGATTAGACTGATAAGAATACAAGAATTTCGAATTAGTTATTTAAATTTATATTTTGAATTTTACTCTAATTTCACTTAAAGATCTCTTTCTTACCAGATCAAAAACAGGTTCCACAGCAAGTCCTTGCGAAGCTTGCAACAGTATCAGGCATACAACAAGACCAGAGATTCGTCCCATTTCACTTTGTTAAGTTCGCACAACACAATTTATTATATATTCTGTTTCGATTCAAACGAAACTTAAACGCACAATGATATTTCGGTGTCAGGCTATCAGCTTTTAAAGCTTGTTTCACACTCCGTTAGAGGGGCTTGAGTTGATAAGGTGATTTCACCATAATCAGCAGAACTTTGACTTGGGATTCGCACAAATCTGGGATTTTGCCTAATTCAGAATCCCAAATCTTAGATAAGACCGACATTGAACATACTCTTCACCTATTGACTTGACTTTTTACTTATAACTTGTTATGGTATTTCAAAAATTATATATATTATGTGTATATAAATGTTGTACTCAGAGTTTTATTGCACCTTCTCGAAATGCAAGATATCTATTCGAATCGCATTCAAGAAATTTTAGTGCACAATAGATCTTACATGTATGTCGCTATACAGATAACAGTATTTGTATAATTTTATAATACATATATACTATATAGATGATATATCTAACTCACTGTGGACTCTGCAATTAATTACCGCAAATGCAAGTTTAAACACTTGGCGACAATCCTTTTAGCCATATTTGCTGTTGATGCTCTGCTGCCGTGAAAATCTTATTTGCATATCAAAGTTTGTTTTAGACTTGGCGCCAGGCAAACAAAAGCGGTTGAAACACAGCAGCCGGCAAAGAAAGAAAACAGAGCAAGAAGGCCGAGAGGGAAAAAAACCTGGGGAAGAAAAAACCCTGAACAAGGCAAAAGAGGAAGCAAAACACGAAGTGGAAGAAAAAACAAATGCAAATTGCTAAAAAGCAAAAGTTCCTGGAAGAACAATTTCAAAAAAAGGAAAAACAATAATTGAATATTTGCAAATAAATTAAATCAAAGGAATATATGTAGGTATATATAAAATAATATGCACAAATTAGAGAAAGATTTTATACACCTCAGTAAAAAAGTTGAAGAAGTTGAAACAGAATGAAACATAATGGAACTTTAATGGAGTCTTAGACGGAAGGCAGCTGCCTCCCTCTCTGAGTTGGCATATACTTAATGCATGCGTATGTATGGTATGCTATATATGTATATGTGTATATATAACTATATGGTAGATATATATTCTGTTGTCGCCCATTGTTTTGCATATGTTCGCTGAACTTACGGAAGTCCTGTGCGGCGCACACAGGAAATGCAGCCATCTTGGCGTAGTTTGAGCACACAGAGACAGACACACACACACACACACACACACATACACACACACTACCACATACAGCACTGTGCATGCATATATGTGCGCGGAAAGTGCTTCTACTTGTTGTGTGGAAGAGGGTCCCCTTTAAGTTGGCTAAACATTAAGTTGACACCCCATTTAACTATCTATATGCTTGTATCTTGCTGTGGGTGGGCAATGGGGTGTATTAGCGTATGAGGTATACTTTCCTGCGGGTGCCTGAGTATCGCATATCGAGGTCACAACTTAGCTCTGGCTTAGTGAGGCGAGGCAGCCCGCAAGGCGTTTAATTGCTCTGTCAGCTGCGCCGCAAATTGAGCTAACATATTCAGTTACAGCCTGATCGAAGGCTGAGTGCTAACCAGACTACCAGAGAGAAGGAGAGGGGGAGTAAGAAAGAGGGAGAGAAAGTGTAGCTCAGCCCAAGTTAGTAAACTAGAAGTTGCTTATGGGTCAGCTTGTGCAAAAGGTTAGCCACAACAGCTAGTAAAGTTCATGACTCATGGGGAAATATGTTGAAATATGCTGTGACTGGCAGTGATGAACTAGCAAATAATCTGTAAAATAAAACAAAGTATAGAAATAATAATAAATAGCAATTTTTAATGCTTTCGATAATTTAAATATATTGTAGTTATAAAATCTGAATAATATACAATTATGAGCAAGAAACTACCCTATAAAAGTGAATACCATAAAACATTGATAGAAAATAACACAAAATAATAAAAATAAAAAGATTTTAGACGATATACTTGCAGTTATACTATTAAACTCAATGATGAAATAGCAAACACCCTGTAAAATTGAATAAAATATAGAAACAAATTTATAAATAAAAATTATTCAATGTTTTCTATAAGGTATTATATATATGGCCGTGTAAAATCCCAATAAAAAACAATTATAAACTAGCAACTACCCTGTAAATGTGAATACGCTATTAAATTGTTAGAATATAACAAAAAATAATACAAATAATACGATTTGGTAAAGAGATATACTTGCGGTTTTCCCTTTTAAACTTAATGATCAACCAGTAAATATCCTGTTAAATTAAAAACCACAAAATTAAGATACAAATACCCTATAATATGATATGCATAACAAATTAATACAACATAACAGTTAAATATTATACAAATTTTAAGAAAAGTAGATTATTCCAAACAATTAAAATTATACAAATACTCTAAAATATGCACAGGCGTGCTAGGATAGCCATACTACTCTAAAATGTGATTCATCTGCATTTATAAATTCTTTTATATAGAATTTTCCTCCAATACCTAAAATATTGTCATATAAACAGTTTATATACCCCATAGAAGCCCTTTGCAGCATTACAGGGTATGCAAAAGCTCTGCTCTGCTCAGCTCTATAGTACTGCACCTGCACGCTACACTTCCGCTGCGCAACGCTTCCGATCCGCCCGTTAATGCTGTTCCAGTTAGATGAGCAACGGCATCGGCATTCAACGAGTAAGCCGGCAGCGCAGACAGTAAATGTGACGCAGACAGCGCTGCCAGCAGCGACGGCGACAGCGACAGAGGCAGCAGCAGCAGCATAAACAATAGCGCGAAAAACGCGAACTGCGTTGGAGTCAGCAACAACAATAACAACAACAAAGGCAAGCGCAATCGCGCGTTGTCATGACAATCGTGTCGCGACACGTCGCTGGGGGGAAGGCAGAAATTCATCGTGAGAGAGTGGGAGAGAGAGCACAGGCAAGAGAAAGAGAGAGAGATGGAGAGGGAGCTGTGTCTCTGGGGCTTAGCCTGACTCCGACGCTGGCTGCGGTTATCAGTTATTCACTTGTCTCGCGCTCGTCTCCACACAGCAGCTGCTTCACGTCGGGGCACATGGTCAAACATCGATTAGTCAGCCGAAAAATAAACCCATATACTATATATAAGGCAATAGATAGGTATACTAGTAGTAAACAATATCTTGCTATATATCACACCTGTGCACACACAGTAGCTCCACGTAGCATGATTTCTGTGGGCATTGCGTATAAAATTTCACTGCTATTGCTGGTGATCTTTGTGGCCTCAGTGATTTGTGTGATCTCTCTGCCGTTCTTCGAGAGCGCTGGCAGCGCCTGCAAGGCTCTGGCCGACTGTGATCCCTTTCTGCCGAATCTGTGCAACGCAGACGAATGAGCATCAGTTCTTCTACAGTCATTGCGATATGCTGCGCGAGAATTGTCTGACCGGAAAGGGTGAGTAGAGATACTGAGTGAATATTGGGAATGATAATAATGAGAGATCGCTCTTTACAGACTGGAAATCGGACTACTTTAGTCACTGCAATGTCAGCAAGCTGTAGAGGGAAAATAAGGAGAGAGAGAGAGAGAGAGAGAGAGAGAGATGACTCGTAGTTCCCTAAAGATGTGTTTGACCGGACATGGTGAGTTTAGGACTCTTGACTTTATAATATTATAAATGTAACAATCGGCTTTACCTACAAAGGGATCTTAACTTAGTTATAATATTTATAAGAATCATTCATTACTATAACTTAGGGTCTTACTAACATCGTTATTATTATAATAATCATCTCTAGTTATTTTTAAATCTTCTAATTAGCTTGTCTTCTTAACAATATCGTTATTAATGTAACAAACATCTAAGGTTTAATTGTTCTTTATAAGTCTCAACCTATCTTGGGATCAATTTGACTATATCATTTCGACTGCCAGTAACCATCTTCAACTGTCTTAAGAACTTCCCTATATCATAATAATCATAACTAATCAACTCTCTCTCTCTTGCTGTCTTTACAGAAGTCGGTCTACTTCAGCTAGTTCTATAGATGGAAGATGAAAGTCAATTATAACTCTTAGTTCCGTATACATATCACAAGACTGAGCCTAGTGGACTCTTAATTGTTCTGCCGTTTAAATAAAGTGCCCAAAGAAAGCAAAGAATGTACCAAATATCAACACGTAATTGCCATTATAATGATAGGCGGGGACACAGGGAAAGGTATACATACAATACTTTATATATATATTATATATATAGCATATATAGTGACTCTTCTGTCGACACGTTTGAGCGCGTAATTAAAGCTCTTCAGTTCGCTTAATGGCCGCCCCTATGGGTTAACACACACACACAAGTGCTCAAATATGTATGTCTGTCTGTGTATGTGCGTGTGTGTGTCTGTTTGTCCTGCTTCGGTTCGAAAAGCTTCGTATATGTATTCACGACGCGTGTACGTGAGCTTAAAGTAACGGAACCACTTAACCGCAGGCAACATGGGGCGGAATATAATTGATTTAAAATCTGACTGAGTGCGCTGTGCGATTTTCCGTTTTTGCCATAATACCACCTGAAGATATCCTGCAGACAGACATATATATACCATATATACTATAAATACTTATATATAGCGTTTACTTTGATTATTTGTCGCCGCCATATAAGGCTCAAAGTCGTAAAGCTCTTATAATTTGTACGTAATTATAACGGCAAGAAGAAGGCCAGAGCGACGATATCATCTTCAGATACATACATATATTATTATTATTATTTTGGGAACGGCCATGTAATGAGCAGCATAAGCAGCGCCAGCTCCAGACGATGAAGAAGCCAATTTACACAGACACAAAAGTTCTATTCAAAGAGAGAGAAAGGTCGGGACGGGACAAAGCACGTTAAGCGCCTTCCCTTTGCCTCATTAAACCAGATGATTTCATATATGTGCAACTTATATGTGTGTGTGTATGAGTACTTGTAAGTACTTGCACATGTACATAAGTTGAGTTGATGACATTAATTATAAAAGCAACGAAGAAAACAGACAGACAGGCGAGTCAGGGTTTATCAAAGGACACTTGAGATGAGTTCAGAGAGCAGTTGGGCTTAATTAAGCCCCTGGTGTGGTCAAGGGTGAGAGCAGGAAAGTCGCAACCCTAAGTGACCTGCAAAGCTGAAAGGCAACTACAGAGTCTATGCATAAATACATTTTACTAAACACTTTTTTACTGTAACTGATTGGAAAGATACTCCTAAGAGATTCTTCAGTTGAAATGGAATCATAATACACAGGACCACCTAAAAACCCAAGTAACATAAATACTTTGATATATCATTGAACTCCTAAGTACTAAGATACTAAGATACTCCCAAGTTTAAACCTTTTGCCAGGGATACCATTGTAACAACTTTGAAAGAACTTACTCATCTTGAATCGCAGTGCTGAATAATTCTACTACTCTTGTACTATCTGAACAATAATTAATTAAAAATCTACGTGTCCTTTTATTATTATGCTAGCCTGTTATACTTATGAACTTACTATTTAGCTATCTTTTGGAGACCTTCCTCATACTTAAAAGATAATGCCTTCAGAACGAAGAATCTCTACCGTTAATTACTGTGAACCTTAAAATTATAATATATATGAATCAACTAAAACAATCCAGCTACATATGTACACGTAACTTCCTAATATTTCAGCTCTTGCAATAACTCTCGAATACTTCAGCCTTAACAGCACTTTCCTCTTAAGTTCCTGATATCTTAGCATCTCAAACTGAACCCTTGTATCCCACACAGCTAGTAAGCAAATATCTTAAGTACTTCATTCATATATATATTTCCTAACAGGTTGGTCAGGAAATCCCTTTAAAAAAAAAAAAATTCTTATACAACTTGCTAAGTAAATGTTTTCATATGTATATCATTTAAGAGCTTTGCCTGGGTTATTCCTTATGGCAATCCTTCATCAAGGCTATAAATAAACAGCTTGAAAGTGACGAAGGAATCTTTAAATAAATCCCTTTATATTAAACACAATCATGTTTCATCTATTGGGCAAACACTTCCGTTTATATCATTTATCAACAGAGCGTAAAGTTTCCACTCCCACTTCCTCTTCCTGTCTCCCTTCCCTCTCATTTTTTTTCTTCATCGCACTCTTTGAAAATGATTACAAATTATTTACTCTCTCTCATCTTAAGTGTCTTTAATGTTGCACTTAGCTTAAAGTCCTTCCACTTCTCCCCCTCTTCCCCTTCTCCTTCCATTCCCAACTTCTTTCTAAGTTTATTTAATTTTTATTTCTGCGTTTCAAGTGCGTTTTTCTCTGTTTAATCTCCTGCGGATGATTTTGTTTGATTTGCTTTTCACTTTGCCAAGGCGTGGCCGAGTCAGCCGCGAGGGCTGCTTCAAGTGTTCCCTGCTTTGATAGTTGGAAAAATGTGGAAACTACTTCAGCTTCAGTTGCAGAAAACTTCGGGAAAAAGTCTGAATAAAAGGAAATTTCCTCTTTAGCTTTCTTTCAGGCGAAGCTAATTAGGGCTGGGGAGGGGGAGCAGGAGATTGTGGAGAGTGGAACGCACGACATAATTAAATATTGAACTGTTTGTTTGTCGCTCAATCGAGCGAGAGCAACAACAACAAACAAAGGGGAGCAACTAATGAATTTGAGGCCACAATAATTGAAAGCGCTGCCAATTAGCGAAAAATGCAGAAAGGCAAAACAAATACGAAACTACCCCCGAACTATATATACGGAACTATTATACGGAAAAGCGAGCACGACTACAAAGCGCAGCCGGAAAAACACAAGTTGCAAAGTTGCCTTGTGAAAAGGTCGTTTTGCTTGCGCTTTTACAGCAACAGTTGAGACAGAGACAGAGAGAGAGAGAGAGAGAGAAAGAGGGAACCCATTGGAGAACCCGAACTGGAATTGTCCCTTTACAGAGAAGTTTTACAGGTGTCGTAATTTGGCAGCCAATTTGCGAGAAAAATTAATTAACTAATTGGCCAAAGCAAACGATTTCAATTTGCAACTGTTGCTGTAACTGTGTAGAGGGTCGGGAATGGGGTGGAACTTAGTTAAGGGAAAAGAAAACGTTTAATGGTTTCAATTTGTAGGATTCTGAATGAAGAATCAACTTAAGAATTTAATCTTTCTAGATATGAATGAAGTATAAACATAAGTAACTAAACTTACTACCTATACATGAAGAATAATATCAATAAGAATATAAAGAATAAAAATAAGAAACTAATAATTAACTAATGGTCCAACCGCTGAGTCCAATTTTGCATACTCTTTCCACTTTCCAACCTTCCACCCTTCAATAGAGCTCTTTCCCTTACAGTAGAACATCACTAAAGACGAAAAAACAAACTCATCTTTGTAGCTATAACTTATGCAGCATTTTAAGAGTCTCCAAACGAGAGAGACATCAACTAAAGCATCTTAGCAACTATAAATAATGTAGAATTTCGAGAGAATTTGAAGAGTTCCACTCTAATAGAGTTACTTGAGCTTCTTACTTGTTGGCTCTCCTTATTTCTCTTTTATTATTCAGTAAAATTCCTTTGATTCCGCTTAATTTCATTTGGGGCAAAGTTCTTGAATATCTTTTGGTAAAAGTTTTCCTGTTTTATCTCTCTACTCTTAAGCAGCGTTAATTAACATGTCGCATATTTGAAGCTTCATTTTCCAAAAAGCCATCGTAAATTTCTCTCTTAGCTGTCTTTTAATTTTGGCTTTGCACACCCCTACCCCACCACACACACCTACACACACATAGACAGTCTCAGGGTGCCTGGCAAGTTGACATGAATAATGACGCTTACAGAATTCTGACAGGTTTCTCACCAGAGAGAGACACAGAGAAAGGAGGGGGGGATTGAGAGCACCCTGCTTAGCTCAGCTCGTGATAAATTATAAAAGCCAACAATACGCTGGTTTATACGTGTTTTATCAGCCTTGTCGCCGGCACAAACACCCTAACAATCTGGTACACGCCTCTTTTATCATCAAAGTACATACACATGCAATTCCTGAAACGTTTTCCGCGTTATTATTTGAAGAGGGACAACCCCAGAAATGATTTGAGAAAGCTTCAGCTCGCACTCTCTCCCTCTCTCTCCTTCTCTCACTTTCTCTCCCTCTCGTAAGACTCCAGTTTCTCTTTAACTTAGAAAAATGTTTTACTTCCAATGATTAACAATAAACATTAATTACACTTCCTGCGTTTCCTGTGACTTCTTTTCCGAAGAGGAAGAGGATGTGGAGGACGCTGCTGTGGTTGCTTGTGTGGCTGCTATGGTTGCTGCTCCTGAGTCTGTCTCCGCTGCCAGTTTATTGGCCAACTCAGCAAGCTTCTCGCGCCGGAATTCCTTGCGTGCCTCATCCAACAACACATTGTGCAAAAGATTGCGATTTTGACTGTTGTCCTGCGTCAGCACCGGATACGGATTACCGCGCAGTTCCAGCACAGATTTCCTGTAGTAAATGCCGGGATAGTCACGTGGCGCCTTGAACATGCGTGTGTAGGAGATGTTGGAGTTCTCATAGCGTGGCACTAGCACCTTGAACAGCTTGTGCACCAGCTGCTTCTCCAGCAACCAGTAGTCCGCCAGCTCCATGGTAGCCTTGTGCCGGTCGCCATGGCGTATGGCATTTGAAATGAGCTAAATAAAAGAAATATAAATAATCTAAAGAGTTCATTGAGGTATCCAAACACAATCCTCACCAGCTCTGCATATCCACGCGCTTCGTCCGCACGATTGTAGAACAGTTCAATGCGCTCGTGTTTCACCAACGCGGTCACAGTCTTTCGCAGCTTGAGTAAACGTCCCTCGGGACCGTCTATGTTCTTCAGGTGACGCTTGTCGGGTCGTACTGCTATGCGCAGCTGTGACATTAACTTTGTGACATCGGCTTGATTCATTTTGAGTGCACAATTTAATTGTTTTTAACTTTATAGAAGCAAGAATTCACGTAACGACCACAGCCGGCCGCACAGCTGACGATAGAGAAGGGCAAAACCTATGATAGTATCGATATTAAAACGCGTGCTGTTATCGACAAGTCTTATCGATGCATTTGGGCGGGAAAAAATATATACAAAATTCACATTTGCATACTGATATTTCTTTATTCAAACTTATATAAATACAACTTAAACTATGTGCTGCAGTATACCCTGCCGCACTAGTGTCTCCACCTGTGCACGTGGCAGATAATGTTGGCTATTCTTTTTCAAGTGCACCACCTCGCCATCGTCCAACTCGAACTTGCCATAGTCCTCCACGCAACGAACTTCGATGTATAGAGATTTAGGCGGTCGTAGGTTGCCAGTTAGATCAATACCTTGACCATCGCCCACAGAACGCATGTATGCAGCCAGCGACTTGGAATAGTTATTGAAGAATTGAACTTCGGGTTCGCAGAGAGTTTGTTTGATGTCGCCGGGTATGATGGGACCGAATTCCCACCGTAGCGCCTTGATGCGTTGCATACGCTCGTACAAATAGGCCAGCAGACATCGTTTATTCCGTTGCAGAGCGGCATGTCTATAGTTGAGCAGCGGCCACAAGCTGCGATCACCAGAACTGTTGTAAGTAGACGCCTGTGCTACATTCTCCTCAAATATAGCCTTTATTTCCTCCAGAACCTGACGAACTCCATCATCATCAAAGGCGGGAATAGTCTGTGAAGATCGCTTGAGATCTTTTAGTAAATCGAAGGCTTTATCGCCAAATTGTTTGTTTGAACTGCTCATCTTTGTTTTTATTTATAATTATTTCCCGCTACTTCTGAGCCACGATCAGCTGATCGCGCAAACAAAGATATCGATTTAGTAATTCGATTTGTTTGGTAATTTATTAGAAATATATTTCTATGTAATGGTTGGTGGAGAGTGCAAAGCAAATACGTGCTTCACATAGTAACAAATAATATACAACTCAAATAACAATCCTAGATATTTAAGTACACCCAATATACGCAAAAAACAAACGATTGTCTATCGTGGGAATAATATAGTGTTTTGGCCTCAATTTTGTCGTATTGGTATTTTCGCTGCATAAGAGTGGTATTTTTATAGCTCTTCCAGTTGGTCACACAGCGCAGTTAGCAGTGAAAATTCTGAGGTGATTGTATTGTGTGTGGTGTGTTCATACTCAATTAACTTAATTAAGGCAAAAAGAACTACAGTGTTAGACGCACTTTAAACCATCGTGAGGAATTCAACCCGCTTACTAAAACAGCCACGTATCCACGGCCCGCCGGTAAAAACCGCACCCGTACGAAAAAATGGCAACATCAGCTAACACGACAGCTGGAGCAGCGAAAGACGGTGCGCCTGCAGCTACAGCGGCAGCGCCTGCTAAGACTCTATCCGGCATTGTGAAACAAGTAAGTCTGAATAAAGTAAATTATATCTGGGCGAATAAGTTGCAATTTCATTAATCCCTAAACCAAATATTCATCCATTTAAAAATGTATAAAATATGTGTGATGTGTGTGATTATCATCAGCGTGGCAAATGCGGCTAGCTCAACTCACACACAGCACAGCAAGTGCGAAAGAGATATGCGTATAGGCGTATTACGCGAGTGTGACACGTCAAACACGATTATACACTCATACGATGGCTGAACTCACACACACACACACATGCAGCGACAGCCGCATAGCATAAAGAAATGAAAGTTATCGAAGGTGCCAACCTGGCAGATTTTCTTCTCTGCTGAGGCGCCCCTTATACAAAAATATAAGAGGCGCCTCGATTTGTTATCACATAAAGGATAAGTGTATCGGGTGTGTGTTGATTTCTGTCACAATTTTCCACTGTCAACGTCATCAATCAACGGCGCCGCTTGCCGGCGTTTTGAAACATGCGTTTTATCTGATAAACACACAAGCACACACATATATAAAGGCACACACATAGGCACGAGTTCGCTACGGTTAATGCAAAACTATTCGTTTCTAACCTCCAAACTCGGCATGCACAGTCGCAAAACTCATACACACGCAAAACTATATTTGCATATTTGTTTGTGTGTGTGTGCGAGTGTAAATGTAACAATAATAAAGCATGCAATGTACAACAAATGAGTACTTTCGATTTTTGTACATTATTTTCTGGTCAAAGGCCTCTCTCCCTGCTTTGTGGTGCAAAGTTTGAACCGACAGACCCCCTACATTATTTGTATGTACGTGTCTAATTGTAGCGAATGCACAGACGAAGTTCAGCCAGGCAATTGATAACTCTTGATAGTCGTTATCAATTGCAAGTAAAGCACTTTTTGGTTGTTGATGACGTTGGCACGCACCGCAGCAACGTCTTGGCAACACACAGACACACACACTGAGATGAGTTGCTGATTATTTCATTGGGCCCGGCCCAAATGCCGCGTCAGCATTCCATTGCCTGCTTCTGCTCCATGTTCCATGTTACAGATTTTACGTGGAAAACCTGTTGATTTTAAAAATGCCGCACACCAATACCAACACACCTGTTTACTGCCTCAGTGTACGTGTGTGCAAGCGAGTACGCTATAGACATACTGTCGAGAGAGTTACCCGTTATGCCATGCAACTCATTGCCTACACGTATTTAATACAATTTTCTTATGGTATTTAAAGCGTTTAGAAAGGTTTTATGGTATTTTATTTAATTCAAATTTCCCTTTTCAATGAATTACTTTTTAACTGTATTAAAAATCATGTCTGTCCGTTGCATTTGCTCTTTGATACTTTGTTTACCTTTCTAGATAAGTCTACACAAAGGTTCAAAGCGCCTAGATAGCACAAGTCATTGAACTATGCTAATGACTTTATTTATTATTTGCTTGTAGACAATATAAAGGGCGTTTCCAGCATATAAAATAAACAGCAGAGCGTATTTTTGAGTTGGTATTTTTATGGCTATAGGCAATTAAAATTCCTAATAGTTTTCCCTATTTTTTTGTTGCACACACGGTCACACATTTATTTATGCTATGCAACCCTGTCAAAAATAGCGGCAGTGGCGCCGCCTATTGGCACACACATAGATAAATGTCGTGTTGCATGTGTATTTCATCACAACGTGCACGTGTTTTATATTTTTGGAACCAATTTCTCACTTTCTCACTTAACCTCATTGCTTCAGGTTCTCTCCGGCGACACGGTCGTAATACGCGCCACCAAAGGTGCCCCACCACCGGAGAAACAAATCACCTTCTCGCATGTCCTGGCACCGAAACTTGCACGCCGACCTGGTGCTGGTGGCGATGAGACCAAGGATGAAGCCTGGGCCTGGGAATCGCGTGAATATCTGCGTAAGAAACTGATCGGCGCTGAGGTGACCTTCAGTTTTGACAAACCTGCGAATTCCAACCGTGAATACGGTTTCGTTTGGCTCGGTAAGGACAAGGAGTCCGGTGAGAATGTTGTGGAATCCATTGTTCGTGAAGGTCTCGTCACGGTGCGTCGTGAGGGACGTCCTACGCCCGAGCAGCAAACTCTCATCGAGCTAGAGGATCAGGCACGTGCCGCCGGACGTGGCAAATGGGCGCACAATGTCAGCCCCAACGATAAGGTGCGCAACATTAAATGGTCGCATGAGAACCCCGCCCACATCGTGGATGTCTTCGGTGGCAAGCCTGTCAAGGCCATCATTGAGCATGTGCGCGATGGCTCCACTGTACGTGCCTTCCTGTTGCCTGACTTCCATTACATTACGTTAATGATATCGGGTATCCGCTGTCCCGGCGTGAAGCTCGATGCCGATGGCAAACCTGATCTGAGTGTAAAGGTTCCATTCGCGGATGAGGCTCGATACTATGTGGAGACACGCCTGCTGCAACGTGATGTTGAGATTCGCCTCGAGTCGGTGAACAACTCCAACTTTATTGGCTCCATTCTGTACCCTAAGGGCAACATTGCCGAGTCGCTGTTGCGCGAGGGATTGGCCAAGTGTGTGGACTGGTCCATGGCGGTCATGAAGACAGGTTAGTAGAGCAATGAATCCATGATCATTAATGCCTTCCTGCAATTGGGTTGGGCATCGCAGCGCCTCTTTGGCTAAAGCCTAGCGCTGTGCTGCGTTGCTTTTAACTTCAGTTGCCAGATTAAAGCGACGGACTCCAAGAATACAGTGACCTGATCCATTGTCACGGTGTTCATTTCACCCCGTCCACAGTTGCCTTAAAAGCTGCACTTCCTTCTCTTTTTCATCAGCATCTTTTAACACTCTCTTTCTTTGCTTTTGCCTTTGCAGGAGCTGACAAACTGCGCGCTGCCGAGCGTGTTGCCAAGGAGAAGCGCCTGCGTCAGTGGCAAGATTATCAGGCCAAGACTCCTGCTTTTAACTCCAAGGAGAAGGACTTTCAGGGCACTGTTGTGGAGGTCTTTAATGGTGATGCCATCAATGTGCGCCTTGGCAATGGTCAAGTGAAGAAGGTCTTCTTCTCATCCATTCGCCCGCCACGTGATCAACGCGCTGTTGTGGGTAACGATGGTGAGGAGATTGTCAAAGCCCCGCCACGTGGCAAGAACTACCGTCCACTCTATGAGATCCCTCATATGTTCGATGCACGTGAATTCCTGCGCAAGAAGCTGATCAACAAGAAGGTTCAATGCAATCTCGACTACATCTCGCCCCTCCGCGATAACTTCCCTGAGAAGCATTGCTACACTGTGCTGATTGGTGGACAGAATGTGGCCGAGGCCATGGTGGCCAAGGGTCTGGCGACGTGTGTGCGTTATCGCCAGGATGATGATCAGAGGTCTTCCGCCTACGATCAGTTGATTGCTGCCGAGCAACAGGCTATCAAGGGATTGAAGGGTCTGCACGCCAAGAAGGATAATGCGACGTTGCGTGTCAACGATCTCACTGTGGAGCATTCCCGCATTAAGGTTCAGTATCTGCCTTCGTGGCAGCGTGCCTTGCGTACCGAAGCCATTGTTGAGTTTGTTGCCAGCGGATCTCGTCTGCGTATCTACATACCCAAGGATAGCTGCCTGGTGACGTTCCTGCTTGCTGGCATCTCTTGCCCACGCTCATCGCGTCCCGCACTGAATGGTGTGCCCGCCCAGGAGGGTGAACCCTTCGGTGATGAGGCATTGACCTTTACCCGCGAGCGTGTGTTGCAGCGTGATGTATCTGTGCACATTGATACCACCGATAAGGCTGGTTCGTCTGTCATTGGCTGGCTGTGGACCGATCAGCAGATCAATCTGTCGGTTGCTCTGGTCGAGGAGGGTCTTGCCGAGGTGCATTTCAGTGCTGAGAAGTCGGAATACTATCGCCTGCTGAAGAGTGCCGAGGATCGTGCCAAGGCTGCCAAGAAGAACATCTGGGCCAACTATGTGGAGCAAGTGCCTGAGGAGAAGGTCGTCATTGAGGAGGAGAAGGATGAGAAGGTTCCCGTTGAGCGCAAGGTCAACTATGAGAACGTTATTGTCACTGAGATTACCGAATCGTTGACCTTCTTTGCCCAATCTGTTGAGAATGGACCCAAGTTGGAGACCCTGATGAATAAGTTGCATGCTGATTTCCAGGCCAATCCTCCCCATTGCTGGATCGTACACGCCCAAGCGTGGTGATCTGGTTGCTGCCCAATTCACCTTCGATAATCAATGGTATCGCGCCAAGGTTGAGCGCATTCAAGGCACCAATGCCAGTGTGCTCTACATTGATTATGGCAACAAGGAGGTGAGTACACAACTGGGAAAGGGAGTTCTCCTGCAAGCTCCTTAGATCCGTTTCCGTCTCAAAGCGAAACGCATGAGTCATAAGTTTGCCAGATAAACAATGCGCAGCTCCGTGCGACGCCAGCTGTGGTCATGATGTGTTGTACACCAAACTCTACAACGACAATGAAGTGTGTCTAGTTGCTCCAGGTGCCTTGGTCTGCGCCCACAACGACTTGCTGAGGTGTTGTCATATTTTTTGATGGCACTGAAGTATTCACCGTGACAGCAGCGCCATGTGTGCCACACGAGCAATGCGATGCACGTTGTTGGAGGCATCCAAGCACATGCCACAGCGACTGTCTGCGGATGCGCCACATTACCTAAATAGGATACTCCTTTTGTGGGTCATTAACTAATCTAGAATCACTTCTCCTTGCCGGGTGCATATACTAATCTATAATCCCCACTTCTTGCCGGATAAAGAGTAAACTTTTCTTGTTATACATATACTAATCCATATTCCCTCTTCACTCTTTTCCAGACTCTGCCCGTCAGCCGTTTGGCTGCTCTGCCACCTGCCTTTAGCAGCGAGAAGCCGTACGCTACCGAGTACGCGCTCGCCTTAGTCACACTGCCAGCGGACAATGAGGATAAGGAAGAAGCTCTGCGTGCCTTCTCCGACGATGTGCTGAACCACAAGGTGCAGCTCAATGTAGAATTGAAGGTTGGCGGTGGTCCCCACTTGGCCAGTCTGCATGATCCAACAGCCAAGACGGACTTTGGCAAACAGCTCATCTCCGATGGTCTTGCATTGGTCGAGAAGCGTCGCGAGCGACGACTTAAGGAGCTGCTGGAGCAGTATAGGGCTGCACAGGATGCTGCATTGGCGGCGCATTTGGCCATCTGGAAGTACGGTGACATTACGCAGGACGATGCGCCCGAGTTCCGCTAGGACATGGTGGCCGCCGCGTTCAGCAGGAGCGTGCAGTAGGCCGTGTGTGGCGTGTTCAGGAGTAGGAGGAGAAGGAGCATGCGCACGCCTGCGGCTGAAATGTTTGTCTGCCACATACCCGCCCTTTATATATTACAACAACAACAACAACAGATGATGATGATGATGCAAGAACAACAACAACAAACAGCAACAACTTAATGAATATGAAATTACTAATGAACACACACCAATATATAGATAATATATATATACAGATTGTATTGTATGTATGTATAGGAATGCATATAACCACATTGGAGTTGATGAGATACTACATTTGGTGGAAAAAGAGAAAGAGATAGGAACTTGGAACATTTGTATGCTTTAAGCAGCGCTGGCAAATCGTCGCAAATTCGGTTTAACAGTTTTTTAAACATTAATAATTCTTTAAACAAATATACAACTACAAAACAAACGTAAGCAAAATACAAAAACAAACAAAAAAAATGATTAGAAAACTAGCAGCAATTGACCATTTTGTAAACGGTTAAAACTTCCAATAAAATAGAATCAAAATAGAATATCGACAAGTTACACTTATTTTTTTCGCATGCGCCTCTATAAAAAAACAAAAAACATTAATTTTTGCCCTATTTGTAAGCCCAAAAACTAAGAGAACTCGACGCAATTATTTTTTTTATTATAAACGCCTGATTTTGTGTTACGATAAAATGTTTTTTGAATTTACGCATTAAATAAAAGATATATTAAAATCATTTTTATACAACTAAACTAGAACTGAATGTTTTAACCGTTTTACTTGCGCTTCTCCAAGGTGTCCACCTTGTCCATGACGGATTCTATATTGAAATCCTTGGGTATCTTAAAGGTCTTCTGTCTGTCCAGCAGATTCTTGGCGGTCGCTTCGATATCTTCAATATTGCGTTCCACGGTGGCCCCCGACATTAAAGACTTGTTGATGGACTCATTGAAGCTGAGGGAGAAGGAGTATAGATTGAGTTTTTAGCTGATTTAGGCTGCCATTTCTCCTTACTTCTTCAGCACTTCAATATCCTTATTGGTCTCCTCCACTGCACGCTGAATCCTCTCCACCTCCCTCGACTGTTGTTTGGTGGTCAACTTGTGTTCGATTTGTTCCTTCTTCGCGGTGAAGTAGAACTCACGCAAATAGTTAAGGGTCAGTTCGTGTAGACGGGTCTGTTGCTGGATGCGCACATTCTTGTCCAGCAATAAATTGACATCGTCGGGCAGATCGCTGAAATCGATGCCAAACAATTTCAGCTGATTCTCAAGTCTATCAGCTGCGGCGGCAATTGGAGATGTTAAATTGAACATATCACACAGATCTCTACCTACCTTGAGCCTTTAGTGTCTCCAACTCCTCTTGTAGCTTTAATTTGTCTTCTATAGAATAAAATAAGAATTAATTTCTTTACTTTATAGCTGCATAAAAATATTGCGCACCCATTTTAAAACAGATTGACGAATCGGCGAATGAAACAATAAGTATATATAAGTGATTATATTTAATATAATTTTTTGTTGCTTTTTTCACTTGTTGCATTAACTTAATTAAGCTCTGAATAGAAGGATTTAATGAATTTACCAATTATTACAATTGATTCTTAAGTAAAACACATAAAAGGAGGCAAAACAAACTTCAATTCAAAATATATCGATAAATCCGTATTGGTGTAATACAACACTGCAAGAGAAATTGTTTTCAATGCGAACCTGCCAACTTGTTTAAATATATCGCAAAATCGTTTACCATACCCAATGGGCCTGCTGCGAAAAAGAGGTAACTCAATGCGCATGCCCATTATGTGAATGCAAACTTGAGAGAAAGTGACGTCACAATTTAACACTTTCACGCGCTGTTGTTTACTAAAAACTACTAAATATTGATTTAATTTTGAATACATGAAAACAATTGGGGCATAATAAGTGCATTGCAACAGTTGCAGGGCTTATTGTGCGCTCTTTGCACAAATTGCACACTGAGCTTGTGACGTCATGCGCAGTGAGAGCCAAAGTTGCACACATAAGTTTGCATACCTGAGTTTCTGCTCTCTCTCTATCGTGTCTTACTACTTTTTCTTTGTTTACTTATATATACGCGTTTGTCGGTGCGGTTATTGTTGGGGCGATTGAACGTCGAGTGATGTGTAAATTTGTGCAAGCATAATGCAAAATAAAAAGCTAAATGTGAACAGATTATTAATGCACAATAGTCTTATTAAATAATGCTAGCTAAGAGCGCTGTTTAAATGTATTGTATTGAAAATCGATCGATCGAAGTTGCAAACTAGCGGGTGTGTGTATGTGTGTGCCCAGTGTCTGTGTATGTAGTGTAAAATACATACATACATGCGTGCATATGTGTGTGTGCTTATGTACTAAATAGAAAACTCCAAGAAGTCGCAGGAGCAGCAGCAACAACAACAACAACAACAATTTCCAGGCACACTGTGAAAAATGTCTGCAACGGCTGCCAACTTTTTGGGGATGGAGCATATTGTCTCATCGCTGCCCGCTGATGTACGCGAAAAACTGGCCGAATTGGATTTGGAGCTATCCGAAGGTATTCCCAACACACAGAGATAGAGAGAGAGACAGAGAGAGGGAGACAGAAGAGAGAGTGGGAACGCGTATTTAATGCATGAAATTGTTTTTGCTGTGCTTTTTGTTATTCTTTGCTACCCCCAATAGACGTTAATTAATGGTGTATGCTCCCTTCCTCCCCCCTCTTCTTCCCTCTTGCAGTGCGTCCATTATTATTATTACTATATTGTTGTGCAATTAGAGCAGCCGGCCACGGGTCACAGCTGCATTTCCCAGTTCGAACTTCACGCACAGACATGTCTGCAATGCAGTGGCGCAGCAGGAATAAGAGAGCAGGGGGTTACTTCTCCCTACACTCTTTATTTTTTGTCACTACCCCTAACCCCTTTTGCGAGCGCTATTGATATGAGGCGTCTGTGTGCGGTTTTGTCGGTTAAGCGACATGTGTCTGCTGCCCACATGCAACACACATAAACAGGCACTCACACACACGCATACAAATAGGCGCAACATACCTACTTTACATAAGTTGCAAGTGTGTGTGTGTGCACATGGAGTCAGTCTACTTATACATTCATATTTCTGTCTGGTTTGTGTGTGCATATGATATACAACTATGTGACGGCTGCTCATAAAAGGGATGGTGGTGGGGGAAGAGGTGGAGAAGGCAGGAGAGTCGGGGGAGGGCAGAAGAGCAGGCTCTTAAATTCTTCTTGTAGTGTCAGATTAAGCTAATAGTGTGTGCAATACATATTTACATACATACACATACTTATTCACTTATCAAAATCAATTTATACATGTTGCTCTCGGCACAGTGGAACACATTTCCACAAAGGGAACAGCAGCTGTGCATAAGCTAATCACAGTAAATACTCGTTAATTAACAACCAGGCAAATTAGTAATGATTATAGGGCATTTAATTTTAACTTAGAGTTGTTTCTATTTTAATTAGAAGGGTATTTTAATGTAAAATGTGTTGTAAAAGGCTGAAGAAAGTCTCTGCCAACCCTTTGATTATATATACATATATATTCTTGATTAGTGTCAACAACCGAGTCAATATAGTCATGTCCGTCCGTCGATCCTTCTAGATTTCCGAAATTTTAAGAGCTAGGTAAACCAAATTTGTTGAAAATATGTTTTAGTATTATAAGAACGACATAAGGATGATTAAGTTGAGGAAAAATAATAGATTTCATATAGAAAACTGAACTGGAAATGGAGCTTTGAGCTAAGAAAGGTAGAAAATATTACTTTAAGATTTCAGAAAAACTTCTCACTAATAAATAATAACTACTAAATGCAAACATATCAAATGATTAAATTCGTAGTTCAATTCAAGGCTTAAACATTTAATTTTGATGTAAATGAATGTTATTCATAGTCATTTAATTAATTTTAGCAAATTTGATTACGATCAGTTAATAAATATAGAAGTTATTTACGAAACAAATCAGAAAGAAATCGAAAATAATGGGATACATACATACACATGTAGACATATTGTATAACAGTGAAGACTACTTAACTGCCGTCCTCTTATTTGTTTAATGATAAAGCAATTTGCGTATAAATTTCTCATTCTTTGTGCTCGTTATCAAGTGCCCACTGTACTGCTGATTACAAACAGTTCGCTTATTTCACGTAAATCACGTAGCAGCATATAGCATATATATTTTATAGGCTTGGCCAATACCTAAATAGGCTATGCTCACAAAGCAGCGAGCTGCGCGACAAGAGCTCAGCGATAACGGTCCCTTTGCGCTTATAAGTACTGTACAATTATGTACCATATACCATACACCATATGCCAGGTACTATTTACTATCATATGGCACTTGAATATTGAAAAGATTTATACGCTATTATGTTGCCACAATTAGAATTGCGCTGGGAAAATAGAAACTATTAATATTATTAGTATATTATGAGTAATTCGGATAGAACTATTAATACTATATAGTAATACATCATGAGTAGTTTGGATAGAACTAGTTTGAGGCTTTCTCACAGATTAGCTGCGTCTAAATAAATAATTCCCTCAGCTGAGTTTTCTTTGTTTAGACGATTATCGGCTTAGAGGCTTTATATATTGTTTTATTTATTTATATATTGCATTATTTACGTAACTTATCGTCTTAGTTTCCCATGTGTGATATTTAATATGAATATGATTTCATTTCCTGTCTGTACTTTCTTTTTTATAGGGGATATAACACAAAAAAGGATACGAAAAGAAGAGAGCGAAATTGCTGCAACCCTTTTTGAAGAAACATGAACGTAAGTAAGCCATACAAAGCTCGATGGTACAGTTGGAACTTCTTTATAATGCACCTGAAAGAGGAATGAAAGTAAAGGTTTGAAGGAGTTGACGTTATAGAGAAGTTCAGCTGTAGATTGGCTTTGATTTCGCCAATGTTTATTAACGGAAATAACTCATTTTGACACTACACACACTGACAGTTAACGATGTGGAGAAGGCAAAGAACCTGCCGCCACCGCCATATTACAACATAAAAGATACCAACAATAGCAACAACAGCAGCAGCAACATCAACAGCAGCAGCGGTGGCAACAATAGCAACAACAGCAGCAGCAATGTGAACAACGATGGCGTCATCGTGTCCAGTGAGGGCTATAGCTATGTGACCGAAGTACCTTCGCTGCCCTCGTCACAACAAAGGCATTCCAAAAAGTCAGACTTTCAGCCCAGCTCGGGTGGTGGCAGTGGCAGAGGCGGAGGAGGTGGAGGTGGTGCTGGAGCCACTGAAGGAGGCATTGGTGCACCTGGCTATGAGAATATGCGACCACAGGGCGGTGCTGTTGGTGATCCTGGCTATCAGAATACACGTGAGCCGAGCGCCTTTCAGAACCACGCCCCTCATCCGCCCTCGAACAGCTCACAGCATCGTCAGCGGCGCACACAACGCAAAGTGACGCACAATGAGAAGAGATATCATTCCGGTAAGCTCGAGTCTAGACTTAGTCATACATAGACTATATAGTAAAGTCATTCTCTTTGTCTTGAACTTTGCAGAAGTACGCACAGAGGCAGTGCAACAGGCACTTGCCGCATTGAAGAGTCGCCCCAAGCCCAGCCTGCCAATGCCATCGAAACGCAGTTCGGTGCTTAATCGCAGTCCTGGCTGCAATGATGAATTGGACTCATCCACTGATGATGAATCGATACCCGAAGAACTGATTTCACCTGACAAGGAATATAATTATCCGCGAGATCATATTAGTAATAGCATGTTGCCGCCAGAGCCCATAATTAAACCACCAATACGTGAATCATCGATGGCATCACAACAGCAGCAGCAGCACCAGCCACACCAGCAGCGAGCAACAACAACAGCAGCAATCAACAACAACAACATTTGCGACACGAGGTGAAACAATCTCAAGCAGCAATCCAGAAATATCCATCTTCGGGCAGCAGCTCGAGGCCACCGCAGAATCTGCCGCCGCTGGTGAGTGAAGCGAGGGAAAGGGAGAGTCAAGTACAGTGAAGGCAGGCTGGAAGGGAATCTTAATTGATACAGCAATAGATATATACCTCTAAGAGACAGAGATAGAGAAAGGGTGAAGTACAGTGAAGCGGGCCTAATTGATGCTGTAACAGATTGACAAATAATCAATGAACCTGACTTTGACAATGCTTAAGTACAGTAAATTATAGTGCAGCTAGGCTAAAGGGAACTTATTAACATAAGAGAAGACTCATGCACATTGAATGAGATTATTTTAATCAAGGTTAAGACGATTAATTAGAATGAACCTAGAGTATGTTCAAGTAATTGAACTCGTAACTAATATTGAAGAGAGATTAATAAATATGTAAAGGTCTATAGAGATTTGCTCAAGATTTGCTTTGTCAACTACAGTAGAGACTAATGGAGGAATTCCTTAATTAATATAGCAACAGATTCATGAAGTGAATGTCATGTCAGGTCAAGTCTAAGCGCTCAAATACAGTGAATCTATAGAGCATTGAACTCTCTTACTTTATTCAGATACATGACAATGCAATGAACCTTACATTGTCAAGGTCTAAGCGGTCAAGTACAGTAGAGCAAGACTATAGACAACCTGCTAATTGATATAGTCTGTGCAGCAGACTCTTGAGCATGCAATGAGGCTTTATAACATTGAAGCTAGGCTATAAAAACTTTCAATAATTGATTGATATTGTAAAGAGATTCATGAATATGTATATACAGGCCTTTTGTTTAGTGCAGTACAGTGAAGCTAGGTTGTAAAGAAATGAACAATATGAACTCTTAATTGATAGAGATTCATGCATACTCAATGATCTATTGCTTTGTCAAGCGTTTTGTGGTTGAATAAATTGCGATTTCCCCCACGAATGATATCATGCCATATAAACAAAAGAGTGTGCAATCAATAGTCATATTTTAAATGCTTAATTTAGACGCAATTAGCAGCCTTAGAGTCGCAGTTAAAAATCCATTTTCAATATACATTCTGTATATATACATTTTGCACTTACAGCCCACATCGGATACTTCGAGCACAGAGTCGCCGCCAATAGCATATAAGCGTGATAATGACTTCTCTGATAAGGCCTACAAGCAGAAGCATTGTAAGTAAACAACGCATTCACACTCCCTCGCACACACACTCGCACACACACAGTCACACACAGCTAAGGCTAATTGCCTTGCTTTCTTCAAAAAAATAATTTTATATTAATTGACACCAATTATTCACTCATTCATTCATTCATTCGTTCGCATGTGTCACTCGTCCGCTGCGCAGACAACGCGCCCGACATTACCCAGTTCAACAATGCGCATCGCATTGCAGACCGTGTCACACGTTATGTGAATGTCTCGCAGACGGATCTATCGGAAACGGATGCCAATGGCAAGTGGAAGGTATCGGCTAAGATACAACAATTGCTGAACACTCTAAAGAGACCGAAGCGTCGCCCATTACCGGAATTTTATGAAGATAACGATATTGAACTGGAGATAGCAGCGAATCCAAAAGATCCAAATGCACCCAAGCCAGAGGGTAGCACAATGACACCCGTACAAGGGGATCAACTCTCCATTCCAGCTGGTTTGCCACGCACACTGGAGTGTGCACTCCAACGTTATGGCACAAATTCATTCAAGAGCTCGATGGCAACGGTATTGGATCCTAATGGTAAAATAACCACTACCCTCACCTATGGCAAGCTGCTGTCGCGCGCACAAAAGATCGCCTACGCATTGTCCACAAAGATCTTTAGCAAGGGACCCGAACAGGTGACACTGAAGCCAGGCGATCGTGTAGCCTTGGTGTATCCCAACAATGATCCACTGAGGTAAGTTTGAGCAATGCATGTACAACTAAAGATAATAATAAAGATAGCTTGTCTCTTTATATGTGAGTCATATTTCTATAGAAGATATTCAACTAATCTCACTCTTTATCTCTCTCTACTGCCTTTAGTTTCATTACCGCCTGGTATGGCTGCATGTTTCGTGGTCTGGTGCCGTTGCCCATTGAGTTGCCGCTGTCTAGCTCGGATACGCCACCACAGCAAGTGGGTTTTCTGCTCAGCTCGTGTGGCATCACCGTGGCGCTGACCTCGGAGGCCTGCCTGAAGGGTCTGCCCAAGTCTGCCACGGGTGAAATAGCTAAACTGAAAGGCTGGCCACGTCTACAATGGTTTGTCACCGAGCATTTGCCCAAGCCACCCAAAGATTTCAATGTGGGCAATTTGCGTATTGAGGAAACTGCTGCCGCATACATTGAGTATACAACAGACAAGGAGGGCAGTGTGATGGGTAAGGCTGAAGTGGATTAACATAAGGATGCTCTTCTTTACTAATCATTCTTCTCTTTCTTTAGGTATCACTGTCACACGCGCTGCCATGATCAATCACTGTCGTGCCCTCACCATGGCCTGCCATTATACGGAGGGCGAGACTATTGTGTGTGTGCTGGACTTTAAACGTGAGGTTGGTCTGTGGCACGCTGTGCTCACGTCCATATTGAATGGCATGCATGTCGTATTCATTCCTTATGCGCTAATGAAGCTGCGACCTTCTTCATGGATGCAATTGATCACGAAACATCGCGCCTCATGTTGCCTGGTAAAGAGTCGCGATTTGCATTGGGGTCTCTTGGCCACCAAGGATCATAAGGACATCTCGTTGTCGTCGCTGCGCATGCTGCTTGTGGCGGATGGAGCAAATCCCTGGTCTCTCTCGTCCTGCGATCAATTCTTGAATGTATTCCAAGCTAAGGGTCTGCGTTCGGATGCCATTTGCCCGTGTGCCAGCAGCTCGGAGGTGTTCACTGTCTCACTGCGTCGTCCAGGTCGCTCTTCTTCCACTGGCTTCATACAATCGGCCACGGGTCGTGGCGTGCTCTCCATGGCAGCCCTCTCGCATGGCGTGGTGCGTGTGGATAGCGAAGATTCGTTGACATCGTTGACACTACAGGATTGTGGACAAGTAATGCCAGCAGCGCAGATGGTAGTGGTTCGTTCGGAGGGTGCTCCCGTGCTCTGCAAGACCGATCAAGTGGGCGAGATCTGTGTGACAAGTGGTTCAACTGGCGCTAGTTACTTTGGGCTGGATGGCATGACAAATTCAACATTTAAAGTGCAACCTTTGTTGGAGGATCCAGAGCAGCCCAAGGAGGGAGGTGGCACCATTACAGTGGCCTCACCCAAACCAATTAGCGAGGAGTTCTATGTGCGTTCAGGTCTCTTGGGTTTCCTTGGCCCTGGCGGCCTGGTTTTTGTTTGTGGCTCTCGCGATGGCCTGATGACAGTGACGGGACGCAAGCATAATGCAGATGACATCATTGCCACAGTGCTAGCGGTGGAACCAATGCGTTTCATCTATCGCGGACGCATTGCTGTGTTCAGCATTAAAGTGTTGCGCGATGAACGTGTGTGTGTCATTGCCGAACAACGTCCCGATTGCTCCGAGGAGGAGAGTTTCCAATGGATGTCGCGGGTGCTGCAGGCCGTGGATTCTATACATCAAGTGGGCATCTATTGTCTGGCGCTGGTGCCACCAATCATCTGCCCAAAACTCCGTTGGGGGGATACATCTGTGCGAGGCACGTCGTCGCTTTCTGGAGGGTTCATTGCATCCCGCCAATGTTCTCATGTGTCCACACACTTGTGTCACCAATTTGCCAAAGCCGCGTGAGCTGCATCAAGGTAAGTGACGGGGGGAAAGGGGGTTGTTGGGCGCTTGTAATACCACCTATAGTACCCAGTTTTATATAAACTATATATATATATATATATTTATGATCTTTTATGCAATTAATAATAATTGGCTTTGTGTCTCTTGGTGTCTCTCTATGCTTTCTTACAACAACATATTCGTATCTCTGATGAAAATACAAATTGTTTGTTTGTTTCCTCTTTTTTTAATCACCAACAACTACAACAACAACAACAACTACTACAACCAACCAACAACAACAAACAATGCTGCGCGTTGCTTCCTACTTATAAAAATGCCTCCTCCACTACAACTCAACACACTCACTTCAACAACAACAACTAAACCAAACCAACAACATCAACTACAACAACAACAATAACACTGTATTATAACAACGAAACAACAACAACAACAACAACAACATGATAACAACAACTAAAATTATGTCAACTAATTGCATTGCATTGCTTTCAAAATAACAACAATAATAATTAATAATAATTCACCACACGCCTCATTACTCACCACACACCACCACACCACATATAACTCCACATACATCTCTATATATATATTATATATAAAATATCCTTGTACAAAACCGAACAACAACAAAAATACTAACCAAAATCCAAAATGATATAAAAAAAACCAAAAAAAACCCCAAAAAAAAACATAAAAAACTTATAAAAGGTGTGCAAACAACTGCAAAACTAAGCTCATCATCTGGCTGTGGTATTACAGACACGGGTGTAGGACCCGCCTCCGTCATGGTTGGCAATTTAGTGCAGGGCAACCGCTTGGCTGTTGCACATGGACGTGATGTGGGCATGGCCGAAGATGGTGAACGTAAGGTAGGTGCAACTGATTGATTTACTCATGCAATATCTCAATTACAATTCCCTCTCTCTCTCCCCCCTACAGCCCCAATTGATAACGGGTGTACTGCGTTGGCGCGCCAACACCTCGCCAGATCACATCATCTTCACGCTGCTTAACTCCAAGGGTAAGTGGCAGCAATACGCTTCCATAGAGCGCTGTTTAATCTTTGTCTTACTCCCCTCTTAGGCGCCATAGCCAAAACCTTGACCTGCTCGGAGCTGCATAAGCGCGCGGAGAAGATTGCTGCCTTGCTGCAGGAACGTGGCAAGATAGAGCCAGGAGATCATGTTGGTAAGACAACACACGCAGTGCACAAAGCACAGAGAGTGTGAGAGTTGTTGAGTTAGATATACTATGCCTGTTTTTATCAGAGAGTTGAGACTAGTCTCGTCAGCAACACACATACAGTCGTTAGGTTGCCTTATAGATAAGGAACATAATTGAAGATTCGATTCGCCAAAGAAACCATCTTATTCATTGCATCATTTATGCGTGCAGGTCTCTGATAAACTCATATGCATATCTCTAACTTAACTCTCCACTTCCACTCTTGCTAATACATATATACACATAACTCTAACTGATCTCCCTATTCCCCCCTGCAGCTCTTATCTTTCCACCTGGCCTGGATCTGTTGTGCGCCTTTTATGGCTGTTTGTATCTGGGTGCAATTCCCATTACCATCAGACCGCCACATCCACAGAATTTGATCACCACATTGCCCACAGTGCGCATGATTGTTGATGTCTCGAAGAGTGGCATTGTGCTCTCTATACAGCCAATTATAAAGCTGCTTAAGTCACGTGAGGCAGCCTCGTCCATAGATCCGAAGACCTGGCCACCCATACTCGATATCGATGACAATCCCAAACGTAAATTGGCTGGCATAGCCACAGTCTCTTTGGATTCCAGCGCCTATTTGGATTTCAGTGTGTCCACCTGTGGACGACTAAGTGGTGTCAATATAACGCATCGGTAGGTGCTGGAGTATATATATTTATAACTGTTACTAACCCGACTTTCTCTTTGCAGATCTCTGTCTAGTCTGTGCGCCAGTTTAAAACTGGCCTGTGAATTGTATCCTTCGCGTCATGTTGCCCTCTGTCTGGATCCTTATTGTGGCTTGGGCTTTGTCATGTGGACACTGATTGGTGTCTATAGTGGTCATCATTCCATATTGATTGCCCCCTACGAAGTGGAGGCCAATCCCAGTTTGTGGCTCTCTACGTTGTCGCAGCATCGTGTGCGTGATACCTTCTGTTCGTACGGTGTCATTGAGTTGTGCACCAAGGCGTTGAGTAACTCAGTGCCGTCGCTCAAGCAACGCAATGTGGATCTGCGTTGTGTGCGCACCTGCGTTGTTGTCGGAGAGGAACGTCCACGTGTCACATTGACGCAACAGTTCTGCAAACTATTCCAGGGACTGGGACTCAATACACGCTGTGTCTCCACCTCGTTTGGTTGTCGTGTCAATCCCGCAATTTGTGTTCAGGGTGCCAGTTCAGCGGAGAGTGCACAGGTCTATGTGGATCTAAGAGCATTACGGAATAATCGTGTGGCACTAGTGGAGCGAGGTGCGCCTAATTCGTTGTGTTTAATTGAATCCGGCAAGCTGCTGCCGGGTGTAAAGGTGATCATAGCCAATCCTGAGACTAAGGGACACTGCGGTGACTCCCACTTGGGTGAAATTTGGGTAAGCCAGGGAGAACTTTCTTAGTTGACTAACTTGATTATTAATGGATTCTCTACTTCTCACTTTCAGGTGCAAGCGCCACACAATGCCAACGGTTACTTTACCATCTATGGCGATGAGACGGACTATAATGATCATTTCAATGCCAAGCTGGTCACGGGCGCCACCTCAGAGATGTATGCACGCACTGGTTACTTGGGTTTCTTGCGGCGCACAGAATGCTCGCAGGCCGCTTCGATCTTGGATGAGACCACACCAAGTGTGGCTAGTCGAGACAGTGATACAGAGTCCTTGAATTCAATGAGTCAATTGCAATTGAATTTCTCGAATGCCTCCTTGGGTGGCAATTCAGAGCATAGTCTAGTGGCTGGTAGCGCTGTCAATGCCAACGATCAGGAGCTGCACGATGCTGTCTATGTAGTGGGTGCACTGGATGAAGTTATCTCATTGCGTGGCATGAACTATCATCCCATTGATATAGAGAATTCAGTGCTGCGTTGTCACAAAAAGATTGCCGAGTGGTGAGTAGCAAAGGAATCTTTCCCCAACCTGGAATGGGAGCTAAATGATCCTTACTCCTACTGGAACATGTGTTAATAACCTCTTCTCTTGCAGCGCTGTCTTCACTTGGACTAATCTACTCGTGGTGGTGGTGGAGCTGGATGGCAATGAGTCGGAGGCGCTAGATTTGGTGCCCTTGGTCACAAACACGGTGCTAGAAGAGCATCAGCTCATTGTGGGCGTCGTTGTGGTGGTTGATCCGGGTAGGTTAACAAATTGAATATTATATATATACTATATGTACTATATATATGTCTGTTTTTGCAGGTGTTGTGCCCATCAACAGTCGTGGCGAGAAACAGCGTATGCATTTACGAGACGGCTTTTTGGCCGATCAATTGGATCCCATTTACGTTGCGTACAATATGTAAATAGTATTATATATCCCAAATACGACGACTGCAACAAATTGACAAGCAACAGCAACAACAACAACAACAAAAAAACAAAACAATTATTTATTCATTCATCAAACAAAGAAAAAAGCAAAACGAATTCCCTTGTAATCACACAATTTAGAGAGAAACCATTTAGATTTGCATGATTTAGAATTATCAACATCGATTGACAAACGTAGATGAACTAAAAATAAACTATTTACTGCTTTCCTTTTACACATACATACGTTCACACACACATACACATACGAATTACACAAGTACATTTACATTTATATTTACTTACAACATAGTTGATAACGACTCTCTCTCGCAACCCCCCATATATGAAGAAGAGAACAAGAAATATAGAAATACGATGACAAGAAATCGACTCAAGTGACGAGAAAATAATAATAATAATTATAATACATTTCTATGTAAAATGCAATAAACAATTTATATATATATATATATATATATATACTTATATATAGTTCAGTTGCGCGTTATGACTAAATTCTTATGTAGGGTTCGCAGCTTTGTTAACCGGTTGCAATTCAGTGCCACCTTCAGTGGGGGGTGATGGCATGCGAACCGCGATCATACCACCAACGTAAGATAATCGTGCGACGTCGCCGCACCACCAGGAATATAAGCATTATCCACAGGCCCTGCAGTCCGTTGATCATATCGCAGATCAGCAAATAAACTGTAAAAGTTGTATATATAATACGATTATATAGCATGACAAATAGATACTTTATTGTTGTGTGTGTTTACCTTCGTTTCCAGGCGAGTAGAATGTGACTATTTCGAAAAACCAAGCGAGTATGATGATAATGCCTAGCAGGGCGACACATTTGGCGCTGTTGAGAAAAGGACTGTCAGTATATAGACATATAAAGTATAGAGATACTCTGGGAACCTACTCTTTCTTAACATCCTCGTATTTCTCTATATCAAATTGATGTATTTGCACGCCATTCTCTTTCTCATCATTGGCAGGCAAATATCTATCGGCCTTAATGCGTTGAAAGCCAAAGAATGATATGATCATAACCTGTGAAGTGGAGGAAGAAGAATAATTATAATAGAACAAGTATTAGAAGTCTCATAAAAGAATTAAAGTGAGGAATAAGTATAGTATAGTATAGGAAGATATGAGGAACAAGCTTAATAACCCATATTAGAAACCTTAGAAAGGAATTCACGTGTTTCAGTTAGATAGTTAGTTAGTTCAAAGTTCACTTTACTCTTTTTATCGTTAGCCGGAAGAAAGCCTTATGTTTGCAAATGTTTCTTCCTATTGCCTAAGTTTTAAGCGAATGTTGATAATGAAAACAAACAGAAACTTAAAGCAGATAAATGTGAAATATCAATGTGAGTAATTGAGATTGATAATTTCAAGTTTGCTGCGAATATCACGAAATGTTTAAGCACCATAATTAACTGGGGAACATCACGCAAATCATTATAGACTATATAATATTGTGGAAACTTTCGTTATGCAACTTACCAGAAAGCTAAGCCCGAGAATTGTAGAAACCGGGGGTATAAAGTAACGCTGCGATTCACGTATAGATTCCGTGAGTCCCTGCAGGAAGTACGATGGCATGCCGGGCAGACCCTTCTGTACGGTCAATGTGACCAGTATGGCGGGTCCCGCAATGGAAATCAATAGATATACAGCGAAATTAACGCCTATCATGTAATTTGGCCATTGTACATAGTAAGGCAGCTTGTACCAGATGTTAAGAAGAACATTACAGCAAATACACAAGTACCAAAAGAAGAAACTTAGTATAAAGAACTGTATAACGTAGCCAATGAATCCACCATCGGGTATGCCATAGATATGCACCACAGAGTAGACAAAGTAGCCGCAGGCAAGGCACAGAGACATCAGGGCCAGAGACCAACCATGTAGATTCCTTAACATGCGCAGGGTCAGGTGCAGATAAGAGACCAACAGTAGACATGGCATACTGACAAGCATCAGCACTGCGACTATAATGACCTTGGCCTTGGAGACCTCCTCGACCTGTGTAATGCATACAAATACCACCAAGGTACCCGATTTATCCTGATCCATGCAGTAATTCTCCTCAACCGTATAGGATTCATTTCCGTTTTTATCAATAATCAACAGCGAACCATCTTGCATTATATAGAAAGCATCTTCCGTGTCATCGTATTGAAATGAGCTGAAAAATTTAACACTGCAATTACAATACAAAGAGTTTCAGAGCTCTTAAAGAAACTATTAGAACTACTGTTTGAACTACGCATGAGGAGCAGATTACAGACTACGATTAAACTACATTTATAGATAGATTATAAATAGTACTACCACTTCATGCCTTTGATTAGGCTTACCTATTGCATGGATTGCCTATTTCATAGGACAATTCGGGCGCTATTTCGAGATCTTCGATGCAGTTATCAAATAACACCGCACTTATGATTGTCGGTTCAAAATTTAAGACCGCGCTGTCACATATAGAATCACTCTGGTTCTCGCGATAAATGTCCAGATTCTCGCCAAGTGGACAGCACTTGCGCAATCGGGAACTCGATGTCGCTTTCGGTTGATTTCGGGATTTCTCACGTTGCGAGCAATCAGCTGGTTGTGGGCTCTGCCTAGAGATGGTATCTGGAGGGCGCGTGCTTGTGTGATTAGCATGCAAGAGTGTTAGTTCCCCAGTTGTTGTTGTTGCTTCTATTGTGGTTGTTGTTGTTGTAGCTACTGTTGTTGTTGATGTATCTATTATGGTTGGTACCGAAGGTGTGCCCAATTCGACGGCTATTGCTTTCACATCATCGGTAGACAGCGGTAGCGTTGTGAGGTTTGCCTCATTCAATTGTTGCAATATGGGGGGAATTGTGCTATATATATAATAAAGAAACCGGAAGAACAATAAGTAGAGCAAAGCAATCGAACTGGTTTGACAATCTATACAAACTTTTCTGTTATATTTGCGACATCTTCAGCTTTGGTTATCGCTATAAATATGTAGATAGATGTGTAGATGATGTACAGACTGCGCTTCCAATTAGAATTCTTCATTATGTGTGTGTGTGTGAGGGTGTAGTTTAAATAAAACTGCAAAAAAACCAATATAACTATATTCCATACAGAAATTGGGGTTTATCTCTTATATACAAATCTGCACAAGCGGGAGTTGCTAAAGAATACCGTGGTTAATAATAGAAATTACCCATCACTTTACTTGAACATAATCAGTAGAGAGATATATGTTCTCTGCATACGTAAGACGGTCTACGCGCCGCTGTGTGATATCTTATGTGGGCGTCTATCAAAGGGGAATCTAGCACATACAGACAGACATACGTACGTAAGAACCCCATCTATATGAGCGTACATTAATTATCTTTCGACTGGCTACTCCAATTATAAAATACAAACAGTACGCCATGACGTCATAACGAGTGGGGGGAATGAGTGTGTGTCTGAGCCGTTAAGAATGTATTCTTTTATATTTTACGTGAATTCCGATCGCACACAGAAATACATGTTTATCTGTAGTATATTGATATTGTACGTACGTTATTTCGACAGAAAATCTGTGACAAAGCATTTCAGCGAAATAAAAAATGCAATGATAAGCAAAGGTAAAGAATACAGGTAAATTGACAGGTGTGCACAGGGGAAGTGGATGGAGAAGGGGGTAGTTAACGATATCTGGCAAACTGTTTAGTATTACAGCGGAACGCACCGACGACACTGGCCATAATAATAACTATAATAACATTCACACTTATTATGTATTGTATGTACAATACATCGGAAATATAAATAATAATCAGCACGTAGCGAGAGCGAGACAGGTGTATATTTGTATTGGAAGCTCACATATCTTTATCTAGTAATCGTCTATTTACTCACATGCCAATATAATCTACTAATTATTTGTCGCGTTAGCTAACATATGCTTTCGCATGAATTAAACTATATAGTTAATGGCGCTTCGAGTGTTCACAAAATGCTAATTAATAATATAAACCAACATTTTATAATGTTCAAACGGAAACTTTCTTTGAAAAATGCATCCGTCGAGCGCGCACTGTGAAGTAATACTAGCGAAATCAGCGTCTACCACATAAGCTCCCTGAGAGGCATTGCTTACTGATAAGATAGCGTAAATATGTGCAGGGCTACACACAGTATAATATGAATTATTGATTTGATTCACTTATTGTAATTGACATGGTTTTATTTATGACTTGTCAATATGCATTTAATATATACCAATTATTCGAGAGCAGCAATACTATAATAACCGGTACCGGCAAAGTTATCGAATCGATTGTGAATTTGAAATTCAATTACGATATGTGCTTTCAAATCGATAACAATTATCGCAGCAACACTGCGCATGACGCGCATGCAACCATGTGTTGTTTAGTACGAAAAACGACTAACAGATGTCGCTTGCGACATTAGCAAATGAAAGACGCGCTGTGATTGGCTGACTGTACGCTATTCGGGCTATAAGTGCAGAACAAAAATGTAAGGTAAAAGTCGCTCTAACAGTTTGCTTAAAAATAGTTAAATAATATCAAATAAAAATATAACAACGCGTTCACAATGTGTTGCCAAGTGCGTTGGGTAAATGGTGCAATCAAAATTAATGTCAATTGTGTTAAATAAACGTTTCTGTGGCAATTTGCACAAATTTTCTCGGGTTTATAAATGGCGGACAATGTGCGTTGGCTTCAGTTCCATCCGTACACCACACACACACATACGCATACACCTAGCACACTCTTTTCCACACGACCAACACACACAAACATACACAGATGTATATGTGTGAAGGCACACGAACAATTGTGCGTGTCGTCGTCGTCGAGTAGCCCAGCAAGCAGTATATTAAAAAATTGAGAATGTATAATTTGCCAAACCTGGCTCGGAGTAATGCATCCTTAACCGAATAGCAGTGTGTGTGTATGTGTGTGCGTGGCTGTGCATGTGTGTGTATATGTTTTTGGCGCCATATATGCAATTAGTTATGTTTTTCAATATGTAATTTGTAAACAAAATGGCATTTGAAACGTTTTTGTGAATATTATCGATTTTTTCCCTCACATGTACACCACATACACGCGCACACACATACATACATACACTCTCTCGAACATATTTTGAACGTATGCGCCATACATGTGTATATTGCTAAATAAACTGTGTGTGATTTTTGGTTTTAAAACATTCGATTTGTTTTGTACTTATTTTAGATAATGTGCTATGTTTCGTCAAGAGCAACAAGAAGAAAGCTAAATCGTATCTGAGGTACAACACAGATACAGTACGCATACACACTCTGACACACATACACACACACACGCAGCGACAACAAACAAACCGCGCGGCGCACGTACGATATAGTTTTAAGCAGAAAGTGGGTGGCCTAAAAACGCCGCTACGCATTCTTCAACGAGGATAACGAGACCTGCTCCTCATCATCAGATAATAAATATATATAAAATATATAATAATGAGTGGTCGCGGTAGTCGAAAACGTGGACGCCCGCCAAAGACGCCAAATGAACGGTCAGCGGGACGTTTCAACTATCAGCTGCTCAAGAAGCCCAAATATCTCAGCGAAGGTAAATCCCAGCCAAGTACACCATCAGCATCACGCTGCATATCACCACAGAGCGATGAATGCAGTCGCAGCAGTACCGCAAACAATCGTGGAAGTCGGGGGAAACGTGGACGAGGTCGCAAATCGAATGTTCAAGCCAACACCAGCACCAACAGCTACTCAGGCAGAAAAGGTAAACAAAACGTAGGGTATAAATCTCCTTACAACTTAAGGGGTTGTGGGAGGTTTTTGGGGAATCAAGCAAAATTACCTAAGTCAATGATTCAAGAAAGTAAAAACGTTAGGCGTGGGAGGAAGTGCATGAAGTATACTAAGGAACTAAGGTAAATTAACATAGTTTTCTACCAGTTGTCAAAGATTCGTGTAAAACTGAGTTAGGTGTGGGGGGGAGGTTTACATGGGGTTGACTTAGGACTTTAGGAACTGCAGCCCAATGAGGCAGGGTAGTAGGAATAGGTAATCTCCCTTTAACTGTTCCACATAATTCACTTACTTAGATTCCTCTGATTAAGTCGAAGAATCGCAGAATACAGAGCTAGGAGTTGAGAAAGGTTCATAGCGTGTACTTAAGAATCAAACAAAATAACCTTTGTTTTCTTCAATTTGTCAAAGTTTATAGATAGAAACAGAGTGAACTTTGTAAAGACTTTCAAAGTATTTATAAAAACAGCAAAGGGGAACATTCGTTGTTTAGTCCGATTGACAAGTAAAGTAATGTGCTATTGTCCTCGATTTTTGCTCTAGTTCAAGCAGGTAAATTACAAAAACTGTTAAAACTATAAAACTGGATAAAAGAAGAAGAGAGAAGAAGAAAAGCGCAGAAAGTAAGCAAACAAGTGTTAAATACACACAAATAAAGATCAGGAAAGATACCAAATATAGTCGTAATATAGTCGAAGATTGTTGGGGGTCTGTACACGTCGTTACAATGACAAGCTTAAACTCTAGTCGTCTAAAAGGTAAATATCCGATCATATAAGCTTGCAACGATATAAATGTACATTTTCATTTGGTATACAAATATGTTCTATATGTGATTCTAATGATTTCATTTGGATTTCTCTAACAGGCTACGAATCGGAATATCATTATGGTTCCGATTTCGGGGATTCAGATGAAGAGAAGTCCGATAATGAGGACGATATGCTGTTAACACCAAGCGACGATGAAAGTCTGGATGCGGCAAATGAGAGTGAATCGGAATTCTCTGTTTGTAGCTTCACACAGAACGGCGTAGGGCGGCCACCACGCCCACCCAGCCCTGAACCTATTTGGCTGCAAGAGGGCAGAGAATATCCAACATTGGAGTTGCCAGAATCATCTGAGGATCTGTTTATAAGCAATGCGCATGTGTTGCGCTCTCTAAGTATTTATGAAGTATTGAGACGCTTTCGCCATTTAGTGAGACTCTCGCCCTTTCTGTACGAGGACTTTTGTGCGGCACTGGTGTGTGAGGAGCAGAGTGCTCTGCTCACGGATGTACACATTATGTTGCTCAAGGCAATATTGCGGGAGGAGGATGTACAGGGCACACACTTTGGGCCCCTGGATCAGAAGGATACAGTCAATATCAGTTTGTATCTAAATGATTCCATTACATGGCCCGAAGTATTGCGCAGCTATGTGGAATGTGACAAGGAATTCGATCGCAATGTATATCACATACTCAGCACAGGAGAATATCCATATACGGGCGTGGAACATCGTCTGATTGTGCTACAATTTCTTGCCGATCAATTTCTCACAGCAAATTCAGTACGTGATGTAATGGTCCAGGAGGGTCCCATACACTATGATGATCATTGTCGTGTGTGTCATCGTTTAGGCGATCTACTCTGCTGTGAAACATGTCCTGCTGTCTATCATCTGGAGTGCGTTGATCCACCTATGAACGATGTACCCACCGAGGATTGGCAGTGTGGGCTGTGTCGTTCGCACAAAGTCTCTGGTGTTGTCGACTGTATATTGCCGCAGGAGAAACAGGGTGTACTCATACGCCATGATAGCCTTGGTGTCGATCGACATGGCCGTAAATACTGGTTTATTGCGCGGCGTATCCTTGTGGAGGATCAATTGGATGGCACCTGTTGGTATTATAGCACACAAGCAAAATTAGAGTTGCTGTTAAAGCGTTTAGACTCCTCAGAGCTGGAGATACGATTGTGCAATCAATTGACAGAGCGTCAGGAGGAGATCGAGCGTCAAATGAAGCTGACCGAGACGCTGACAAATGAGCACAAACATAACAAGCGCACCTTAATAGATATAGAGCAAGAGGCTACCCAGGAATTGCTAGAAAGGGAAACGAATTCAGCTGAAACTCCTGCTGAAGATGACAATTCCACAGATGATAAGAAAGCTGAGGATAATAATAAGATGATGGTGACCAGGCAAAAGACGAATCAATTGAACAATGGCACACTCCACTTTAAGCTCGGCATGGAACAGGGCTTTAAGAACTATGTTAATCAGTATGCCACAAATCCCATAGCTCTCAATAAGCCACAACGCAATGAGGAACGCGATAAGCGACGACATCTCTCACACAAATTCTCATTAACCACAGCGTCGGATTTTAAATGGACTGGCACTGTGATGGGCACATGCGATAATATAATTACAACATTGCGACAGACTTTAATCAATTTTGAATCGAATATTGCGCCACCATTCATGAATCCCAATTGGGTGAGCAACAAAAAGATGTGGAATAATGCGGTGATGAATGCCAAACGTGCCACAGATTTTGCTGCAGTTATGTTGCTATTCCAGGCCTCATTGAAGAGTGTTGTCTTTGCGAATGTGTGGCACGAACAGTTGGGGCATCTACATCTGCAACGCATTACAAGTGGTGAGCGTGAGGAGCGCAAGAAACAAGAGAAACGTGAGAAGCGTGAACGGGATGATGAAGAGGAACGTAATCGTTTGGCATTCAACTATATAAAATACTCATTGGGCCTTAAACATCAAGTGTGGAAGCAAAAGGGTGAGGAGTATCGTGTCCATGGCCAATGGGGCTGGCTGTGGCTCTCAAGCAGTCGCCGTTGTGGTGTCCGCGTGCGACGTACGCGTGCTCAACCTTTAACCCATACACGCATCTATGTGCATTATACAATGGGTGAACAGGAGGAGGAGCAGGAGGGGCAACCAGCGGTCAATGAGTGTATACTGGTGGATCCTCGCACACAGCGTTTCATTCAGCAATGCGAATCGGTTCATACTGCGGGACAAATCTGTCATTATCTGCCAGAGCAATACAAGAATGTCAAGGTGGTTGAGGATGTGGGAGAGCGTGTGAAGGGACACATTGATGTCTGTAAAGCATTAACCACGCCCGGTCGACAATATTATCCCAAAGTGGCACGCAAGTGTCGACTCGATGATCTGCTCGAGCGTCGCACCAAGTTGGCTGAGGTAGAGCAGCAGATTGCAATTAAATCGGATGTGGAAGCAGATGTAAAACCGCAAATAATCACAGCATCTGGCAGCACAATTAACAGCAGGCAAACGTATCTGGAGAAACGTATGCTGCGTCTAACCGAAGGCTTGGGAAAAACTGTCGTCTCCAATGTTAATCTTGATCTCGTCAATTCACTGGCCAAACAGATCCAGACAGTTCGTATGCAATTCAGTCAACTGAATCGTTTCGCAAAGACCTTCCGTTGCTACACCAAGGAGTGCAATACGAACTCAAATGCCGTCTCACAAATCACACAGAACACCTGTTACTCCCCGCTCTGTTTGCAGAAGGCGCGTGCCAAGAAGGAGTTGCTTCTATTGCTGCGTAAGGCGCACACAGCGGGCAATGGCTCCAAGGAAACTGTGGCTGCTATATTAGGTGCGGTGAAGAAACCGTCCATACTCGAACAGAAACTGACGGAGGGCAAAAAGGAATCGATTCAATTGACAGCAATTGAAGATGCTGAGGATCACAAGTTGCCTGAATCGGAGGCGCCGCTAGATCTTCTACAAGATTGGGAACATGCGCGTACACATGCGGTGGCCTTTACCGAGCAATTGCTCACAGATTGCCTGCAAATTGAATCCTTAGCGGCAAGTGAAAAGTCTGTCGTCGCCTCCATTAAGCAGGAAGAATCGTCTTCTTCAAATACAAATTCGAGTAGCCTTAATCCAGACTCAAATACCCAAGACTCTGATAAAATGGACTTCATTGAGAGTATGGATGTCTGCAGTAATGTGGAAATTGAAAGCACTGAGGACTCATTGACAGCGGCAGCAAGTGCAGCCAGCTCCACAGTGAATGCAGACGATGTGGACATCATGTCCAATTCACGTCGCAAACGCACACAGAAGCCCAAGAAGGCATACATTGGCACCAAGGATGTGCTCGATCAGACGCTGGATAAGGATATTCCACTCAATAAACAGAATCGTAGATTCCCCATCACACCACGTCCGGTGAAGCGCGAAGATGTCACCAAATATGAGCGGGAGTACTTTGAAAATGGTTCGGAGCGTGTCTACTCGTCAGGTTCGACACGTGGACGAGTCTATTTGCTACGCGATGCTGGCAAGTTGTATGAGCAATCAATCAAGGCAGAGGATAAGACAACAGTGATCAAGAAGGCAACCTATGCACGCTATCCACTTATCTCGAACTTCCTGACGCACAAACAGAAGCGAAGCCTTCTAGTGTTGCCACGCTTTGAGCTTCTCAAGTTGGCTCGCTTGGCGGGCAAGGTGCCGGCCAATGGCTTCCATCATGCTGCCAAGAACAATTCCATTTGGCAGTATCAATGTTCGCGGCCTTTGTTCCGCACCTGCTGGTCTTATCGCACCTCCACTGCCACCACACTGTCCTGCATTGCGTTGCAGCTGAGAATATTGTGGTCATGTCTGCGTTGGGATGATATGATCGCCAAGCCACCGTCCACAGATGGCAAACATCAGGTGACCACAGAGAATGAGATTGTCACCTTGGAATTGCTCAAGTTACGTCATGCTGGACGCTATGGCGAGAGGACGAGCTACCTGCGGCGCAAGGTTGTCATACCATTGGAAATGCCAAAGACTATCAGAGGTAAGTAGCAGCTCCTTAATGGGAATTTAATTGCTTCCACTGCTAACTTCTGTATTATTCAACTTTATCCACAGAGGTTACATCAATCCGTTCGGGTTTGCGAAAACGAAAGCGTGCCGAGTCGCCGCAACCCACTGAACCACAAATCAGTGAGGAATGGGTCGATGAGGATAAGTTGGAGTTGTGGGAAATCAAATTCATTGGTGAGAAACAGGAGAAGGCACGCATAGCGACCGTGACACGTTCAGTGGCTTCACGTCAATTGGAGTCAACCAACGGTGGCTCGCTAAATACCTCCACCAATGGCAGTCCTGGTGGCGGGCGTGTGTTGCTGGCACCCAAACCTGGCGATGGAGATGTTAAGGATAAGATGGAGCAACAACTGAAGCTGCAACGTGCTGCACATCAACAGCGCAAGATACTGAATGCGGGTGAAGTAACGCGTTCATCTACACCAGGTAAGCAACTCACGCAACTCAAGTTCTATTCAAATATTCATTATATTCCTTCTGCCTCACAGTTAAGGGCGCTGTCATTGGCAGCAGGCGTGTGATAGTCAAGAATCCGGATGGCACAACGCGCATTATACAGCAAGCTGTGACGCAAGTGGCACGCACTGCCACTGCAACATCAGCGTCAGCGGCAAGTCCCTCTCCGTCGTCAGCCCAGCCAACTGCAACAGCAGCTGCTGCCCCATCGCCTACGCCGCATAAAGTACAAATCATACGTGGACCCGATGGTAAAGTCAGTGTACGTGGTCTCAATCCTGGACAGCAGTTGGTGCAAATGCCTGATGGCAAGCTGCATGTGCTGACAACAACAACAACATCCAATGTGTCCACGCCTGGTGAGTGTGTTCTACATACATTCGCAATCGAATCTGTTTCTAACCCATTTCTTCATTTCCTGTTTCCCCCCACCCCAGTTAAAGGCAAATTGCCAATTAAGACACTAGCAACGGGGCCATCAGCTGCAGCCTCAACGCAAACTGTGGCAACAACAACAACAGCAACACATGTGGCTGGTGGTGCAGCATCTCCAGTGATTAAACAAATTGCCGTCAAGCACGTTAATGTGGCCAAATCGCCAGGCACACAAACATTGGCATCATCGCAACGTGTAACTGTACCGTTGGCGCAGGTCAAGAATAAGTTGCTCTTGGCACAGCAGCAACAACAACAGCAGCAACAACAACAACAACAAGGTGTAACAACAACAGCCTCGCCAACAGTACAGAAATTGGTTCCCAAAGTCGTCTCCACTGCATCCCCCACACAGCAGGTGTTTGTGCAGCCCGGCTCCAAGTTGTTGCTGACACAAGGCGCACAGGGTCAAAAGGTTATCATATCTGCCTCGCCAAGTGCACAACAGCAGCAGCAGCAGCAACCACAGCAACTGCAACAGGGTACAGCAACTATGCAACAACAACAGATTGTGCACACACAGCAAATACAACACATACAACAACAGCAGGCGGCACCACAGCAGCAACAGCAGCAGCAGATTGTGGTGAACCAACAAGTTGCAGCACAGCCGACGCAAAAGGTGATACAACAAATTGTCAACACAAGCAATGTGCAACAGCAAATTGTTGTTGGTGGACAACGAATCATATTGAGTCCAGGTCAAACGATTGTGACGCAACGCAATGTGCCACAGAGCCAAGCGCTGCAAATGGTGCAGCAAACAATACAAACCCAACAGCAGCAGCAACAACAACAGCAGCAGCAGCAGCAACACATCGTGCAACAGCCACAGCAACAATTTGTGGTGCAAGCAAATCAAACTGTGCAATCTTCACCCACAACACAAACCAAGCTGGTCAAACAGATTGTAGTGCAGCAGCAGCCACAACAACAGCAACAACAACAACAAGCAATCATTGAGGAGAAACCACAAGGCAGCAGTGAATCCATTGACGCGAATACACAACAAGTTCTGGTGCCCAACTCAACGCTGGCACAGCAATTGGCGCAGGGCAAGCTGCAGGTGGCCACCATCAATGGACAGCAGGTGATTGTCAAGCCATTGGGTAACAATCAGGCACAGATTGTGGCACACATCAAGCATCAGGGCGATGGCAATGCACACATTGTCACCAACAATGCAACTCCTGCCATCTCCCAAGCGAGTCCACAAACCTCACCAACGAAGATGCCTCAGCAGCAGCAGCAAACGGTTCTGCAGCAGAGTCCACAACAGCAACATCAGCAGCAGCAGGTGATTGTGCAACAACAGCAAGTGCAAGTGCAGCAGCAACCACAACAGCAACAACAGCAGCAGCAGCAGCATATAGTGCAGCAAGTTGTACAGCAGCAGCAGCAGCAGGCACCAGCAGCGGCGTCTGCACCACAACAACAGCAGCAGCAGCAGCCCCTTAGCGTTGAGGAGAGTCTATTGCAAAATCAACCACCTGGCACAGTCATTAAATGTGTGACAGCTCAAGTGTTGCAAACCGAACACGGGCCACGCATCGTGTTGCAAGGTCTGGTGGGTAACGATTTTACGGCCCAACAATTGCAGCTGGTGCAGACGCAAGTGAAGCAGCAGCTAATGAAGGGTGAGTTTATCTTGGAAGTTATTTTACTATTATACTCCATATGCTAACTTGTTTCCCTCCCTCTTGCAGCCCAAGAATCGAATGGCAAACTGGGCGTTCTGGGCCCTACGAAAATCTACTTGGCTGTGCAGCCTGAGACAACAGCACAGCCACAATCACAGCCGCCTCCATTAACGCCCGTGCACCAGTCGGCGACACATCAACAAGTGAGTAGCTTTTAAATGCAAATGCAAACAACAAACAAACAAATCATATAAAAGGGTGTGAGAGACAGATTGAGAAAGTCCAAGAGACAAACAGAGAGAGAGAGACAGAGATCGATCGAAAGCGGAAACTTGATTATAAACTAAATAGGCTGCGCTTAATACCAATCGAATCGAATCGAATCAATCAATCGACTACTAAATTGCCAAGATACACAAAAAGTTATGCTCGATATATTTATAATTTATTTATATTGTTACTTTTAAGTTAATTAAATAGCAGAGAAACAGAAAGAGAGAGAGAGAACAAAAACGAAAGCATGTTGTTGCTATATACATCATTCTGAATTCTATTCCTATAATTCCTTCATTTATTTATTACACACAACGTTTTGTTTGCTACTTATATGATATTTATTTGTTAAACCTTTTATGATACTGCTATTACTACTATATATGATTATGATACAAACACACAACACACACACACAGAAACAAGTTCGCACACACTCGCTCGCTCGTTCGAAAAGAAAGTACATTTTTTTTTTTTTAATATATATCGTATCTCAAACCACTGTGCACACACATTCCACTCTCTATTACATACTTTAATTGCTTGTGCGAGAAGAGTGTGTGTGAATCGAGCGATTTTCCACAAGGCTTAATTTTGCAATATAATTATTTGTCGACTAATTCTCCAACATAAAAACACACACAAACACACTCACACACACCTACACACACTCATTACATACCTTAGATTGCAGGTAGATGATGAAAAGAATAAGAAAGGAAAGGAAAATATTCTCTATATATGAAATTACTTGACATTTGAGATATGATTTTTAATTGATACGTATTTATTTTGACTGGGTTTGAATTCGTTTCTAATTTTATTATGTTTACGCCTATAATTAATGTAATAATATAATTTAATGCAATTTTAATTCTAATTATTATCAATATATGGTTAATCTTAAGAAAGGAAATAAGGACATGAAAGATAGAGATGCAACCTTAACACACACAATAAAACATAAAGATAAACATACTGGGACGTAATTATAGCGAGAACAGGCAAAAAAAGTATTAGACAAAAGACGCTAAAGAAAGAAAGAAGGAAAGGAGAGTGAATGCAAAGAAAGATATAGAGAGAAATATTTATATAGACGATGCGTTCTACATTATAGTAGTAGTAGGGGTTTCATGATTATTTTCTGGCTTTTAACTTTATAGAGTATCTCTACTGTCTACTATGCTACCAATGTTACTACTGTAATCTATGTAAAGCGCTTTTTGCAATAAAAATATATAATGTATTCGATGATAATACAAAATAACAAAACGATGACCAATCCTGTTTCTTTTCATACCATAAAACTCAAGAGCAGAGTCCAAAAAAAAAAAAAACTATATATATTCCATATATAAAATAGACATAAAGTTGTGTATACTTTTTTATTAATTCTCACTTCTTCCATATTATATTGATAGATGAGACGAGATTAAATGATAATGAAATAAACAAGAAAATATCTACAAAAATGTTTGTAAATATTTTGTTGATCCTATAAAACTATAGTTACATAACCTAACATTACTCTACACTCTTCCCTCTTTGAAATTCTCGCGTCTATGCTCTACGTATATTTTGTATATAAAATAAACTCCATTTTCCCGAAAAAACACACCCCCAATCTCCCCAAAAAAAAACTATATATATATATATTATATATATGCGATACTTTACTTATCTATGCACACACACACACATACACACAAGATATATATTCGAGTAAATTGTGTGTAAATTTTTGTTTCTGAGTTAGTTGGATGATTATTTGCAAATTGGCCTTTGTGTTGACAAAAAGCGCTCGCTTCCTACATCTAATATGATATATGATACGATAAATGATCTATATATATATATATATAAATATATGATGCTATGCATATATGCGCATTTATATCTACATACAATCAAACAATGCAGACAGATGATCATATATGTTTGTATATGTATTGTTTGTGTACTATATATATATATATGTGTATATCTTGTTTGAGAATGAAAACTTTGTTATGCAGTGTAAGAGAAATACAATAGACGATAATAATGTTAAACAAAGGACTTTAATCAGAAATCAGTTGATGCATTTGAGTACCAAAAAACCAAAAACAGATCGAGACCAAATTGTTGTTACTACTACTTTCCCATCTTGAATATGGCCAACAAAATTCAAATGATAAAATAATGAATGCTGAAGAGATTAACCCCCACACACAGAGAGTTTTAGTTGGCTGACTTGTTATGAAAATATATATATGTATATATAGTACATACGTATAAATATATATAGATATATATATATGTATATGTATATATGTATCTTCTGATATTGAATGGCAAACTAAACGACGAACCGTGACCATCCTCTGCGCCCGTGCCCCCTTTAACGCGTGAAGCGCATGTGAGCATAAATAGTTTTCTCATATTCAATCAAATCAAATCAATCAAAATGATAAAAATTCCTTGAACTTCTATATATAACACAAAGGCTTAACCATATTTGTAATCATCTCATCTAAATCGAAATGAATTTTTACACTTGTCCAAAAGAAAAACAAGAAGAAAATAAGAAAAAATGAAAAAGAAAATCAAAAGAATGCAAATACGAGTTCCACACACACACACACACGAAACACACTCATCTATACACCGCACATACTCAACACACAGACACACACTCGATCAATCAATCAATCACAAAAGTCATACACACAAAAAGACGTTTTGCCGCAAATTTTCATTATGAATATTTTTGAAAAATGAAAAAAGCTTCGTTTTCTGCAATACAAAAAAAAACTAACTTTGTTGTATTAAAAATCAATTTCGAATACCCCCTTAAAACTGAATCCATGCTACCACTGCTTATAAATAAAATACGAACCGAAACCGAAAACAAAACGGTAAACAAAATGCCTAAAAAATAAACGTGTGTCAACAACTACAACTCCAAAAAAACAAAACAAAACCAAAACCACGTGTTAATCTCTTCGCCAAACAACCAACAACAACAACTACAACTACTACAACAACAACAACAACTCCAACTAAAATAACCATATACCGTAAAAAGGTTGCCTGGAATAAATACTACAACTGATCTCTGATTAAAGCCAGGTAGGTGCTCGCCAAATCACAATACTATACTAAACAAACTATTGTACATTTATCTCTCTATATATATTATGATATAACAAACTATATTATATATATTAATATTGTAAATAATGATCCTCACTTCCTGTAAACCAAATTAGGATGCTGGCATCTCAGTTATTTATGTTGTAAGCACAAATTATGTTTTGCAAGACATTCACGAAGAGGAGTCTGCCGTGAAAGATGATGATCATCCTGCTGCCGTCAAGTCTGATGCTGAACAACAACAATCAGTTGAAAGTTTCGTTACTAATGTTGATAATCATTTAACAACTGGCAATATTATCAGTGATAGCACAATCAATGATAATATTTTCAATGCTAACGATCAGCCTGAAGATGATGATGAAATAATTGTTGTCTGCAGTCCGCCGCGTGCAAGAAGTGATTCTCCCCCATGCAGCCCCCCAACGTGGCCCAACGATGATGCCGAGATGTCTGATTATGATGGACAAATTAGTCTTAAGTCCGATGTTGCAGAGCAGAGAGAAGCAGATGAAGCAGCTGAGACAGCAGCTGCAGAGGCAGAGTCAGCAGCAGCAGCTGAAACAGAACCAGTTCAAGAGTTAGATGTAGTTAATGATAATCCACCTAATGATCATGATCAAGTGCAAAAATTAAACGATTTTGATAGTGCTAAAGCCGTCAATCGATATATATTGCAGACCAACAACACCAGCAGCAGCAGCAACATCCACAACAGCAGCAGCAGCAGCAACCACATCAATAATGAGAATATCAACGACGCCACCGCGCCTGCAACTCTTAACGAGGACATCAACGACGACGCAAATAACACAAATGCCGCCACAGCAGACAACATCAGCCACGATGCCAGTGGCATTGCCCAAGCTGATAAGAATACAGCGTCGGCAACCAACAACAACAACTACCAGCAGCAGCAGAGCAATGCAACAGCAGCAGCAATAGGTGCGTCAGTGGAGAGCGTAGAGTATGGAACATTGGCTGCCACAGATCTTTGTGGCGGCACATTAACGGTGCAAGGTGTCGATAGCGAGCAGAGCGAGAATTTTGTGGTGACCAGCGGCTATATACAAGAATGTGGGTATTAAGATTCTCTCCATATATCTACATTTCCTTTATCATCATCATCTCCTTTACAGCCATTACAAATGCACTTAAACAGGGCAACCTTAGCCCGGAGCTTGAGGAGAAGCTGGTGAATATGCGCAAGAAGCAGGAACTACAGAATTCACAGAATTCCCTCGGTGAATGGACGCCATTATCTTCGAACCGTTCGAACTCCACGTCGTTGGTCGATGGCGTTGCTAGCACATCAAATCGTCGTCGCACCGCCTCGACACGTCAACAGAACAACAATAACGATGACGATGAATGGAAGATGCGCACGCCATCGAAGCGACAACAACACGGTAGCTTAACTGCAGGTTGCAATAGCAGCGGCGGCGGCAGCTCTAGTAACTTTAATAGCGGCATTAAAAACAATCGCAACAAGCTGCCCCTCGAAGAGGCAACGGCAAATCTTAGCGAGTCCAAGCAATCGCAGCTGGAACGTCACAAGGATTTGCTTAAGAAGAGCATCTTGCGTAAGCGTTCGCTGCTCGAGCGTAATTTACAGAATGAAATCCGTGAGGAGGTGGAGGTGAAGGTGAAGAGACATGTGCGCGCCATGAGTGTCACCACGCCAGAGAAGCAGACGGAGAACAATGAGCGCACCTCAGTGTTCACTGAGCGTGTGGTGGATCAGAACATTGAGCACAAGCGGTGGGTAGACAGAGGAAGAGGCACAAGAATAGAAGTAGAACTAATTTATCTCTCCCTTGCAGTGTCATCAAGTCCACAATTGGGCGTAGCTTGGGCGCCGGAGAACCGCAGTCGCTGCACAGCAGGCACAGCGGCGTGGGCAGGCCCAAGAAACTAACACGCAAGAAGGAGAAGCTCTATTGCATTTGCCGCAAGCCCTACGATGATACCAAGTATGTAGAAAGAACTAAACGATTGTATGCCTCAATTATAATCAATATATAACCATAATACTTACTTCTGTAGGTTCTATGTGGGCTGCGACTTGTGCAGCAATTGGTTCCATGGCGATTGTGTCAACATTACCGAGGAGGCATCAAAGAAGCTGACCGAATTCATTTGTACCGATTGCCAGAAGGCGCGTGAAACGCAACAACTTTACTGCAGCTGCCGTCAGCCTTATGATGAGTCACAATTTTATATATGCTGTGATAAGTGCCAGGACTGGTTCCATGGCCGTTGCGTTGGCATTGTCCAGAGCGAAGCCGAGTATATCGATGAATATGTGTGCCCCGAGTGCCAACGCAATTCGGATGCGAATACTGCAAATATGAAAAGTCTAACTCAGAATGAAATTGTGGAACTCAAGAGCTTGATCAAGCAAATACAGGTACGCTATAGCATTAATCTAAGATATGTAATGTATATTTATTATATATTGTCTTGTGTCTTGCAGTCGCACAAGAGTGCCTGGCCTTTTATGGAACCGGTTGATCCGGAAGAGGCACCCGACTATTACAAAGTGATTAAGGAGCCGATGGGTAAGTGAGACGACACATCTATAATATAATACCCTATCTAATTTGTATTTCCCCTTTACTCCTCGCAGATCTCAAGCAAATGGAAAGCAAACTCGAATCGAACACCTACACCAAGCTAGCTGAGTTTATTGGTGATATGACAAAGATATTTGACAACTGCCGCTATTATAACCCAAAGGAATCCTCGTTCTACAAGTGCGCCGAGGCGCTTGAATCGTTCTTTGTACAGAAGATCAAAAGTTTTCGGGAGAATGTTGTTGGTCAAGGTGGCAATTGAAATATGACACGAATTGAATCACGACGACGACGATACGATGATGATGATTATCATTATCATGATAATTGCTGGATTGGGCTGGGTTTAATACACAAATATGGAAAACAAAATGATAATTTTACAAACCACAAAGGGAATGAATATAAGAGTTTTAATTTTTATATATAGTTAAAATAAACTAAATATATATATTAACTACAGCTAGTGAACTAGTTTAAAGCAGCGCCAATATATATTACCGTCAATGTAAATATATATATAAATACGCATATATATATATATAGATATAGAAGGCAAAGTATATATATATACTATATATATATATTTATATTATATATGAAGCTAACTTAAGTAGTTTGTAGTCGTAGAAAGTCGTATGAGAAACTTGGATATACATTAAAAATGAATAATTTCGCTAATTGATTTCGATTCAACATGAAGCAAGCTCTATATAAATATATGATTATGATAATTAAGTAGTGTCTGACCTATGTACAGCCTAATTGAGATGTAAATAAAACACACACACATGCATTTGTTTTGATACATTTGTATGCATAAGTTTATCAAGAAAAGAAAAATAGTTATGGTTCGTTTGGGATAAATGTAAAATTCTTTCTCCTTTTTAGTTGTGTCACAAACATTACAAATTTATTAAAAGTTAAATAAGTTATAAATTAATTTATGGCGCAAATATTATCAATTTTAACAATCATATCGTATGGAATCGAGTAGAGAACTCTGCTTATGCATCGGGCTTCTCATGCAGCCATGGACGGAATATGGGCAATGTCGATGGATAATGGGTATCTGGCTTTAGCACCGATTCAGGCCATGTATTCGATACATCGTTGGCATTATTGCGGAAGGGATATGTGGCCAGCACAATGGGCAGTTGCAGTTTGACTTCCTTCTCCATGGACTTGGGTTCGATGACAAAGAACACATCGTAGGTGATTTTGATGAGATGACAACCCTGCAGATTAGTGGGTGGCAACGGTGGTACATACAAACTGTCGTTGTGCCACTCATCCTTGCCACCCGGACGTATCTTGCCGCGCACCAGTACAGCCAAGGCGCGCTTCTCTGTTTGCACTGTCTTGCCGCGGGCCAAGTACTCAATGGTCTAAAGTAGAGATATATTATATATACATATAGTATGAACCATATGGAGAAAGATCCTTGATCTCTCTTACCTCTGTCAACGATGCCTTGGTGCGTTTGATGGTCACGTTGCTGGCATTGGATATGAAGGCGGTAACCAATATATTCTCACCGGGCACATAGCCCCCACGATCTAAAATGACACGACACTTGATCTGTCCGCCGCCTACGCAGGCGACCACGCCCAGCTTGTGCTCCACCTCGCAGGTAAAGGGTTGCTAAGGAAGAAAGTAGCAATTTCATACAAAGTTATTAACAAATTATTCATTTAACTTCCTGCTACCCACCGATAATATAGGTTTCTCCAGATTCAAATCAATGGGATTCATTACAATGAACACCTGATGATTCTTGTGTGTCAGGCCCTTGGGCTCCCGCAGCGCTGCGGTACAGAAATACTGAATCCAACCGAAACTGCCTAGAAATGTGGAAGGTAATCCTACGGGTAATCCCAGCTTGAAGGGGAAACTGTGTATGCCCGGCGAGAGTATGGCAGGACCTTGATCCACATCGCCCAACAAACGCATGCGGAAATCAATGTAGTTCTCCTTATCGTAGGTGCGCTCCTGTCGCCCCCCAGCGCGCACTACACCCTCGCCCACGACATGAAAGTGTAGTCCCAGTGCAGGTGTCTCATCCTGTAGCTCTATAAGCACACGACCCGAAAGAAACTGTCCGGGAAAGTACAGCAGCGAGGTGTTATCGAAGATTATCAGAAATTTTAGCAGTTTGCGCGGCATTTTATAGCTTGATATTTAACTGCAAGATAAAGAAAGTTATATATAGGTTAAATTATGGTATTTACAGTATATATTATATATTTTACTATATAATACTGTTTATCAATAAACTCGGAATTCAGTAACAAGAGGCTTAACAAGCAGTTGAGTGTACTTTTAGCTATTAATAATCTTCCTGGGGATAAGGTACAGCTATTAACATTGCATAATATCGAGTATCAACAGAAATATCGAGTAATCATTTTTAAATTGGCTAAAGAAGAAGTTTAAACGGAGGTTAACTACTAAAACAGCTGTTTGAGCGCATGTTTAGAGTATATAACACTTGCTGGAGATAATTTGTCTCATAGCATAATATATAACCGACAATTAACAAAATAAACTCAGATTTAAATTAACATGAGGTTAAACTGCATGTTAAATCAGCTAAAAAGCATCTTGCACTGCATGTTAATCGTATATTACGAAAACGGTCATCGTCTTATAGAGATTATTGCTTCCCTCGTGAGTTTTAATCTTTTCAGAGCACAGACACACACACATAAACACCACATGCAACTCGTTCACTCGTCCCACGTACGCATGTCCATAAAGTCTTCGAACTCAACGAGTTGGGATATTTATGGTTTGGCAACATGCATATAAGATATCGATGGTATAACAGATCTTACAGTTTCGGCTAGTTCAATGAGTTTTGGCAACAAATGAGCGCAAGTTTCGCTGCGAATAATGTCGTAATTGCCGTTAAATAATGCCGAAGTCGCGTTATCTGAGCTTTTCACTTTTTAAATGGCTGAAATCATTTAGCGCACACTGTGACTGCGTTACAGCTGCGGGGAATAACTATGGAAAATTGTTGTATTAACCGAAAATGTATTGAGGAATTCTCACAGTATTGCCAGTATATCAGGTATACACAGAGTTACCTTTGTGTGTGTGTGTGTATTGCAAGGTTAACCAAAAGTGCGTTCAGATGACAATAGCTTAAGGTACACACAGACGAACGAATTCCAATACGATATCTATACGAAGATGTACATACAATATACACATATGTATAATATACACATGAATATCTGTGTCTGTATGTGTAGTTAACGTTTGACAAATCCGTTCGAAGCTCTATTAAACGTGGGTGCAACGACAAAATACTTGTTTATAATACTCATTGAGGTTTTTTTGTTGTTGCTTTTTTTTTTTCTGGTTTGTTTGAAGACCTAGCCCCAAAACGTAGCTCTGCTGTGTTACTGTTTTCTGGTTTATTGTTTTGTTGTTTTTCTTTTCCGTTTGTATGTTTTTTTGTTGCCTTTTTCTTCTAAATTATCTCAGCTGCGCAGACGCTTTGATGGGGAGCCGCCACGGAGGAGTCAAGCGAACCGCACGCGCTGACGTTTGTTTAACAACTGCGGGCGGTGACGCCTCTTGGCCAAGTCGAGATCGACTCTTCTGCTCTCTCGAAGCAACAAGCGGAGATGCGACTGAGTCGTGAGTTGAGTGAGCCGTGCTTGAAGCGAAACAGGAGAGGGAGAGTGGGGGAGAGAGAGAGAAACTTTATCAGAGTAAGCTGTCTTTGAGTAGACTGATGGGGATTAATAATTATTATCGATTATAAACTTTATGCAAATTTATTGAATTTCTTAACTTAAAAGTATTATAATAATTACATATATAATATGCAAAAGTTCAATGTCAATCGTGTCTTACAAATTCAGTGTTTACTCAGCTCTAGCACCGCTTGTGTGTGTGTGTATGTGTCGATTTCAAATACAGGTTTAGAGTAAACTAAGCTGGCGTTGTGTGAGGTGAGTAACTGCCTTGCTCTCACGCTCTCTCAGCCAGCTGTGGTGAGTATTGCCATTCAATTGTATTCTTCATATACAACAATATTGAATATTAAGAAATATATATAAAAATAGAAATAAATAAAGAAAAAACTCCATAAAAAATATATTTTAAAAATAATATTATTCATTTATTAAATAGTTAAGAAAAAAGGGATCTATTATAATCCAAAAGGTTTGTTTTACTAGCGTTTTGATAGCATACTTCCAGTATAATACACTCGTAAAAGTATGCAACAAATACTTTCAAATTGTAATATAAAGTTTAAAAAAAGAATAGCTGTTTTAAAAAAGATGTGAAGGTGGAACCTAATGTATAAAAAAGAATCAATAGAGATATCAAAAGCCTCCGGAAGAAGCAATAGAAAATATATTTAAATGAAGAAAAAGCTTTCAAATTCCCTATAAATTCAGCCAATTTCCACTACCACTGCCACTTTCAATTCAAAACTTTCAATTGACCATCATAAATCTAACCATAGGGTTTCTCTCAACGCCTTTAACTGGGTTAGCTTTTTGTGTAAATACACAACTTATGCGTTGTTTTTATGTCTAAAACGTAGTTTTCGTAGAAATAGCAGGGGTCAAAGTGGGAAAATTATAATATTTCGGCTATTTGCTAAGTTCACACAGCAATTAAAACCGGTTTGGCGCATGTTATGCTTGAAAGCTTCAGCCGAAGGCAAAGGGGGAAACAAAGACGAATCTTGAATGCCCTAAAAAGGCAAAGCAAACGGAAGTGGAACAAGTTATTGAAGCATAACCAAAAGATGTGTTCAATTAGAATTCAAGAAGGGGAGGATGAACTCTTTATAATGGGGTAAAATTTGCGTAATTCCCACAATTGCACTCAGAAAATGCTTTAGAATGGAATAAGTATATTATGGAATGAACCATGTCATCCCGGAATATAATCGGTTGATTATTCTGGATTTTATGAGTGTAGGAAGAGCTCTAAAAACTCTTGTGATGGGGTAGTTTTGAAAGGAGAATAATGAAACTGAACTCTATAACTTTAACAAGTATCATATAAATTTTAATTTTATATTCTATCTATCAATATCTCAAATTATGTAGAAAGTTACATAAATTGCGCAATTTTCAGTAAAGTTATGAGCATATGCAGCCCACTGTGAGTTAGCAATAAATCCAGATAACTGTAGCACCCCTCGCAGGTGCATGGCGCACCGCAGACACTGCGACTGCGACGAGTGCAACTGCAAACTGGCGGCAACTGCGCCACATGAAAATGAAAGGCCAAACAGTCTGAGCCATAAAAACAAAAAACCCGAAACAACAGCAACAACAACAATGAGAACAACAACAAACGTTTAAAACATAACTTGCTGCAAGTGCAGCCAGCGCAGACGGCGTCACGATCTTTCAAATGGACGTCGCAAGTGAAAAACAGTTGAGAAAAAAAACCAAAACTGGAACTGGAACTCGATGTGGAGTAGAGTGAAGTGGAGTAAGGTGAGGTGAAGTTAGGTGAAGTGGAGTGGTGGCTACTACTGCAGTTAACGATCGATCGATCGAGATTTGTGGCAAGTGGTTGTTGGGTAACTGAATTAATGCTTGGAATCGTTTCTTGTTGTTGTTGTTGTTATTGCGCACATTGCGACATGGCTAATTAGGCAGTAAAATTTCACACTTAAAACATGGGGGAATAAAGAACTGAAAAGAGAGAGGGAACTGGAGAGAGAACTGGAGAAAGACCTAACTGTTGTTGCTGCTTGCCATGTTCGGGCTTTATCGGGAATCTTTCTGTGCACCTCTCTCCCTTTCTTTCTCCCTCACTTTGTTTGTTGTTTCATAATGTTGCTATTTGGCAGCTGAGAATTCGTTGGGCAAACAGACAAACAATTGACAGCTTAAAGTGCTTAAAGAGAGCGGGTGGAGAGCCGCAGAGGGGCTAGTAGGATTTGAGTCTGGAGCAATTACGTTAGCCGAGTTACAAAACTAAACCAAGAAGATACCGTACGAGAGAGAGTGCAGTAAGAGGCACAGCGGGGTCTCGTGTGTGTGTGTGAGTGTGTGTGGTCGACAGCAGTGTAAACATTGCCAACAACTGAGCAGCAGCAGCGACAGCGACAACGGCAGCGCACAGTGGGTCTCCCCAGTAAGTAACTTGACGAAAAGTAAAATATGTGTTTCTTAAATATCTTAATTTGTTCATGCCAAATCAGATAAGGTGATACGATTAATTATTAATTAATTAATCAATTAATTATTTAACTTAAAAAATAAAGAATATAGAACATACATTAAGAATATTTTCAACATTTTCCGCAATAATTCCGTCGTGATATATCAATCAGAAGTATTTATGGTCACCGCTCCATACAAATTATACCACTGTGCAGCGGTAGCCTTTGTCTTGTTGTTGCAGTAGCTGCTGTTTGTCGGACAGAGCCGAGCTGCCTGCGCAGAGCCGAAGGTAGTGCACAGAGAGAGAGAGAGCTTTGTGTGCCTGCTAAGCTTCGACTGAGTTCGGCTTGCTCTCTTCTGCAGTCTCTTCTTGAGACGTTCGTGTGACTTGAGAGTTTTCATTTGTCTTTTGATTCTGCGGCTCAGTTGTTGTGACGACGCCAGATGTGTTGGTTGAGCTTATCGGGCGTGCGCTGCCAACAGGTGTAACCGAAACGGGAAAGTTCACAAAAAGTACAAACACACACATACAAATATATGTGCAGCATAGTCACGCACGCACGTTCATGCATTTGCATAAAAACTGTAACAAACTGTAGCGTGAGAGAGTGCAGTGAGTGAGAGAGAGAGCGAGGGAGAAGGAGAGAGTGGAAGAGAGAGAGAGAGCGACTAAGTGATCATAATAAGCCGCATTTACCGCAAATTGCAGTGCAAATACAATTCATAATAATACAAATCTGATAGAAAGTCACAACTAAATGGGAGAGTGTGTCTATGTGTGTGTCTCGGAGTGTATGTGTGCGTGTTTGTCTCGCATTTGTGTCAACCTGAAGGTGTCTGATTATGGCACAAATAAAACCGTTAAAATTGCCTATTTAGCATATTATGTAAATCTGCCATTTTGTTTGTTTTGCCAAGTTACAGTGTATTATATATTATGTTATAACGGTGTCCAATCTAAATTTGGCCAAAACAAGATAAATGAACTCTGGAGATCTTAAGATCATTGTTTGTATACATAAATAATCTCTGTCTATATGATACAAAGGCCTGAAGATCATATAAATGAACTCTGTAGAAAGACACTTAAGATCTAAAGATCTCTGGGATCAAAGTACGTATAAAAGACACTCTAGAGAGAGATCTCCAGATCATATAAATGAACTCTGGTCATTAAGATCTGCAGTTCTTAAGATCTTTGTGCGTTTGAACCTATGGATAGACACTTTAATATCTGAAGAAATAATTTTGCGTTTGAATAAACTTTGGAAAAAGACTGATCTCAAGATCGTAAGATCATTGTGCGTATAAATGAAGCCTAGAAAATCATTGTGCGTATAAATAAACTCTGTGGAAAGACTATAATATCTGAAGTCTCAAGTTCACTGTGCGTATAAATGAACTTTAGCAAGAGAATAAAATCGGAAGAGCTCAAGTTCATTGTGCGTAAACACGAACTTTAGAGAGAGACTCAAAGATCTCAAGATCATTGTGCGTACAATTATGTTAGGCAGTGTGCAACTTTCTATGGGCAGAGCTAAAACCGAAACCAAAACCAAAAACCAACACCAAAACCAAAAACATTCCCGGCGCGCTTCCCATACAATTCCACATAATTAACCATTATAAATGGAAGAAGTAACAACAACAAAAAACAACAACACTGAAAATAATCTGCTACAGTTGAGACAGAGACACACAGAGAGAACGCCTCGAGTTATTTTCGAAAGTTGCACAGTCCATTCATAACTCCGAATTGGAATCGGAGTCAAAGTCTTTAGCGTGGCTAACTCGATTTGTATTATTGCTCTAAGTACGCGTCAAGTGGGGAGTTTTGCTATTTTAAATGCCAAACAGACTTCAGATCGGGGTGTGGTACAAAGATATACATATGTATATGAGTGTGTGTATGTGTGTGCTGAAACCTGAAGTCTGCAATCTGATGTCTGAGCAGTCTTAACCAAATGCCAATGTGTCGGGAATTTGTAATTCTGCCCAGGCGCTAAACGACCACGATATCCAGTTTTCTGCCATGATCTGTAATTTATGTATTACATTAATGCGCCGCATAATGCCTGGGGTATATATTTAGACTTGATTTCGAGGGTGTTGCGTGAGTCCATGTGGGAGGACCCAGAGTTTTTATGGCATTAAGATAGATATAGTATGATAAACAGGCAGGAACTGATATATTAAAATATTGTGACTTGATTAAGTGGGAGTTACGTGATTCGCAGTGGGCGAAGTCTAAGATCTTATGACATAAAGGCAGATATCATATGATATACGGCAGGAACTCCTCTATTAAAGTATTTCAACTTGTTTAAGAGGGTGTTATGTAAAATTTGCAGATCCTAAGACATAGAGACAGATATAATGAGACAAAACAACAGAACCTTCTTTATTTAACTTGATTATCAGTGTGTTACTTGGTATTTTACAATACTTAGGTGTTTATACTATGTTAAACAAGTAGAAATGTTTGATATAAAAGGTGTTGTTTAAGTTTATACAGATTTAATGCGATTAAGTTCAAGAAGCATATAACACTCTTAGTCTTAATTCCAAGTGTTATACTTAGCTTATAGTGACAAGATTTGGATTTCATATAGATAAAGTATGACAAGCCAGCAGAAACTCTCCCATTTGCGCTTCAATTACAAATCTAACTCAACTCTTTAATCTTTAAACCATTTCAACACTTAGCAGACTCATCAAATTTCACGTATTATCTTAATTTGCCATTTCCTGTACTTTCAAAGTAACAAAGTCTTTAGTAGTCTGCAAGCTTGGCTTGTAAAGCGTTCCCTAGTTAAGCCTCTGAAGAGATATTACGTGCCAAATTGAATTCTTCTGTATTTCTCGCTTTCTCTTTTTGCCAAAGCAAAGGAAACTGATATCGCAAACAATTAATCAGAACAACAATACGGAAGCACTTGGATCAGGATACATTGAGGAGATGGAGAAATATATACATATGTAAAGGAGGGAGAGGGAGAGAGGGCACTACATAGTGTGCTTTACGAGCAACTGTTGTCAGTCTCTTCTCTCTTTCTCTGTTTGTTTGTTTCTCTTTGCCGTGTCTTTCATTCTGCTGCGCAAAGAAGCCAAACGATTTAGCCCTTTTGTACTTGGCATTGATTGTTTCCTCCTCTCTCTCTCTCTTCTCCCCACCTTCCCCTGTCTCTCGAGTGCATACTCCACTGATTCTTGATGACGTCAGCTGTGCCAGCTGTCGATGAATCAGCTTTATAGCCTGTTTTTTTAACTGACAACCCTACGCTCTGTCTCCCTCTCTCTCTCTCTTCTTAGTGCCAACAACAATGTTGGATGAAGATGCAGTGGCTTTGAAGAAAGCCTCCAACATAGCGTTAGCGCCGTCTTCGCTACGCTTGGAGAATGCTACAAAATGCCTGGAGGATTATGCTAAACAGAATGATGATGATGTCAATGCAGATGGCGACTCATATGGCTCGATGGAGACACTCTCGGATACAGTTTCCATTACCATAGATGGCGAGAAGCATTGGGTCTCGGGCATTGATGCGCAGACAACCTGTGCGGATCTGATCTCTGCCCTATTGCAGTATCAAGATCTTGAGGGGCAGCAGTTAAGCAAGAATGGTAACCAAATTAGCATGCAAACCAAAGAGGAGCAAGCACAGCTGGAAGAAGAAGCGCCTGCTCTGAAGAATTCACACGCCTATGTGATTGTCAAGCAGCTGCGACATTGTAATTTCGAAGAGTATTTGGATGGCAGCACCAGATTACTGGATGTGGTGCCCTTGCGTGATAGTCTGGGCAAGAAAGTGGTGAGTGGGGGGTGGGGGTTTTTCTATGTTTTAAGTAGTGCAAGAATAGTTGATATCTATATTTCTGTGTTTATATCTTGTTCTGATTATGTTTTAAATTAATACTAGCAAAGTACAGTGTGTTCTTTTGTATTTGTTGTGTATGTTTCTATGTTTTCATCTTGCTTTCTTTCTATTTTCTTCATTCTATCTGTTGCTTTCTGTGTTACACGTACCATATTTTATATAATACCTTCCCTATTCTATGTCTCAACAAACATTTTCTCTCGTACACATTCTATATTCCATATTCTATGTTATTTCTCTTTAATCTATCCTTAGTGCGAGCTACAGCTGCGCAACCTTGCCCGAACAACAACACCAGCAACAACAGTAACAGCGGCAACAACACCTGCTCTGCTTACTTCATCGCGGGGGGGCAACAACAAGGCAACACAGAACCCACAGAACCAGCGCCATAACCAGATGTTCTCCATGCTCTCCATGTCGACCGATAAGGACAGCGGCATGGGCAGTCCAATGGGAAGTTCGCGCAGTGAACGCTTTCGCCGGCGGCGCGGCAAGGCGACAAGGGGCTGCATGGCTGCGACAGTTGCAACAACTGTGGTGGCAACAATGGCCGAAGCTAATCCCAAACAAGCGAATCCCAATGAGCGATTGATGCACATTATACTGGCGCAAGATGAGACCATCAACAGGCAGATGAGTTTGCTAAAGTAGGTTGAGAATATATATAGAATATAAAGTACTTTGTAGTCTAACTTGTATTACCATGCCACGCAGTGAGAAGGAGCAACAGATACTGCAGATTGAGGATGAGAAACATCGCGTGCGTGAACGTGAGCTGGGCAAGAATTATTTACTGGATGCGTATCTGAAGACAATGGATAAACCCGTCGATGCAGGGGAGGAGCAGCACAACAGGCAAAGGATACCAAAGCTGGCTAAAGGTATAGAGTGAAGATCGTGCAATTAACTATTCTTTAACTAATTATAACTCAACTCATCCTATAGTCAACTTATCCTATGTTAAACTCTTGCTGTTCTCATTTTATGCAATCTTCAACTCATGCTTTCATCAAGTTATTCTGTCCTCAACTCATTCTATCCCCAACACATGCTATTCTCAACTCATCCTATCTTTAACTCATCAACTCCTTCTATCTTCAACTCTTGCTAACCTCATCTAATCTCTACCCTCTTCCCCCTTCCAGCTGAACTGGGCAACTCTTCGCACCTGCCCGACGACATGCAAATCTATTGGCTGGAGAAGGTATACGCCCTCAATAAGCTGCTGCAGCGAGAGGAGGAGCAACTGCTGCGTCTGCATGCCAAGGTGCGTAAACAGCAACTGCGCCATGCCTACCATACCAAGGGGGAGGTACTGCAGCAGATCGATCAACTGGACACGGAGTTGGCCGAGCAGGTTACCGATATTTATCGTGTGGAGCGTCAATTGTTGACTGCAAATGAACAGCTCAAGGCCAAGTTGGGTGTACTGGAGTGTCTGGGAAAGGAGTTCGAAGTGCCGCAAGAGATGGAAGCAAGCTCCAGTTGCATGCAACATTATCGCGCATCGATTGAGAAACAAGATGATGTTGTCTGGCATCAGAATTGTCGGCAGCATCGACTCGATAAGGATTTGACAAGGAAACAAATGTTTGGCACTGTTGAACAGCCTGTAAGAACAGCTGCGATCAGTTCATCAATGGATATACAACATCTGGGCACACTCGTCTAAAGAGGGGAAGGTTTAATGGTTTAGTGCCAACCGGGCACGATTGTCTAAGGAGAGAGGGTTCCTCAAATGTTCTGGCTATGTTTGTCTAGCATTACCAGCTTCTTAATCTGGGAATACAGATTTACAGGCTTACTTAAGATTTGATGTAGCCAGGACCAGCTTTGCCAACTGCTTTCCTTGTGCCCTCTGGTGCAGATCTAGGGTATTCTCAGTCTGATCTCGGCACGTTTCTTTTAGGGGAAAGGCAGATCTAGCCTCAGTTGCTCCTGACAATCTTTGACTAGCTTTACCATCTGCTTTATCCATGGGAATCTTGATCTTCTTTCAATTATATGTGGCCAAGCTCGTCAAGTAGGTCTACGGCTATTTCCATGTGGACAACTGCGCATGGATAACATTTGCGCAGGCTGCACAAGGCATCCTATTTGAACACACTGGATAAGATTGTTACCCAGCTGCCAAGCAAGCTGTTCAAGCCGTTTTTATCTGTGCACTCTGGTCTAGAGTACTTTCCTCTATAATAATCTGTACACGATTGTCTAGGCCTTAACTTTACGCCCCGTCTTGGAGTGTCCTCTTTTCCATTTGATATCTCTGCTATAGGCCTAGTCTGTGTTCCTTCTATTAGATGATGTAAGAATCCATTCTGCAACTGACTTAGCTAAAAGCTAGATTCCATCTAGACTTCCTTATCTCTGTTCCAACTGGTTTAGCCTCTGCTCAACTTCCATCTGTATATATAGTTCATGTAGTATTCACCTTTTCGAAGCAGTTCCAAATAAGATACTCACTACTTTTACCAAAAAAAGGGTTAAGAAGCCAACCAAATATGTTCAACATATGTTCAATCTGGAGATTAAAGAGAGATTACAGATATAAAAAACCACTGTAGTTATAAAATTATTATTATTGGATTGATTATCACATAAGGCATAAGGGATTATAGATGATATACTATGATAAACGGGGACGATGTCTACTCCCTAGTTGGTCTTTGGTTTCAGTGCGGGCTCGTCATCGTCAGAGGAGTCGCTCACGGCCACCAGTTGGGAATTCTGTTTGCTCTTTGGTTTCAGCACGGGCGTCTCGTCGTCGTCGGAGGAGGAATCGTTAGATAATGTTATGAGCTTTGCGATCTTCTCCGTCTTGCAGTCTATTTCCTCTGTGCGTACAGTGGGCGTGGCCAGCACAGCGGCGGTAATTAGTTGCGATGTAGAAGGTGCCGTATCCAGTGCAGGTTCCTGATCATTGAGCAGTCCATGGTTGGCCTCACGCCGCTTGGTCAGCACAATGGCAGTGCTGTAGAAGAAAACAATGGGCAGCACAGCAACAAAGGCGACGCAGATGAGGAACAACTGCATCTTCACCTCGCGCTGGCAACACTTCAGCTCTGTGGACCAATACACGCGGGTGCGGTTCATCTGGCGAGGGGAAAGGAGATAACATTGATATCTATATATACAAATCTGACTGCTGCTTACTATATCCTGCATGTCAAAGCAGATCTTGCCATTGTTGTGCTTCTCCAGATCCTTGTAGAAGTTGTTCATGTTAATGTAGTGCAGCAGGCAGGAGGTGCATTCACTTTGATTATGATGGAGCCGGCAGTCATTGAATTCTGTGGCAAGTTCCGTAAAATTCATCAGCGTCTGCTGGTTATTGATAAAGCAATCTACAGTGTGGAGAAGAGAGAGAGGTAGAGGGGGGGGGAGACGGTTTGTGGTTATGAGATGACTCAGTTTAGGGGGAGGCAAGTCACACTCACTGTCGCAGTAGGCCTTGTTCCACAGTTCCTTGAGCAATGTCTGCGTGGTGAGGACAATGTTCATGCGATCCGCGTCGTTGTACTCCTTGGAACAGTTCTTCATCAGTTCGTCATATTTCCCAGTCATCTCATCGTTTTGCAGCTTGCAACTGACACAGAGACGTTCATCTTTTGGTGGCACTGGCACAGCGTGACTCGTGCTGCAGTAGATGAAATGACTCTGCTTGTCGGCCAATTCGTGCAACGTTTTATTGCAAAATGTTTTGCCTGTTGCATGCCACGTTGTGGCACACAATATTAACAACAATAAGAAGAGGCGATTTTGCATTTTCTTGTCTTCTATTTTGTGTACTTCACTTGTTAGCTTCTGCTAGAGATGGCACACACTGCAGTTTCTTTGTTTTGGTTGCAGGTATTTACCCGTCTCGTATCACGAGTCACGTGAAGTGCACAATTATTGTTTTTTAATGAATAAAAATGTTGCACTAAGTTAAATAATCTGTATTTTAAATATTTAAACAACTGCTTTAGTCAATTTTTTTTTAATTACATTTTTATTTGCATATAACAGAGCAAGTCTCACTTACTAGTCTGCTCATCTCTGGCTGTTAACAGGGTCACCCTAGTTGCAAAAGTTAACAGTGCCATTTTGAGTTTTCCAGCTGTTGAGCGCAGAGGGCAGTTTCAAGAGTTTTTGAGGAAGGGTATATGTAGCTCACATTGCAATATTAGTGCTACTACTATTCAAAATTATAAATATTACAGATTTACGGCATTATATAATGTTAAATTTCTTTTAATACAATTTGTAAGTGTTTTGAATAAAAAAGAACAATCATTCAGCCGCGTTGCTATGCAATGTTAATTTGCCAGCTGTTAAATTTCTGCAATGTTAATGTTTTCTTATGTTAACCGAAAGACGTATTTTCATTCATGTTAACAGGCTGCGTTCTCTTGGTGGTTGCTCTGTTATGTTACATGCTCCCTCGCGTTCGTTCTCTCTCTCTTCCGCTCTCTTGATGTTTTTGCGTACTCATTCGCTGTTCGTTTACAGATACAGTTAGTTGTGAACGAAACGGCGGCGCGTGCGAATATGAACGGACACAGCGTGGCAGTGACAGTGGTACAATTTTTCACTTTGTTAGTGCAAAAAATTAACGACGGGCGCGAAAGAAGAAATATTTGCTTGATCAAAAAAAGTGCGAAAAATGAAATAAATAATAATATAATAAATACTTATTGTAGAGTTGAGTGCTTTGGTGAAAGAGAAATAGTTGCAAATTGGGAAAAACCCGCCTCCTGCCGCCGCCTGCCCACTGTGCCGACGACGAGCTGCGCAACACACACACATACAGCATCAGGCACAATTATTCGCCCAGACGCGGCGACGCACCTACGATGCGTTCCGACAGACGCAAATAAGAAAAAAATATAAATAAAAGAGGAAAAGGAATTTAAAAATGTAACATATATTTTTTTATAAAAAATGCACTAATAAGAATACATTTTATAAATATTTTAAACGCGCGTGTGTGTATATGTATGTACATAACTGTTAATTACAGAAAAGGAATACGCAAAAGAGAAGAAAAAAGTAGTTGGGAGTTTGCAAAAAAAAGGGAACATGACGAAAAGGAAAAGTGCCGCAAAATAATCATGTACTTTGTGCTGATGGCACTGTGCGTCTTGTGCATTTAAGAGTCAGTGTGCGTGTGTGTGTGTATGCAAAACAGAAGCAGCAGTGGACGCGCCACTCCTTTTGCGCAAAAAGAAATTAAATGTAAAAAAGGTAGCGAGGATAGCAGAAACAAACGAAAGGGAGTGAGAGTGCTGTGCGAGAGACAGAGAGAGAGAGAGCTGCTGCGCCGAAGTTGAACTTCGCATAATACGCATGCATACATACAAACAAGCCGAGGGCGTCTGCTATACGTGTATGTGTGTGTGTCTGCAAAAGCTACACAGACAGCAATAACTGCATTGTTGTTGCTGTTGCAAAGGAACTTTGACAGGTGCGTAAACTGAATTAAATGAAGTGTGTGCACAAAAATCAAGCGAAAAAGAATTGAAAGAAAGAGAAGGCACAAAAAAATCAGCAATACTGATCGAACAGCTGCTGCTGCGGGGACACCTGGCCCAGACTTGACCCGTTGCATTTAACTGTTATATAGACGGCATTGCCTCCTTGTTGTTGCCTTGTTTTTAATAACTGGTTTTTGTTGTTGTTGCAGAATTTGGTCAGACAGAAAGAAAAAAATGCAATGCAATCCAGGGCTGATCTTGTGAGAGAGAGGGAGAGCATCATAACAAGAGAGAGAGCTAGGCAAGGGGAGTGGGACAACGAGAGAGCAAGTGGAGCCGTTGACGTTGCCGTTGCGAAAAAAGAGATCAAAACAAGAGTCAAACAACTTTGTTGTTTCTGTTTCTTTTGCTGCTGTTGTTCTTGTTGTTGTCTTAGGTTCTTGCCCAGTCTGCTTTTGATAATGATTTGTTATCGTGTTATTGTTGTTGTTGTTGCTGATCTCCCCTTTGCTTGCTCTTTTATCTGCTTAATTGTTTTGCAATGGCCGCGGCTGCGATTTATGCAAATTTGCAAAAATGACTTTAATTGCAGAGAGAGGAAGAGGGAGTGGGAGAGGGGGAAAGAGAGAGAGAGAGAGAGAGACGGATGGAGTGTGTGTTTATGTGTGTGGCCTCTACATTATTGTTAATTTGTATAATAAGAACAAATGTATGTAAAATGCACTTGTATTTGTTCTTGCATTTGTATTTGCATGTTTATTTGAATATGTATTTGCATTTGCATTTGTATTTCTGCTTCACTTTACACCCTTCGTCGTCGTCGTCGCGTGCGACTGCATTGTGGGTTCTTCTGCCTTCTCTTCTTGTTGCCCACGTCTTCTTTGTTTATTTTTAGTGCGGAATTCTGGTTACAAACCATATTTAATTTCATTGCCTCCCCCTTCCACTCTCCCACTCTGCCACTCTCTTTCTGTTATTCTTGCTTGTCTTCTTTGTGTTGCAGAAACAGTTGCGCTTGACAGCGTCAGTGACGGACGCTAACGTCACAGTAGCAGCAGCGACTGAGCGACAGCAACAGCAGCGTCGGCTGCTGTGAGGGAATTTTCTTTCTTATGTTGGGGGGTTGGGTTTGAGGAACTGTGGGGAGAAATGCAACTGTGTGTGGGGGATTGAGGAACTGTGGGGAGACACTGCATCTGCCTGCATTTCCTTTTGCTTTATTTATAGTTTATGTTTTTGTTTCTCTCTTTAATCGTTGCCACAGCTGTTCCCTGACCTCCCTCCCCTTCCTAATGACTTTAAAACTCATAAAACTCAAATGAAACGTGCAACATTAAAAGAAACAACAACAACAATAAAACTTTCGCCTACGCAACGCAATCATTAATTAGTCGCGGCGATAAAGACAGCGACGAAAAAGTTCATAGTCAAATTGCGCTTAATTAATGTCAAGAAACAAATATTTATTTTTTACACATACATATAACAAAAAACAACAACAAATTTTTACAAATTAACATTTAATGCGATAATTTGCATGCAAATGTTTATTTTATGTTAATTTTTGTTGAATTTATTGTTTCACTTTTAAGCGTTTGCGTCGCCAGCCCCAAGGGGGTAGCCGTAGGGGGGCGAATTAACCAAATTTGGTGCATGAAAACTGTTTTTGTTTTTTTTTGCAATCATGCTAAAAAATGTGTAGGGGGCGGGGCAGCAGCTGCTGGAGTTGTTGTTGTTGCCCACGCGTGCGCTCGCTTCAAAGTTGGCGAAATCAAGTTTCTATATCTTTGCATAGCTTGTCTCCCCCCACCCACTCCCCCTTCTGTTGTTGTGTTGCAAGCGTACGAAATCGCAACTGATCTTTGAATGGAACCATAAACAACAACAACAACATGATCTACAACAACATGAGCAACAGATCAGCAACAGTTGCCGTTTGAGGTCGTGTCGTTGATTTTTATGGTCTGTCTCTGATTTCGATAGTTTCTTTGTTTTTGTTGCTTATCTTATATGCCATATGTGGCATGCTACACTGCGCCAAATTGCTGTCTCGTCTTGTGCAGACAACGCAATCATCATCGGTTTGTTTTTTTATGTCTCGCACAAATCATTCATTGCCCACATTAATCGTTTTATGGGGTTCACTGATCCTCACTAATTCCGTTTGCAATTAAATTCGCTGCGAATTTGTTTGTTTAAACAGATTGTAGACGATTGTAAAAGACTGTGTAGAATTGAAACTAATCTTGAGTTGGAAGCATAGTATTAACAGTGGTTTCTTCTTGTGATCTTCTGGCTATAGAAGACTGTATATAATTGAAACTGTGTGCATGAATGGGAAGTATAGTCAGAACTGTTTGTTTCAAGAATCTGCGGAAAGTAGAAGAATGTAGAAGACTTTGACAGATTGTAGAAGATTGTAGAATGGAAATTAGTCATGAGTTGGAAGAATATTAAGTATCATTTTTATGAAGTCTCCTTATAATAGATTTCAATACGTTTTTCTCCCCCAAATAAAACACTAAAAAAGTTTTCGAGTATTTCCCCAAGATAGAACAACATTTGCCTTGGCCACTTGTGGGTTGCCACTTGACTTGGCTTTTCCCTCCACGGTGCACACAAACTGGCAGCCCCTACCTTCCCTTTCACCCTGCTCCTCCGCGTTCAATACGCCTGCAGGCGACAGACATTTGCATACAGAAAGAGATAGAGAGGGAGCAGTGACAAGGAGGTGCAGGGAAGTGAAAGGGGGCCAGCTACTTAGTGACAGGCAACGGTTAGTAGTGGTTAAATGGGTAACCGGTAAGGGGTAAGAGGCAGAGAAGGGGGGGTACGGTTTGTGCTGCCTGCCAGTGCGCCAAGTGTTTAACCCTTTGTTGCCGCCTGTCATTTGTCGTTGTAAATGCAATTTGCTTGCTTGCATTCAATTGCGGTAATAATAAGTTGTTGTAGTTGTAGTAGTTGTAATTGTAATTGCTGTTGTTGCTACTATTATTGTTGTTGTTGTTGTTTTGGGGAGTTGTTGTTTTAGACGTTGCTTTTGTCGTTGCTTTTGCAATCCACACAGAATGAGATGCTGATTCTGTTGCTGAGATATTTTGCTTGCATGACTTGAATGCTTGCCACGCCCCCGCGGCACGCCTTCTCGCCTCGCCGCACGACACAGCAGACAACAATGCGGATTGCATAATGTGCAAACTGTAAAGTTCTGCTCGAAACACCTTGGCCAACTGCCGCCGCGCGAGACATATAGAGAGAGAGGGAAATAAAATACTAAAACAAAGACTACGAAAAGAAACCAAGAACCCGGCTGCAAATACCCTTGAAAAGCGCAGTGTAGAGTTGCTTAAGTGAATTTGCAATTTGAGAGAAGAATAAAGATTTCGCAGAGGAAGAATTAACTTAAGATTTGAGTAATTGAAGAAGTTAGTCAAGATTTCACTAATAGCAGAAACGGAAGTAAAGATTTTAAAAGAAGCAGAGACCTTTTAAACATAGCTGACCCCTTTTCAAAGTTCCTGTTGATATAGTAGAGATATCCTATATATCCTATATAGCAATAGACACGCAACGTATACAAGTGGCACACATTTGACTCTCTCATATTTCCTCATATTTTATGCCATGCTGCCTAATTAATTGGTCGCCTCTAAGCTAATTTGGAGCAGGCCCTGCCCAGGTGTGTTGTCTGTTGTCGCTCCTTTTGTTGACCCCGTTTTCCAGCCCTGTTGACTTGACCACAAATTAGACATAATTCTTCCCCCAACGGGAAAATTGGCTGCATTAAATTTAGACAGGCCTGTCCCCCCAATACAGTTGAGGTTTATTCAGTTATTAGCTGAGGTGAAGAATGTATTCATGTGTGTAAATGGTTAAGGAAGGGGGGAGAGAGAAGGAAGAGAGAGGGAGAGAGAGAGAGATTAAATGACAGCAGATAAGCAGAAAGCAGTTGGGGAATTCTGTGTGGAAGTTGGCAGACAGTTTTTACTTTATTGAATTTGCTTTTTTAAAATGGCAGGAAAAACTTTTGACAACTGTCAGAGAGGGACAGAGAACAGAGTGAGGGAGGGGAGATGGTGATGCTGCTGTGGCAAAAGATAGAGAGAAAGAGAGAGGGTACTTACTGCTCTTGTAGAGCTTACATAATGACAAAAAATTGTTGGCATTCCCATGCACACAAAAGAGGAGTGAAGTCAGAGGGGGAGGCGCTGAGGGGGAGTACTATGAGGGAGGCTGTGGCTGTGGAAAAGCGCGTCGTTCTGTTATTTCTAACTGTCTGTCTTTGTTTTCTTTTTTGCGCGTCTTTTTCTTTCTGTTTGGTTATTCGATTTCCCACACAGCATTTTGCCGGTTTGCTTTTAATGCGCTCTTCCTTCTACGCTTTGTGTTTGGCATCCTACAGGGACTTAGCTTGGCTGGGCTTCTTCTCTCTCTCTCTCTCTCTCTGTGTGTGTGTGTGTGTGTGTGCATTTCTAAGGGTTGTTCCTTGTTTGGGCTGCTGCTGCCCACCTCTTTCCCTGCATGCACTTTGCACTTCAAGTTTAGTTGCAGCAGCCGTTGCAAAGTACAGTAGAGCAAGAGTATGAAGAAGAGGAAAGAGAAGTAGAAGAAGCAAGGCAAGGCAAAGGAGTGTGCAGTATGTGTGTGTGTGTGTGTGTGTGTGTGTGTGCTTAAGGTTGAGTCAACTTTGCACTCGCGTTCTCGCTGTGCTGCTTCCACTTCAACTTTTACTCTACTCTCCTCTTCTCCTGCTACCTCTTACTGTCATACACTCTAGTCTTCCTCCTTCTCATACTCCTTTGCGCATCTGGCTTTGTAGTTGTCACGCCTGGTGCCCAGTGCCTTTCTGCCTGTGCCTGCCCAGACACACACCACACAGTACGCTGCCCTGGCAGCCACTTTATCTTGACAATGACGGCAGACGTGTTGCCATAAATCAATAATTCGCTTTAGGCTACCTCACTCAATTCTCATTCCCCTCCTTCCCCACTCAATTCTCATTCTCCTTTTCAATCCTGTGATGAATTTGGACACTGCTCGTTGCTGAACTGAAAAGGAATTGAAAAGAATCATCGTAAAATTCCATAAACCGCACGGAAAGAGTTATGAAATTGAATTGTTGAACAGTAATGGAAGCTTTGGCAGCTGTCTGTGGTTTATTGGGTGCAAAATTGTAAAGAAGATGAGATGAGATTTCTGAAAAAAACCTAGAATAATGCAAAGCCTAATGGGATTGCTATGAAAAGTAAGGAAGCTTGGTATTCAAAGAGCTAACACAGAATTGAACGAGCTCAAAACAGGCAACATTATGGCGGTTATTGCAGGTAGCTAGCCACATAAAACTCTTATATAATAGCTAAAAATAATCACAGCACATGCGAAACTTCAAGTACAACTGAATTTTGCAAAGCCAAATTATAATCATTTTACCAGTTACCCAAAAAATTCAATTATAAAATAAACAAAAGAGACGGACAACAATTTTTTAATGGCTACTCGAAATTGAAATGACTATATAAATCAAATGCATTGACAAAACAGATGAGAAAAGGCAAGAGAGAAAGGAGCGAGGGGGGAGAGAGTGGGGCAGAGCAGGAGAGAGAGAGGAAGAGGAACAAGGAGAGAGAGAGAGAAGTGTTTGTTTATATAAAGACCAAAGCAGACGGGGACATATGACGATGCAATTAACTGACAAAACAATGAAGAAATATGGGTACAGTGGGACCACAAAGTGTTGAAATTCGCAGAGACTAAGCAGATTGTAGTAAAATTGCGCTATGTGGACGCGGGGGGAGTGCTTCAATCATAAAGAAGTAAAGAAATGCAACGTTATTTGGTAATCTAATTAAAACTTTCAATTTATGTTTCAGCCTGTTATGTCAGTTTATCTAAAGTTACATATAGGTACATTGTTTTAATTGCCTTTTTATTTATGTAAGCTAAAGAATATCGCTCTAAACAGTCTTACCATAGCTCTGTACTACTACATCATGTAGTTCCCTAAAGCTTTGTCCCACTGTGCCACGCATATTGTGTATAGCAATTGTGCCTCATCGCATAAATTGAAATTGTCGCTGCGCACACACAATTTTGACCACAATTGAACCACCCATGCCCCCCCTCAACATGTCCAACAATGTTGATGACGTCGATGACAAGTTGACGTCGTCCAATGGTGATGATGAGTTCAGAATCAGACTCAGTCTCTGTTTCCGATTCAATTTTAGAATGCAAAGTTCAAAACGAGTGTGAAAAGCATCAATGAAAATGAAAAATAGGCTGAGATAAGACACACATGCTCTCTATATAGAGACAATGACTGCAGGCAGGCAAATTACATTGAAATTGATTTTAATATTCACATTCTAAGCTGATAAGGTTCCCTCGAGTCAGAAAGTGTCGAGTATCTTGAGTGCAAATCAAATAGTTTCAGTAGACAGCGTGACTATCACGAGGCAGAGTGTTTTCAATATGAATGACAGGTGCACAATGAAGAGGCAACTAGGAGAGGGGACGGCAACTATCCCATTAGAATTTCACTCTAGAATTCCCTTTAAATGTTTACTTTGACTGCACTTGACTTCTTCAAAATGGCGAGCAACTGCAAAGCCCAAAGCCGATTTAGCAAAGAGAAAGAAAAATGTAAAAGAGTGGGAAAAATGAAGGAGAAAGAGGGGGAAAAGCGAGAAAAGTCCTATGTAAATATGAAAGAAAGTTATGCCAAGTGTCAGGTAAGCCTTAGAAGTTGCAGAGGGAAGTGGAGAGAGAAGAAAGGGGGAGGGGGGAGGAGAGAACTGTGCAAACAGATACCTTAGGGATTTGCCAGTTGTTGATTTGAGTTGGATTTGTTTTCACAGCACTTGGCAGTGAAAATTAAGCTTGCTATAGAAAATTGTGGCTAATAAAGTGTGACTAGAAGAGGCTTAGTATGCAAAAGAACAGTTATAGATACATTTGTATCTAGGGAAGGCAAATGCAGAAGCTTTAATATTATATAACTGAAAAGAAGTAGCTGCAGAGCTGATGTAAATCGAGTTCAGGTTGCAACATATTTTCTTAAATAAACCTTACAGATACATTTGTATGTAAAACAGTAGGAAATGTAGATCTCATGTATTTGCAGATTTTCGCATTCACGTTGCAAACATCTACTTCTTCTGGGTTGCTTATTAAGTACTAACATTAATAACCTATAAGAAACAGATACAATTGTATCTATAACTGAAGTAACTGCAGATTTCCGCATTCAACTTACAGTTTCAAGATCTTTTGGGTATTTTTAATTATACAAACTCAAAATTCATCAAAGCTGCAATAAAGTAAGAGCAGGAAATGCTTTGCTTAAAAACGAGCAAAAATACTGATACAATTGTATCTAAAGCACAGACATGTAATTGAAGATTTCCGCATTCCGTTTACACAGCTTCAAATTCCCATCTAGTTTTTATTTTTGGGTGTATTTTCATGATAATCACGTGCATTACACGACAATTGTTAATATTTTTTAAGCAACTTTAAGCACATTTGTCACATTTAACAAGAAGATTTCGATGAAAAGAAGAATTCAATCTTTTCTTTTCTTTGCTTTGCTTTTCTTTTCTCTTGTTGATAACTGAAAATAATTATTTGTTGTTGTTCATTGTTAATTGTTGTGCGGGGTATGTCAAATCAAATAGATACGCTTTAATGTTGTTAGCTGTTTTAGTTGTTGTTGTTTTAGTTGCTGTTGTTGTTGTTGTTGCTGTGTTTAGCTGTTTTTTGCCATTGTCACGCTCTCACTTGGCATTAAGCGAAGAAAGAGCGAAGGCGCGCTCAAGCTGGCTCAGCTTTTCGCTTTCGTTGAGCCCAAACAGAAAATAGCAAAAATAAAAAGGGGCGTGGCTCGGCCGTTGTCCAGGGTCGTGGCTGTCATTTGTCATGGTCTGACAGCGGGCAGAGGGGGGGAAGAGGGGCAGCTTGGTATGCTACAAAGTGCGCGACTTTTGTTCACGCCGCTTAAATAATTCATTTTCTCTTCTCGCTGTTTATTTCCCCCACTCTTTCTCTCTCTCCTTCCCCCTCTCCTATCACAATTTTAATTTAATTTATCGCATTATTTTTGTTGGTTTTTTCATTTAATGCGCGGAACACTTGTTAAAACATTAAGTTAAGATTGAAGTTAAAGTTGTTTGGGGAATTCAACTTGAGTTAGTTAATCTGCAAGTTTGAAAGTCTTGGAACTTACCTTAATAGTTTGCAGATGGTAGTGCATCCTGCCTCTGCCCCGCCCCTCATAATTATTCTGACCATAATTCCAATTGGCAACGCACTCTTTTGCTGAGCTCGTTTCCTCTTGCTTGAAGTTTTTAATGAAATCCGTCTACGGCGCAATTGCCATCTGTGTGCATGTCCGATATGGACAGCTCCATAGAGTGTTGACTACGTTTCATCCGCCTGCAAAGTTGGCTTTGGCTTGTAGCAGTTGCCCCCCTGGCCACCGCCTCCTGCCCAGTTCTGAAGGCGGCAGATTGACTTGTCTGCTTGGTAAATCCCTTTGCCGGGTTGCAGTCATGCGCGTGACTTAGAGAAGAAGATAGAGAGAGAGAAGAGGGGAGGGTAAAGAGCAGGAAAGAGGGGAAAGAGGAGAGGTAGAGTGGACGAGTGAAGTAGGAAAGGAGTTGTGAAAGAGGCGCAAGAGAAAGGAGTGTCAGAAGCATTCAGAGGGAGGGGGATGGGGAGTGGGAAGCCCTATTAGTGTCAAGTTCATTGCCACAATCCATCAGCATCCACGACTGCAGTGTGAAGGCTGTGGAGAGAGTGTGTGGCAAGTGGAGAGTTTGGAGACTTGTCTGTAGGCTTTGCTCTTGACCAAGACAAAATTTATTAGACAAAATTGCATGCAGCATTGGCAGCAAGAGTTGTAGCATTCCATTAAATGGGCAAGTTTTATGCGTTGGGCCAGCTGGTTTCGTCTAGAGAAAAGAGCGTGACACGCTGCAGAAGGGAAACACTATTAACGATATTTGAGAGATGCTCAACTTGCTCAACTTGTTTTGTTAAGAGAGAACAGCCTGGCGATTATCGATATTGACGAGTTTCTTCCTCTGCAGAGCATCTATCGATAGTTTTTGCCAACATTTCTTCCTTCTACACACACTGTCAGCTACAGTTCCTCCCTTGTGCTGCCTAGAGAGGAGAAACAGATGGAAAAACTATCAATAGATTACTTATCGATACTTTTGCTTGCATTTCTCCCCCCGCCATCTCACACGCTGCCATCTCTAGCTTGTCTTCTACAGAAAACCGGATCAGTTTTCAATTTTATTTACGCTCGAATTTGTCTGGCAAACTTGCTCCAAGCGGATCTGCACAGCAATTGCACAGGTACGATGCGAGTTACCTGTGCCACTTTTGCACCACTGTGCACTGTGGTCTGTCTCTCTCTCTCTCTGTTATCGGGCCAACTGTGTGAAGTGGCTGTGACTCTGTGTGGCTTGTGATTTGTGTGTGGGTCGCGTGATTCATCAATAAAATGTCAAAACAAAAAACGAAATCAAATCAAACAAATTTCTTGGTATCTTATCTCTCTCGCCCGGATTGCGCATACGCCACGTGCGACAAACAACATTTATCAAGCTGCTCTGACTGCTCCTGTTGTAGTTGCTGTTGCTGTTGCTTGTGGCAAGTGAAAGATGCCGCAAGCCATTAAATAAATTCAATTTGACAGCATCGAACATGCAATTAAAACGTGGCATGCAACATGCTGCGCTGTGGCAAGAAAAAGAGGAAAACGCTTGGCATTTTATTTGCCTAAGAGAGACGAAGACCTTGGCAAAGCAATTTTCCGCGATGACAATAAATTGCGAGTTGGAAAACCAATGACGGCAAAAGGAGAGAAGGGGGTAGAGGAAGAGGGGAAGCTACTTTCGGTCAGGGATTGTTGTGAAAGTTGCTGGGGAGCCTTTCAGGCCATAAATAACTGTGTGGTGCGATTGAAAATAGAGGAAAAAAAGGGTATTATATTGTTTGGTATTTCCTCCCCCCCACACTACCCTTCAATTTCCCCTTGTCATTTAGTGTTATTTGCTTTCAATTTAATTTTCAATCATTTTAATTGTTTTGCTATTTGCAATTAACGTATTACACGTATTTTCTACTTATTGTTTTTCGATATTTCCTTCCCCTGCCACCCTACCATTTACCGTTACGTGCTGCAGTTGATTATTGTTTTACCTGTTTGGCAATTAAAATTGCATTGCCTTCGACATGCGCAGCGCTTTGTAAAGCATTTACACGGTACAACGCGTCTGCAATTTATGATAGACGTGAACCTACCACATCGAGGCCCCCGTTAACGATGCAATAAACGTCTAATTTCTTGTGAATGAAATTATTCGTGGGATCGCTGAGGCGCAGCACGTGAATCAGCAGAGAGAACTGGAAGAAAGAATAAAGAGTAGAGACAGAAATGCAGAAAAGGTATTCCTTTGTTTTATTCGTATGCAAAAACCTGATGAATCATTGTAAGATTTGAATAAGAAATATTTACAGATTTATGAATGAAAATTGCAACTGAATGAATTAGTCAGCCCACCGGTAAACAAAGCAGAATGCAGTGGAAACTATAATGTTTGCAACAGCAGATTTATAAATTTAGCTCGTGCTCAATTCTTTGAGAGAAATTCTTAAATAGAACTCTGCATATGGGGTTGGAAAGCGATAATAACTTGTCATAAGAATCTATGCTGGATCGCCAGGGGCAATTACAATCAATCAGTTGAATGTATCGCATACAGATCTGCACTATAATAATCATTAGATAGCCACGACTAATGTCTGGGCAATTTCCTATAAAAGAGTTCGCCGCAGTCCAATCAAAAACATCAACATAATGAGCGGTTAGTGTTGGCACAAGGCATATAACAGTGAAGACAGTCAAGACGGACAGACCAGGATTATCAATTTTGATACAGATGTGGAAATGATATAGCAGTAGAGATTGTTGTATGTTATAAGCTCTTGCGCTGATTGTGCGTTGGTTTTTGTTAAGATTACGGCTACTACAAGCAAGGTCGGTTTAGTTCAATGAGTTTTCGGGGGATTTATTTTCATGTTTGAACAGTTTCAGGCACTTGTCTCTGTGTTACTCTTCATTTGTTTCCTCTTCTTCATCACCTTCCTACTCTTGCGTAGTATCTTTATATGTATGCATCTTGTCTTTGGGTTTGTGTAAACTGAATCTTGTAAATTACATTGAAGGTTTCGTGTCATGTTTAAGTTTTACGACCCGCTTCGCATCGTCGGTCGTCGCACAAGGTGTGTGTGGTTCTCCAGGTGTCTCTTGCTATCTCTTCTTCTCTCTCTCTACTGCTGTTCTAGTTGTGTTGTCCAAGCTGTCCAAGTTGTTGTTGTTGTCTCTGGTCTCATCAACAACTTGGCCTGGCTCTGCTTTTTATGGCATCATCATCATCATCATCGTCTTCGCAGGCGCAAAGCGAACAACTTTTTTCATGACCTTTTATGGTGATTTGTGGCGGAAGATGCGATGTAGAACAGAGAAGCATGTAATATGAACTCTACCAAGTTCTTCCAGCCATATAAAGTAACTTGCATGTGGAAACTTTTTACATTGATGAACTGACTGTGGGAGGAAGTCACTGAAGGGTTTTGTTTTTCTTGTTTTTTTTGTTAGATAACTAATATGGGGCCTCACTCTATTCCATTCACACTTTTTCCTCTCTCTTTTTGCAGTTTATCTTCATAATTTCTCAACTATTTACGACCTGCCCCAAAGTGATATTTTTGAAATTCATTTTAAGCTCAAACTTAATGATTATTTGACGAATGGAAATCGTTGTGCGACGACAAACGACGTGACAACGATTAATTATCGCACAAATTTATGATGCTATTACGAATGGTCTCACACACATAGAGAGAGAGAGACGGGCTTAAAGCTGGTAGCCGGTTTCAGTTTCGGTTACTGTTTTGGGTTTTTGCTTTATAGACAGATCTCTCATAACAATGACGCGACAAGTTCAATGCGTGTGCTTCGTTTTATTGTTTTGGCGTTTTGTATATTTTGACAGTCTTGCAAGTGTATATTCACTTTGGCTAGACGTTTGTAATGCATACAGAGAGAGAGAGAGGGAGACAGCAATCCCTTGATAAATACATACGATATAAATATTGTAGTTGCAATAAGAGAATATCTTGATCAGCAAGTCTAACTTGCTTTATGAAACTGTCAATTTTGATGAAACTTCGCACACACGTTTCTAATAGCTGCGTGCTCTTAATAAGTTGAAACAGCTCGTGGCGGAGCAATATATCGCATATTTATCATAGAAACTATCGGTTGATCTTAGTTATTCTTGATGATATCGCAGCCAAACTTGTCACATCACTTCTTTAGCATGTCTAGACTATATCTTTTAAATTTCAGCGAAATCGTAATACTATAACCCGTACACTTTGCTTAAAGTTTTATTAATCAGCGTCTGAGAGTGCCCTTTATACACAGCTTCAATTAAATCGAAAGTGTATCACTTTATCATATGGTACTACTAGAATACAGACAGTCTGTAATGTAGATTCTTTATAAGCTGCAAGAGTATTCAACCTTCGCCATAAGGAAGTTTAAGTTTTTTTCTTGCCCCAAGTATTTTGATGATCACTTCAAATTGTTGTTTTTCTTGCATTATTTTTACTCAAATTTGTTATTGCAGCTTATTGATAGTCAATGGGGCAGAGGCAGAAGGCCTCAACACACGTTTTGTATAACAAATTTGCAGCACTTTCTCTGCCTGTGCTCTCGGCTCCACCTTGGGGGATACATTTTCAGTTCGCTCAGTGTTGAGTTGAACAAATGAAACTAATTGCTTCCGTTTGCCACATTTCACCTTCATTTTCAAGCCAAGTCAAGCCAAACCAAGTAGAGCCAAGCCAAAGCAAGTCAAGTCTGAAGCTAATTTTGTATGCCTTTTTCGGCTGGGGGCCTGTGCGCCATAAAATGTGGCAATTCTTTTTGGATTGTGCGCGGTTCAATGAACCTCCAGGCTAGGCAAAGTTTTCAACTGCAAGGCACACCAAATTTTTTACTGATTTTTCATTTGCAATTGTTGTTGTTTCTTTGCAGAAAATTTGCATTTTCATCTGGTGCAAAATGCTGAGGCCGACGGACAACAGCAGCTGAACCAACAACAACAAGAGGAACTACAACAAAGACGACGCTCTGCACACTTGAGTGACAGAGCCAACAAACAGCTGAGACGACGTTGGGTTAGGGTTACCACCACGTAGCACCATCAACGTCAGGCAACACAACCGCAGCCAGAGCCGGAGAAACCTGGGTCAACTGGGGAAAACAAGCGAAGCTAACCCAAAATGGCAAAAGTTACGAGTGGAGTCTGCTTTTAGGCGAACTAAAGCGCAATTTCATAGCCAAAAAAGAGGCAAAAGAGAGAGAGAAAACAAGAACAGCACAACAACAACAACAAGAGGAGTTGAAAAATAAACGAAAACCAGGTGAGAATGTGCATACATAACGAGAGTGTTTATGTGCCTCATCGTGCCACACGTGTCCCGTGTTCCGTGCGGCTTATGCATAGTTTGATGAGTAGTTTTTGAGCATGCAGAGTTTAGGGATAACTTTTTAGTTTATCAATTTAAATGCAAAAAAATGTTGAGGGAAAATTGATGACATTTTACGGCAAAAGTTAAACGAGACAATGCGAGGGGAGGGCAAGATAAATATGCTATAAAATTGTATTGCAACTTTGCTCATCTCTCATTGAAGTAGACAGTCAGTAGTTTCCGTTTAGGTGCCCCATACCAGGGCTCAGATACTCTCAATTCTGTTCTAATTAAAGTTCTAATTAAGAACTAATTAAACTCAACTTTAATTATGAACGAGGATTGGAAGTAAAGTTTTTAGTTGGTCTATTTAAGCTGGCTAACATGATTGGGAGAGAGAGAAAAGAGAAGAAAGATAAATGAAAATAATTCTATCTTTCTTTCCCTTTCTTTCTCCCCCGAAGAAGATACCTTATGTTCTCAATTTGATTCTAATTCCATTGCTCAAACGTAACCTTCCCTAAACAGTTCTCATTTCCTCTACTTAGATCTTCTTTCTTCTACTTATTTCTTCATTCTGTAGTCCGCTCTTCTTTCATCTTCCACAGCACATACAATTCCACATCTCAATTCTAATGCCATCTCTCAAATATGATAAGACTCCGCACATACAGTTCTAATTCCGTCATCTCTCAGAACTGATTAGACTCAACTTTAATTAAGATCGTCTGCTATAAAAAGCTGCAGCTGTGCGCCTGCAAATTGATCTGATTGAGGTTTGTTTTTTTGTATAAGCCTGACAAATGACGTGACTCGATAGGCAGACAGTGGCAGACAGATAGATAGACAGCTCTGAGAAGTGGCTGCTGATTCTCGGGTTAACATATGAGTGATTCTGGCACAGGCGCCTGCCTGGCACGCGCCTAGGTGCAGCTGCTGCCTGTCTCTGCCTCCCCACTAATCCCTCGACGCGGCTTTTGCTATTTTTAGCTGACTTTGGCCAATCCTCTTGGCCAACTTTAGAGATTTTTGTCAGGCCTGAGCCTGCATGGTAACCTGTGCAGCAGCGACAGCTTCCCCCTTCTATCTCCACCCTCGTTCTTGCTTCCACTTGGCCTGGCAAACTGCGATTATGCCCAATTTGCATATTGTTGACAACGTGGGTGGCTTGTGTAGTTTGTTGATGTTGTCGTAGTCATCGTAGCAAACAGGTTTCGAAAGGCGACAGACAGTAAGAGAACAGTTAGTACAGCAGAGAAACAGTTAGAGTAGAATAACAAATGAAACTAAACGAGAAACATGGAAAATACTAAAATAGATAAGGAGCCCAATGAGAAGGAGCCCTCAAATCGTGTCTGGTGCTGTGATTGGGGATTGATTACGCCCGAGAGCGGCAGTGGCAACGTCAGCCACAATAGCAGTGATACTAGTTGCTGCAGCAGGACCGCCTACAACATTTCCGAATATGATGAAGATGCTCTATCCCAATTATCTGCAGAAGATGAAGAAGAAGCCCCGTTGCCAATGGACAAAAAACCTAAAGAATTTATCGTGACCGGTGGTGTTGAGCCACAGCTAAAGATTGTGCACATCTCGAGGAATAAGAAGAATGTCTTTCCGCACGAATACAGTCATAAGTTGCCAGGGCTGGGTGTGCACAATCTGGCAGTTAGTCCCGATAGTAACTTGGTTGGTGCTGTCTCCATGGATGGCAGTCTGATGTTGTTGGACATCAATGAGGGTGTTCGCTTGCCCAACATCTCTCACACTTTGGTCAGTAACTATTGGTCAGTGACCTTTGCCGAGGGTAATAATGAATCATTGTATGCGGGAACTGGAAGTGGACAAGTCTTCAAGTATGACACTAGCTATGGCAAGTTGCAACATTGCTATGATACTCAGCGATCGGAGAATGTGCTCGGTTTGGCTGTGACAGAAAATCAACGCTTGGTGGGCTGCTGTGATTATGCTGGGAACTTTTCACTGATCGATGGTTGCACTGGACAATTGATACGTCGTCGTAACTTTAAACAAACTCTGAGGAAATTAGCCTTTGATCCTTCGCAACGTTCAGCATATGTTGCCTGTGATGATAAGACTGTAAAGCTCATGGATCTATCGACTGGACGTTATTGTGATCGTCTCTTGGGTCATTCGGCGTTTGTCATGTCCGTCTCTGTGTCTCCGGATGGTCAACGTCTGGTCAGTGGCGCTTGTGATGGATCCATTAAGGTGTGGGACCTACGCACTACAAAGAGTGCTCTTGGGTTTGTCTGCAACAACAATACAAATCTGTGGGATGTGGCTTTCAATCGACTGAGCAACAAGATCGGGTTTGTGGGCGATGGTCCCAAGGGTCTTAATATCTACTACTGTCTGGGCAACAGAGAGATTATGTTAGTCTAGTGTACACTGCACTGCATTGTGCTATGTTTTTTGTGTTTTATTTATTGAAATTATTGTTAAAGTAGAAGCAATGTTATTGGCAACCCTCGGTTGATGATGGTGGGTTCTGTAGGAATGGGTGGCAACCTCATTATCCTATGCGGCAACTGCGGCTTGTGTGTGCATAATTAAGGAGTCTGTGGGGAATGAAGGGGTCCGTTTTCGAATTTGCCAAACTGTCAGTGCGTTACCCAGTGGCCTCGTTTGTGTTGTAGAGTGTTAGTTAGCTTACGGTTTAACGATAGCGCGGGGAGTTGTCAACGGGGAATACGAATATATTTTAGAGCCTATGATGAGCAGAGAGGAAGAGGAGCAGAGAGGGAGGTGTGTGGGCAGGGGAAAGGCAATATGTGGGTACTGAGTAGAGAAGGGTTGTGTGTCAGGGTAGTGTATCTAATTTGGTAGCTTTAGTCATGCTCTTAATTGAGTAAGACTTGTCTAGATTTACATATCTCTTACGTCATCTTCAATTCTTCTCATCTCTCTCTTTAACACTTGACACAATATCGGCAACTAGTTTAACGATATCTGGCAACGCCTACAGTGTTTTTCTGCTTTGGTTGTTTCAATTAAATGTCGCATCCTTTGATGTGGTAAGCTTCGATTTGAGATGCTGTCACATGTTACCAAGAGATTGCCAGGGTTACCTCACTCAGTTATACGAGATTAATGACTTCAATTTGCAAGTTGGCCAGTGTCGCAGACGAAGTCGTCGCAGTCTTTCCAGTCACCCCACTCACGAGGCGCAAAACCCACACTCGCTTCTCCAGCGACACGCGTGCAGAGTTGCCAACTCGTTTTCCCACTGTTTAATTGGCATAATTTGTCTAACAAGAACAACCAACTGAACGACAGGCAAAGCGACTGAACGACAGACAGAACTAACCAAGCGAAAGACCGACAGACCTAACCGACCGACGGGTCTAACTCGCCGACGTACGTAACGTGCGACGAGAACAACTTGTTTTGTATGCAGACGCCGTTTGTTATGTGTTGTTGTAACTTCTCAAGTTCTTACTGTTGTTGTTATTTAATACCCTGGCTATTGTTGCCATGTCTAGCTTACGCGGAAAGGTGCTGCCGTGCATAGTTGTCATGCCTAGAGAAGCCGGTTAATTGCAATCCAATTGAACTGAAACTATCGAAGCAGTTTAACGACCGAAATCAAATGGGAGACCAACTTCAAGGCGAAACCTTTCGCTAGCAACTGTTATATATAGTATATAGATTGAAGTTATTAACTCTAGATACAGTTATAATATCTATGAAGGGAAATTAAAAGTGATTAGCGTCATTAAGTCCGGGATCTCTTCAACTTTTATATTCTTTTATAGACACTTGAGCGACCTTTACTTCTCACTTACGCTGTCATCATTTTTTCTCACAACAACTTTGCTGTCATTCTACTGGGTTATTATTCTATCATAATTAGAGGGAAAATACCTACCTGGCGTCAGGTTTGTTGCTTTTCATGGGAAAACAGTCTTAGTGTAACTTGGTCTTGGTCATGTTCGCATCGAGTCGAGAGAGAGAGAAAACTTGTTTAGTGGCAAGTTAAACTTTTAGCTACCTCACTAATTGTTGCCAATCTTTTGTGGTAAGCATTGCCTCTAACGCCTTAGCTAGTGGAGCCTTGGCTAGACCCCAATCCCCCCACTGTAGACAGCTCTACCTGCGCTGAATGGTCTCGCCATCGTTTCATTGTTGACATTGTTTTATTCTTCACGAGACGCGGCGTTGACGCAATTATAACACATGAGTCGTTGTTGTTATTGTTGTTGTTGTTGTAGTTGCTGTAATCATGCAGTTGCTGTCACAAATGTCCGCCCCTGCAATGCCCCCCTTGCCTTCAGCTTCTCCCTCAGCTCACATCGCGTTTAATGAGCGCAATTTAACATTTTGCCGTCAACAATTATCATTTATGCAAAAATGAGACTTTAGTCAGGTTTGTCACCTATCCAGCTAGGTAGCTGTCTGTCTCTGTGTCTGTTCTGCCGCAGAATTGTCAACATTATTCGCATTAGCGCAAATTACAGTTATTTAATGGATCGTCTCGAATGTCTCTTAACTTGAAATGGGGCAGAAGTAGAGTGTGTGCGACACTTGAAAGTGTGCCGGCAGTTGGCAGTTCGGTGAATGGGTGATCAAAGTTTAATTAGGTTGTCAGTGTTACAATATGGGTTTAGAACTTGTACGAGAGGGAAGAAAAAGGAGAGAGAGAGAGGGATCCAAAAGCATGAGACAGGGAGAGTAGAAAAGTAAGGTGCCTCGAAGTCTGTTGGAGTCGAAGCAATGAGAGGATCACGTGTTAGTCTTGCTCAAAGTAGAGACAAAAACGTGGAGTTTGTTTATTTACATATACTACACATTTGTATCTTCGTTACTTGTGAATATGTGAATATTCCAGATACTTTTATAATCATGTTATACTTTTTGCTTTTATTAAAACAACACATGATACTTTTGTATCTTTGTAAATCTTTTTAAACCTCTTCTATCTTTGTTGCTGTTAGTTGAGTCCACTGTATCTTAAAGATACTTTTGCAACTACAAGACACTGTAGCTAGACAATATTAAGCTCAGCATGCAGTGCTTTATGATGGCTGAATCGGACACATGCCTTCTACTTCACGCTGTGTTGAAACAATCAGACTGCTCGGGGCCATGTCTGCTTGAAAGTACACCCATTTGTAGTACCCCGTACACTATAAAAATATATAGTCTTTTCACGCTGATATACCACTGTCATACTACTTGCTTAACTTGTCTACAGTATAACGGATAATCACGTCATTTATGAACTGCTTATGCCAAACTTGAGCCTCATATATGAGAAGTACAAACCATATTATAGATAGGTGTAGAGGTACTTGAAAAATGAGAATGAAAATGGTTATATAAATAAGCACGCTAACCATTGTTATAGCAATGCACTTTAGTGTCATACTCGTATAACAGAATGTGCCTTCCTTGAGCGTCAATTCGACTCGTTGCAAGGACAAGCGGCATGCGCCGCCATTTTGCTCATTTTGAGGGTTCAACTTTTGTTATAAATAACTGACATGTCTCTGGCTCAAGTTGTGCTTTGCCCTCACTTCCGTTTCCCCGTTTACCCTTTACCCATTTCCTTCTTCCTCACTTTGCAGCTGACCGTGTCCGTTTATGTCAATTTCCCATTCTTCTCCCCTTGGGGACTCTTCTCGTTGCAACGTTGGTCACTTTGTGTCACTCATTCATTTATAATGAGGTGTGTGTGTGTGAGGGAAATTGGATGATGCTTTTGCTGGCAAAACGTGTCATTAAATCAATATCTGTTCAGAGGCAGCAACCACGCCCCCTTTTGCTCTGCCCTGCAGTGATGTTTAAATATTTAGCAGACGAAAATTGCAACATTTCGTGGCGCAAATGCGGCGTATACGTGATTTTTGCAGTGTATGTTCACTTTATCCCACTCTACTTCTCTCCCTCTCCCTCTCTCTGTCTCTCATTCTTTCTCTCTCCCTCTATCTCTGTGTGTGTTTTTATATCTGTATATTTTTTATCGCTTATCTAAAGAGGCTTATCCATTCACTGAGTACGAGATCATGTTCTATTCTCATCTGCATTTTAAATGAAATCATTTGCCTACAGATTAGATAAGTGCTGCGTTCTGCTGTGTGTGTGCTACTGTGTGTGTGTGTATCTCGTGCCATGAGTCTATTATTGTCATTTTGGGCTGTAAATCTCGCTTGACTTGACGTTAGTTTAAACGTTTCTGTCTGCCATGGCGGGTGGGGACCCACACACACACAGCACACTTCTCTGTCGTAGCCCGTTTACCGACCTTTGTCTAGATATTTGTCTGTTTCCCTCTCTCTCCCCTTTCCCTCTCTCTCTTTCTCTGCTAGTCTCTTGACTGCTCTATAAAGTGCATAGTTCTGTGTGTCTCGCCTCGTCTACTATCTTGTGGCATTTTTGTTTACGCTCGTCGCTATTTGTTGTACTCCATTATTGACTTTGTGATAATTTTGTCATAAACAAAAAATATACATATAAAAGCCTCACACACAAATGATTTTACTGTGCTGTCTCGTATCTATAACTATTACTACGTATGAATGAGTGTGTGGGTGTCTGTGTGAGTATAAGAGATTGTGCACGAAGGGTTTCTAGGAAATTGCTAAAATTAATAATTGTCATTTGTTTGTTTTCGAAAGTTGTCTGATAACTGTTGATACTGTTAAACATGAAAACTGTTATACTGAAACTGTTATTCTGTTATACAGAAAGTGTTATATAGATAGTGCAGTGAACAGCACGTTGTAAATCACATTTTAAGAGATAAACTTATGATTAGAACTGGTATACAGTTGAACAGCGGCAATTGTACTGTTATACAAAAACTGAATTTAATGCAGATATTGTGCTGGAGTGTACTACCAATATTTACATCAACTGTTATACGCTTAAATTGTTATACAAGTACTGTTATATAGCGCATGCACTGATTATTCTGTCTTGATTGCCTTGGAAATCCCATTAGGCTGGGATTTCTCATATTTATCACACTTAATCTACGGGTTTTTTGCTTTTTCATCAAAGCTTTTAGCGCGTAGGGAACTTTGAAGTTCCCCTTGGCCTATCCATAAATCAATACGCTCAGCCCAGCTGGCCCGCTAACAAATACTACCTACCTACATTACCCTATCAGTGAAAAAGCAAACGCAAATAGCTTTCAATGTCGCGCCTTCCACCAGCTTTGCTCACTGCTCTTAAAGAGCTTCCTCTCTCTCTCTCTCTTCTCTATCCTTCTTTCCTCTCTCTTTCTCTTTCTTCCAATGCGCCGACTGGAAGGTAGAGGCTTCCTCTTTGACGCTCTTCGATTATGTTATGTGTGCTTTATTTTGACTGTAGACGTTGTTGAAAACTTTCACACGCAGTTCGCGGAGTCTTCTTCATCGATCATAATAGAAACAAATACAAAAATCCAAAAACCAAAATCAAAACAGTAAAGTGTAAAAGTGTTATACAAAGAGGAGTGTTTTGCGAAAGTTAAAATCAATGTTTGCTAAAATGGCGCAGGTAAAAGGGAGGAGAGCAAAGAAAAATAGTGGAAAGCGTCGACAGCTAATCGATTTTGTCATCATTTTCGGGGTGGGGTCTCCAATTAGTCATGTATTATAACAGTAATGATATTAACTAGGCAACTTATCTAACTGTCTACTCACTCCTCCCCTTTTCTCTCTCTTTTCCTTCTCACAGCCACAACATGGAGAAGCCCATGCAACATGCCCCCGCTCCAGTGGGTAAAGTATCCCAGATTGCCAACATCTTTCAGCGCAAACCCATTGAGATACAGCCTGTAGAACAGTTAAGCGCTGTGGCTGCGGCACATGCTGCTGCCGCTGCTGCTGCTGCTGCAGCTCATCCGCCCACAACAGTGCGCACGGAGTCCCACTCGGCAAGATTCAATAATGCGCGTGCTCTCTTCGAGAAACTTGGAGTCGAGTCGAATTCAAATGTAAGTTCACGTCTCTTGCGCAGCGGTTCACGCGAGGATAATCTCTGCGACGGCTCTGATCGTTCCTCATCACGTTCCTCGGATCGTTCACAATCGCCACCAAAGCGTCGTATGCCCTTTCCCTCGGGTGCATCGTTGGTGCAGCAGCAGAACAACAACAACACAGGAGTTACTGCGGTGCAGCCACAGAACGGTGGGGAACGGTTGAGTAACAGTAAATTCATTGTGGAACCACCAATCACAGTGCAGCAGCAGCAGCAGCAGGTGGTGGTTTCCAAGTATCCTCAGCATAATTTGTCACGTCTGAAGACGGAGGAGTCTTGCTCCGTCAATACAGTAACAGCTGTGCCAGCCGCAGTCATTGCTGCTGCCCCCACAGCGGGTTCAGTGAGTGCGCTCTTTGCCAGCGCTGCCGCTGCTGCCGCTGTGGATAAGCCAGAGAAACCGGAGAGGAAATTCAATTCACGGGAACTCATTGAGAAGCAGAAGAAGTGGACATCGCACTTCACCAAGACCAAGAGTCCACGCACCCATAGCGATCTCAATCGTTGTGACATCATACGCACTGTACCCGGCACTGGATTGATAATGGATGCAGAGAGGGTATCCAAGGGAGAGCCACCAAGTGCTCCATTGCGACAACATCCACTTGCAGCAGCCACTGCCACGCCTACACCCACACCGCCGCCCACTGCAATACCGCCAGAGATTAAGCCACGCAGCGGTAAGATTGGCAGCCCTGTGAAGTCGCCACCGCTGCCTCCGATACCAGCGGCCAAGCCAAAGAATGTTAGTCCCGTTAAGTTCAATGCGGAACGTGTGCCACGTTCACCCACAAAGATCAGCAATGAGACAGCGGCACCTCCTCCGCCTCCAGCCAAGTCGGCAGCGGTGACAGCAGCCATGCAACGTTCAGCGTTGCTGCAACAGGAGCAACTGCAGCAGCAGCAGCTGCAGCAACAACTGATTGCACCTGTGCCGCCCGAGAAGCCACGCAAAAAGTCCATCGATCTCATTGAGGATGTTGTGCCGGCAACAACCTGTTCCACGCCCTCGTCCTGCGCCTCGCCCACCAGCTCCATGAGCACGCACAGTGCACACATGCTGCCGGCCAAGCGAGGATCTATTGATGCCGCTGCCATGTGCCATGGCACAAATGGCAATGCGCTTAGTGGCAGCACCACTTCGGCCACATCGGGCTCACCAGTGGCAAGTGCCTCATCGGGTCCCTCCTCACCAGTGCATACGGAGGATGAGAAACAGGAGAATGAGTCCACAGAGAAGTCCGAAATGGAACATTATCACAACAACAACTACAACAGTGTGCCAAGGCGACGACGCAGCGAGAATGAAGGTGAGTCAAGGAAGAGATTTTTAGGGGTTTATAGAGAGTATAGTATATAGAACATAAAGTATATTGTATATGATTTGCACTGTATAAACAGCGAAACTCACTGCATAGAGGTTCTTCTTCTTACTTATCTGCTATCTGTAGATTTATCTGTTTTATGCAGGTTGTTATTGTTATAGGTACTTAAAATAGTTGCCAAATACAATCTCTACAACTTCCCCCATTTAATCTAACTTACTTCATGAGTCAGTTCATATGTTATCTTAGAAATACAGATATGTACGTATGATAATCTTTTACTCACTTACCCTTTACTCTTTAACTCAAGTAAAATAAAGATAGATCACTGACTGGGACTCCTATTAGGGCTTCTTTATGTGGGAACTAAGATGGAATGTATAACAAGTTGTTCTCCTCTTTCTCCTTCTAGAAAAATTATATATCTGAATTTACATACATGAACTATAATTATATTTATGTAAAGGTCTTAACCTCTTCCCTCTCCCGAACTTAAGTTATTTCTAGAGATATATACTTGTATATATCCAGCTGTACCTAGTGGAGCCTGAGTTAGTTCTCGATATATATTTCTAGCTAAACCAGGATTACACCTATAGAAAATTGAACTATAAACTCTTGTTCTTTCCTGCATCTTCTCTAAACTCTAGAAATCTCTAGCTAAAAATTGAGTTCAACAATAGGAACTTCAATAGGAATTCGTTACAAGCTCTTCACCTTCTTTCTCTCCTTTGTTATCTCGAGCACTTTCCGTTTAAGTTTAAGAAATGTTCCACCTTCCAATTCTCCCCCTTCCGGCGAAGTGGCTTGTTATAGTCCATTTCCTGCGCCAGATGGCGCCACACCCCGATGCCATTTGCTGCTACCATATTTTCCTTCTGCCATTCAACAATGTAATTCCGAAATTAAATGTTGAACTGAATACGTCGTGTTCTTGGACTTCCCTTCCAACTCCCCTGAACACCGTCAACTTCCGACCATGTAAAACTTGTGAACTTTGTGCAGTTTGGGTTCAAACACCTTAACAGGCTTGTAGTGGGTGTGTGCTGGTGTGTGTGCCTGTTGTGCTTGCCATGAACTCCCTCAGGCCTAGACTTGGACCAGACCCAGTGCAGAGCAGAGCAGAGTAGAGTAGATGAGCTGCATGGAGCTGGCTTTGTGCCTAGCCTAGTCGCCCTTTGCTGCTGCCCTTCTGTGCCATCTCCATGCGCGCCATTCATTACAAGTTCTCTCTCTGGCTTTTTTACTTTTATTCTTTCTAAGCTGCACACAAATCGTGACTGCAATAGCGAAGCCTCCTATTGATCCCTCTACTTCCCCTCTGCTCTTTCTCCCTCTCCTCTGGTTGCACTTTGTTGCAGTTTGTTTTGCTTGGGCAACTGGGAGGCAAATTCCAATATGGGTCAAACACACAGCAGGCATATCAAATGCAGTGCCGGGCAGCACCGGGCAAACCACAACAACATTCCAAATGCCCAAGTGCCCATGCTCTCCACTACACTCTTCCCCTACCCCTCGTACTCCTTCTGCTTCTCCTTCCTCTTTTACAGCTGCATGCAACGCTCGCAATCTGTCGTCGACCATCTTCGTTTGCGGATTTTGTTTGGATTCTCTTTCTTGATATGCCCTGCAAATGCTTCTACTTCTCCTCCAGCTGCCTGCGTCTTCGTCTCTGTCTTCATATATAAAATTGTATTAATGCCAGATTAAGAATTCAATGATGCGTTGCCTCTTCGTGCCTCCGTTTTGTGCCTCGTTCTGCTGCTGCTGCTGCTGATTACAAAATTGGAATTTGCACGCTGCGCTTCCGCCTGACAGTTCTCGTTGGGCTTCTCCAGTTGGGAGGGAGCCTAGATAGGAATAGGGAGAGCAGCTGAAGAGGGAGGAATAGCTAGAGAGGAGCTGGACAGAGGGGCAGAGCGGGGAATGGGGGAGTGTAGATAGGAATAGGGAAGCAAGAGGAGGCTAGAGAGGAATGGGTGCCAGGGAACAGGGTGTACGCCAGTCTCAGGCCTATAACTTTTTTAATTCATAAGTGTTGTTGCTCTGTCTCTCGGTGCTTGGTACTTGGTGGGTGTGGCCTTACCTTGATTTATTGATCGTGTTGTTGTTGTTGTAGCCTAGCAGATTATCAGTGCAAACCTACTTGGGCTACGCGCAGCTTAATCTTGAATTGGCGCTGAACTCAGAGTTGCTGTACTTACATATTATTATTGAAGATGAGCTGCGATAATAGAGGGAACACACAATTTCGCAAATGATCTATAGGAATTTGAGAAATAGATTGTGATAATTGAAATGGAGTAAAGCAGGGAAAGAGTGTGGAAAGAGCAGTAAAAGAAGCTACTCATGAAGAAAGGAATGTGAAGTAGGGAGTAAGGAAGGTTCTACATTATTTTCAGCTTTTATATTTATCAATCAAGCATACCCTAATGGTTTAGAAGGGTATTTATATGCAGGGTAATGAAATGCTTAGAGTTGCAAGGGTTTTTGGGCTGGAAATGCGTATTAAGATACTCAAGAACTTGAACTCAAGAACAAATAGAACTTTTAACTGCAGTATATTTTCAATTAATCGTGTATCCTCTAGTAGAGATTATATAAGAAACTACGGCAGAAGTAAACTTTAGTATATTTTCTATAAAACCATCATACCCCACACCCATTCCTTTCTTTACAGAGTATGCACAACAAAGTTTTATAGAATTCTCAATATGCTGACATACGAGTATTATAGCGCACGTCAATTCGTCATTGCGCCTTGCTTGGCCTGGCGCGTCCCATATGCTCTGCGATTATAAACACATATTTGTAGGTATATCCAAAACATATATAGCACCGCATACCTATATAAATCGTGTGCAGCAGCAGCGGACACGACAAGGAGAACATATGAATGGGACAGTCTTCTACTCCCCCCTCCTCCTTCTCTTCCTCCTCAGCTGCGAGGCAGTATGAATGGGGCTTGGCTGTCGTAGACGAGTTTATAAATAAAATGGGAAAGCACTACTTGAGCACTACTCGGAACTAAGAGAGAGTGAGAGAGGGGGGAAAGGAGGAGAAGGGGTAGGGGACATTGGGAACAACCCCTGCGTAGCATGTGAATTTGAATTTGAATATAAATTATGCCTGGCAAAACATTTGACGGCGGCGCTGCTGCTGTTTGCTCCACTTTGGCGCTTTGTCTAATAGATACATATAGAATGTTTCTATAGACAAATACTATTCTGATATATCATACATATCTATGTTAGTAAAATTAAATTGTCAATGCCAGACAGACTAAGAGACTCACAGACAGACCAGGTATACGCTGAAAGGAAGGTATTATTTATCAGCACAATTAGAACTAGTTCAAATATTGACACTTTGTTAAGGTACAAAGAAAGTGAAGGTGGAAAAGATGGCTGGAGAGGGGGAGAGAGAGGTTAGGCGAAGAGGAAGCACTGTGTAAACAGTAGCATAGACAAACACGAAAAAATTAGAGAGCAAACAAAGTGTCATGTAATAGTTATTAAAATGGAAAGAGAGAACGAGGTAAAGTTCAGTTAATATTTAATATTATTATTATTATCATGTTATTAAGGTTATTTCAGTTTAATGTTATTCTTGTGTTATAAATGTATTAGACAGAGCAATGTACAGTATATATTTCAATTCTATATGATGTTTCCTTGTCTTTCATTTACTTCCTAGTCCAGTGTGTCTTGACTTTAAGTTGATTGCTAGTTTTCTTATTCTTAGTACAGTGTCAGATTTACTTTAAAAGTAAAGAGAATTCCAACCTTCAACTGTTTCAATTGTATTCTTATAAGTGTAGCAGCAGTTTCAACTTACCTACAACTGTTACTGCGCTTTCAATCGACTTCATTCAACTTCATCAACTGCAACTTAAAGCTTTCATCTGTTTCAACTTGTTCAATCGGTTTCAATCGACTCTCAACAGCAGCAACTTCAGCTTTCAACTCTACACAAAAGCTACCTTGCTGCTTAGTCAGTGCCACAACCTGCTTAGCAAGTACAACAACCAGTGCTGTGACTTTGCTAAGGCTGCAGCTGCCTCAAATTGTCGCTAGTGGGCGCCAAATTGCTATGCGGAAGTTCTTTGCATACACAGACGACCCACGCATACTCTCTCCCTTGCTGTCTTCCCCTCCCTCCCTCCCCCTCTTCCCTACTGCTGTGTGTGTGTCTCTTTTGCTTGGCGAGTTCATTGCCTTCTTCGTACATTGCGTGGGTTTTTGACAGCCACTTGACGATTCCGTCACAGCGCATCTTCTGCTTGTTGTTGTTGTTGTTGTCGCATAGTTTTGCCCATTGGCCACCCAAGCAGCCCCAACAGCAGCAACGGCGTCGTCGTCTGTGTCTAATTTTGTGTGTTGCAAGGAGAAGAAGGTGTCGTTGGTGGGGGAGGAGGGACGAAGACTGGCTAGTTTTTCTTTTCATCTGACGATGATGACGTTGAGAACATTGCGCAAAAAAGAAAAATCTAAGAAAAATTGTCATGTCAATGCTTGATGTGTTCACTGTGCGGTCTTTCTATGTCTCAAGCAGAGTAGCTGGAAATAGCTAGAAAAACTTGGCTAAAAAAGTGGCTAAAAAGTGTATGAAATGGAAGTAGATTTCAATATTTTAATTGCGGTTTAAAGTTCTGGCAGTGAAGAGAGACTGAGAGAGAGAGACAGAGCGAGATAGTATAGTATAAAGAGAAGCTCTATTTCCTTGCAGACTGCTAGCAAATATGCAGAACTAGTAAATACCCTTTAAATTTTGAGTTTAAAGCATGCAAAGTGTGCGAAGACTTTTTAATTCTATACGTTAGTATTTTGTTAGTTGCACGTATTTTTAGCAGCTACGCAAATAGTTGCCATGTCCTCCCTCCCCCTCTCTCCCCTTGCCGCTGCCTCTTCCCCTCTCTGCTGTCCTTCTCTGCTGCTGTCTGTGCGCATTTCTGGCCTTTCCCAACACACACGCGCGTTGATTGTGCAATCTGGCAGTTTGACAAGTGGCAGCCCTTGGGGCAAGCAATCGGAAGAGAGCCAAAGAGACTGAGCGAGAGAAAGAGAGACCAACATATAAAGGGAGATAGAGAGAGGGAGTAACGGAACTTGGCGCTGGCTGCTGCCTGTCTGCCGGTCCCCAAAGTAGCGGGCAAAATGCCAACCAGAAAGAAAGAAGAGAGGGAGGATATGGCAGGGAAAGAGCTAGGAAGAAAGCGCCAGTATGACAGAGCGCATATTGATCAAACGATCTTTCTCTCTCATGACCTCTTGTCTATGCTGTCTTCTTCTCTTTCATTCTCATTACTTCTATATCATGCTCTCTCTCCCTATGTTAATCTCTTTTTTCATGCCATCTCTCTCTTATGCACTCTCTCTCTATGGCTCCTCTCTCTCACATGTCTTGTCTCTGTCATGCACTGTCTCTCTTTCATGCACTCTTTCTCCCATGTCCTCTCTTTCTAGTATTCTCTCTCTCTTGTTCTTTCTCTCTCATTCTCTCTTCAACCTCAGCTGAGCAAAAAAATTGTCGAATTTCTTCGTCACTACAAATTTTTTGCGCTTGATCTTTTCAGTTGATGTCGCTATCTCGTTGGCGATTCACAAGTTTCGCCTTGTGCCGTCGCCGCGTTCTCGATCCCATTGATTATTTTATTCAATCCATACCACGCGTGTGCTCAGAACTCATTAAAATTTACTATCGCAAACAAGAGATTTATAAATAAAAGCTGCAAAAATAATAAATAAAAACGCGCAAAATAAATAAAAGCCTCAAGTGAGAGAGAGAAATAAATAAAAATAAAAACAAAATAAACTTTACAGTAATTTGTCAACTGTGAATGGAAATGAAAACCAAATGAAATAGTGCTGCAGAAAAAAACAAAAACAATAACAGAAAATTGGAATTAAAATTGAATAACAAAAGAAAGAATTCGTCGTCAGTATCAGAGAAAAGAAAAACAAGTGGAATTAATTTAAAAATATATAATTAATTACCCAACTCATTATCAGTGGCTCGAATAAAACTATTCGACATGTGCGTGAGGCGTGATTGGAATTGAAATCGAATCAGAAGCCGAAACAGAATCAGTACCATCCTCCCAAATGTGCTTTAACTTTGACTTTAGCTTGGGGTTTTTTTTGTGGGTTGGTCCCATTTCCGTTTTGATAAAGAACTGATGATGATCTTTTACGTCAGACTGTGGAAGTGTCGCATTCCACACTTAATTATTTTGAATGAATTTTTCACATCGATTAAATTCAGTCAGAGTTCTCTCAATGCTTTTCTCGCTCATTGTATAATTGATTTAAAAACTCATTGCGAAATGCCCGAGTGACCCTAATTTGTCTACGAGTTGAGTCGCATCGGGTGTGCAAGAGTTAATGATATGCAAACGAGTGGAGGCAGAAGAGAGGGGACTTGGAGAAGGGGAAGGGGTAGGAGTAGGAGATGGGATAGTCTGAAGAGGGGGCTGAGGGTTAGTCAGAGTACTGAAACGAAGTAGAGACAGAGAGAAAGAAGGAAAGAGTGTTGCATGTGACATACACGAATAATTACTTTAAGCTCAATTTCCATGCTGGCTAGCTATAATATGCTCAACTTGCACATACCCTATATTTGTTATATTGGACATGTTTTAACTCAGCTAAAAGGAGTCGAGCAGGTTGAACAGTAAGAACTAACAAAGACAAACATAGGGTTTACTTGCATATAACCTGACTTTACTAGAAGAAAATAGAGCAAAGCTACTTTGAAATTTGGTATAAATAAATCCACTAGTAGTTTTCAAAGGGTATCTGGAAATACCCTGTAGATACGCTAAAAAAGCAGAAAGCATGCAGAATTCTCTAAAATTTTGCTCTAATTAGTCAAACAAGTCAATTATCTCACTTCTACTATCACAGACACCTTCCAGGTTCTGCTTGTATAAATATATCAATGAACTTACTGCAGAAGACTCCAAAATCAATCTCTATTTCACGCACCAATCCAACTACCCTGTACACACTTTGTCCAACAGTTGCTAGGGTATCTGACTAGTGTGATTATTTTTAGCACATTTTCATTAAGAGAATTTTTCTGTCGTCGTCTTCGTCTGGACACAAGAAATGTGCAAAGGTTCGCCGAACTGCGTGTGACAGCGAAAATATTCAAAAAATGCGTGCACACACATGTCTGTAAGTGTATGCATATGCATGTGTGTAGATCTGTGTAGACTGTCTGTCGTGCTTGTCTCTTGGCCATATTGCAACATGGCAAGAAGCAAACGAGCAACAACAACAACAAAGTAGACTCAATTTGTGCGCTGCTTAGAATTTTTCGAAACACATTTGTCTTGGCCTCTACACCTCTCTCCCTCTCAATCTCACTAGCTAGCTCCCACTTCACCTCTCTTTACATATCTCTTTCTTCTCTTCCTTTACCCCTTTCTCTATCTTTTCCCTTTTCAACATTGAAAATAGAATATAGAAGTACAAATAGTTGGTCAACAGCAGCAGCAGCAAACAAATTGCAATTGTCATGTGTAGCTTGCCGTCTCTCTCTCTCTCTGTCACTCTCTCCTTCCCTCTCTCCCTCCCTCTCTCTTACTGATTGTTAACAATTTTGTTGTGAAATATTTTTTTTAACTCCTTTTTTAAAACCTCTGCCTGTTGCTGTGGGCAACAACAATGTGTGCAAATATTTGTTTTCCCCATTGAAGCTGACAAATTTGCAGTTGAAAGAGTTTGCACAGTGAGAGAGGGACAGGGAGGGAGGGGAGAGGGAGAGCGAGAGAGAAGTTTTCACTAGAGTTGTCCAAACTTAATCCCAGCTATAGCCCCAGGGGTATAGGAAATTGAAACTTGCGGCAATTCCATGTATTTTTTTTCTCTCTCTTTTCTCATTTCTGTTCTTCTAATGAAGGAACGCCTGATTTGCCTCGCTTAACGTGTCCTTTCATGTTCAAATGGGCTTTCGATTTAACTCTTTGTTTTGGGGCATTATCTAAGCTACTCATGTCATGTGCTTTAGACCGACCACAAGAAGATGAAAGAGGGGAAGAGGGGGTGTGGCAAGAGAATGTGAGGCAGCCTTTGTTTTTCGATTCATTCATTATCTGCCATCTGCATTGTTTATGCCAGGCTGCAAACTGCGCTGAGCTGTGCAACTTTAGCAAGTTTGGCCTAACAAATGTTTCGGCTAACCCTCCGTCCTCCCTACCCCTTACCTCTGCTGCTTTTGCCTCCCCCTTGTACACGTAATTTTGACAGCAACTTCCGTTTAGCGCTACCCTGCAAAGCTAAGCGAGGCCTGCTGGGGTCTGTTTGTCTAGCTATAGTGCACTCTCTCTGCCACCCTCTCCTTCTCTCTCGACTTCTCAGCAATTGCACTCTTTATCAAACTAATCTATCAGTTTGTTTCGCCTCTAGCTGTTTTATCTACAAGGGTATTTAATCTTCTGTATCTTCAGAGATAACTTGGCTATTTTTTTTTTGGCTTTGTCTTGACAACGTCACGAACGCACATTGCAATTTCTTTGCATAGCTCTCTTTAACTGCCTCTCTGCTCTTTGCACCCACTGTTTTTCTGCTTCTATCTCTCTCTTTACCCTCCCTCTCTCTGCTGTTATTCTCTATCTTTCCCTCTCTCTTGTCCGACTGTTTGCTTTGTCTAATTTGCTGTCGCTTTGTTGCTTTGTTGCGGTTACTCAAACAATTATTTTTGCATTTTCTTGTGCAGCAGCAATAGCTGCAAGTTTTTCTTTGGCATTTCCTTTTGGGCTTTTGCTCTCCAGCCGGCTCTTTCTCTCTCTCATTTTGCTTCTCTCTTACTTGCTTTTCAGCATGAAAATGTTTTCTTTAGAGTGCAGCGTGACCGCTTGAACTGTAACTTCGACCAACAAACGGTTCAGCACTTTTCATTTATTGAGCCAGTGTAGGCTGTTCTCCCTTCCCCTCACCTTGCTCCCCCTACTCTCCTTCTTCCTTCTTTTTTCTCTCCGCTGGCCAATCAACTTGAAAGTTTTTGTTTTGTTTATTAAATTTCTTTTGATTCATTAGTTGCATTTTATTTGCCATTCCCTGTCTGTGTGCAAGACTGTTAACTGTGTGTATGTGTGAGTATTGCTTGTGTTTACTGTATGTGTGTGCGTGTGTGTGTAATGTGAGAATTAATTACTGACAAATCGCCGTAATTTGTGTCATTCGAAATGTATCTTAAATAAACAAAAACCTTTTGATTTATTTGCACAGTTAAACAATTTCAATGCATTTTCAATTTACGTTCGTTTATATCGCATCTATTTTCGTATATGTAGTTTATTGTCTTTTTATTTTGTTTGCTCTTGGGGGCAGTTTATTTTTGGCAATGCTGAAATTTTCCGCTTTTCATCACTTCGGGCTTTTGTTTTTTTGCGCGTTTTTGCAGTTCATTAAAAAAGAACAACAAGAATGTTCGATCTATTTCGATTGTTGCGATTTTGAATCATCGATTGCGGTGGAAGAGAGAGAGAGCCAATGCGCAGCTACTTCTTTCTCTCTCTTAATCATGATCTGCCTCTCTATGTTCATGTCTTGCTTGCTCTCATTCACTTCTTACTTCTCTCTCTGCTCCCTCTGTTTGCCCTCCCTCTCTCTCTCTTCTTTCCTTTTGCCTCGCCGACCTTCGTTTCGCATTTAAAATCGTTTCATTCAAGTTTACTTACTTGAGGCTAAACAATATTACCCATACGCCAAGGTGGCCGCAGCACGTTGTGCATTCTGTATACGCCAGGCCAGGCCATCTGCTTGTGGTTCACTGGAATTTCCTTCTCATTCGGGCATATGTTCCCATGCGTTATTTGTTATTCATGCTGGTTCCAACGACCTAATTGACATTAAGTATACGCCAGGGTGCATTACAATTGGGAGTAGCTGCGCTGTAGGCCCACCACTATTCTAATTCTTATAGTTTGTCAATTCCATAGAGAGTACAGGTGTTGATGAGCTTTTTTTATATTAATTAATGCAATTCTCTTCAGTTTATTTGGTACCCAATTCAAACAGAACTGTTTCTTTTGGCAATAACTCGCAAAGTGCGCGCATAAGATTTATTTCAGTGCGAATCGATCTCTATTTTAGTGCGTTTCAAAATGTGTAATTCGATTGTGATGGACTTTTAATCCAATCTACTTTTAAGTGAACTTTAAAATGTGCCTCAGCCTCCGTAAACTCTGTAAAGCCTGTCGAGGTTAGTAAGCATATAGCATTATTCTTTATCCTTTTACTAACTGAATATTATAAGAAAAGTGTCCGCAATGTGTTTAAATTTATGTGTATTAAGTGAACTGCCCCTTGTTTGCCAACTGCTGAAATTAGGCAAAGCTTTCCCTTGGGTTGGCCGTGTTAGACTCTTCCTTTAATTGAAACTGCACGCAACGCGGTTAATTGGCATCAAGTATACGCTAGAGTTTTACAATGTATACGCCTGGTTTATGCTCAGTTACAAATCAGTCTCCAAAGTGTTTCTTACTGAAACTAGTTCAACATGTGGCAACTACTTGGTCTGCTACTTGGCTTGTCCAACAGTACAACGAGTAGCTTAAACAGCTCCACGCAGCTGGCTGAAATGAGCTGTCGAATTGCTCAATCACAATCTGCACAGATCACCTACATCTATCGCTGTGTGACTTGTCCATTAAGGGAGTTTGAACTGGAGCTGGCACTCCAACGTTGTGTGGCCTCCAGTTTACCCACCTGCATGCGCAGCCTGGAGGCGCATGAACTGGAGCCATTGCGTCAAACGGACAGCATGAATATCTTTCTGTTACCCGCTGGAGATGATGGTGAACCTTTGGTGCGTCGTATTCACAGCATGTTGAATCCTCAGCAGAAGCGGCGACACTTTCACAAGTATCTCTTTGTCTGGCCAGGAGCACAGGATCAGCAGTTGAAGCAGCTCTTCGGAGGTTGCTGGCAGAAGTATTTGTTGTTCGCACTCGCCATAACTCATGAGGGGATCATCTACGACTTTGATCCATTTGGAGTTGGAGGTTTGCAGCTAACCCTCTCAAGTAGTCCCAACTACTACGTGGATAAGCTGAGGAATCTGCGTGGATACGAGCTACGTTATTCCATGTTCAAGCAACCACTGCGTGCAATACCTCGACGTGATGTGGAAACTGAAGGCTACGAGGCCATCGATGGTTCTTTGGCGAGGCTAATAGCGCGTAGGTTGAATGCCACAGCTCGCTATGTGGAGCCCTTGGATGACGATGCCTATGGACGATGTTTGCGCAATGGCAGCTTCACTGGTGTCGTAGCAGATCTGATGAATGGAAAGACTCATATTGGACTCAATCTGCGCTTTGTGCTTGACTGCATTTGGCCTTTGGTGGAGCACACTTATCCGTATAGCAGGAGTATCATTGTTTTGGTGGTGCCAGCAGCACAAATGAAGCCAGAGTATTTGATCTTCCTCACGGCATTCCATGAATCTGTTTGGTATCTGCTGGTGGTGAACTTCCTCATTGCCTTCGCCTTGTTTGGTATCTTTCAACGTGTGCTGCGCGTTATCAAGGGTGAGGCAGGTGGATTCTGGGATGAGATATTTGAGATGCTCTACAAGACGCACTTGGGGCAGCCCGTCGAGCGTTTCTCTCGCATTAGTTCACTGCGTGCCTTCCTCATGGGTTGGATTATGTTTAGTTATGTCTTGACGACCATTTACTTTGGCAAACTCGAAAGCAGCTTCGTACAGCCAGCGTATGAGGAGCAATTGGACATTCTGGATGGATTGCCTGCCTTGAGATTGCGTGTACATGGAGTGAATACCATGTTTCAAGCTGTAAACTCATCACTCTCTGAGCGACATTTCAAACTACTCACGGCACGACGACGCGTGCATCCTCTCAAGGATACAGATCATTTCTTTGAGCTTGCCATCATTCGTCGTCGTCGTGCTGCCTTTCTGATGCGTGACGATCGAGCAAGGGAGTTTCTGGCTATCACCTACAATGGCGACGCGGGACGTCCCTCATATCATATTGTCAAGCAATATCTCCGATCGATGCCGAGTACTTACATAATGCCCTTAGGATCACCCTTTCTGTATAAGTTCCAGGGACTAATGAGTTCTTTCTATGAGCATGGCATCTTTGAGTATTGGACACGTCGTGATGTACTGGATCGCACTCGTAGCTCACAGTCGGATGAGTTCTTTGAGGATCTGGGCGAACAGACTGATCTGCAGACAGAGAGTGCAGCTGATTCTCAGGAGAGACGCAAGAAACGTGTCGTGCTTACCATGGAGATACTGCAGGGTGCCTTCTACTTGTGGATAATTGGCATAGGACTCAGTTTTGTGGGGTTTCTACTCGAATTGGGGTATTATTTGTGGAAAAATTCATCAGTTGTTATTGTTTGAAGAGAATTACGTTGGAAAAAACTATTAATAAATATAGAAATCGATCTAGAATGCTAGATTATTGGTGCATAAAGGACTTTAACTATCTGGCAACCCTATGACAAATATAAGTTGACAAGTCTTGGATTCATATACAAGTTTATGCGTTTTAAAGTATTTTTATTCATTCCAATTATACAAATCGTAGAAGAATGCAGGATTTATATGATGTGTTGGAAGATTCCAACAATTTTTTGGCACCTGCGGTAGTTGTGCGTCTGTCTGGCAACGCCCACGTGGGATAAGTCTGCGAACTATGCCAAACACATGTCGCACAAATCCAAAACAGCCTCTATAAATAGATGTACTATATAAGATAGATAGAACGCGTAGATAGCGCCTAATAGATGTGCCCGAATTAAAGATACAGCCCACAAATTGTTGCCATAAAACATTTTGCGAAACATTCGAAATACGCATTAATTAAACAATTCATTCAGATTGTCACAGCACAGTGAGTCACGAGAATGAATAATGAGTGCGTCGATCTAACATGTACACCCTACTGCCTCTCTCTCTCTCTCTGTCTCGCTTCCCTGCTTGTCATTTGCAATCACACTGACATGATTGTTTAAATTTTGTTTCATATTTTTTTTTTTTTGGAATATATGCTCGAAATTCAAAAAAATGTAAGAAAAACAAATCAAACAATAGTCTGCAAACATTTCCACATTTACAATACATGACCAAAAATTAACAACAATTAAGTAAATAATGACATCAAATCTGATGCGTACGGCAACATTGGCTGTGTCCAAGGATAAATATTATCGTGGAGGCAAGAGTCTGAAGTCCGGCAACACTTCACAACACTGTAAAACCAGCGATACGGACATTGCAAAGAAGAGACGAAAGCGCGATAGCTGTGAAAATGTAATGGCTGAAATGCAACTTCTGGATGATGCATTCGAACTGATGGTAGAAATAGCACCGCAACCCACTGAGGTCTTCTCCACCAATTCGGTGGATCATAAACTGGCCGAGATGTGGTTGGAGAAGTTGACCACAATGTGTGCTTGTGAATCGCAGTACGAGAGACGATTGCGTAATCATTACATGAGCTACTTTGTTGTTTCTCTCAATAAGCGCCAGTTGCGTGGCATTTTCAAGGAGGTGCCACCGGAGGAACTCACCTGGGTGGATTTCCGTGATACCATCGATTCGCCAAACTGTTCCCCAGATTCATGTGGAAAGACTAGAAATAACAGCTCATGGCAGATGGCCAGCAGCTGCATGCAGGTACAGCAACACCCTAATTCTAGTGGTTATAGCTCTGGTGGTGCAGGTGCCGGACCTAGTTCCTGTGGCACTGTGGGCTGTACCGGTGCTCCTGGCTGTACCGCTGCCTGTTGCAAGCACAGCGGTGGTGCTGGACCCAGTGCCGGCGGTACTGGATGTACTGCTGCCTGTTGCAAGCGCAGCGGTAGTGCCGGACCCAGTTCCTGTGGTGCTGTGGGCTGTACCGGTGCTCCAGGCTGTACGGCCAGCTGTTGCAAGCACAGGGATGGTGCCGGACCCAGTGCCGGCGGTACTGGATGTACTGCTGCCTGTTGCAAGCGCAGCGGTAGTGCCGGACCCAGTTCCTGTGGTGCTGTGGGCTGTACCGGTGCCCCAGGCTGTACCGCTAGCTGTTGCAAGCACAGGGATGGTGCCGGACCCAGTGCCGGCGGTACTGGATGTACCGCTGCCTGTTGCAAGCGCAGCGGTGGTGGTGTCGAAAATTCACCTTGGACTCTTCATGAGGTTAGCTCGCGGAGCAGTCGCAAAAGTCTGCAGCGCACCACACACAATTTATCGTATAAATCGCGACCGAAATTGGTGCCCAAAAATCTGACTGGTGGAGGTCATGGTTCCAGCTCGACATTGTGTGCTGGTAGCTCTGTCGAGATATTGGCTCAACGGCAACGTCAACTACAGCAGCAACAGCGACCAATGCCACAGCCAGTGCGAAATAGTCGAGTTAAACACCTCGATCTGGATACACGCAAAGATATGACCTACTTGTTGGACACTATCAAATGTGAGCTGAGTGGAAATCGGGAGAAGTTTACAAACGATTATCTTGAATTAGAAATACGTCGCTATCGTGACTTTTATGGCCGGCATCGTCGCAATGATCCCGACTTTGATAAGGTTGTAAATGCCGTCAATACGCCACGTGAACGTGTCTACCTCTTGCTGAATATGCAGAACGATCTGGTGAAGCTGCTTCAGTAGAGAGTGTGTGTTCCCCATTGTATAATGTTATGTGTCACATGTTTGCCGAGTAAACTTGCCCAAAAAATAGATTTGATCGACTTTTGCTATCGATATATTATATGTTTATGATTTATATTACTGTCCCTATTCCATTTCCATTAAACTGCCTCATTTCTCGTGTGCAAGAGACTTATAAATACATTTTGGATAAGTTATCGATATCTATGTATGGAGTAAATAGCTTTCCATCTCTAATCTCTTTTTCTACTCGTGCGCTGCCCTGGGGGAATCAGTTTAGTGCCAACAAATTGGGTTATCGACTTTGCTGTCGATATATATCGATAAGTCCTTCATCTACATTTTGCTAGTTATCGACTTGTCAATCGATTGTTATCGATATCTATACATGACTTAAATCTATCAATTCTATGTATAATTTATCGATCTCTTTCTTCGGGGCTCATGTTTTCGAATATGTTATCGTTATTTATCGATATATTTATCATTTCTATATCTAATCTATTTTTCTCTCCCCTCGGGGTTCAAGTTTTTGAATTTGTTATCGTTATGTATCGATATATTTATCATTTATATATCTAATCTATTCCTGTCACCCCTCGGGGCCTATGTTATCGACATTTTAATTGAATTTGCTATCGCTATTTATTGATATCTGTAATCAGTTTCTTCCTTATCCCTTTGCAGGTCGCAAATCTCTGGAGGATTCCGCTCCACAACATTCCAACTCCGCCATTGTCTCCATTAACGGTTCGCCTCAGCGTGTGCCGAATAAACGTAGCAGCATAACGGTTAATATGCCCGCTGCCGGCCTGGGTCAACGTCCGCCCAGCATCATATCCACAGCCAGTCAGGACGAGGGTGGCTTCAATGAGGCCATGCCCGAAGTGAAGGCCAAGCTGCAGCCTGCAACATATGAGGATGACGTCGATGCAGGTGATGGAGGCTTGGCCAAGGAGGAACTTGAGCAACCGCACAGCTTGAACTACGTTGATGTGGGCTATCGTCTCAATCCCGATGGCAGCGAGTCACGCGAGGTTTATGGCTCCGAAGCGGAGCTGTATGACACAGCCAAGGTAAGCGACATGCAGCGCAAGTTCCATGGCGCCAACGGGTTCGTGCAGGAGTCCAGCACAGTCTATGCGATTATCAAGCCAGAACAGCAGCAGCAGCAGGAGTCAGTGCAGCAGGCAATGGTGCCACCAGCACGTGGTCTGCTGCAGTCGCCCACCTCGAGTGTGGATGGATCGCCATTGCATCGTGGCGTCTACAATTCGCCGCCAGTGGGCGTAGTCTCCCCCCATACGACGACGCAGCAGCGAACAGAATGGAGGAGGAGGAGGTGGCAGCGGCACAGGCAGTGCCAAGTCCACGCCACCAATGTCACCAGCTCGCACTGCGCTGGTCAAGGGAATTGCACCAATTGCCTCCATAGATGCACATGAAGAAGAAGAAGAGGATGAGGAGTTGTTCAGTGTGGAACAGAATTTGGAAGAGGATGAACAACTTGCAGTGGAATATGTGGAGGAAGAGGAGGAGGAGCAGGCACCTGTATTGCCTGAACGTCGTCCGACTGCTGCGGGTGCAATTGAGCTGCAGGATTTGGAATACGCCGACACTAGCGCTGGGGAGGATGAGGAGGATATACTGCAGCATTTGAAGTGCGGCGAACTGGATGTGGAGTTGATGGATGATGTGGTCGATGAGGTGATTAGGGTGCATGTCAATGCAGTGGCAACGCCGGCACAAGTGACGCCTGCCTCAGTTGCGCCACCAGTAGCAGCAGCAGCAGCAGCTGCTTCCAATCCTGCTCCTGCTGCGGCTATGCCGCGTGATGACAGCTTACCGGATGCCATGACAGCCGCCGAAGCGGAGCGATTGTTGAGTTCGAGGTGAGTTCTATTAAGTTAATATATTAATTTAATTATTGGTGTTAAGTGTTTTGTAGTTGTTACTCAGCATGTTGTCAAGTGTCTTGTCTTACTTACATTGTAGTTACTTTATATTATACTATATATTCCTTTTATACGATATATATATATATTTTAGATCATTTTCTAAGTATTCTTAGTTGTAACTAGAGTTCTACTATTATATCTTTTAGTTTAGTTGAACTTTTAAGTATTTAATTCTATTATAGAGCTGCATTGATATTCATTCTCTTCATTTTATATCTTATATATCATATATATCATTCAATATCCTAAGTATTCTTAGTCATAACCAGTTTTATCGTCTCTTTTCTTTTAGTTAAGTTTAAATTCTTAGAAATTAGTATTGTCTCTATGTTCTTATTCCTCCTTTATGATATATATACCATAAATCATTTAAAATCCTTAGTACTCTTAATTATCAACAGTTTTCTAGTCTTATTTCTTTTCATTTAGTTTAATTCCCAGGATTTATTTCCATTAGAGCAGCAGCTTCGTTTGATCTTCCTCTTTCTTGTGCTATCTTCCTGTTCCTCTTTATATTCCTTCTTCGATGTTATCCTTGGCTTCCAGCTTGCCTTCTGCTGCACTCACTCAAGCTGTGTCAATATTTACCTTTGCCTTGGCTCGGTTTTTGTGTGTCCTTGCCACACGAGACAGCAGCCTCAAGCAGCAGCAGCAGCTGCCCCGCCTCCTGCGGCTTGGCTATACATCATGGGATTTGTTCCCTGGTCCCCCCTCCTCTTGCCTGTTTCCGGCTGCACTTCATCATCATCAGCATCAACATTGTTGTAATTGTAAGCTAATCTGTCGTTTGTCGTTTGTCGCACTGCATCATCCACTTTGCCACACGCCACACGCGTCACTCGTCGCCAAGTTGCAGTTGCAGTTGCACAAGTTCCTTCCGCAACGCACTTTGTAGTTACTTTTTAAGCGTAGTCACGCCACGCGACGCTTTAAGCTGCCAAAAACTTTGAACTGCGCTGAACTTTAACCCATTGACTGGGGTGTCTACTTACCACCCTCATCCCCCTCTGGCACCCTGGCACCCCCCTTCTTGTTGTGCGAGCCATGCATCAATTTGTTTAATGACGTCGTTTGGGCTACGCACCACAAAATGCACTTTGCTTTGTTTGGCGTCACCCCCCAGCCTCCCCTCGTCTCTCTTCTAGTCGATTTCTCAGCTTGCAATGCTCACCAAGAGAGCTGCAGGTGTGGCACACACACACCTGTATATCTGTTCTATCTATCTGGACACCTGCTGGTTGCGGCTTGCCCCTAAGTAGATTTTCACAGTCGTTCATTTCGACTTCTGGTCTGCCCTGGCTGCCTCCACTTCGCATTGACTTGCCATTGATTTATATGGAAGTTGGTACAGCACAAACCATACCCCCCACACGTCTCCCTTCCACCTGCGAACTCTTTCTGAAAGTATTAAAATGCAATTTTCAACGCTTGAAGCTTTTATAGTTCTTCTTCCCCCAGTGTGGACGGACGGACTAGGGACTCCATACTCTACTCGACTTTTGTTTGGCTATTTATCATGCACAATTGCGAGGCTGCCTTATAAATGTACCATACAAACCACCAATAGAAGGAAGGAAAGGGTTGCTAAGGGTGCCAGGGTTGCCCTGGCGAGCAATAGGTGAAGTCGAAGTCTTATGGCATGGCCGGCACGAGGGCACAGCTATTTTTACCACTGCTTGTGTGTGTGTCTGTGTCTGTGTGTGTGTGGCACGCAAATAACCAATTTCGGTTTCGGGTTTTTACGTCAATTTTCCACGTAAAAGAGGTGGCTAAATATCGTGTAGGGTATACAGAAGTGTTTAAAGCAACTGAAACTATATGAAGAATTTATTTGCGAAATTCTTGAAGAACTTGCAGTAAGAATAAAAGATATGTGTAGCGTGTTGAAGGGTATATGGGCTTTCGATTGCAGTAGAAGGGAAAAGAATTATATAAAGTGTTAAAATAATGCAAAATATTAAATACGAAATTCTTGGAGTAGTCATTGAAAGGAGGAAAGAATTGTAGTGTGATAAAGAGCTTATGGTTTTTAATATAACTGAATATATTAAAATTAATGTCAAATTATATAGCTACTTGAAAAGTGAAACAGATTAAATATGTACGATAAAGTAGGAAGACCTATATTAAGAATTTATTGACAAATTGTTAAAGATCATTAAGGAACACAGGATATTGAAAGATCAAACAAACATAAAGGAATACATTTTGAGCTATTTAAGATACTACATGTATTACCAAAGAAGTAATAAGCTACTTCTTCTATACCCAATATTTATTATAGGTTTTCCTGTGCTATTCGAAATATTATAAAATCTTTGATGTCTTACACATAATCGCGCTTAGATTTGATAATTGTCTAGTTACCATACAAAAGATTCCCCTAGATGAACTTGCTCTTAGGGCATTATAAGGTCGTTTAGGCCGTATATTTTATCAGTATGAGTGCGTGAGTCGTTTGTGTATGTGTTTGTAGGCGTGTGTGTTGCATACTTTGCGGCTTGCGTCAATTAGTCGAGCACATTCAGTCAATTTTGTTTTTCTGCCTTTTTTGTTTGTTGTTGCCACATTTATGTGCCATACTTCGTGTGGAAGCGCGTTAAACGACTCGCAAAAGGGAAAAGTCACTCACAGTTGAAACATAACTCAAAAGAAAATTCACTCAGTGGCAGCAGAGCGCACTCAAGAGCGCAGCATGAGAGCGCAAGAATGAGTGAGAGCTGAGTGGAAGTTGCCTGTGTCCTGTTGAGTGAGTGCTCGCTCTCTGTCTCTCTCTCACCCACTCGATCTCCCTCTCTCTCGCTTGCCTGCAGTTTGTTGAGTGCATTCTGTGTGGCATCAACGAGTCGAGGCTGTTTGCTGTTGCTGCTGCAACTGCTCAACTGACTTCCAATCACATGGCCGCCATTCGTTCGCCTGTCGCGTTGTTCCCGTTGCTGTCGCAGTCGTTGTTCCTGTCGTTGCCTGTCGCCAAGGCGCGTTAACATTTTCCAAAATCATTCTCACTGTGTGTGACGACGACGACGACGATTTTAATTAACATTTTGTGCCTCAGTGGAAAATATTAAAAACCAGAGAGAGACAGAAAGAAAGAAATTCATAAGTAAAAGTCGCGCGAAAAATGAAAACGGAAATACGTTTTAATTAAAATATTGCGTATACGCCGCGAGTGCAACGGAGTTGAAGACGTCGCTGTGGCTGCAAGAAGAGCAGTGAGAAGAAATGCTTGACTGTTGAAATTCCATTGGGTAGGTGCAAGTGACGATAACGTGAATGAGGAGGAGGAGAAGGGGAAGAACAGGAGGAAACTAAGGAATAAGGGAAGGCAGTCCCTGCTGATGTTGCTGGTGTTCTGCTTTTTTTATGTGCCGTCCATCGAGTGGCTTGTCAGGCTTTTGGCCATGGCAATTGACGCTTCTTAATGGCTCTCCAGTTTCGCCACAGACTGACTGTGTGACCACAGTAGGAGGCAACCCAGCTCTGCCGCTGCTGCTGCTTCTATTCTCCCTCGTAGATGATGTCACCAGGGCAGCTGCAGCTGCTCGACTCCTTCTTTGACCACACATTAACTGCAGTTTGTGGGCCTCGTTAGCTTTTAATTAGACGTCTATCTATGACGGCAGGGGCATGTGGCAGAGAATGTGCCGCACGGGTCTCGTTAGCGGTCAATGTGCAGCAAGTGAAGAGAGTGTGGCAAGTGCTAGAATGGCATGTGCAGTGTCCTGGGTCCTCAGTACTCATTTCTCTGTGCTGCTGCATGCAATTAAATGGGCTGTATTCCTGCTGTTCCTTCTGTTATCCATTGTGCAAGGGGCTGCTGCAGTTAAGTCGCAATCGGTTTAGGGCTAACAGGATTGCCAGGCATAACAGCATGTCCCCCACTCTCTCTTTCTCTCTCTCTGCATATGCATGCCAACTCTGCCTGCTTTACTGTATGCTCTATAAATCATGCCCTTTTCATTGTGTGTCTGTCTCAGTTTCTTCTTATTCCAACTTGACAAATTTGCTAACAACTTGTTAATCTCTTTCTTCTCTCATTCTGCTGTCTTTCTCTGTTTCGTTTCAATTGAATTCTTGTTCGTCTTCAGGTTTTATACCCGCTATTTCTTTACTTATATTCTTATGTATTCTTGTATTTATTGGTCATTGCTTTTTATAGTTTTTTATTTCTCATTTCGTTCGCATTTATTTCTTCATTTTATGCATTATTTCTTTGTCTTCTCCTTTATTTCTAAGGAAGAATCCTTTTTATATTACCTTCTTCTTTAGATCTTTTCTTCTTTCTTTAATTTCCCATTCATTTCTCTTTCTCCTTCTTGCTGCTTTAAATTCTCTCTTCCCTTCGCTAATAACTTTGTGATTGCATCAAATAATTTGTTCATTATGCCGTCTGTCTCCCTTTTCTCTTCCTTCATCCTCCTATCTTCTCCTTTCCTTCTCCTTCTGCAGCTTGTCAAAATTTCGGCTCGAGCTGTTTGCCTAGACCTTATGCATTTCATTAGTTTATTCAAATTAAATTGTTGTTAAGTATAATTTAAGCGGCAATCACAAAAACCAACAACAAAGTTGCCACACGCGCCACTGGCAACTGCAACAGCAACAACTGCAGTGGCTGTAGCAACAAGATGAAGGCGACAAGTGCTAATCGCTCATTTGGCATTCAATATGCCAGGCAGGCAGCTGCCACGCCTCCTCTTTTGTTGGGGAGGAGGGCAGCTGTCAGTGGTGACACGCGAAATTGCAATGTGGAGGAGTCAAGTTGCTTTTAGCAATTGCGCTTTTTAAGCTGATTTCATTTTGATAGAAAGCAAGAAAAAAAGAAGGGAAAAGGAGAGGGAAGAAGAAGAAACAGAGATGAGTTAAGAGTGATGGAGTAAGGGGCAAGGGGAGAGAGGGAGACACTCCTGGCCGGGCTTGTGTTTTTTCCATTAAGTGCCACAAACAGATTTAGATTGGCAAAGTCTGCTTAAAAGAAGGAGTACCCCTACTGAGGGCCCCTGCTTTTTACTGCATTAATTTATTTAAAGCGTGTGCTTTACTGCCCTTTTCCCCCTCCCTCCCTGCCGTCCCTCTGCCTCTTGGGCAACTTTAAAATTGCGCTTTTTTTTGTGGCCTAATTGAAAAACTTCACTTGCCACACAGAGCGACGCTGCTGCCGCCCGCTGTCACAAAGTTGCCCCACGACGCGTTCGTTCGTTTTGCATAAAATTGAAATTCATTTGCAGCTGTGAAATTTGTGTAGAACAAAAGCAAAAAGAAGAAGCAGAGAGAAAACTAAAAAACAGAGGAGAAGTAGCATGCAAAATAATCACACATACGCCGCGTGTGTCGCTGTTGCGCCTGCAGTAATTTACGGCTCAACTGCTTAATGCACTCTGAGCACTCTCTCTCAACTTGCAACAGAGCAGGGCTAGGGGCATGGGCATGGGGCAAGTGGCAAGTTGGGGCAACTAGCCCGCAATTTGCATAAATTGCTTGCATGGCAAGTCAAGAGTTGCACGTCGCAGCATGTGTTGATGATGTCCTTGGACAGGGCAAGGGGGCTTCTCCACCGGCTGGCTCATTTATCTTTTAGGCAAAGGCAACAATCCTTTTGCAGTCACTGCCCCACCCCGCCTACCTCCCTCCCTCTCTGATCTCCCCTCTCTTCGATATTTTTGGGCAATCTGCCAGGCTCAACTCTGGGTGCGTTTGTCCTTGACACGCGTTGCCTGAGCCAAATTGTTGCTGGCCTCGTAGCCAGGCTTATGCTGCCTCGCTCTCCCTCTCTCCTCTCCTTTCCACTGCATTTTGTGGCAATTTGCTGGTCAATTGTGGACACTTTTTGGGGGCGCAGTCAGGCAGTGTGTGGGGCGTGGCTAAATGGTGGGTTTTCTTAGCCTCGTTCAGCACTCGACAGCTTTGTGTTCCCACTCTCTCCTACTCCCTTTACCCCTCTTCTCCTGCTCCTACTTCCCTCGTTTTGTTCAGTCTTTTTTGCTCTCAAGAATTTGTGTTCCTCTTCGTTGCAATTTTTTTTTTTTTTTTGGTCGCACTGTTCTGAACTTTGCCTTTTATTTCTCGTTTTCATTTCGTTTCGGTTGTCATTCCTTTTTTTGTAGCCTTTTTTCTCGCGAGTTTTGAACTTTTGCTTTTGACTCTACATTTAGCAAGTTTTTCGGCTTCGGGGGATTTAAGCGCGATATTTTTCCCGCTGTTCCATTCTTTATTTTTCGTAATCTCATTTTATGTTGCACTCTGCTTATCGCACGCTCAATTGCAACAAAAAAGGGTAAACAATAACAAGAACAAGATGAAGGGGGAAAACGAGGAAGAAAAGTCAGGCAGAGAAACTGTAAGAGAAACAGAAAAAAAGAGTGCGGCAAGTGCACTAAGCAAAGTTTCAGAAGGCAACTTGCGAAATGGAGCAAATACACACACACACACACATACACACACAGATCCACACAGATGAAGAAAGAAACTCTGCCATTTGTTAGTATTTATTTGAATGGTACTCGAGATGCCCTTCCGCGCGCGCACTCAATAAGCCAGAATTGTGCGAGTTTTAAATGGAGTTTGTTACATAGCAATGCCAGGGGAGGAGGCTGTATAAAGTTTTGGCATAATATAAATTGGATCTCTGCTGATTGACTGAAATAATGCAAGATTGAAACTGTTTTTATTAACTTATTGGCAGAGTCAGCTGCAAATTGAGCTCTGCTTGGCTTGGTTCGATTGGAAAAGAAAGAGATGAAGTGTTTTTGCAATAGAATGCAGTTAATAAAGTCAGGGATGGGTCTTTAATTACCACATAATTACTTTATTTGGTAATATAATTACTTTGGTATTTACTTGAGTAATTGTAAACATAAAATCAGTAATTATAAATGGTTTTTCCGCTTTCTTTAGCTTTATTCGATTGGAAAAGAAAGAGATGAATACCTTTTTCAAGAGAATGCAGTGGAAAGAGCCTTGAAATGGTCTTCAATTACCTTATAATTACTGTACTTGGTTATTTAATTACTCAAGTATTTACTTAAGTAATTACAACCATAAAATCAGTAATTAAGTGCAGCTTTTCAGGTTTATTTGGCCTGTTAAAATAGTTAGAGTATTTGCTAGTTCGTTGTGCTGTCTCTTTTACGCATTTAGCCCATTTCTTTGCTATTATTAGCCGCGTTTTGCTGTCCGCAAATCTATTTCTATGTTGCGAGGGGAGCGCGCTAAATGTTTCGTTGCGAGACTCTGCGACTTTATCGCCTTTGCACACCTTTTAGACTAGTTGTTGTTGCTGCCAGTTGTTGTGGCAGTCCTTTCTACTGTTGTTGTTGTTGTGGTACCCGCTGTTGTTGTTGTTATCTCTGTTGTTGTTGTTTTCGCTCTTGGTGTCGTGGCTTTTACTGTTGTTATCGGCCATGTTAAGATTTGTGTTTACCACCAACTTTGTGCGAGAGTCGCGCACAAATAACCGAATTTATTTGTTTGGCAAAAGATCTTTAATCTTTAGTTATGGGACAAGTGAGGTGGGGGAGGGAGGGGGAGAGATAGTATATAGCAGTGTTGCATTTGCCAGTGTTGGGTAAGAGATTTGCTAATTGAAGTGCATGCTGCAAGGCACAAGATAAAAGATAAACACCTACACCCGACAGCAGTTTGTAGTTATGAATGCCCCGCTCTCTCTTCATCTCTCTCTCTCTCTCTCTCTCTGTCAGTCACCTATACCCGTACTCTCCCCTGCCTCCTCCTCTGCTTTCATTTTACTTCCTGTCTATTTATTTGTGGCTGCCTCTGCTGCTGTCTGTCTGTCTGTGAGGCACGTTGATTGCCTGCAACTTGACGGCAGCTGCAGCTGCTGCTGCTATTGCATGTGAAAGTGTTTTCAATCCCCCCTCCCTCTTTGCCACGCCTTCTTCTCTTTGCCTGGCACCCACTTGATGTGGCAAAGCACTTTGAAACTTTGCATTTTAGTTGCAAGTTATGGAATTTTTATTTCACTTGCTGCACAGTTGTGCCTTTCTAGCTGTGTGTGTGTGTTGTGTGTGTGTGTGTGTGAGTTGTGTTTGTGTTGTGCTGTGTGCGTTGTTGCAAAACTTTTGCCAAAAATGATTTTTAACTGTGTGCAACACATACTCGGGGCAGGACAGGGCAGGGCAGATTGCCACATAATTTTATTAATATGTGTGGCTGATTGTGAGTTGCCACTGATTAAAGTGAGCTGCCACGCTCTCTTGCCACGTGCTGCCTGCCACATGCCACATGCAACTGGGGGTAGATAGTTTAGTTTGCAACATGCATCATTCTTGCAGCGATAATTCACGCAGCAAGCGTGGCAAATATTCAACTGAATTATGAGCCTGCAACTTGGCAGCACATTCTCGCACTCTGTGCCTTTCTTTCTCTCTCTCTCTCCCTCTATCCCTCTCTCTCTTTATCGCTTCGTTCTGCTTGCTTTGTCAACTGTCAACAGTTATGCGCGCTGTGTTTATTGCTACAGTTGCTGCACCCTCTCTCCCTTCTCTCTCTTTCTCTTTCTACCTCTTCTTCTACTGCCGATTGCCATTTTTGCATTACGCGCTGCCATTTTGCTTTGCATTTTCCACATGCGATTGAGTTGCGGCTGCTGCGTTTCCTCTGCTTTTCCAGCTGCTGTTGACATTGTCGTTTATTTATTTACTGCTCTGGCCTCCCCGCTCGCCCACCCTCCTCTCCCTCTCTATCTCTGTTTTTTTTTGCGTCTGCTCTGTGTGTGCAATCGAGTGTAATAAGTGACATACACGCATGCAAACACACACACACACACACGCATGCATATAGCGTTTGTTATTAAATTGAGACAACAGGGATACCCTGTAAATGAAGAGAGTACTTCTATATAGTTCTATATTGTCTCTCTCTCATTTTCTATGCATACTTTAATTCCGTTTATATTTTCTTATAGACTTTAAAGTATTTTAACAACTGAGATACTCAGTTAATGGCAGAATGAGTACTGTACATTACCTTTTCATACATTATATAATTTTATGGCACTTGGGATACCCTGTAAAAGGGGTAAGAAGGTATTAAAGTGCCATAGTGACTTTTCTATCAGAGCTGCTTTCTTTATTTCTTTGCCAACTGCTGCTTAAATAATAGAAAGAACAATTGTAACTTGCAGTTACCCTGTAAAATGAAGCTAAATATTTCTATTGTTTGTGTAAAGTTATTCTGCACTCAAATATGCATAACTGCTCATACTATTTAGTGAATGCGGACTATTATGACAGTTGAGATATCCTGCAGAGGGGGAAAGAGGAGTATTATGTGTAGAGTATATAAATATTGCCTTTTCCCATGTAATACCTTATCATACACTACATATCCTACATATCCTTTGTACAGTTTTTCCTTACCTTTGCTAACACACTTGCTCCAATTATCCTAAGTACCTTTCAGCTATTAAATACCTCGCAATTACTCTACTAATTACTTCTAACTAATTACTAGTCCAACTATTTAGCTAATAACTGTAGAAACTGTTCATTAGGCAGGCTTAATTAGTCCTCGTCAAGTCAATACAAGTCACACGATGCTATCAAATTAAGTGCTCTTTCCTTTTTCATTCTCCCTTGTATCTACCCCATACACCTACTGCTTGCACACACAGGGTATAAAACGAAACAGATGCTCAATTATAATTGTTGGCAACTTGTCATTTTCAACATTGTCAACTACTGCTCTGCTCTGCTGTGCTGTTGCTGCTCTGTTGCCTGCACTTCCTTAACCCCAAATGCCAGAGTGCCTTTAGGCTTCTCCCCCCCCTTGCTTTAACTGTCCTGCCACGCCTCCCTCTGTGCCATCTGCCCTTCAGCTTGCCACATGTTTGCTGGCCTTTGTGATTTTCGTGTTGTTGTTGCATACTTTGCTGCGCAGGCAATTGCACGATTACGTTGTCGTAGTTGTTGCCACTGTTCTTGTTGTTGTTGCTCTCGTACGTGTTTGCAATGATAAAATTGTATTTTCAATTTATTTTTTTGTCAACAACAACAACAAATGAATTTCTCTCCCTGTGCGAATTTCCGAAAATTATCAACGAAAATTGGTAAAATGATTTAAGTGTTGCCACAAAACGCAACATGAAATTAGCCACAGAAATTGCAGAGCGATAGAGAGAGAGAGAGATAGCACACACATGAATGAGTATTCAGCAGTTTATTCACCAGTTTATTCATCAGTCTATTCACTCTGCATTCGTCAGCAATTACCTTGACTTTTTTGGGGGAAATTTCGAACAAAACTGGGCCACAACTGGCAGCAAATGACTTTGAAAAGCGTCCAGACAGACTTTTTAAATTTAACTGACAGTCATTAATAAAGGGCAGCAGCAGCAGCTCCCTCTCTCTCTCTCTCTCTCTCCTGTTCCCTCCTTCTCTCTCTGTGCTTTTACAAATGACTAAACATAAATTTTGTTATATTTATTCACATACAATGGCCACGCTTGCTTGGCAATGACGTCATCTGGTGTGTGGAACTAACCTTGCAACTTGCACTCAACCAAGACTCACTCAAGAGAGAGATGAGAGGGAGTGGGAGAGGGAGAGAGAGAGAGCATGAGTGGGAATGGACGAACAGCAGAAAGAGAGAGAGCTCTTGTTGAGTTGCTTTCTGCTCAGCTGTTTTTCGCTGCTGCCTTTGCTCATTTTGTGGAGCAAGGCTGCTTTTCCATTTGCCATTTTCATTGTGTGACGTTAGTGCTTTGTTTTTCTTTTTTTTTTGGTTGGTTGTTGATGTTTAAATTAATTAAAAGTGTATGACAAAACAATAAGCGTTGACCTTGTTTTTCTCACACTACACACAGGCCACAAATACACACACACAGAGAGTCTGCACACACGCAGCAGACACAGGCACACACACAGCTCACACTCAAAACACAGCCAAGGCACACACAAGCCACATTCACGCAGCTCTCACACACGCACACACCACGTCAAACTGTTTGTTTGTTTTGTTTGTTAGCTTCACTTTATGGCGTGTCCATATGGCAATGTTTTTCCTCCTCTCTCTTGTGGCTTTTCCTCTAATAAGCAGAGCAAGCCCTGCTGTACCTCTTGCCCCAATAAGTAGGCAACACAAAACGCTTACAGGCTGCAACAACAAACGAAGGCAGCTTTGCCAAGTTACTTTTTCCCGCGTGCACGCTTTGTTTGTGCAACAACAGCAAAAAAAACAACAACAGATTGGTAGGGAGCAACTGTGGGTTACCATGCCGCGACCCCCTTTGACCTCCCATGCCACGACCCCTCGCCCCCTTTGCATAATTGCATTTGTCTTTCACATACGCATTCGCATTCTGTGCTTTTGTTTTGCTTGTTGGTGTTGTTGTTGTTGTTGTTGCTGTGTGCGTCAGAATATTTAACGCATTTTGCTTTGCTTTCGCTTTTGTTTTAATGCAGTTTGCACTCTAACATGGGGTATATTGGCGAGCAGAGACAGTTGGAGACGTCAATGAAGTGACAGATTTAAGGAAATTCAATGATTGAGTTTGTTATAGTTTAAAGTTGATTGACAACAGTAGCTGCAGAGTATTTGGCATGCGTTGCTGGCAATATGCAAAATAGTTACTTCATTCTCTCTCTCTTTCTACCTTTCTCTCTTCTTCCTCCAGTTGCTTTCTCCCTCTCTCTCTCCCGCTGCTGCTTGCACTCCTTCTTTCTCACTTGATGAACGTGTTGAACGTATTTAAATATCATTAACGACGTTGCCCATTGTCGCCCTTCTTGTTATTGTTGTTGTTGTTGTTGTTGGTGGCCTGGCATAATTATTTTTTCCGTAACTTTGTCACCGTCAGCACACGCTGCGTATGCGTAATATTTCATTTTAATTTCGTTATGCATGCGTCGCGTGTGCCAGCTGCAGAAAGGGAGAGAAAGAGATGAGTGTGGATTGTTGCCTGTGGGGGTTAGCTGTTATTGCTTGGGGGGCGGGTTGTTGTGGGTGTGTGTGTGGGGGAAGGGGAGTGTTGTATATATGTCTGTGTGTGTGATTGTGTGCCTGTTTGACACACATTGCCAGGCGCGAGCAATTAAAACAGCGCGTTGTATTTTTATTTGCATTATAAAACTATCGTGCAATGCTAATTTGATAGTTCCCCTTGCCTCCCCCTGCCTGCACTGCTGCACTGCTCGAATCTAACTGAATTCTATCCGCGCTCAGTTCTCTTCACTCTTTTCTCAATCCTCTACCTCTGCCGCTCTCTCCCCTCGCTGGTTTTAAGCCGCTTAGCGTTTCGTCGGCAACTTTACGCTCTTCCCACGCAGCAAAACTTTGGCCTGCTCTTTGTTGTTGTTTGCAGCTTTTAGAGAGTATCTATAGCTCTCTACCCTCTCTCTACGCCGCCTCTTCATCCTTCCTGTAGCTGTTGTAATTGTTTAATTGCATTTTATTTACTGCTAAGCGGCTTTTCGACAGCATTTTCCTGCGTTTTCCTGTGGCAACTTGCAAAGTTTTTTGGCAAAATATTTTTGCATTTTGCGCATTTAAATTGTTATTTGAAAATTTTGGCAATTGCTACGTGGGGGGCAGCAATAACAGCGCGCACCTGTGCAACAGCAAGGGGTAAGGAGTGGGGGGGTGAGGGGAAGGAAATCGGTTGCATTCACAAAAAGCTAATTAAGCTGTGGAGGGGGGAAATGGAGGCAGAGACAGGACAGCAATTATAGCAAATGAAAACCCATTTAAATGCATGGCCAACGAATGTGGCAAGAGAGTGCTGTGTGACTAGCAGATACCCTGTACTGTGCAAGAGTGTCAAGTGTGAAAACTGAAGAAGTTGAATTTCTTTATCCTTTTCATGTTTTCTTTAGCTGCTTTGCTCATTATCAACTAACATAATCAGTCACTTGCAACAACATAAGTGATGCAAATGAGTGTGAGAGTGTGTGTGTGTGCCTTGCGTGTGCCTGTATGTGTGTGTATCTTAGCTGATTAGCAACAAGAGGCAGCAACAGCAACTTGCGCCAATTGTTGGCAGTAATTAACAAACACAGACAGAGCAGAATGTAGAGGCAAGACTCGCACACACACACACTGTGAAATGCGCTCACACGTGACGTCACGCACAAGTGAGAGTGACGCGACACTTAAGCGTTAAATGCACCCAACAACAACTACGACGACGCCAACGACTCGCGCTGGCAGCAGCTGCTGCTGCTGTTGCTGCTCAGGTGTCATTGCGTGTGCAACATGGCGTATGAGCCATAAATTCTACCTTACTCTCTCACCTCTCTGACCCACTCTCTCTCTCTCTCTGGGCCTGTGCGACGTGCTCGTGTAAGCGTGCATGTTTAATTTGGCATTGCATACTTTGCGGCGCTGGGGGAAATGCATTTTAATTCCTCATAGAGTGAGTGTGTGAGAGAGAGAGAGAGAGAGAGAGGGTAGAGTGGGAGTGGGGAGACTGCGCTAGAGTGAGTTTATTTTATTACATTTGCCATTTCATTTAATGCGATCTACGCTGCACGCGTAAAGTTCACAACTTGTTGGGTTCAGAGTCATAAAATGCATTCGAGAAATGCCCAAGACAGAGAAAGATTTCATTTCCCACGAGCAGATTTCATTTCCCAGTTGTCATTGCCAAACGAGAAAGAATGAGAGAGGGAGGGAGAGGCAGACACAAGCGAAAAGACAGTTAAATTATAATAATGTGCTCAACGTTGTCTTTCTCTGTCTGTCTGTCTTTGTGTCTGCATAAACTTATTTGCCGTAAAGGAAGTTTATTCTTCTTTATTCTTGAGTTATTGTGAGCATGAGAGAATTACTTGTATGAATTAAATGAAATGCTCGCTATTTAAGTGTTATTCTTTAATTATGATTGGTATGAATAACAAGGAAAAAAGTCAAAATATATAATGATATAATGATAATGAGTTATTTTTGTAGTATATTTTAAAGAACAACTTGTTCCTTTCTTATAATAAAGAAGAATATAATTAGGAAATTAGCGTTAATATTTGGTATTTATTTGTCACAGTTCTTCAATATGAATAGGGTTATTTGTGTTGTAATATGCATCTAACTATGCTGAAAGATTATTCGAATTAATTTTTAATTTATATTTTAAATTAAGCTCACTAAAGTACCCTAATCTTCAGTCATTATAAACAAGCAAGTATCTTATAAAATTCTGTATGAATTATGGCTATAATTCAGTTATTATAGTCAAGAGAATTATCTTGGGTATTAGCTTAAGTACTTTCCTTACTACTTTAATAAAGAATACGCTTCTTCTTGAGTTATATTAATCACGCAGCTTAGCTTATGTATCATCCAAAATACTCCTCATTTATACCCCGTAATAAATCAATAAAGTACTCTATTCTTTAGTCATTATAAACATGCAAATATTAGATAAAAAACTGCATAAAATATGGCAATACTTTAATTATGTTAAACATAATAAAGAATAAAACTACACTAGCTAAAATACTCTCTATTTAGTCTTATATGAACTGCCTTTCTCTACCTCTCTCTCTATTCTCCTTCATAACCTTAACTTATTTATTAATTGCGCTCTTTATTACACTTAGTCATAGTTCATGTAGTTCATGCAGAGTTAACTATATTTTATTCCATTATGTTTTATGATGTATTGTAATGTCCGTAAATATTTAAGCTGATTTGCATGCATTATAATTTTGAATATATACATTATTTTAATATGCCATTTACGTATATTTTATGTCTCTCTCTCTTTCTTTCTCTGTTATGTTCTCTCTTTTTTATGTTTTACTCTGTGCATCTATTTATCGTAATTGCCTGTGTTTGTGTCTATTGTTTTTGTTGCTTCCTGTACTGTACACTGTCCTACAAATGTAAACGTTGTTGTGTTGTGCCTCGTGCCGTAGCATTTTGGAGAACAAAATCAGGTTCGTCCTCTCTCCTCAACTCCGCCTAATCCACCGTTGGGGAATCATTGAAGTAACGCTAATATTTGTTATCTTCTATTATCAATTCTATGTAGGCAACAGTCGCTGCTGTCAGACGAGCAGGCCAAGGAGGTTGAGCAGATACTGAACGCATCGCCCAACGTGGGTGTGGCTGTTGCTGCCGTTGTTGCCACAGCAACATCGCCGACCAGCATCAAGAATCTCATAGAGGAACCTTCTGCAAGTGCTGTTGTTGTTGCCAAGGGTGACATACAAATTGCAGCACTCCCTGCGGTTGTCAAGGAGGAGGAGAACGACGAGCAAGAGGAAGAGGAGCAGGAAGAGGAACGGCCTGAGCAGCAACAGCAGCATCATCACCAACCTGAGGAGGAAGAGGTGCAACAACAACCTGAAGAAGATTTCGACTCTGATGACGTTGAAGCTGTGGACATTGTGGGCATTGGACATGTACCGCATGCAACATTAAATGCCACCTTCATCAAGGCGGATAGCACCGAAACGGAAACAACCACAACAACAACAACAACTCCCTCAACTGCCTCAGCAACAACAACACGGCACGACGACGATGAACCCGAATGGCTACGCGATGTACTCGAGGCACCTAAACGAAGTCTAGAGAATCTACTCATCAATCGTGCTGGAGAACTTGAGAATGGCTACGACGGAGCATCATAGCTAAACATTCCGATTTGAATCAGACCTATGTGACTGGCGGCGAATCGTTGCACGAGTCTATTGTATCTGTGGAATCAACTCAATCGGATGCAACACTCAATCAGACCACAACCATCGATGATAGCATCATTTCCAGCAAACACAATTCCACTTACTCCCTGGACGCTGTGGAGCAGGCAACAACATCGACAGTACTCAGCACTGGCATCACTGAACTCGACGATAACCAGTATTATATACCGGAATATCCTCCAGTGCGTAGCAAGGAGGTTCTCGTCGAGGCGGGCGTGCATTACTTTGAGGATGGCAACTTTTGGATGGAAGTGCCAGGTAGGTCGAGGTGGCTGGCTCCAGTCTTTTTTTAAGCGTTGCACTAAGCTCGCCACTTTCAACCTCTTCAAAGGTCTGCTAGACTTTGATGACGACGACTGCTCCTATCCGCCCATCACTGTACGGAAGAATCCCAAGGTACGCTTCAGTTCTGGACCGATACACGTATATTCCACGTTCTCAGTTACCGACTACGATCGTCGCAATGAAGATGTCGATCCAGTGGCGGCCTCAGCCGAATATGAGCTGGAGAAACGTGTCGAGAAGATGCACGTTTTCCCAGTCGAATTGATGAAAGGTCCCGAGGGTTTAGGTCTCAGTATAATTGGTATGGGCGTTGGTGCCGATGCGGGACTAGAGAAATTGGGTATATTCGTCAAGACGATTACAGATAACGGCGCTGCCGCACGTGACGGACGCATACAAGTGAGTAAAGTGTTTAGTTTGGATTGAACAGGAATATATAACTATATATACTGTCTCTCTCTCTGTCAATCTCTTTGCAGGTTAACGATCAGATTATTGAGGTGGACGGCAAGAGTCTGGTGGGCGTTACACAAGCCTATGCAGCATCTGTGCTGCGCAATACTTCCGGTCTAGTCAAATTCCAAATCGGACGCGAACGTGATCCTGAAAACTCTGAGGTAGCACAGCTTATACGACTGAGTCTACAGGCCGATCGCGAGAAAGAGGAGCGCATTAAGCGGTGCGTAGAGTGAGGCATACAAACTGATGAAGTGGATAATGTTTCTTGCTTCTCTTTCCTCTCTCCCCCCACAGCCAACAGGAGGAGTATCTACGTCGCACGCTCGACTACTCGGAGGACTCCACGCAGCCCGTGTCAGCGAATTCAAGTGTTTGCGAGGGACCCTCGAGTCCTGTACAGGTCGAACATCCCATGGAGGTCGAGGCCACGCACTCACAGGAGGTAGAGTCGCTTAAGCGGCTGCTACAGGAGGTATGTGAGAGAGAAGAGAAGTGTGAAGAAAGTGTGGAAATATTCTATTTGCAGCCTGTGCTAAAATCGTGTTCTCTTTCTTCTCCTTTTGCTGAATTTCAAAATTTCGTGCGGATTATGAAACGCAGCATAAAGCGGTAATTGGTTCTCAAGAAAATAAAAAAGCAGTTTAAACTTAAGATAAAAGAAGTTTCTTCTAAAGTGGAGACTTGTTAAACAATTGTAGAGCACATTTCGCCAAGTTGTTATAATGATTTTGTATCAATTTTAATTTGCTAATGACACGATGAGGACACTTGAGTTGTACAGTAGATGAGTCTTGTATTTACTTAACTTTATTTCTTTATTTATTATAATTTAATTTCTTATTTATTTCATATATCATTTCGGGTTTGTCCTCCAGAGCGAAATGGGTTGCCTGGTTAAGGAGGAAATTATACAGAATCTTAAGCGCAAGGTTTGTTTTCTATTTTCTACTTGAGTTTGTATTCCATTCTCAGTTTCGTCATTGAGTCTCAACTCATCTCATGCCATGCACATAGAGTAATATTCCCCCTATGCAAACCTTACTAATCTTCTTTCATTTCTAGCTGGTCAAGCTTGAGACGACGGGCAATGAGAATGAGCTGCTCAGCGAGAGATTGCGTCAGAGTGAGCGTGAGCTGGGGAACATCAAGAAGGAGGCTGCCAATCTGCAGAACATGTTGCAACAGTCCCAGGCACAGTATATGGCGCTGGACAAGAAGTATAACAAGGCCAAGCGACTGGTGCGAGAGTATCAGCAGCGGGAGCTGGACATGTGCCATCGTGAGGAGTTCTATCAGCAGCTGTTGCAGGAAAAGGACACGGAGTATAATGCGCTGGTGAAGAAGCTTAAGGATCGTGTCATCAATTTGGAACATGAACTGCAGGAGACACAGCGCAAGGCAGGATTCCCAGTGGGTTTGCCCTATGACAGTGCGACACTGAAGTTGACGCCACAAATGATGCGCAAGACGCCACCGAAGCCATTGTTCCACAAACTGGAGACAGAACTGTCCGATACAGAAATCTCTGATCTCTCACCCGATGGTGATGGTGTAAAGACGGCGACAGTGGAGCGCAAGGTGCCGGTCAAGGATGAACTGGATGCAGCAGTGCCACAGCATGAGCTGCTGGACAATTCGGTGAACAAGACCAAAATCGAGCTGGGTGAGTTGGCGGGAAACATTTCCCAGTTGATTTTCCCAGGCTTTTCTATCGCCGCACATCATCAAAGTTTTCCTTTTGTTTTTGTTTTCCGTTTTCGTTGTAAACACTTTAGTTTCTTCATTTTGTTTTGATTATCTATTGCGCTTTGTAATTGTGCTTAATGTAATTATCATTGTTCTTTCTTCTTTTCAATCTCTCTTTCTGTGTGTGTCTGTGTCTGTTTTGCGCTCTTTGCTGCCGCTCGCTTTGTTCTCTCGTTCTCTCTCTGTGTCTTTTATTGCCAACTCTGCGTGTTTGTTCGTTGTTCGTTTGTTTGTTTGATTTGTGATTGCCACACCCACACACATCCACATACACACCCACACTGCCACCACGCCCCCCGCAAAACCAAACACGTATCCAAACCAAAACCCAAATCAAATTTAAAAATCAATCGCAAACGAATACGCAACTGCAATCGAATCTAAACCAAAGCCTCCCGTGGTGGTCTAGCGAATCGCCAGTTGCCCTCGACCAGCAGCGTCGTCCAATCCAATGGCGGAGTTGGAGTTGCCTCCTCCGGCAATGTAGAACTCCTTTCGAACGGGAATCTAAGCAAGCGCAGTCGCAGCAACAGTCGCAGCTCGGATTGCACACTGGATGACAGCGACGATGATGACGACGAGGATGATGAGGAGGAGCAGCAGCAGCAGCGGCGACAGCGTGTCGAACTGGAGCAATCTCCCTTGAATCCCATCAACAGCAACAGCAGCATCAGTCTCTCCAATGGCAACTCTCATCTGTTGGCCAATGTCAACAATCTGTTGCAGCATCATCCGCCTGCCTCGAATGCTGCCATTGGCAGTGGCATCTTGCCACCATCGAATGGACACTTGGGCACCACCACAGCCATTCTGTTGAACTCCACTTCATCAGCCTCGTCCAGTTCATCGAATCAGTCGACGGCGCGTGAGGCACAAATCAATCAGTTGTACGCACAGGTTCACAAGGATCCCAGCAAGCAGCAGCAACAGCAGCAGCAACAACAACAGCAGCAGCAGCAACAACAGCAGCAGCAACATCTGCAGCTGCAGCAGCAAACATCCGCCGGGTTGTTCAAGAGCACACTTGGCTCACCGGCAGACAATGGTGGAGGAGGAGGAGGAATCCTCAATGATTTCCATCGCGGCAGCATGACAACCTTTGGCACTGGAGTCGCCAGCAGCAGTGCCAGCAATCGTGATCTCAACAGCTCATATGACTCCATACTCGGCTCCAATGATAAGTTGTCGGAGAATGAGCAGGCGGAGAACTGGATGTATCCCAGTCGAAGGCGTGTGGCGCCCAATGGCAACAATGGCAAGTTGCCTGGCCCCACTTTCACAGATCAACTCAATCAGGCGCTGTCCGATCGCGAGAGGTGGGTTCCCCCTTACACACCCACACACCACCCCTCACACCTCCCACACACCCACACTCACACACAATACTGTTATACTGTTATACCCGTTGCAGGCGTCTCGGGGATGGCTCGTCGCGTCACTCCAGCGACGATTACACGGAGATCAACAAGAGCCAAAGCGTCGCTGCAATCAACTGCAAAACACTGATCAACGAGATCCGACAGGCGGTCAACGAAGCGCAGCCAAAAGGTGAACTATTCCCAACAAAAACAAAATAAAATAGAAAACCGATATGAAAGCGTATCCAAAACTGAAGAGTTTCCTGCAACGATTACGTAGAATTCTTCACTAACTTTTGAAATTCTTCTTCCCCGCATTTCTCAACTCCCCCCTCAAGTAGACATACATACTATATTCATTATATATATAAACATATTGCTATCATTTGGTGTTATACTACTAATCTGAAAAACAAGCTGTTATACTGTTATATTGAGCGTTAATTGCGTGTAAGCATATTGCATACTGTGAATCCTTCCAGCGCGTTCAAGTCATCAACTCATTCTATATATATATAGTCTCTCTCATGCTCTGCCCCATTAAGTTGCCATTGAATACTAACAAGCAACTCTTCTCTTTATCTCTCTCTCTCTCTCTTGCCATCTCTCTCTCTCTTCTTTCTTTCATTACTAATACGCTAAACTGTTATACACGATCTTAAGTTAAACAAGTTGTTCCACAATCGCTTTCCCCACCCGGCACAGTGCCCTGGCAACAGCAACATCATCAGCAGCAGCAGCCACAATCAGCCCATGCCACCGGTCCCCCCCTCGCCTACCAGCATGTCCTCGGGCTGCTCCTCGCCGGGTTACTCGCCCAGTCGCACATTGGATTTATCTGGCTCCAGTTCAAGTTTCTCTGATCGCAAAGCAGCTGCTGCTTGTTACAACTACAAAGGTGGACCCGTGCATGAATGGACCAAGGAGCAGGTTAGTAGAGAGGCAGAGAAGTACCATTATGAATAAATCTAAACATGCTTTGCCTTTTCCAGGTCGGCCACTGGTTGATGGGCATCGAGCTGGAGCGCTATATACCCGTCTTCAAGGAGCACAATGTGGAGGGCGGCGCTTTGCTCACACTCGACTCGAAGGACTTCAAAACGCTGGGCGTTTGTGGCGATGACAAGCATCGGCTGAAGAAGCGATTGAAGGATCTCAAGGCGAGCATCGAGAAGGAGCGCAAGGATATGGAGCGAGAGCGTCGCGAACGTGAGAAGGCCATACGCAAGGCCGAGAAGAAGGCGGCCAAAAAGAAGTAGTAGTTGAATTTTAGTCGATAAGTGAAAGAAAAGAAAACAACAACAAAACAACAACAAAGTAGCCAAAAAGCAAAAGCATATACCATATAGAATGCCCATGCATAGCACACTCCTAAGTAGTCCTATGAAGCGTGTGTGTATCCCTAGACATATACTATACTATACATATATATACACTACTACTATATATAAATATAAATATATAACGATTATATATAGAATGAAGAGCAAAGAAAAGAGAAAGGAAAAGGCAACCACACATAATTTATTTGTACAACCTCCCCTCCCACATCTATTATAATACGTACTACTTTTAACTTATTTAAACCAATATGGAATCTAGATCTAGTTATATTTACAATATGAACTATGCTAATAAACAAACGAAGAAGATTGAAGGAAAACGAACAGCGACAGATTCGTAGTTGGTCAGCAGCGATGCTTGGAGAGGGTGAAGAGAGGTAGTTGCAACACACCTGACCAAATCTCCAACTGAAGAAATCCAATATCTAGAACAGATCAACAGATCAGACACACACACTGAAACAAGAAGCTAAACTAACAAGAGAACGCGTTGGACTGACTGATTTTTATGATTAATTTATAGAGAAATAGCGAACGAGGAAGTAGAAGAAGAGAAAAGCAAAAGGGGAGATGATAAAGGCAACTAAAAAGATTAATAATAACAAACACAAACCAAACCACAAACACGAATTGAGAATTGAGTAAGGAATGCGTATGAAGAGCAAGGAAAATATTAGAAAAAGAATAAAAATAAAGTAGCAAGAAAACTTAAGGAATTCGCTGAACAGACTTCTATATAAATCTATATACACTTAACGATAAAACTAAAGTAATAATATTAATCTATAATGTACTCTATTTGTAATAACATTTAAGCAACACACACACACACACGATGATTTTCTATATTGATTTGTGCAATTTAGAGATTACAACATATATAACATATGTATGTGTATTCTATATATGATATATATAGCCTAGATATCGATATGTATTTGCCAAGATATTGCTAAAGTATTCTCGCTTTATTTGTTTGCTGCATCTGCTCAGAGTCATTTAAGTACTTAAAGTTAATTGAGCTGCAATCATCGATTGATGATATCTCGTGGGATTGTCGTTAAGTAATTATTGCAATAAGTGCGTCGGTAGTAGTGTTTGTTTGTCTGTGTGAGTGTCTTTATTTTATTGTATATTCTATATGATATAACATATGATTTTGTAATGAGTTTATTTTATTTGATTACACTAAGCCTCGTCTACTCTGTGTAATAAAACTTTTTATTGTTATCGATTTGGTTTTTACGTTTATCGGTTATCTGTTTAGCCCCCCTCCCCCAAATTGCTGCAGAATCTACGTGGACTTTGATATAATTAACATAAAACGAAAAACAAAATTTAGCAACTAGTTCTTGTTTTGATTAAACAATTAGCATATTAATAATTAACAACATAACATATATACGATTACTCTCTATCTCTCTTTCTAACGTCTATCTCTCTTTTTATCTGTATTGCTCTTACTCACTCAAACTGTCGTCAGTTTTCTCTCTCTCTATTTGACTTTTAAGACCCCGATCGCAGCCCACTGTGGGCGACCCCTAACCCGTTGGTGGGTTGCCCCGAAGTCGTTAGCGATCGGCAGCGCATATTCACCGCATGTGCATTAGTCACTCGTCTCGTCGCAAGTCCTTAATATAGCTTTTGAAAAGCTCGCCTCTAAACAGTGCCACAACAACCGTTGAATAACTTACGAACAAAATAATAAATAAATAAAACATTAAAGATATATCAAAATGAAAAAAAGCAATTTGTGCTGTGCCCTCAAGTCGAATATCGTAAGTAACTCGTTTATTATTTTGAATATATTTTATGTACCATATTTTATATACCAAAAGATTCCAATTAACCATAACATCCCTTAATATAACCTCTGATTCATTCCTTCCCTTTACTTTAATCGACTTGAGTGCACAATACTTAAGTAATTTAATCAAATAAAAGAAAATTGCGTGTATTTTACAGTCACTTCGTCTTATGCAACTTCGGCAAATTCCAGAGAAGTTGGCACTAAGTGCAGTGTTGTGAAATGTCGCATAATGAATACGTTACTTGTTGTTTTTTGATGAACATGTTTATAAGTTTCACATTTTGTTTTTGGGTAATTGTTTGTACGCGTTTTTTACACCACAATTAGCAAGAAAAGAAGAAAAAACAAAGAAAAAAACAAAAAAAAAACCAAAAAAAATAAAAGCAGTTTAAAAAGTTCGTAATACTTAAATCAAATTAAATCAAAATGTATTTTTTGGCTGCCGCCTTGAAATTCTCAAAGAGTAGAGCCCAGCCTTATAAGAAACAAAACAAAACAAAACGAATTGTTACAACACCTACGAAAAACACACACATTCGTGCCTTTTTCCATTGTGAAAAACCGTCCCACAACCAACAACAACAAGAAGAACAACAAGAACAACAACAATGAATCAATGCAGCAGCCCGATGAGAACTGAGAGAACAGAGTCCATGTAGAAAGTTCTCTTGTAGGTTCCTCTGGGCTGCTCAGCTTGAAATACGAATATGTTGAACCATTTAAAAGATCCCGCAAATGCCTTAAACAAGAAAATTATATTACCCATATTAGATAATTAATGTTTTTATCAAAAACTTTTCATTTCGCTTGTAGTTCTTCGAAACATTTTTCATTTGCATAACTTTTTTAAGTCCGGCAATTTTTGCAAACAAAGTCCAATAGGTTTCTGATGGCTTCGGCCGGTTCGGAGGGGTTAAAAGGATATGAATTTTCAATTATTTTATTCTTTTATTATACAGTATGTGTGTGTTTTGTGTAAATTATGCAATACTTAAGGATCTTTCTTGATTATATCAAGCATTTCTTATACTTTGTTTAATTTTAGTTTCCTGCTTTTACTAAATACGAGTAGAGTTACCTTCTTTTACATATAGTTAATGCAATCCAAGTTCTTTTTTACAATCCACCTGCCTAAGCATTGTTTACCAATCTCAATCTCATTGTACAACTAAACATCTTTGGCTTATCAATGCAAAACAAACTGTTTAATCACATTACAGAGACAAGCTTCCCCTATCTCCACATGCGCAACTCTTCTTCATAACTGTACTGAAAATTCAATTTATTAACGATCATATAGTTATCACATAAGAACAGTTTGCGAGTATTCTCAATCCGATGCAATGAATATGAACTTGGCTAGTCTCATCAAATAGTTTATAATGCGAAAAGTAATCGTCAAATTAATTGAAAATTTACGAATTATTCAAAATAATATAATTAATAATTAATTATTTAATAATACAATATATATATACTCGAAACTCAAAGCAAAAAAAACAGTAAATAAAACTTAAAAATAAAATCCCAAACACGTTTGTTTTTCAATTCTCGCTGTCGATGCGGACGTTGCTCTGCTGGCGTCGACTGCGAACTGATTTCCCTTATCAGCTGAGTCTGTTGCTGCATCTCACTCTCTTTCTCTTGCTCTCCCTCTCCTGCTTCCTCTATGACGCGTGTAAACAGATTTCCGAGCTGCATCGCACAACCAAAAACAACAACAACAAGATCGCTCATCTTTCATTGGTTTGTTGCATACGAATTTTCCTTGATGCTGTTTGTTTTTGTGTTTTTTTTTTCAGGTTTATCATAGATCTAAAGCGGACCGATACTGACCTTAAGATACCTGCAGATACCTTGTGTTAGAAAAATTCCAAAATTGGAATGGAATTTTTCTCTCCTATCAAGTGGAAATTTTCCACTGAGCATCTTTGCGTGCATCATCACGTGCTGCTCTATAGAGCAACAGTCGAGCCCTTCGACCTATGTTGCCCTAAAGAGTATCTAAGTGTACGATGCTCTCTACACTTTCTTGAATAACATCTTTGTTTATTGTCTGATCGGATAGATATTTGAAGGAGCGATAGATATTTCAATCAGTTAAGTAGTCAAAGCCATCACATACCATATTATCTTCAAGACATAAATCGATCATAAAACGAGAGTAAAGTCGTTGCAGATAAGTCGCATTTCTGTTGGAATATATGTATATTTATGATCTTTCAGTTACTTTTGCCAACTGTTTAAACTATTGCAAAACCAATAGAAAAGTTATTGATCCTTTTCGAAATTGATTTGTGGTTGTTTTGCTCCAGATCTTCTTTTTTTGTAATACATTTTGCACAAAGAGTCATTAAGTTGTTTACTTGACATGCAAAGTCGCCAGAGAAGTCGCAGATAAGCGAAGAAGAGGGGCAAAGCCGCTGCCAATCACCGATTGACGTAGACAAGACCCCACACGAATTGCAACAACGCTGATAAGGCAGCATCGCTGTTTGCCAGCTTGGGAAGCTGTCGCGATAATCAGGGGGACTAATTCTGTCTGGCTAGTGCTTCCACCATTTGTTAAGGGACTAGACAGTTTACGGGCCTTGTCCGCTCTGTTGCCAGGTGATTCAATTGCAGTTTACGATTACAACAGGCGCTTTCACTCGGTTTGTCTGGGGTTGTTTGCCTTATCAGCGCACATCGAATGATTTTAATATTAAGCTAAATTTTCCGACTTGTTTTCAAGCGCAGACATGATAAGCAGTGCGCAAATAAACAACAACAACAAGAACAGCAACGTGTTTTGAAAAATATATAGAAAAAAATAGTTTAAAAATAACTTGAAAACATGTAAAGCTAAAAATGCCCAAGCAAGCGAATAAGTTGAGAATTTCCTGCCCTTGGGCATCCCTTTACAAACCTTGGGGGACGCAAGAAAATATTGTTATGTCTGTCATATATACCATAAATGTTTTGTTATGTCTGTCATATATGTACCACAGACCGAATAGTTCCAGCAGGTGTTATTACCCTAAGGTAATGCAGTTTAATCTTATCGACGGCGTCGCGCAACAATTTTTAATGGGCCCCCTATTTAGCAATCATATTTCCCGTTAACTACATAGCTTTACTATTGTTATTTCTTTCCTTACCAAACTGTATAGGAATGTTGTTGTTATTTCTCTGTTACTTCTTGGTTTCTCTGTTGTGTAGATTTTCATTAAATTTCGCTCAATTGAAACAGTTAAGAGCTTTGTGATTCCGCTTAAGCGAAGATCCTAAGTAAATTGAATACTGAACAACAAACAATAAATGTCGACAGCGACGCAGGTAGCACAAACACGAACACGAACGTCGCAGCCGGCGTCGGCACCGGCAACGTTGACGCGTAGCCTTCGGCTGCGGTTTAAAAACGAAGGCAACGCAAGCGAAGCGATTCAATTAATGAAGTGAACTCGAGCAGGCAACAAGTGCAAAGACAGCAAGGAGTACAACACAGAGACAGAAGAAGAAGAAGAAACAGATACACAGAAGAAGGAATCGCAACGCGAATAAGAAGTAATAAAAAAAAAAACTATTTGAGCATCACAAAATCAAAGCCCGCGCGCCACTTTTAAACGAGATAACAAAAGAGACATTCCAATTGAGATTCCAGTTTCAGTGCGGTTCAGTGTGTAAATTAGCTTTGATTTGTTTATATTATAAAGCGTCCAGCGATTGTGAAAGTTGGCACGACTATAGTTTCTTACACAAGTCATTGTCGGGGTGTGTTATACAATAATTTGAACTTGGCTTATCAGCAGCATCGATAGCAATCAACGGAAAACCATAACAACAAACAGTTCCTCCTTCACCCCCTCCTAGAAGTGCAATTCATTATGACGGGCTACAACAACAAGGGTGACGTGGCAACCAGCAATGGTCACAGCAATGGCCACAGCAATAACAACAGCAATGGCACCAGCAATGGACAGAAAGCAGCTGCATATACCGCACAGGAGAATGACTCGTAAGTAGAAGGGGAAGGGAAGAGGAGGGTGGGCACGCTATAAACTAGTTAAAACTTCAATCAACCATAATTGATGTAGTTATAAACTGCCTGCCGCCATTGCGTGTGCTTTTCAGGGTTATATATTTACCATACTATACCTAAACTATACTCTACACACACGCACTCTATCTACCCTATACACTCTCTCTATTTACTCTATACCTTCTCTCTATATATCCACCATGCTGCTCTCTTTCTCTCTCTACACGCTTTGCCTTTGGCTTACTGCAGATATTGTTGAAATTTATAGAATAATGTTCTAGACATCAAGCACCCTGTATATACCCATTAGTGCTTTCACTGCCTTCCTTTTATGTATGTAGTATCCCTACACAAAATCAATACTCGTTATTCGATTTATGGAGCCTTGGCACAGTTAGTGTGCCCTGCTTTAGCCTTTTACCTTTTTTACTTTTTCGGACTTAAACTAAAATTTTTCGAAACAAAAAGTGAAATTCTATTTTATGCTCATACACCACGCATTTCATTGGTTGGTACGTAGATCCTCAGCTCAGATCAGGATGTGCTCGCGCGATTGTTGCACAACAAAGGGCGGCGGCTCTGCCAAGCCTGGCAATATCTGTCTGGAGAAGAAGGGTGGCAAGAAGAACACCGAAATTGTGGTGCCAACGCCGCAAAGTCTGCTGTAAGTGTAGCTTAATTGGGAGTGAGTGAGTGGGGAAGGGAGAGAATGAGAGAGAGGAGAGAAAAAGGGATATGAAAGAGGATATGAGAGAGAGAAAGGGAGCAATTCTGTGTGTGTATCGGAGGTACCTAGCTTGGGGGAGGTATCTATCTTCAGGGAGGTATCTACCATCAAGGAGGTATTTAACTTCAGGAAGGCACTTTACTTCAGGAGGTACTTAGCTTGACCTTCTTGGCAACACTTTCTATGGGGTTGGCACAACCCTTAGTTACCTTGGCAATTGCCTAAGTTCCTTCTCGACTTTTCGACACTTCCAAAACCTTTCCAAATGCCCTACTTACCCCCGTTTGTGGTGCAAATCCCTGGGGATAAAGTTGGCGATAGGACTGTCAATAGACCCGCTCTAGGGTATCAGCTGTTAGTTGTTTCAAGAGAAAGAATTGAGAAATCTCTATAACAACTTGAACTGTTTGAACTGTCCTTGATCTTGCCGCCAGTATCAGTATCAGAGAAGGGCAGCAACAGTAGCTGAAGCATCGGCAGCGCGTCGTAGTTCCAGCTAAACATAAATTAAAATACATTTCGAAAAAATAGAAACAGAAATATAAAAATAACAAGCAAACATATGAAGCCGGGCCTAGCAGAGCCGGGTAGGGAGGGGCAGCTTATCAATTTGCGTTCCCAGCGCACTCATTAAATCGAACGAAGTCATCGGGCGACATCTTCAATCTCTGCATACGTTGGAGATGATTAACTGTATGTTGAAGTTGATAAAGCTAGCTCGGAATCGGAGCTACGAATGCTAATGACCCCCAGATACGACAGCAACAACAGCAGCACAGCAGCAACAGCAACAGTTGCTGATAGACAGAGTTTGCCTAGATTGGCTTATGCAACACACTCTGTGCCAGTTAGCCAAGTTAGACGCGATTGGCTGCCCAAAATGGGCATGTGTCGCGATCTTGACATAGGCCTTTATCGCAATTACTTGTTACAACAGCAACATCAACAACGGCAACAGCAGCAACAAGAACAAACATCGACAACATCGAGTCGGTACTTGATAATTGCCAATTGGCAATAAAAGCAAATCGATCGTCGGGTTTTGTTAGCTTGTTTGTATAAACTGGTTACCCCCACACACTGAGAACTTTTGCAACACACTTCTATGTCGCGTGTTCTAGTTGAAAATCGTTCTATTATGAGTTAAGATAGAAGACATTTTGGCATTTTAGACAGTCTGGCTGAGATTCTTTGGTGCGAGCCTCCTTTGCATAGCCGGTTTGCAGCTCGTGCGTCTGCCCGTTTGCGTCAGGGAGAAGGCAGGCTAATTATCTGAACATCATTTGAATTTCCTACTTTGTTATTTTTAATTCGTAATTAAGATTAACAGCTCGGATGGAATGCTGACGAAACCCCTTCCGAGATTTCCAGATTTCAGGGTTTACAGCACGTGCGACATGACATCAGTTGGCGCGCGCTCGAGATTGAAAATAACAATCATATTAACTTATTAAGAGAGCTTTATCATGTAAATGCTAGACTAGCAGTTACCCAGCAGTATAGAGGAGTAAAGTAATGTGGCCTGGCTGTAGGAAGTTGAGGCTCTACATATTGAAAAACTCTACAATTTCAGAATAGTTTGGATCTACCAAACATCAACATATATTCTTTTTCATTTTTTCCTCACGACAAATACATACGTTATACTGCAATCAATGTTTCAGAATCCCTTTCTTTCACTCCACACTAGAGCACAGAAGACTGCAACATCTTTAAGAGTATACCAAAAATAATAATCTTGTTCTTTATTATTCATATTGCAAAATATTTCTGTTTGAATTCTTTTTTTCAAACTTTTGTTCATTATAACGTCCTCATTATACTCCAGTTGAATTTATTTCAGGGCATACCAAATATGAAATTAGCTCCTTATTCACATAACTACATATTACCGAGTATACCAGAACTTTAAGCCACATTTCAAGATGCTATTCATAATTAACTCCTCAAAGTACATCTTATAAATACCTACTATAGTTCTCCTCATAATATACTTCATAATACTTCAACTGTTTTTATTACAGGGTATACGTAAACAAGAACACAAACTGTCAGAGTGTATTTAATTAACTGTTTCAGTTGTTGATAACTGCTGCACTTACGCAACAACTTGTTGGGGTTGGTTCTGTGTTGGGTTGGGTTGGGGTAACATTGGCCCCGAACTTGTTATGTTTTAAATCACTTGAGATATTCTTATGAGTTCAATTTTCTGACAATTTTGCAGCAACGTTCAGCAAGTGCAGCGTGTGCAGGTCTCCGTAACACCCGAAGAGCTGCGGGCTCTTCGCGTGCTGAATGAAGACACGTTTGTAGCCCAATATTCTTCATTCTTATCAATGTTTTCGTTGAGTCTGTAATTGTCTCTGTCTCTGCACTCCCTTGGTGGGGTACAGAGCTCCTTGTACTTGTTGTCGTACTATACTTGCCGTACTTGTTTTTTGTTCCTGTTTTCACATCTAAATTTATCAATCACACTCTGTTTTGATTCATCGAACTAATTATTTATGTGTTGTTCCTCTTATCGACGACATAATTTATGTAATATTGTCGGGAAATGTTTTCCAGTGTATTGTTTATCGCTGTGGCGACAAGATCTGCGCCTCCTTTTTGTTTTCAATGAACATTCCGTACTCGTACGTCTATACTCGTTATGTTCCTCGACTCCTATGGATGTTTACTAATAAGATTTTGCACTATCCCCCAGGTATCCCTATGAGGTCATCCAGGAAATCGCCGAGTTCATTGTGAAGGGTGCCGGCATGCGGCCCAAGATCGGCATCATTTGTGGTTCTGGACTTGGTTCGCTGGCCGACATGGTACAGGATCCTAAGGTCTTTGAATATGAGAAGATTCCCAACTTCCCTGTGTCCACAGTGGAGGGACATGCAGGCAAACTGGTTGTGGGCACGTTGGAGGGTGTCAATGTAATGGTCATGCAGGGACGATTCCACTTCTACGAGGGTTATCCACTGGCCAAGTGCTCCATGCCGGTGCGTGTGATGAAGCTGTGCGGCGTGGAGTATCTGTTTGCGACCAATGCAGCTGGAGGCATCAATGCACGGTATGCCGTGGGTGACATTATGCTCATGCATGATCATGTCAATATGCTGGGCTTTGCGGGCAACTCACCACTGCAGGGTCCCAACGATCCACGTTTCGGACCACGTTTTCCCGCCCTGGTCAACTCATACAATCGGGATCTGATCAACAAGGCCATCGAGATCAGCAAAGGAATGGGAATTGAATCGAACGTCCATGTGGGTGTCTATTCCTGCCTTGGTGGTCCCACCTACGAGACAATTGCCGAGCTGAAGGCGCTGCGCCTGATGGGCGTCGATGCGGTCGGCATGTCCACGGTGCACGAGGTGATCACAGCCCGTCACTGCGACATGAAGGTGTTCGCCTTCAGTCTGATCACCAACAAATGCGCCACAGAGTATGACGAGAAGCGCGATGAAGAGGCTACCCACGATGATGTGATGATTGTGGCCAAGAGCAGACAGAAGTACTGTTGCGAATTGGTTTCCCGTCTCATAGCCGAAATATACAAGACGGCGTAGGACTTTGCTCTCTCCCTCTCGCTTTCTCAATACGAGACGGATTCGCTGTTTGGTACTTCTCGGGTTTCACTTGTCGAGCATTTACTAGATTTCATTTCAAAATTTACAGTATAAGCTGAACCATAGACATATTATTTAATTATAGGGTGAAATAAATGTTTAAGAAATTCAACAACTTGGCTTTTTTCCCACAAAATCTAGCTTTTTCCTCTATTGATCATCTTGTGGTGCATGCATTAGCTAAATACAACATAGGAATAGCGGTGCATGTATTGGCTAATACAACATGGGATCGTGTCTTGGGATCGCAAGCAGTCCAAGCCGTGCAAGCAGTCCAAACCGTGCTGTTAAACGTCTGTTAGCCTGTTAACTTACAGCGCATGCAAGCTAGAGCTGCTGATTGATTTACTCTTATGCTAATTAACATTACAGATCAAGAACTTCCGGAATGCAGTTGCCTGCTGCTGATTTCTGTTCACCTGGTATTTTTTGGTGCCTGGCTGTTAAACTTCTCAAAAATAAACGTTTCGTTTGGCGAGGGCAGCGCTGCTTTTGTTGGATTCATGCTTTGGTTCCTGCACAGTAGGCTCAAAGGAACAAAACGAATAAATTGAATAACTGCCTTATTTATGATCCGATTCGAATAAAATTTTCAGTATAGGAAGATATCACATCAATGCACCGACTGGCTAAAGAAATAATTTGCAAAATAATGTTTATTTAATAAAAACTAGATTGTACAAAATAAAATTGTAACATAATAAAACACAAATACTAAATTAGGCAAATAAAACTAGCTGTATATAAATCGAATATATATAAATTTCGAATCAAACGAAAAACAATAAAATAACGAGAGTTTTTCCATTCCATTTTTTGGTGCTTTGCGGAACTAAACAAATGCAAATTTTGTTTGTTAAATCGTTAAGATACTTAAGATTATGTACAGGTAAAATCGAACGACTCTCGCGGGGCACACTTCGGTATTAAAGCGAATCGAATTGTTTTATGTTTATTGCGTGGCTCAGTGCATATTCGCCTGCGTACATAGTTAGGTTAAGTATTAGCTGCAGTAAATATGTGTGTAAAAGATATAAATATATAGTGTGTATATATATAAGATGAGAGTGTGTGTTTGTGTGTATACATAGTAGAGAGTATAGAGTATATAAGGATATGCGCACGTATGTGTGTTTGTGTGTGGGTGTGTGTGTGATATAGTCCTAGTCGAATAAGCCTTCCTTGCGGATTGTAAATGTGCATACAAAAATTGGATATCCCTTTGTGATTGTGTTCAAGTCTATATGGTTGCATTTCTTAGTAGTCGTTGCCTCCCTAGAAGAGGCCGCGCTCCTTCTTCAGCTTTGTCTGCTTCCACACAGGCAGTTGCTCGAACTCTGCGCGACTCACACCCAGAGCCACCTCAAAGTCGCCGCTAGTCAGATACAGCTCCAGCCGCGTGGGCTCTACGCCCTCGGGCAGCGGACGTGCCTTGAGCACCTCCAGCGGGTACTCGGTTTGGGTCATTTGTGCCAGCATTTCGCTAATGGGCGTGGCCTGCTCGGTGCGACCATCCTGCAAAGAATAAGAACAGGAGATTAGCTTGGTGATGCGACAGAGTATAAAGTAAACTTACCTCCACATTGATTTCACACACATCCTCGCGCACTGACCAGTCGGGGAAGAATGCCTGGAAGGCCAGCGGCTCCAGGCCAGCCCAGACCACGTGTCCCTTGATGCCATGGAAGTTCGCTGCAGCATTGTCGCCGTGCTTGGCACGCCAATAGTCGACGGCCGTCTCTAGGGCGGCACGTCGCTCTGAGATCCAGCGATTCACACCCGCACGGTTGTCGTTGGTGGGACTGCTGCGCTCCTCGGTGTTGACTAGAGAGGGAAGGAATAGATATCGTTAGCATGTGTTCCTAATACTTCACTCAATCAAACTTACTCTTTACATCCTCCAGTGGCCACCAGCCCATCCACATCCACAGCTCGTCGCCATCGTCCAGCAGAAAGATTGTGGGCTGACGCGCATTATAGAGTTGCGCTTGGGAGAAGGGATAGGGACTGTGGAGTTCCTGGCAGCGCAGTGGATCGATTAGTTCCAGCGCATTGAAGACGCCCTGTGTGCTCGAGAAGTTGAACAAGCGCAGACTGTAATCGTAGCTCTTGGTGGCCTTCAGCAAGGTGCCGTAGCTTCTCGCCTCTGTCTCCAATCCCAGCGCCTGCTTGAAGGCTTCGCTCTCAGTGCCCTCCTCCAGCTGCTCCAGTGTGGCAGTCTTGGATTTAAACAGATCCACAGGCAACTGCTCGACAAGTTTCTCTGCTGCAGCCAAGGCAATGGTGCGTGTGTGTGCGCACTCTTGCAGCCATGCCAGAGCAGCACCTGCCCCTCGGCACCGTGCAGCAGCAGCATGGAGCTGCGTGAGCGCAACTGACTCGCCTCACAGTGCATCTCCTTCAGCAGCGTCTCCTCGGCGACGTTGCCTTGCAACTGATAGAGTCGCCAATGATCACGCCTGGCCAGGCACTGCTCCTTGCGTCCCTGATGCTGCCACAGCTGTCCGAAGAGTCGCACAAAGGCTGTGCACTCATCTCCCTGTGCCACGCGCATCTGTGCGCCCTTCTCCTTGTCCAGCTCCACAGTGAGCAACGCCGCAGCTCCCTTCTCATTGGCACTCGAGTCCTGTCCCTGCCAAGTGAAGTAGACGCATCTGTCGCGTCCCACTGTGCTACGATTCGACACCTTTCCGCTCAATTCCCGCACAGTAACCGATATCTGATAGATCCACCGCACTATATAGCTCTCGGCGGAGTAGAAGTGCACATAATCCTCGCGTGCCTCAGCAGCATCAAAGTTGAACTCATGAATCTGCCACTTGTCTGTGGACTTGGTGATGACATCGAAGTGTCGCATGGTATCGTTGTCATAGTAGAAGTTGCCACGTCCCAGGTTGGCCTGCTCCAGCACCAGATTGGGTTCCTGGTAGGGCTCTCCCTTGTGCAGTGCGGCGCCATTGAGAGCACGCATCACATGCACTCCATTCGCAAGGTAATCCTTCTCCAGATCCTCTCGCTCCAACTCGGGCCAATCGCTGAACTTCTCCTTGAACAGCACCGTCTCCATGTTCTGCGTAATCTTGCCCAGCACACACCACTCAGGGCGCTGTGTGCTACGCTTGGCATACTTCGTGGACTCGCGTCTGCCCAACAATGGCTGCATAGTTTAGTGGATTCAGATTGCACTGTGCATAGTCAGCGGCATCGCTGGCACCGAAGTGCTCCTGGGCCAGGCGCATGGCCGCCCGCTTGGCATCCGAGGGAGCGTTCTTGCCATTCCACACATACAACTCACTGCCAAAGTCAAAGACGAGCACCTTGCGCGTGTCCAGCATCTCCACCTTGGGTATGCAGCCCCAGTACTTCTCCAGTGGCACCAGCGCCTCATCCTGGAACTCGTAGATCTTGTTTGTCTCAATCAGACTGCTCTCGAAGACATCATCCTCATCCGCATGCCCAGAGTCGGCAATCTCTGGCTGCTGCTCCTCAGTGTGACCAAGCAGCGTCCAGAACTGACGCCACTGACGCTCATTCACATACTTGCCATCGGTGAGGATCATCTCCTGCGAGGCTGTGCAGCCCAGATCCTTGTTCTCCACAATGGCTGCGCAGATCTTCTTGCTGCGTGAGATCTCAATGACATTGGCGAAGGAGCCCACATAGCGGAAGAGCTGTGCTCCAGCGACCAGTATAAAGCAATCACCACGATTCAACGACAGCTGACTGGGTGCCACCAGACGAGTCTGCACATGAGTGCGTCCCTTCACATGCAACAGCATGACTGACTTATGGGGTAGCCACATTTGTTGCAGTGGCAAAGCAGAAGATTTCAGCGCCACCGACTTGAAGTCCTCAATGGAGGCCAGGCCGGCAATGGCTTCTGCTGCCATATTGCCACGTTGACCAACTGCAAGGGGAAGAAAAGGACGGAGCATTAGTAAGAGATTTAAGTTGGGAACTGAGTTCTGGCTTACATGACTCCAGTTTGAGGCGCCGCAGCTCGCGCTCGGCAATGCCCGACTTGAGTTCCGTGTACTCCGAGCTAATGTCGCTGCGTGCAGCCAAACTCTTGAGGGGATTACGCGCAGCACGTCTTCCCTTGGGTCCCTGAATGTTGCGCTTGCTGACAAGCCTGAGAAGGGGAAATAGGGATTAGTTATTCCAGCTCTTCTTTCCTTCTCTGGTGATTCACCTACCTCTCTGTGGGTTTAATGTCATCAAAGGCGCTAATCTCCAGCTGTGCCTCGTCTCCAGCAGCGCCAGCCACAGCTCCCATTGTCTTGGATTTGCTGACAAAAAAGTTCTCAAAGGTCTCCTCATCGTCGAGGCGTGGCACTTGTATTTTGGCGCCCACATTGGTAGGCGCTGCAGCACTCTTGTTTGTTGGCCAACTCCTTGTCCAGTTTGGCACTGCGTGGTGAGTTCCTCTCTCCATCCGAGTCGGAGCTGCTGCTGTTGCTGCGACTCAGCGCAGATTGCGATTCAGGCTCCTCCGCATTCACACTCAGACTGCGCTGGACGGCAAGGGGAGCTCCGCCAGTTTTATTGCTATGCAGACCGCCCACCATCATGGAGGGGCTCTTGGCCAGTCCCAGCTGTGGCTGATTGGCGCTGCGCACCTCCAGCATCGCACACTTCTTGGCCGCATCGTTGGGCGCACGCTCAAACTGCAGCTCCACTGGCGATTGTGCCTTCTTCTGCAGTCGTCCAGCGACTGTGAACTTCTTGGCATCGGTTTGTTCTGCGGGGGGAGGGAGCTAGAGTTTGACTGCGAGTGAGGAGGAGGAGTTACCAGGAGTTGCTTACCTATGCGCTGTTTCCAGTTCTCCGAGTTGGACTTGAGTTTGCCCAAGCGATCGGAGACTTTGCCGCCCTCGAGGCTGGCAATGAGTGGCGATGGCGGCAGTGGCTTGTCAGAGAGCGTATGCGCCAGAGAGAGCGATTCCTGCAAGAGAAAGAGAGAGGGAGGTAGAGGGTTGAGATGAGTGGCTAATTGGTTAGCAGAATATATAGTTTGAAGACGGGGATATAATTAGAAATTTAGATAGTATGACTCAAAAGCCAGTAATGAGCAAGGAACATGAGGCTATTTCACTTCGAATTCAAGAAGAATGGAATTAGTTAGGCCTGAAAAGAGTGAAGGATGAAGGAAGCAGACGATTGGCTAGTAAGATATATAGTTTAAAGATTGAGTGACACCTATTCATTCAGTACTATTTATAAGGCAAAGAGATAAACCAAGAAAACGGGTCTAATTCACTTTCAATTCAGGCTAAGAACAAACTAATTAGGCCTTGTTAAAGTTAGGGAAGAAGTATTAGTTAAGTGTCTCATTGATTACCAGGAAACATAGTTTGAAGAACGCGATTAAACTACAAATTCAGTAAATAATTAAGGCCAGCAACAAGATTTGCAATTCGGGTCTAATTCATCTGCACTTTAGTTTACCAAAGACCCAAAAAGACCTTGGCAAAATAGTTGGGGGGAGAGTGATCACACAAAAGGCTAATTGCTCATTGAGATATACGTGTAAAGATTAAGATCAAATTATAAATTCAGCACAAATTTTAAGGCCAGAAAACATCAAACGAAAAACAGGTCTACCTCATCATGGACACCTCATTAGGGGAAGACCTTGAGGGATGCCCACACACGTCTTGTGTGTGTGTGTGTCTACCTCTAAAAGACAATCGCCAAATGTGAAATGCAAATAAAGAAATTTCAAAAATTGCCACACACAATAAAAGTAAAAAAATAACAACAGCAACAAAATCAAATTGACAATCTCTCGCAATTTAATAAAAGCACACAAAATGGTTACAAAAATGGTCATCAATCAAGCCATATAGGGTTTGTTGTTGTCGCTGTTGTTGCTGTTGATAGGCACTGCCTGCTCTATAAGGTGGGGTTAACCCGGCAATAACAATATGCCTGGCCATGAGTCACGCCCCTTTTGAGTTAGACAGCTTGGCCAGTTTTAGTTAGTCTGTGTTGAGGGGTTTGTCAACAATTGATCAAAGCATTTTACCAATTTCACTTTTTGCATCTTGTGCGCATTTCACACATACACAGAGAGAGAGCGAGAGAGAGACAGATAGCGATTAAAGCACACACGGCACTCCCTCAAGACGATTGAGCCCTGTAAGTAGCCCCAACTTGGTCAAAACTGATGCGGAAATCGTCGGCGTAGCTCGTTGAAGTTGTTTCTAACACGGCGCGGAATCTTGCACTGAGCGGAATCAGGTGCGACAGCGGAGCAGTGAGCAGCGACGTCGACAGCAAGCAGAGCAATTGCGCAGCGGTGATTACAAGTGATTGTGAGAGAGAGAGAGAAGGGAGAGGCAGGCAGGTAATGTGAGTGAGTGCAGTTTGAGATAAGATAAGAGCTTAGCGAAGATATACGAGCTAGCAGAGAGAGAGCACAAGTGAGAGAGCTAGACAGGTATAGAGAGGGGATACTAAGAGAGTAGAAATCAGAGAGGTAAACATGCAGAACGAGAGAGACAGAGGAAGAGTTCGAATTCGATTTGTTTACAATCGTTTAGTCTTAAAATTGAAGCCGCAAATGAAGTGCAAATATTAGCGGATCATATAAGGTCAATAGATATGCTGAATAGCTAGATAAACCCTTAGGACAGGGCATCGGTGGCATCAGCTGTTTGCATAGAGGGTAGCAAGAGGTCTAGAGTACCTTAGGCATTAATAGAAGCATAAATAGAAAGCTGATAAGTAATAGAGCAACCTCACTTGGGGAATTACTGATCGGCAAAGACCTTAACTGATACGTGTAGATAAGAAAGTATATCATAAAGATTTATATCCTCCAGTTAAAGATACATTTTGGTTTATTAGCGACCCACAGTCAACCTCAACTAAAGTAAATCATATATGTTTATCGATAGTTCAGTTCCCTTTCAAGTTTATCTACAACCTGAAGACAGTTGCCTGCCAACTTTGGCTTATAGTCTATGATATATGACGAGGTACCCTTTGCGTTATGAAACTGTCAACTCCCTCGCTGTTTGCTGCCCCTTTTGTTATTGCGTAAGTCTACAAAACAAATAAATTATACAATTTCAGTTTCTCTTCTTTCCCATTGCTTCATTTCGCTTTGCTTTTTATCACCAGCACAATATATTGGCAATTATTTGTGCAGGCTTTCCGATATGACGACTGCGACGGGGTTATACAAACATGCGGCAACTTGCAATTGGTTTGCTTTCAGTTATCAATGAGTGCAGTCAACTGATTCGTGCAACGAAGCGAGTATTCGTATTCGTATTCGCACTCAACACTCATGTGCTTTGCATTCACGACCTTCGAGCGATATCAGAAAAAACGCGTTGAAATTCTCCTGAATTTCACGCTGTGTGTCATCACAAAGTAGCTACCCCCCCCTCTCTTCTTTGCCAGCTCTACCTCTTTACTTATTGAATGAGCTGTAGCCCCCCTCTCCACACACTTTGATGACTCATCAGCGTGTTGAATTTGATAAACAACGCTGGAAATGGGTAAAAGCTACCTAAAAGTCAAATATATTTGTTGTCTCTGTTGTACTTGTTGTTGTTGTTGTTGTTGTTGTGTATAAAGCGAAGACAATCGACAAAAATGTTTGGTTTGTTGGGGCAGCTAAAGAAACAACAACAGCGACAACAACTGAGACAACAACACGCGCAAATTGATTATGCATAACATTTGTTGTTGTACAAAAATGCCAAAATTAGCATAGCTCAATAAAAATTTGTATATTTTGGCTTGTTTTCAAATAGTTTTTAGCCTTTTTTTCGAGTGAGACAAGTTCAAGTGCAACGCAAAATGATCTCGACTAAATGGGAAAGATTCCACTTCCATTTCCTAGTTGCCAGCAGTCCACAGTTTGCAGTCTACAGTCTACAATCTACAGTTCTTCAATCTTTCTGCCTCAACATCTGCCACAATTTCTCTTTATGAATTAATTCCGCTGATTGTGCAACTGAAAGAGACCTCTTTGATAAGGCAGAGAGGGAGGCGCGTTAGTTGTTGTCGTTCAAAGTTCATTGGCTTTTTGCACTTGCATATCAGAGAAAGACAGGGAGAGAGGAAGACCAGAGAGAGAGAGGGAAAGAGAAAGGGAGACCGGAATCGGTGATATATGAATAGCTTGGGTGGATGCTGAGTGGGTTAACACTATTATGACTGTCCTGTGACAATATATAGGCGAAGGTTCTTTATATCAAGATATAGGTTCTTTATGGCAAGATATAGGTTCTTTTTAGCAATATATAGGTCCTTTTTATCAAGGTTATGTTCTTTTTCTTTATATCAAGATATAGCTTCTTTTTTATCAAGCTATAGGTTATTTATAGAAAGATATAGGTTCTTTATAGCTTTATAACTGAGCTGTTGCTGCCCTAAAACAAGATTTAGGTTCTTTAGGGTATGTTCAAATTGGCTAAGCTGTGCTGAGCAAGAGATTTAACTGAGACTAACTGAAACTCAGAAGAGATCCTATAAAGCCAAATATTTATTTAGGTCATCTGCAAGTTGTTAATTCATTGGGATCATGTGAGTCAGTCTTCTAGATCCTTAAAGTATCTACGAGTTGGGAATATCATCATACACATATTATACAAGCTATTCAATATCTTATAGATCATTCTTCTAGTTCTGTAGTGTATATACAAGTTGTTCAAGTCTAAGTGTTTTCCCCTTCACGAATGAACTCATCATTCATCGTAGTCGAAAATCAATCAAAAAACTACTTAGGCTAGGGGGAGAGGTAGACCCTACCCCCTCTTCAACAACACTGAGGGATAAACAGTATAACAGCAGTTTGGCAGCTAAATTACTTTTATGTACCTCTCTCGGGTCTCTCTCTCTCTCTATTGGGGTCTGTCGTGGCGTCATATTCCTAATTAATGAATCAATAGCGCAGAAAACATTGATTTGCGTCAATTTATTTTGAGATTAATCGAGCGAGGCAACCTGAATAGGCGAAGCTTCTATATTCTATACACTATATTTAGCAAATGTAGTAGACAAAGTCGAAGCTGGTATACTCTATAGTAATTGTAATAGATTGCATGATTTAACCCACTTTAGAGAGCTGATTAGGCATTGTATATACAATATATATATTGTAGTATAGTTGAATAAGTTTCAGGCCCAATTACTTAATCATTGTTCCATTGTAATACCCCCATTTGTTAGGGTGTTATTCAACAACAAATTGTTAGAACAGCTGCGCAAATTAGCCAAATGACTGCCAGTTGCTATAATTAAGTGCAGTTTGCTATAAAAAAAGTGACCAAAGCAAAGAAATTCACAACATTTTCCCACTTTTGATTTTGCATTATTTATTATATTATTATCATATATCATACTCTGTATGTGTGTGTGTGTAGTTTATGCTTTAGCTAAATAATACTACAAAAATTCATAGGGTGATATCATCCTTATGTATATAGTCGTATAGCATAGTATAGTATGTTTATGGTATGGTTTACAATATAACAGTATAACACAATATCAAAATGTTATACCTTTGTGTATCTACAATTCTTGAGTGTTTTGTTTGTATAATGTGGGTGTGTATGACAGTATAACAGTTGATATAACAGTTACAAACTGTTATACTGCTCATACAATTCTCAATTCGCCGCGTTTAATCTGGTTTTCAGCTTGATTTGGCATTGCAACGGCATTTGCAATGCTTTTCCACTATCGATAACTTTTATCGATTGTTTTTATTGTAAGTACAACAACAATAATTTATTTATTGTTTTTTATGGTTTTTACTTTCCATTTTTGCATCCATTGCGATTTCAGTCTGTTTAAGTTTTCATCAATTAAACAAACAAAATGCAAATTGAAAAAGGGGCACGGCAAGCGATGGGGGGAGGTGGAGGAGGCGTGGCAGCGGCATCAAGTTGTTGTGAGAGCTTTGTTGAGTTGACTCACTGGAAACTAAGGCGAGTGGGGGCAGGGGCAGGCAGGCAGGGAGGGGGAGGAAACAGAGCAGGCAGTGAGGCTCGCCCTCTATCCCTCTCTCTCTTTCTCTACGTCCCTCCCCCTTCCTCTTGTTAATGGCACGACAAACTGAGCTGAGTTGACTATGACTGGGGGGGAGGGAGGCGCTCAGCTGGTCGCCTGTAGCTGCTGCAGCGTCGTCTCATTGATGTAGATGGACTCTTGCTCCTCGTTGAGCAGATCCGTGATGGAGTAGGCGGACAGGGGACGGGAGAAGCGTCGCTGCGAGAGAATATCATCGATGCAGGTGACGGGGGCGAGGGAGTTGATCAAGGTGTTGTTCAGGCACTCCAGACTAGCGGAGTCCACCTCCGGCTCCTCCGCATTGCGTGCTATGGCCTGGAATATGTCCTCCATGCTGGACTTGAGGGACAGCGCAAGGGGCTGGCGCAGTAGCACAGGGGAAGTGGGCTCCGGGGAGCTGGACAGCGGTGAGGCTGTAGAGGGCGTGGCTGAAGTGCCGCGAGTGCGTCTTATAGCAGGGACGGGCACCCCCCTTGGCTCCCAGTCGCTCAGTTTGGAGACGGGCTTCTGCTGCTGCTGCTGCTGCTGTTGTTGCTGCTCCTCCTCCAGTTCCTGCCACAGCTGCATGGCGTGCTCGATGTGCTGCAACTGCGCCGTCAACTGCGACGATGCGCTGCTTCTGCGTGAGGCACAGGGCGTGGTAGAGGCACTGGACTCCTCGCTGGCGCCAAACATGCGTATATGTGGCAGTGTGACAGGTGCCACACGGCTCACCTGCCGCTGCTTGCTGGTGTTGCCAGACTCGAACATTCTCGCAATCTTGGTTACTTTGCTGCCCTTGACAGGTGGCAACGCTGCCAGCCCCACATTCTCCTGCTGCTGCTGCTGCCTCTTGGGATAGACACGCGTCACAGGCTTGCGCTGCTTCTGCTTCTGCACAGGTGCCTCCTGCGTCTGCTGCACATGGCAGCACAGTTCGGGGCCATAGCAGCGATGATAGCGAAGACGATTCGCCTCGTAGTCCGCATCTGCAAAGCGCTTCATGCGCAGCAGCGACTTGGGCAGGAGTGTGAGCAGCACATAGGCCACCAGCAGGTAGGGCAGGTAGCTAGCCCAATCCCAGGCTGTCTCCAGATACAGTTGATAATCTGCAGTCCATGCAAGTCCCCACATGTTGTTGTTGTTCTTGTTGCTGCTTCCTCTTCTACTTTCTTATCACAATTTACTTTCGATTTTGCGAGTATTTCCTCTATTTATTTGATTTCTCTGCTGTTTCGTATTTCTCTTATCGTCGTTTCTCAGTCTTTGATAAGCGACACTTTTACCATGACATCACACGATACACTGTACAAAGGATTGCGACAAAACAAAACGGTTCTAGATAAAATATTGTTTATTTATAGATTTGCTAACGGGAAAATATTGCAAAATGCTGTTAGCAATATGGCAAATGATTCCTAATTTTGCAATATTTATTTGCAATTTTTTTATATTATTTATTTGTATTATTTGTTATTTTTATTCATTTTATTTAATTGGTTTATTTCATTTATTTGATTTATTTATTCCATTTAATTTATTTGCATTTGAAACACTGTGCAATATTTTCCCTACAGACAGGCATATCCTTTCTCCCTATCTCTCCCGCTCTCACTCCCACTCACACGCACCTTTCGTTAAGTGCTGTCGGGCTTGCTTTGCAATCAGCCGCACAGTTGCTTTTGGTATTTATACTAAACGACGAATGCGAAACAAGGCGAACACGGCGAACAAGAGGCGAAACATATTCCAACGGTTTGCGTATTTTTATCTTCGACTGTCATCTGATACTGACTGTGAGACAAGGCTGCGTTTTATTTGCTTTACAATTCTTAATTTAATCGTTTGTTTTTATTTTGATTCCGCTCTGTCGCTGTTTTCGCGTTTTGTTTTCTTCTTGTTTCGTTCTGTTCTTCTGTGTTTCTATTCTGCAGGCGCGTTTCACATTCCGACGCACCCAACGGTCGTTCTCTTCCACAGCTCGTCTTAAGTTTAACTAAACGACAATGACGGCGACAGCGACGCGCGCAGCTTTAGTGAGCTCTCAATGGTGTGAGGGAGCTCTCTCTCTCGCTGCTGCTGCCTCTGCTGCGGCTGGTGCGGGTGCTGCTCTCTCACTTTGCTCTCCCTCTGATGTTGCTCTGCTGGCTGCTGCTGAGACTGGCGCGCGTGCTTTACTGGCTCTCTGCTGTCTCTCTGTGGCTGCCTCTGCTCGGCGCGGGTGTCCCTCTGCTGTTGCATTCACTCTTTCGTGTTTGGGCACTCTCTCTCTTGTGCTTAATGCCTGAGCACTTTCGTTAAGTTCCAGTTGTGCCGTCGGCGACAGCTGCACTTGCGCAGAGTTCTGCGCTGATTCTGTTGTTGTTGTTGACTGAGGTCAAATTGCGCTTGTTTTCTTATTGGCAACGCCTGATAAGAGAGACAGCTATGTACAGTGGGTCAAGTTAATTAATAAACTGCACATTTGTAGTTTTGAATACAACTGGAGACGCAATAAATTTTGCCAAATATATTACGTGATTATCATTTATATTATATATTCATCATTATCTTGTGCCCTCCATATAAAAAGTTTCCATTTCATTGGCAAACTTATTTTGTATTCAGTCTTCACCTACACATTTATTTGTGTTAGGTTTGTCTTTGTATGTAGAACACGCACAATAAAAACAAATGTCCACAGTGCGTGTGATTTATGTCAATTTTTCGTTATAAATGTTGACATTTCTCACTCTCGAGAATGTGTGTCATCTTTCCATTGCATTTGCCTGATGATTTCTAGATTTTGATTTTGATTTTTTCAAGAAATTCTATGCCGAGTGAATTTTAGTTTTATTATTAGCAACAGCAACAACACGATTTGTAATGGTCACAGAGTGCGGTCGAATCTGAATTCGCTACATGGGAAAGTTCTCCTTAAAAGAAAGGTGGTGAGTAAGTGTGTGAGGTGGGGGTGTGAGTCGCTGTAAGAGAGTGGGGTGGAACGGCGTGCCTTCAAATACTTTTCTATTTATTTATGTATTTTTGCCTCAACTAATTTTATTTGTCACATTTAGCACGACAACGACGTCGCAAAATGCAAATGCGGCGAAAATTGAAGCGAAATTATTTCGATGAATTATTGCGACTAATTTTGCTTCCTGCTGCGCCGCATTTCACAGTTTATGCAACTCAGGAAATAACTTCACATTACTTTTTATGCAACCCGGTGAGTGAGTAGTGAGAGTGACCGACTGCGAGAGAGAGAGCGCTCGCTCAATTGACACGCGTGTCTATTTTGATTTGCCGCCGCCTTATCAAATTGAATGTCAATGGAAACCGGCAGCGAAAATTGAATGCATAACAACAACAATGTGAGCGAATTGAGGCGAGACGAATTTGCGCGTTCGTTTGTGCGCCTTGAAGTCGCGACTCAAACTGAAACCATAAGTTCCAATTGGAGACTATCAAAGCCGGCTCTGTAGGCAGCGCGGCGGCAGAGAGAGAGCAAGCCAAGTCGAGGCGCTGTCAGAGAGAGGTAAAGAGAGAGCGCGGTGCATTGAGAGAGAGCTTGATGATGTCGTCGCGACGTCAGTCAAGTGCAGGCGAAAGGAGGCGCGATTTAAATTGAAGCGAACGTAATAAACGAGATCGATCAACAGGAGGCAGCAGCGAGAGCCAGACAGAGATAGAGTGAGTGAGGATGGGGAGAGCGTGAGTGAGTAAAGGGAGAGAGTGCGAGAGTGAGCTGGCAAAGGGCTATGCGAAATTTGGGTAAACGACGAATGCAATGCGCAGCTGAAGATGAAGAGTGATTCACTCAAGAAAAGAAAAGGAAGGACAAGGAAAACCGTTGATGATGTAATTGTCGAAAAATGCAATAAACTAAAGACAAAAGAGAAGGAAAAACTAAAGTAAAAGTAGCAAAGGGGCAGGCGAAGAGGGAGGCAGGCAGAAAGAGAGGTGGGTAGGCAAACAGAAGAGAGGAAGGCAGAGAAGGGGAAGCACGTAGGTAGGCAGAAAGTAGGCAGTAGAGGTACGTTGGGGGAAGGGAAGGAGGCAGAAAAGAAGGCAAGAAATGCTGTAAAGAAAATAATGAATCACATACGAGGCAATAAAAATAATCAGCAATAAGCAGACAGCTCAGTCGGCGTCACAGTCGGCAGTCGTAGCAGAGGCAGCAGCAGCAGCAGCCGTTGGCATATTTGCAGCTTGTAAAAGATACAGATACAAGTGGCCAGATACAGATACACGCGACAAGCGTAGAGCGAGAAAGGCAGCACACAAAGGGTGTGGAGGGGGAAGGAGACGGGGGTAGACGGGGGGTATTTATACAGTTTTTGCCAAGGCGGCAGTTAGATAGAACTTTTTATGAAGCAACAACAACAATAACAACAAGTGGCTACTGTCATTGCTAGTCTCCTTCTCCTATCTTCTTCATCCTCATCTTCGCTCGCCGTGGCATGGACTAATGAACAAGTACAGAGCAGAGCAGATCGAGCCACAACAACAACAAAGCGAACAATACGCGAGCCATAATGAAGTGCACAGCAGCATTGAGGGGGGCCAAGGGGAGGGGGAGTGTGGCAGCGACAGGGCTGGGCAGGCCGCGGCTGCAAGTATATCAAATTCACAAAACAATTTACAACGGCAGCGTGGATAAAAAGAGGCACATAGAGAGAGGGGGAGTGGGAGGGAGGGAGGGAGATAGCAGGGGCAACTGTAGCTAGCCAGGGCAGATGAGCACGTTCAAGATCAAGCCAGAGATCAAATGCAGCCACAGCTGGACCCCGGCAGCAAACGATGGCGACTGCGACTGAGAAGGCAGAAGAGGAGATAGAAGAAGAGGCAGAAGAGAAGGTAGGGGGAGAGTAGGTTGAAGAAGACAGAAGAGGGGGAACTGGAACAGGCCGAAGAGGAGGCTATGGCTGTAGAAGAGACGGAGGAGAAGGTAGAATAGCCGAAGGCGAAGGCAGGGACAGAAGAAAAGGCAGAGCAGGAGTCTAAGGCAGTAGAAGAGACTAGGGCAGGAGGCAGAAGCGAAGTCAGGAGGAGGAGCAGGGCCAGGCAGAAGACAAGGCTGAGGTTGAAGCAGGAGGAGGCTGAGGCAAAGGCAAAGGCACAGACAGAGGAGGAGACACAGGCAGAGCCTCAGCAAGCGCAGCTTCAGATAAAGTGGAAGCTGCACACCGAGTGCAGCCCCAGCCCCAGTCCCAGCCGCAGCCCAAACCCAACCCAAACTCAAACCCAAACCCAATGCAAGCCCAGTGCAGCCTTTGCTTTGCTTCTTTTTCATTTGGTAATTGTTGTTGTTGTTGAGGCTGCTGCTGCTGCAGTTGCTGTTGCTGCTGCCCACAAGGCAAGTTTAGAAAAAGAAAATTATGGCTAAATGGAAGTTGGCAGGCAGCTGCTGCAAACACACACAGAGAGGGAGATGGAGCTGAATAGGGAGAGTGAGATGAAGACAGAGACAGAGGAGACAGGCCAAAACTTTAGCTAGTTCCAGCTAGTTCTGGCTTCACATTAACGATCGCCTCAACTGATGAATTGCGTTAAATTATAGAGAGATGCGCCAAGACTAGCAATGTGCAGGCACATGCAGACAGACACACATACATACACACACACACATACATATAAACACAAACATATGTATATAATAAACTATACTATCTATGCCCCAACCCAACATCTGTCTTTATATAGGCCTCTTCTGTTCTTCTCTGTCCTTCTGTGGCTGCCTCAACTAATTGCAGAACTTTCAGCAATATTTTGGCAACGCTGCCAAACAGAGCAGCGCATGAATTGCCCCACCCGCCAGGCCATGCAGAAAGTGACAAACAGCAAAAAGGGGGAACATAAAAACAGATAAACATAAAATGACAAATGAAAGTAGAGGAAAATAGAACAGAAAACAGCAGCGCAATTTGGGGTACTCAAAATCTATTTAATATATAATTTGTATGCAATTTGTTGGCTCAGTTTATGCCTCATGATGGAAGGCACAATTACCAATATTCATCACCTTTCCCATTGACCTTGCCCCACTGTGGTGCGTACTGTGTGCTGCTGGGGCGCAGGCGTCAAGTGGCTCGCTGAGTTGCCTCAGTTGATCTGCATCTGCCCGCGACAGAAATACGTAGGCAAAACACGCAGGCTGCGATCACTTCAAGTGGCGTGTAATACGCAGCAACAACAACAACAACATGAGTAGCAACAGCAGCAACATGAACAACAACAACAACAACAGCAGTAACAACAACTACAACAGCAGCAGCAACATCAACGGGGGGCAACAACAATTCAAAACTCATTTGCCTCGTGAGCAGTTTGTGTGGGCCCAAGCTGACTCTCTTTATACCCCTCTCTCTTCCCCTCTTCCTCCTACTCAGTACCTGCCTTTCTCCCCTTCCTTCTCTTCTCTCTTTCTCTCTCTCTCCCTTCCCCTCTCTGGGGTTAATATCGTTAGATCTGTTTGACATGATTTCCTCAAAAATTTCACCCAAAAGCCGCCGACGCCGACGCGTTGAACAGCAGCAGCAGCTGCCACACTTCAAAAGCCCCCAAAAGTGGGCGTGGCCATCGTAATTAAATGTGATTACTTGTACATTAAGCACACAGACTGAGCAAGAGGCAGGGTAGAGGTGGCAAGCGGAGAGGGCTGGCAATATATTATGGGTAGCCCGCATAATTATATGCGCTCAATAAGGCGAAGCAGAGAAAGGAGAAACAAGTTCACTAAACTTTATAGCTCCCTCTTTCTCTCTCTCACTCTCTCTCTCTTCCCCTCTCTCTCCCTTCTTCTTCTTTTTTTTTTTTGCAAGTGCCGCCACAGCAATGTCGCCTGGCCATAAAAGTTGTGCACGGGGAGTAATTGATATTTTAAACATGTCCAAAACGAAAGTAAAATGTCAAATTTGGCACTAACTCTTGACGATCTTCACTTGGTGAAGAATTACTTTATTTGAATGGAGTCAGTCAAGTAAAGTACTATACACATAATGAAGTTCAAAGTCAAATTTCATATAAAGAGACAGAAGAGACATCAGCCAGTCAAAGTGAGGCTAATCCAAGTCCAAGATCACTTAAGTTCTTAATGGAAACAGTTGACTTGAACGTCTGTTCCAGCACAATTAACGCCTTGCTTAGTTATAAGATGCGTTTCTTTAGATTACTTTAATTTATAAAGTGAACAAAAGTGACCAACAAAGAACTTCACAACGTTCCAGAACAATAAATGTCAAACAAACAAAGCACGCATCAAAGCAAGCATAGTGCTCGCATCGGGATCTGTAGGTGACACACGCATGTAGCCAGTATTGACTTTCCAAGTGGTGTCCTGTATCGGCAATAGCCGAGGATCCCCGGCGTATATTCATTTCTTCTTCTTTTTTTGAGCAAAAAACAGTTCAAAAAAGGCCAAAATGGGGAGTGGGGCGGCGGAGGCGTTTAAAAAACAAGTTTAACATGACTCTGTTAACATAAACATTTCACTCTGTTAACAAACTGATAAATTAGACAAAGCATTGCATACTTTTGGCTGCGCTGTATTAGCGCCATCTAGCGTTAGATGGCATAGGGAAAAGGGGCAGCAATTGCTGTCTGAGTTGCTTTTGAAGGGAATTTAAGTTGAATTTGAGTTATTTTAGAGAAACAAATAAGCTTAATTTATAATCAATTTAACGAAGTTTCCACAACTGCATGAGCCTGTCATATTAGGATCTCACGTATTGTGAATTATTCTAAGAGTTTTCAGCTTTGTTTCAATTGAATTTAAATTAAAGTTGTTATAAGAAAGATATATTTATTTGTTTAAGGTGATCAGGGAGGAAACGATTATATATATCTCCAGTTGTTTTAAATAATTTATAAAATATGTTTAATGTGTTCCTAGTTACCTCAACTAAATGAACGTCAGTTGAACTCATTTTCACGCATTTTCTACAGCTGCAAGTTCACTTCTAGTTATGATCTCACATGCTGAACCCTCCTCCCTCCCGCTGAGAGTGGAAACACTTGCTATTTTGGCTTTCCCCGCTACCCCCTTTGGCGCTGCTCTTATGTCATTTTGGCCGAGAGATTTAACGCGCTCGACTGACAGCAGAAAGCAAACGTAAAACAAGGCGAGACGAAGAGGAAAAGCAAAGAAAATCTGCAAACGTTGCGAATAATCACAAAATGATACCAAGCCAGACAGGCGAGGGGAAGAGGGGGAAGAGCGGACAGCTGGGGAAGGCAGTTGAGGCCGGCAATAAGGAAGCAATTTTCACGCAATTGCGAGAGGGAATTGAAATCGGAATCGGCATCGGAATCAGAGTCGGATTTGTAGTAGGGGAGGGGGGAGAAAGAGGAAGGGGGGTAACGTCGAGCAAGCATTGCTAATTTGCCACTTGGCGTTGCGGTTTATGGACACGTGCGTTGCGTGTGTGGAGCAGCTTAACCCCCAAGCGTGCCCCCCAAAGGCGTTAAACTGCAGGAGGGAACAAGTGGAGGGGGGGGGGGAAAGATAAAGAAGAATCTCACTTACATTCACCATGTTTTCGCGTCGTATATCATCGACCTCGTCGCGCTTG